>OX038869.1:40257299-41457299 GCA_943789525.1 Agriphila geniculea | reverse complement strand
AAATCGTGTATTGGAATTATAATATTCAATAAAATTCACCGCGGCGCCACCTACGCTCAGGGTGCCACCTTATACAGTGCCTTTGGTCTTGAACTAGCGATAATTTAAAGGCGTTTAATACACCTAATTTTATCCCATCCCACATCCCCACTCCTGTTGGAATGGCCGCCATTTTAAATTTGATATCATACTTTTTATTTTAGATGACCCTGCAGAAAAATATTAATTTCTCCGGATTTAGAAGTCCTACAGTTATAACAAAAATATTTTTTGAAAGATAATAATATTACCTATCAATTTAAAAAATAAAATGTTTAAATTTTGATTTGAATACGTCATAAAAAATTACTCTAATAAAATTTTATACGAAATTTGTGCAATTTTTTTGACTTTTATTTACATTTCTCAAAAACTAGGAAATTAATGTTCACTTTTTTTGCATTATTCAAATACACAGGGATATTATCTACAGAACGACTCAAAAATTTATTGCTCTATGCAAACATTATTTTCGGTATTTAAAAAAAATACTCATATGGTAAAAACAAATAAAATAAGATTTGTAAAACACAATTTTATAATAACTAAACCGATAAGTCATACGGTAAATCGACAACCCTATCCAGCTCTGATTTAGCTCCGGGTCCGGACTCCTGCGGACCAATGTTAACTTTCGTCGGCTGTATCTGCAATTTCCTAACAATACAATACTTATACAATGTGTTTAGCGTTGTCGGAGCTTTTAAAGCGCTCACGGCGGAACTTGACAGACTGATCGTACTCGATCACGTTTGTTAAGCAACGCTCGGTCCGGCCAGGTGTGGGATGGGTGACCGTTAAGTGGCATTACAACTGAGCGCTTCTGTGCTTCGGAGGGCACGTTAAACCGTCGGTCCCGGCTGTTGTCATCTGATAACAGTCGTTAAGCTAAGTTAGAGGCCTTACAGGCGGCTTGATAAACTCACCAGAGGTGGCCACTAATCCTCATTCGATAAGAAAGGAAGAAGGCAGACACCTAATATGATCAATTTTATCAACAAATCCGTCTATTACTAACCGATCACCCATATGTTGGGGTCTATTCCCTCTTCTGTTGGAATGACCACCATTTTAAATTTGCCTTTTTATTTTAGATGACCCTGCCGAAAACTTCTAATTCTGGAAAAATAATATTTTTCGGCAAGGCCATTTAAAATAAAATATTTCTGGTTTATAAACCCCTAATGATTAACTTGTTATAATATAAGTTTATATATGGTTTATAATATACCATGTTTCCCGAAAAATAAATAATATACAGGCACAGAGTACTTTAACTTCTTGTAGTACGGTATCATATGTTGTTGCCACAGACCACATACCTACTAACAGTACCAACCTACATAATAGTAGTTTGTTACACAAGGGGTGTAATAGCTACTTACAACCGAGGTAAGCATACTATTTTACATCATTCATGCGAGGTAAATTTAATAAAAATAAAAATAAACATAAACATAAAAAAAATAAAAAAAAACATTAAAACAAAAATAAAACGTTAAAGGGTTATTTCATTGAAAACTCGTAGGGTTGATCAGACCATTAAACTGAACAACTTTCATTATGGGACCAACCTCGAAAAATTGGATCTTGTTCTGTAATAGCTCACTTACATCCCTTGTGTAACAAACTACTATTACAATTCAAGCATTTAAAACTAATTGGTGAACCAATCTCATTTCTTTTATTAAAAACTGACGAAACTTTTGGCTGAAAAAAAAAGAAAATGGCGGCATTTCATTTCAGTTGAAGCTAGGTATGCAAAATTCTGCAATGCAAACACAGCTGATTTATTTTCGTGATTTCGAGGTTGGTCCCATAATGAAAGTTGTTCAGTTTAATGGTCTGATCAACCCTACGAGTTTTCAATAATTGGATCTTGTTCTGTAATAGCTCACTTACATCCCTTGTGTAACAAACACTATTACAGTTAAAGCATTCACCATCCTTGAATTGTAAAGTGATTTGAAAATGGAACGTTCTGTCTAAACAATGCACTGTGTTGCACATGCCAACTTACACAGCCTCATACTATATAAGTGAATCCTAGTTACCGAGCAAGTATGATGTAAAGTAACTTTACAGTTAAAGCATTCACCATCCTTGAATTGTAAAGTGATTTGAAAATGGAACGTTCTATTTGAACAATGCACTGTGTTGCACATGCCAACTTACACAGCCTCATACTATATAAGTAAATCCTAGTTACCGAGCAAGTATGATGTAAAGTAATAAAATAGACACAACGAACGAAACGAAACGGCTTGAAATCGATAAAAATGAAATATGTAAAACGGGATGTAATTAGCTATTTCACGTCTCATAGCAGTAGTATACGTCAAAGTATTCGAATAAAAGATGGTGGCAATTATGAGGCTGTCCTTCTATTCAGTGTATACATGGTTATGTAGTCTGTGGTTTGTGCAGAACTGACAATACCAAGCTTTTACAACTCAACATGATGGGAAAAGTTCGTGGTGTAGTGACATCAAACGGGTGTTGTTGAATGCTTTAGGAGTGGAAAGGGACATGAGTATTTGCCTCTCTTTTTCAGTTGCAGCGTTTAGAAGTAATAAAAGAAAAATTACTGTGGTTTAAAAGGGAGGACAGTTAGACGACAAGCTGTTGGAATAAACAATATTTTTTACCATAGGTACGTACATGTACATAACATACAAGGTCACTGTACGCCCGAATAATCTGAGATTTATGATGTACAAAGTTTATTCAATAATTTTGTTATAGGCTAAGTAGGTTAATCCTTAAAAAAACTTCGAGTTTTCTCTAACATGATTTACCATAATATATATTTCTTTAATAATAAAAACACAACTGTCAAAAACGAACAAAAAAAGCTAAATAACAATTTGTCATTGCAGTCGGGGACCATTCCGTCTGCAATGACACTAAACTTCTTAGTTTTTGGTAGTTTTTATTTTATTTTAATTTCACACATTTTTCTAACAAATGATATAGTTTTGGAATCTGCTCATAAAGGACTTTCATTTGAAGCCCATATTGTAATAAAAGAAGAAGAAAAAAATGATTTTTTTTTCGTGAAAATTATCGCCATGTTGATATTTTTCAAAAAAATAGAGCCAAGGTCACTCGTGATGATGTAAGGATTCTAACGATACCCATACATCCAAATCCGATCATTTAGAAGTTATAGTGGAATAAAGAAACTACCTTACTTATAAACATAAATAAATGTACCCTGAACACATTACACTCTCTGTTTTTGGGCAGGCGCGTAAAAACAAACATTAATGATGTTTTAACAGTATTTAATTAATGTTCAAAAAGCGACCGGTCAGTGATGTTGCGACCACCGCAAAACCACTGAGTTGTCGGCAAATTAAAGCCAATTGTTTATGTAAAATGTAAACATTTTCATAAATCATCAAATGGAGGTCAATTAAAAAAATACTCTATCATATTTTTAAACTTTTAGATTTTTTATGCATTCACAATGCTATTTTTATATTAAGATTATTAATACAATTGAAAAATTAGACAAAATCGACTCACCCATAGCAGCTCAGACGGGACTCGAACCCGCACCCTTAGGATTCCGGCCCAATGCACTAACCAATTATGCTACCGAGTCGCTAGCAGGATTTACGAAATTTTCTAATATCTTTCACGTCTCCGCTGTAGGCCAGCGCCATCTCATCAATGTGAAGTGAATTACTTCGACATTTGACACATCAATTAAGATGAAATAGCCATATATTTTTTTATATATATTACAGTTAGAGCGAAAGTTAAGTCTTTATAGTACCTAGCTATCGTTTATTTTATATAAATGAAACTATACTAACATAATTTCATAACATACTAACATTTGCTTTGTAAACCAGCATTAGTTATTCCATTTTTACCCTTATTACAACAAAATTAATTATATTTCGCGTTCCGAGTAATCTTGAATTTCAACATAAGGCAAGACTTATAATGAGCTATGTCGCTCGGAGCAACCTCATACAAAATGTAAACGTTGAATTAGTACTCTGCAGAACCGAGTACGGAAATAGAGTACACGGTCGATACCTACTCAGATATTTCGGCAGTATACTCCGAATATATTCGGTCGATACTGTTACGAAGCTAACTATACCTACATAAAAATACAGTTGACATAAACTATTCATTTCTCCGTACTGTCACAGAATAACTTGGTACTGTTTTATATTTACTTGTATTGTAAAATTTGTAAAAAGTTCTTCTTCTTCAATCTTTATGTTAGCGCTATCGCACACGGGCAACTTAGTCGCCTTGCAACTGTTTTGTCTCTGTCTCAAGTCCACGGGTATATATGGAAGCGCGCACACGAAGCGACGCGGTCGTCTGCAACTTTTCATACAAACCATGTGAGAGACAAAATAGTTGCGGAGACAAAAGTCCCCCGTGTGCGATGGCGCTTAATCATAATGTTTTTTTATGAAAAAAACTTTCAGGTATAATTTAAAAATAAGTAACAAACAATTATTGTAAGATTTTTTCATTCTTCGCTATCTCCAATAATCCTGACAATATCGCCTGTGTGCGGTAGCGCTAAGGACTCCAAAATAACATAATTAGCGCCGCGCCATCGCACACGGGGGACTTTTGTCTCCGCAACTATTTTGTCTCTCACATGGTTTGTATGAAAAGTTGCAGACGACCGCGTCGCTTCGTGTGCGCACTTCCATATAAACCCGTGGACTTGAGACAGAGACATAACAGTTGCAAGGCGACTAAGTTGCCCGTGTGCGATAGCGCTAAGGTACACACTTTTTTATGTCTATCAAAAAATATACTTACACCGTAAATTTTAGTACCTATACCTAATCTAAAAATGAAAGGGGATACCAGATCACTTTACTGAATATATATGTGCAATTAAAAGTTAAAAATCAGTAGACTGAAAGTATCGGTATAAATCTAAAACCGCTCTTAACGTTGGGTTCTCTCATCATAGGAACGTCATCTCGGGTATGGTCTGAAGATAGCTCTCAAGCAACGTTGACAGCGGTTTATAAATACGGGCCTAAGATAGCAAGAAGCGAGCGCAGATGCATTCATTCTTTCTATGATTTAGGTACCTAAAACAAGACAATCTCTTTTCATTACGCGCGGTGCGTGTAAGTCTATGAATGAGCTCTAAATCCACAAATCAGTAAAATTTTAGGACAAAAACAAACCTCAACATATCTCGACTAATTATGAAGAATTGAAACTTAACTTTAATTAATTAATAAGCGAAAAGACACACCCTTTCAACTTTTTTAGATGTGCTTAAGAGCTCTCACAGACTACAGATTTTCTATCGGCCGATACAAAATCGTTGTAATGTGCGCACTTGCATACTTCTTCATACTGATTTAAAGCCCGACCCAACTGTCGGCCGATAGCTTGGTCTGTAGTTTGCGGGGACTCTAGAAACCGGCTAAGTGCGAGTCGGACTCGCGCACGAAGGGTTCCATGCCAAAAAACGGCAAAAAAAAAACACGTTGGTTGTATGGGAGCCTCCCTTAAATATTTATTTTGTTAAATTTATAGTATTTGTTGTTATAGCGTCAACGAAAATACATCATCTGTGAAAATTTCAACTACCTAGCTATCACTGTTTATGAGATACAGCCTGGTGACAGATAGACAGACAGACGGACAGCGGAGTCTTAGTAATAGGATCCCGTTTTACCTTTTGGGTACGGAACCCTAAAAGTATTGTATAGGATTGCTTTCAAATATAAATTTATATTGTTCGACTTCAACAAAGAGCAGCAAAAATACTAATTCTCAGTTTTTTGTTACAACTTATGCACAATTGGGATTGAAAAAAGTTTAAAACGTAATAAGAATTCTTTAAAAGTTTTATAATGCAACTATTCTAAACTCACTAGACTCGGCATGCATATCTATGTTACCGGCAATGTATGAAATGCAGGCATTGTATACAATGCCTAGGCATTGTATACAATGCCTGGCCCTTTTAGGCAATGTATGAAATATAATGAATATTGATATCTATTTCACACATTACCTAGGCAGTGTATACAATGACTAGGCATTGTATAGAATGCCTGCTGGTCCACCGGCAATGTGTATAATAAAAAGATTTTCGAGAATAGATTCGAGGGGGGATCGAGGGCGGCTTGGGGAGGGTTCGATGGGGGGCTCGAGGGGGCTCGAGGGGGGCTCGAAGGGGGCTCGAGGGGGCTCGAGGGGGGCTCGAGGGGGGCTCGAGGGGGCTCGAGGGGGGCTCGAGGGGGGCTCGAGGGGGCTCGAGGGGGGCTCGAGGGGGGTCGAGGGGGGCAAGAGGGGGGCTCGAGGGGGGCTCGAAGGGGGCTCGAGGGGGGCTCGAGGGGGCACGAGGGGGGCTCGAGGGGGGCTCGAGGGGGCACGAGGGGGGCTCGAGGGGGGCTCGAGGGGGCTCGAGGGGGGCTCGAGGGGGGCTCGAGGGGGGCTCTTTGGAATCGAACCTGTTTTACTCCTGTAGGTCCCGCGTATAGGTTAGAAATTTAAGGCGAGCGCGGAGCGCAGCGGAGCGTGAGCCTTAAATTTCGAGGTTATTTTTTTATAACAGACAACAGAAATTTGAGTTTGGAATCGAACCTGCTTCACTCCTGTAGGTCCCGCGTATAGGTTAGAAATTTAAGGCGAGCGCGAAGCGCAGCGGAGCGTGAGCCTTAAATTTCGAGGTTATTTTTTTATAACAGACAACAGAAATATACTTATTTTACACATTGCCGGTGGACCAGCAGGCATTGTATACAATGCCTAGGCAAAGTATAAAATGAATTATATTTCATACATTGCCTGATCGTTTTAGGCATTGTATACAATGCCTAGGCATTGTATACAATGCCGGATTATACACATTGCCGGTAACATCTACACTTTAAACCATATTTTTAATTTGCACTCTCTACGATCGTCCATAAATCTGCCGCTACAATAACGATCGAGCTATCTTTGCCACACTTCCGACCAGTTATAGTTTGGAAAGTGCTCGTTTAGTGCTGGAAATAGCAGCTATATTTCGTCGTCTCTGATTTGATACCTAGAAGTTAAAGCTGTTTGAACTGGATTTAATCGATGTTTTGATTTAGAAGTAAAAAATATTATTGTAGCATCGATTGTATAGTGAAAGTTGGTAATTATAGTTTTCAAGGTAATATTTTAAGAGGTTTAACTCACTGGTTAATAAAATTCTATTGGGTTTTAATGTTATAAAAAAATGCCTTTACGCTTTTAAGTGATTACTAACAGAGCTACAATGCGAAATGATTATAATATTATTGTATCGCATTTATCTTTCGTAGAACAACATTAATTTGTAACAGATATCGCATCTAAATACTAGGTATGTACAAAGTGAGCTATATTTCATTCTCTCACAACTACGGAGCCTGTTCGCTATACAATATGTACAAGTAATCGAGATAATAATTGCAGCGAGCAAATACTCCGCATTTATCCGGTCTATGCAGTCAGGGCTGTCAACTGATTGAAATTAGGTGACGTTGTTGAAAATTCGTCGTGTTTGACCTTCTTCGGCTTTCATGATGATGATTTCCTCCTGAATATTTTTTTTGATTGCAAATATTTATTTTGTTAGCATTGAAGCTAAACTGACATGATGAAAAATTTAAAAAGATGTGTGAAATCCCAAAAAAAATTAGAATTGTTGCAACAGTTACGCTGAGTGCGTTTTATTTAATTTAGCACTTAAAAATCATTTAGAAACATTGCACAACCCTAAACTGGTTTTAACCGGCCCGGGGCGGTGAGACGCAGTCCGCGCCGCTGCCTATTCGATTGACGTGCAATTTGAGATCGCGCAGTAAAAGACAAAAATACAGGAACCGCAGCAATATACGTAGCGTACAACTTTGGAATACAACCTTCATGAAGAATGGCGTCTGTCGAAATAGGTTTAAATAGGTTTCTAGTTTTCCATTCGGAGTATTTTTGCTTGAGACTTTTAACCTAGGGTTGTACTATTATGTATTCTGTGCCGAGGGGAAGTCATACATGGATTTTTCAATAATGCCAAAAATACCAAGAGAAAAACCACGTATAACATTAGACATCGCCTGTTTTCGCCAAACTTTCATTGAAAATAGAATTTCTTTCAAAATAAACGAGTGACAATGTGTAGTGAAAGAAATGAAATAAGTTTATTTAGACAACGGCAGTAGGTTTGATATAGGTAAAATAAAATTGTCAAATCACTTCTAAGATAGAAGTGATCTGACAATTTTATTTTCTATCAAACGTCTTTTTGTTTCTTAAAACAATACTTTATCAGCTATATTATTTTTGTTCCTAGTCGATTTAAATTTTTTATTACTTATCTGAAAATGATTTTAGAAACATCACATCAATGAAATAGCTATTTTTTTTATCAAAATTACTCCATGCTTTAAAATCTTATAGGGTATTCTCTGCTTAGGTCTTCTAGTTAAATAAATAAATGATATTTGCTATTTCCATGTGGCAGCGTTATTTTGACTAAACCTTTGGCTTATAAACGTGGCGCCATCGACATAAAACACAATGTTTAAATCTTCCGGTGCCCGCATTAAGTATAGAGAGCTATTTCCCATTTTCGTCTGTAGACAGCATTACGCTCTCCACACAAAGTACTTCCCCTACTACGGAAATCATGCTTAGTAATACATATTATATGAAAGTAGTTTGGGAAAATGGGGAAAATGCATGGTCAATCATGAGCTTAACGACCGAGTAGCACAAATCTGGAGTATCCTGGAGGCACCTTCTCAGAGAATTATTTAGTCAGGCCGTTGTTAATTCAAACCAGTAACGAATAAAAGTGTTAAAGTATTAGAAATGCTTTATGATTCATCAAATTTACATTCCGGGACAAGCGCATAAACGAATTCTGGACGGTTACTTTCTGTGAACCTGTCACCTCTACTATAAAGTTTTTAAATGTTCCTGTAGTGATGTATGTGCATAATAACTATTTTACTCATATCAGGCACAAGTTCTTTCCAAATCAGCAATTCCAATTCACCAATTTCATTGTTTCAAAATTCTTGATACCTCTCTCGACTCTCGATACATTATCACCTCCCACCGAGAGAGAACCACTAATAATCCCCGAGCATTAGCTGGATTACACGGAACCCAGGGTTTACGCGCGAAGCGACAACTAAGCACCTGCTCGTCTCGTGTCTGAGGACCCGAATGACGTCTCGAGATTATGACTCTAAACGACTCGTAAAAAGATGATTGCGCATTATAAAGTTAGACGAAGGTTTGGTCATTACAATGTTGCAGGTTTTTGAAAAGGGACATTTTAGTTTAGTTCATAATATAGCTAGGTAATTTATTAATAAAAAGTCTTCCTGAAATAGATAACATAAACTATTGGGTCGTATCTATGCTAAGCCTAATAAGTTTAGATATAGTATTTAAACTAGTTTTTCGCCCTGGTGCGCGGGCTGCTGAAGCAGCCCGCGGGCATCGCCCTTTTGGGCTGTAAGTGGTGGATTTTAGGCAGTTGGACTGCAAATTGTGGAATAGCCATATTGCCATCTGATCAAATCACATTGCATTTTGTCTGCAAGCTGCAGGGCGGTGTGGTGATGCGTAGTGAAAATGAATGCTCTATATTTTTTTTCTAAAAACTGCTGGCTGATATTAAAATCATAGAGAAACTAATATACACGGTTTATTTTTAAGTATATCTAAAAATTTTATGAGATTCCTATTCTAATCGAGTATGTACAGTTAAAAGTTTCAATATTTAATAGTTGGTCAATAATATATTGAGGTTTGTATATGTCTCAAAATTTTACTGATTTATGGATTTAGAGCTCATTCATAGAATTACACGCGTGTAATCAAATGAGACTATCTTGTTTATCTACGTAAATCATGAAAAGAATGAATGTGCGCACGCGTCTTGCTATTATCAAGATTTTTTCCGATATTTTCGATTTTTTTTTAATTTTTAACTTTTAACTGCACGTTTATATTCAGAGTTTCAGACACGTGGTCTGATATCTCTATTTCATTTAAGATATACTTTAAAATTAACGGTGTAGTTACTATGTGAAAAATCAAATCAAATCAGGGGGTGCTAAGAATCCCTGGGTGCGGCTCGGCCACCACGGTACCATCGGTACCATCAACCACGAAAACTGCACCTGGCAACCTACAAAACGCGCACACTGAGAACCGATACGAAGTTTACCGAGTTGGAAGAAGTTATTATCAAGTTACACTGGGACATCATTGGTTTATTAAAGAGGCTATCGAGCTGAATAAAGGCTCCAAAGTGTTCGCGAGAGATCTGTAAGCTGACAACGGTCGCATCATTTCATCGAAGCTGAGGGAGATCAAGAGTTTCTATGTGCATTTATATTCCACACAGACACCTGTTGAAAGCAAGGCTAAAGGACATCGTCGAGGGTAGAACGCTAAACGCTTGGAAAAGTGAGGTGATTTTGTTCTTTAAAAAGACTTCCCTCCTCTTAAAGAACTATAGACCCATCTCACTGAGCCATGTCTATAAGTTGTTTTCGAGAGTCCTTACGAATCGTCTCGCTTGCAGGTTCGACCACACCCAACCTCCTCATCCATACGCTGCGGATGGTTATACAGAGGACCGAGGAGAATAACCTGCAACTTTGCTTGGCGTTCGTGGTCTATAAGAAAGCATTTGATTCAATAGAAACCTGGGCGGTGCTGCGATCTCTTTAAAGTTTCCAATAGGGAACATGCATCAATTTTTTTTTCTATCAAAATCAAAAGTATAATGCGTGAGAAAATCAACTGTAAAATTAAAACTTTTCTCTTGTGTTTTTTTCTCGTGATATAGTTACTTGAAGTTAGCACGCAGCAGCACCCGCCGAAAACGCTCTATACAAAAAGGTCAACATATGTGACGTCACTCGTGTCACGTTTCAGTGCATTAGTATGGAGTTAGCCAAGAATTTTCAAATATCTCCCCAAATATTGCGTTTAAGTATATATGTGTCATACAAAATATTATTTCTTATTTGATGTTCTATCCGACTGTTAAGTGCATTATATCCGAAAACGAAAAAAAAATTCGTTATTTTCCCTTGTGTGATAAAACTAAAGTAATACATTTTATTATTTATTTTTCTGTTCCATCATGTTTTTATACGTGTCCGCAGCGATCAGGCTCAAATTTATCAAAATCGGTGACTTATGCATGTTCCCTATTGGACCACTACACGTAAATCGAGGTGTTGAGGTACTTAAACGAAAATGCCACCATGTGGATCCGAGTACTGAACCAGAGAACAAATCCTATCCAATTGCAGAGAGGTCTGAGACAGGGAGTTGTCATAATTCCGAATCTGTTTACAGCTGCGTTGGAGGACATCTTTAAACTCTTAAGACTGGAAAGGACTTGGCACCAACATAAATGGCCAGTCCAAATACACCTTCATTATGCCGATGATAAAATTCTTATGGCTGAGACCTTGGAAGACCTGACCCCCTAGCCAAAGTAACATTTGCAAATCTTCGTTATCGCTTCGCTTTCAAAACATGTATGGGATTGACATAAGGGTTCGTTAACTATCGAATTTTAAAACGTCAAATCCATGCATTTTTCGGAGCGAAGCAATAGCGAAAATTTGTAAATGTGACATTGGCTACAGGCTCTGAACGCAATGCTCGAAGATCTCCGTATTGCTTCCCAAAGAGTGGATCTCAGGATGAACATGGATAAGACGAAAATCATGTCGAATGCCCATGTAGTGCCTGCTCTAGTTCATGTTGGGATCGCTACACTTGAATTTGTTGACCATTACGTAAACCTTAGACAGGCAGTCCGGTTCAGTAAGTCCAACTTCGAGAAAGAGATCTCTCGTCGAACCCAATTCGGATGGGCAGCTTCGAAAAATCTTCGCATCCAATTTACCTCAGTGTCTCAAGACGAAAGTCTATGACCAGTGTGTGTGGCCAGTGATGACTTACGGCAGTGAAACGTGGTCGCTAACTATGGGTCTTATAGGAGGCTCAAGGTCACCTAGCGTGCAATGGAGAGAGCCATATTTGGCGTTTCCCTGCGTGATCGAATCAGAAATGAGGAGATCCGTAAGAGAACTAAAGTTACAGACATCACTCGAAGTATTGCTCAGCTGAAGTGGCAGTGGGCTGGACACGTAGCGAGAAGAACTACTTACTTGATGGAACGGAAACCAGTGGCGTCAACAACATCAACAAGTGGCACAAGATCGCCAAACGTCTTGGAGCAATATCTTTCCTTTAATTAGGAAAGGATATACCAGTGGGTCAAAAACCGAAATTAAAATTTTTAGCATCTCGCGATTCGTTGGTGGTCGAAAAACCTTCGGTGATCTCTTTGTCCACCTCCTTAAAGCTAAGATCAAAACCTAAAATATCTGTGGCTGGGTTCCAATCGTTCGGTCTATTAGAGGCCCCACTTCCTAAGTCAAAACCTCCTGCCTTATGAATCATAATCACGTCTTTCGGTGGTTGTGGTTCAATGCCGCCTTTCCGATCCCGCAAGCAAAGTGCATTGATTTGTCATTACAGGCAAGATGTAACGATTTTGCATTTGTTTTATTTCTAGCAAGCGGCGTAAGGTTGGGCTGGGCACTCACTTAGGATAGGGAACCTCCACGCTTTTCACGGATTTGAATCTGGACTTCCACTTTTAATATTTTTTCTAAGAGTTTTCTAAATCCAAATACTTTTTCATACATTATACTATACGCCTCTACAACTGCTCCTTTTTGGTAATAAGAATGTGGCGGTACCTGAAAAATAAACCTCACTTTCAATTCCAGAGTTGCTATTAGTATTTTTTTTTAACCTTATTTAATTTTTTTTGACATTAAGTATTAATTAGAATTTGACATAGCTTTTGTAATGCTACTTACTGTCTTTTTTCAAATATTTGCACGCCATTTGCATATGGTAGACATGTAATAGTACAATTTAATTTTAAGACCATTGTTTTACCACATGTTTATGCAAATAAACAATTTGATTTGATTTTATTTGGCAAAATCTAATGGTTTTTGATAAAAATATTTAAAAATGACGCTATTTCTATTATTCTCGTTTTTGGGGTAAATCTCGAAAAGTACCATGAAGTTGGGTATTAATGGGTTTATTTACAAAGTAATACTCATTGCTATGTTGCATAAATCGTCGATACATGCCAACTTTCTCAAGTGTCGCAAACTGCCTCAAAATAGCCTTAAAATATTAAAAAAAATATAAAATTTTAAAAATTGCCGCAACCGCGTCAGCCCTATTGATTTTTCTATTTGAAATAATTTTCCTATTGGTGTATTGCAGCATTCTACGTTCGATTTTATTTCTAACTTGCACCCAACCGCCCGCCGCTATAGGACTTGAAAAAGGGTATCACAGAAATGACTTTTTCCTTAGCAGTTTGCAGGGTTGCCAGACATTGTCAACCAAAATACCAAAATGTCATTTGTATACAGACACTCGAAACTCTCACTAAAAATTCCAAAAAAAAGTAGTTGATTCACTTTGTTGCATTTTGGAGTAAATTTTGAAAATTACCCCAAAATCTGGTAAAATAATTCTTCCATTCTATGCATTGTATCCTACCTACAACTGTTCTAAAAACCTTAAAACGAACCAGTGTTGCCACCTTAACAAAAATCGACTTTAAAATGGCATGTTTTCGTACCTCAAACAAAATGGCCCCTACAACATGCGCAATCTTAAATTTTTAAAATTTTTCCTAGTTTGGTAAAAACAAAGTGTTCTTGTGGTGAAACGGTAACAATATTTTTCTTAAACTAAGCAATACTTCAGAGCTGTGGCCCCGCGATTTGGGATCCAAAAAACTATTTTTTATAAAAATCTCCAGCGCGGCCGCCATTTTGTTTTTGCAATTTTTTTTATTTTCAATGACAAAAGGTAAGTATAAACAAAATCAGTTGGAAACAAGAAAACAAAAAAGGTTCAAACTTTGCCGTTTTGTTTTTCCCAAATGTCATATTTTTTCCCAAGTTCGACTGGAGTTTTGCATATTTCCTCTAAACACCGTTGGACCCTTTTCCACCTCCTTCTGGGAGAACAGTTATGTCTATCAGTGAGTCTCATACTCACTAATAGACATAAGTGGTATTTAATTTCTCCCCAGTTCGATAAGTGTTTTGCATATTTTCCCCAAATATCATTATTTCACCTCCTTCTAGGAGAACAATATTATTATAATCAGTGAGTGAGTCAGTCAGTAAGTGGTAATCGAGCTATGTACGCTGGGTTTTCTGTAATTTTGTATGGCAGCCATTTTGTTTTGCGCCATTTTGTTTTTTTGCCTTGCTTCAGTATCTGCTTAGTCCTCTACAACTTTATTCTGGGCACCATTTACTTATGTAGTACTATTTTGGCGGGCAGTACCTCGTCATGAGAATCTTGACATGGACTTCCACTTTTCATCATCATCATCATCAGCCAATCATCGTCCACTGTTGAACATAGGCCTCTCTGTGTGCACGCCACTGAGCACGATCCGCGGCTATACTCATCCAGTTTTTGCCAGCCACCTTGCGAAGATCGTCGCTCCACCTTGTCTGAGGGCGTCCCACACTACGTTTGCCACTACGCGGTCTCCACTCAAGAACTCGTCTGCCCCAGCAGCCTTCGGTTCTATGGCTAATATGGCCGGCCCACTGCCACTTAAGCTTGCTAATCCAGTGGGCTATGTCGATAACTTTAGTTCTCTGTCGGATCACCTCGTTTCGGACCCGATCTCTTAGAGAAACTCCAAACAATAGCCCATTCCATAGTTCGCTGCGCGACTTTAAGTTTGTGAACCAGCCCTACAAAGAGTGTCCACGTTTCGGCTCCGTATGTCATGACAGGCAGGACGCACTGGTTAAAGACTTTCGTCTTTAGACTCTGTGGAATAGGCGACTCAAAGACACGACGAAATTTTTTATATGCTGCCCAGCCCAGCTATATCCTTCTGTTGGCCTCTGTCTCGAAGTTGTTTCTACCCAATTGCAATGTTTGCCCGAGGTAGACATATTTCGTAACAACCTCGAGAGGACTACCTTGTACTGCAATCGGTCCGCAATTACATGTTCGTTAAACATAACCTTGGTTTTGTCGCGTAGAGAGAAATCAGCATGTATTGTAGATCCTGCAACGTTTCGGCCAATGACGATGTCGTCCGCAAATCGCAAGTGTGATATGTATTTGCCGTTTATGTTAATACCGCGTCCTTTCCAGTCCAGCGTTCTAAACATATCCTTCAATGCATTTGTGAACAATTTGGGGGAGATTGAGGGGATATGATAACATCCCCTTGTCTCACACCTCGGTGCAAGGGGATATGCTCAGTCTGCTGGTTCTGCAGTTGGACCGCCATGGTTGGGGCATTGTAGAGACATCTCAACACTTGGATATATCGCCAATTGACTTGGCATCGTTGCAGGGATTTTAAAACAGCCCAGGTTTCGACAGAATCAAATGCCTTCTCATAGTCCACAAATGCTAAGCTCAAAGGCTGGTTATACTTTTCGGACTTCTGTATAAGCTGCCGCACTCTGAAGATGTGGTCTATGGTGCCGTATCCTGCTCTAAACCCGGCCTGCTCCGGGGGTTGAAATTCGTCGAGTCTTTGCGCAAGGCGATTTGTGATGACTCTTGAAAACAGCTTGTTGACGTGGCTCAGGAGCGAAATGGGTCGGTAGTTCTTCAGTAAGCTCTTATCTCCTTTTTTGAAGAACAGGACAACGACACTCCTACTCCACGGCTCCGGAGTTCTTCCATCAAAGAGAACGGCGTTAAAGATATTTTGGAGCTCCTTTAATACAGGTTTTCCGCCTGCTTTCAGGAGTTCAGATGTAACTGGGGCTTTTCCGTTATTAAGCTGTCTAGGAGCCATCTCAATTTCACACAGGCTGAGTTCGGTAAGTCTTCGGTAAAGTGGCGGGTCAATGTGGCTCAGGGGTCCTCATTTTCAGGATCAGGTCGAGATGCATGCGAAGCGTACAACTGGCTATAGAAGTTTTCAATTTCCAAAAGAACCTCCGGCTTCAAAGCTACGACGACTCCACTGGCCGTAGTCAACTTTGTCAAGTGACTTCTCCCAAGAGACTGGACAAATAATTTCGATCCCCAGCGTGTATTGGAGCATCGGAGATCGTAGCGCACCAGTTTACCAATCTTCTTGTTGGGAGCCTGTTGTTCGGACGATGTGACAGGTGGGACTTCACGTCGCTACTTTATGAGCCTAAGAGTTTCTTCCGAAAACTTCTTCTTCAGCCTTTGCGCCGATTTTCGCAAAATTTTGTGCCCTCTTCCCTGAGTATTCCGACCACATTTTCGAGGGCCCGGTTGACGTCAACAGCATTTGTGGTTTCCACGGCAACGAATCGGTTTTCCAGGTTCGACTGGAACGTTTCAGACCCTATGATGGTTTGGAGCAGGTTAGGATGGAGCCTGGACTTCATCAAGCGAGCGCGTTCAAGCTTAACCTCGATATTCAGAGAGCCTCGGACGAGTCGGTGATCGCAGCCAGTATTAAACTTATTGATCACTGGGACATCTCTGAATATAATATGTTTTTTATCCGCCATGATGAAGTCGATCTCATTTTTTGACCTACCATCGGGGATACGCCTCGTCCACTTTCTTTGGAGCTGTTTCTTGAAGAAAGAACTCATCACGAAAAGTCCCTTTTTCTCAAGAAAGTTGACAAGCATTTGCCCCCTGTGGTTTCTGCACCCAAAACCATGGGATTCTACTACAGATTCATCGTGATTCTGGACTCCCACTTTAGCGTTGAAGTCTCCCATAACAACGTTGAAGTGTGCCTTTGATAATGTCTCCAAACATATCTTCCACTTCATCGTCCGAGTATGTCCGAGTGCGTAAACCTGCACAACCTTGAGGCTACCTCTCGGTTAGCTTGAACACGAGGTACGCAACTCTATTGGACACACTCGACACTTCTACATTGTTGTCGCAGAAGCTTTATGTACCAGGAACCCTACGCTACCCTGGGATAGCTGGTCTCCCTCTCGGAAATACAGAAGGTGGCCCGATTCAAGGGTCACAGTATCCTCCCCCTCTCTTCGGACTTCGCTGAGCCCAAAAATGTGCCACTTTATCCTTCCGAATTCCTCCTCGAGTTGCGCCAGGTGCTCGTCGATGTTTTATTGCGGCCTTCCGTAACCCGGGGATTCTTCGCACCCCCCGTCCTGCCATTACTGTGACCACCGCCATGATCAGGAATAGCAGGGTGGCCGGGAACAGGGGGCCGTGGTCTGTTTTGTGTCGCCATTAGGAGGGTTTGCCCATAATTGTCACGCTGGGCATGCGGGTTGGCAATCACAGTGCATAGCTAATAGCACCGGTGTCACTGCTGCCTGACACTGGTCTGTGTATTTCAGTAGCTCGCAATGTTTGTGATGGTTATCCTGCCACCGGTCGGTCGCCAGAGCCTCGTTCGTAAGCCAGCAGGGTGCACCGCGAGCAGGAGAAGTTGGCTTGGGCTCTGAATGATGTTATTTGGAGCCCCTTGCACCCATCCCCTTGCACCTAAATACTTTTTGGGGTATATTTAAAAAAATAACCCTGAAAATGAGTATTTATTTACAGAGCAAAACTCCTTGATATAGCCTTAGAATATTTAAAAAATGTATAAAATTTACAAAATGGCAGCCACCGCGTCCGCCATAAAGATTTAAGCAGCATTATACTGCTGCGTGCGATAACGTTTTGATTTTCTTTCTCACTTGCACCCAGCCGCCGCAATAGGACTTGAAAAAAAAGGGTATCTCGAAAATGTCTTTTTCCTTAGCAGTTTCCAGGGTTGCCAGACGTTGTCAACCAAAATACCAAAAAGTCATTTGCATATAGACAATACATTAACCCTCATACCCGAAATTCTAAAAAAAGACGTTATTTCACTTTTCTGCACTTTTGAATTGGGGTAAAAATATTCTGCCAATCATAGATATTATATCAATACCTACAACTGTAGGCTGATTGTCTAACTTTGTTGCAATCAACTTTGACAGAAATCGCTGTGACATTGCTGATTTAGTAAGAACCAATGAGACAACTATCTTACTTAAAGCAGCAATGCAACTGCGATTTCAATCGAGAATTGTTAGCAACAGCCTTACGTAATTCGGGGTCTGGTCTATGAATTTCAATACGCTCCAGTGTTGCCATCTGGAAGAATATCGACTTTAAAAATGGCATATTTTCGTACCTCAAACAAAATGGCCACTACAACAGCAAGCACCATCTTGATTTTTTTTTAATTCCCAGTTTGGTAAAAATTGAGAGTTATTTTATCGAAACGGTAAAAATTATCACAAACCAAGCAACTCTTTACAGCTGTGCCCCTGTGGTTTGCGGTCCAAAAATCGATTTTTTTTTAGATTTTCGGCGCATTTTCTTGTAAGAAACCCCATTCCCATTTTAATCTTAAATGTCAAAATCTACCACTCTTGTAAATTTGAAAAAAATCAGTTGGAAAACAAATAGTTACAGTCCTCGCTACAACCGCCATTTTGTTTTTCCTAAATGTCATAGGGCGCATTTTTGGCAGACAAATCTTTAAGTCATCGATCGCCATAGAGTACATTTTAAACATGGAAAGTAAAATAGTGAACATTCTAATACAAATTACTTTCCATGGTTAAAAACTACTCTATGGCGGTCGATGACTCAAAGATTTGTCTGGCAGAATGCACCCACTATTTTTCCCCAGTTCGATTGGGGTTTTTCACATTTTTCCCATCATTCTAAATCATACATCTACATCATTCTACCTTATTCCACCTCCTTCTGGGAGAATAATTATGTCTATCAGTCAATGAGTAAGTGATATTTAATTTTTCCCCAGTTCGATTTGGGTTTTGCACATTTTCCCCAAATATCATTATACCCTTTTTCACCACCTTCTGGGAGAACAATTAATTCAATTAGTGAGTGAGTCAGTCAGTATACTATGTGAGTGGTAATCGAACTATATAATTCTGGGTTTTCTGTGATTTTGTATGGCGGCCATTTTGCTTTTCCGCCATTTTGAATTTTTTTTCCTCGCTTCAGGCTCTGATAAGAGTCTTGTAAGTACAACTTTAGTTTGAGCGCCATCTACTTTGTAGTACCATTTTGGCAGGCAGTACCCCGTCATGAGGATCTTGACCTGGACTTCCACTTTTAGTTTTTTTCTGATAGTTTTCTAAATTCTGAATACTTTTTCCGTACACTGTACCCCTCTACAACAGGCACCATCTTGATTTTTTTAAATTCCCAGTTTGGTAAAAATTTAAAGTTATTGTATCTAATCGGTAAAAATATAATTCTCAAACCAAGCAATACTTTAGAGCTGTGGCCCCGCGTTTTGCTGTCCAAAAATAGATCTTTTTCAAATTTTTTCGGCGCGGCCACCATTTTGTTCTTGATTTTGAAATCTTATATATCAAAATCTACCACTCTTTTAAGTTTGAACAAAATCTGTTGGAAAACAAATAGTTACAGTTCTCGCCACAACCGCCATTTTGTTTTTCCTAAATGTCATAATTTTTCCCCAGTTCGATTGGGGTTTTGCACATTTTCCCCAAATTTCATTCTGCCTTTTTCCAGCTCCTTCTGAGAGAACAATTATGTCTATCAGTCAGTGAGTAAGTGGTATTTAATTTTTCCCCAGTTAGATTGGGGTATTGCACATTTTCCCCAAATGTCATTATAAACTTTTTCACCACCTTCTGGGAGAACAATTAATTCAATCAGTGAGTGAGTCAATCAGTATGTGAATGGTAATCAAACTACATAATTCTGGGATTTCTGTAATTTTGTATGGCGGCCATTTTGCTTTACCGCCATTTTGAATTATTTTCCTTGCTTCAGGATTTGCTTAGAGTCCTTTACAACTTTAGTTTGAGCACCATCTACCTATGTTGTACCATTTTGGCAGGCAGTACCTCGTCATGAGGATATTGACCTAGACTTCCACTTTTAATTTTTTTTCTGTTATATTTCTAAATTTTAAATAAATTTTCTTTTCATTATACCCCTTTACAAACGCTCCTTTTTTGTAATAAAATATTTAATTCTGGATTTTCTGTAATTTTGTATGGCGGCCATTTTGCTTTTCCGCCATTTTGAATTTTTTTTCCTCGCTTTAGGATCTGCTTAGTCTTTTACAACTTTAGTTTAAGCACCATCTACCTATGTAGTACCATTTTGGCGGGCAGTACCCCGTCCTGAGGATTTTGACCTGGACTTCCACTTTTAATTTTTTTTTCTGATGGTTTTTTAAATTCTGAATACTTTTTCCATACATTGTACCCTTCTACAAATGCTCCTTTTTGGTAATAAAAATGTGGCGGTACTTGGAAAATAAACCTACTTTCAATTTCAGTGTTGCCATCTTTTCGATACAAAAATAGTCAAATGTCATTAGTATTGGCAAAATCTAATGGGTTTTGATAAAAAATATTTTAAAATGCCGCTATTTCTATTTTTCACATTTTTGGGGTAAATCTCAAAAAGTACCCTGAAATTGGGTAAATTTTTTTACAGGGCGCTATTCCTTAATACGTTGCATAATTTGTTTATACATGTCATCTTTCTCAAGTGTCGCAAACTGCCTCAAAATACTCATAAAATATTTAAAAAATGTATAAAATTTACAAAATGGCCGCCACCGCGTCCGCCATATTGATTTTTCGATTGTTTATATTTTTCCTATATATTGCAGCATATACTGCGTGTAATGACGTTTTGATTTTCTTTCTCACTTGCACCCAGCCGCCGCAATAGGACTTGAAAAAAGGATATCTCGAAAATGCCTTTTTCCTCAACAGGTTTCAGGGTTGCCAGACGTTGTCAACCAAAATACCAAAAATTCATTTATATACAGACTATACACAAGTCCTCATACTCAAAATTTTCAAAAAGTGGTTATTTCACTTTTTTTGCATTTTTGGGTAAATCTCAAAAGTTACCCCGAAATGGGGTAAAAATATTCTATTAATCAATACATTGTATCTATACCTATAGCCGTTCTTTAAACCTCAAAACGTTCGGGTGTTGCCATCTGAAAGAAAATCGACTTTAAAAATGGCGCGTTTTCGTACCCCAAACAAAATGGCCTCTACAACAGGCGCCATCTTGAATTTTTAAAAAGTTTCCCCAATTAGTAAAATTTAAGGGTAATTGTGGTGAAACAGTAAAGTTTTTTTTTCTTAAATCAAACAACACTTCAGTGTTGTGGCCCCGCGATTTGGGGTCCAAAAATCAAATTTTTCAAAACTGCCCAGCGTGGCCGCCATTTTGTTTTTTATTTTTTTAACATTTTTCTCAATTTTAAATGTCAAAATCTACCACTTTTGTAAGTTTGAACAAAATCGGTTGGAAAACAAAAAAGTTAGAAACTTCGCCACAGCCGCCATCTTGTTTTTTCCAAATGTCATAATTTTTCCCCAGTTCGATTGGGGTATCGAACATTTGGTTAATGTCTTCACTTTTGAACTTGTCACAGGCAGTATGTAATCTGATGGCCCGTGTCATCACAAAAATGCACTTAGCTTGTTGCTTGGGTTTTTTCTTCGTGTTGTTCGTCAAATTTACCTTATTGAGCGAGATCGGTCGTTTGTATGTAACTGATTTAAAGGACTTCGGTGGTGGTGGTTCTATGCCACCCTTCCGAGTCCACAAGCGGTGCTCATTGATACATTATTGCAGGCGGGATGAAACGATCTGTTTTATTTTTAGCAAGAGAGGTATAACGTTTTAGCGTTTATTTTCCTGCGGAAGGCTTCGTGGTTTTCAGTAATTTTGTATGGCGGCCATGTTGTTTTTCCGCTATTTTTAATATTTTAAAGTCCTCTACAGCTTTCGTTTGAGTAGTATCATTTTGGCGGACAGTTTCCCGTCATGAATATCTTAACCTGGTTTTCCACTTTTAATATGTTTTTCTGATAGTTTTCTAAATTCTGAATACTTTTTTCAAACATTGTACCCCTCTTCAAATGCTCCTTTTTGGTAATAACAATGTGGCGGTACTTGGAAAATAAAACGTACTTTCAATTCCAGTGTCATCTGTTCGATATAAAAATAGTCAAATGTCATTAGTATTGGCAATATCTAATGGTTTTTAAGATAATTATTGTTTAATTAAAAATAATAGTCTTTGAAGAAAAAAATTTTCCCGCTATTTGGCCACTACAACGTAGCAGTTGGCGTGCAGTTGCAAAAACCAGTTTGTCAAAAATTGAGGTTTATTGTGGTGAAACAGTAAAAATATTTTTCTCAAACCAAACAACGCTTCAGAGCTGTAGCCCCGCGGTTCGGGATTAAAAAATTGGTTAAAGTATTCACAATTCTCCAGCGTGGCCTCCATTTCGTTTTTATCGTCTTTTCTATATTTTTTTTAATTTTAAATGTCAAAACTACCACTCTTGTAAGTTTGAGCTTGGTTTGAGCAAAATCGGTTGGAAAACAAAAAAGTTGCAAACCTTGCCACAGCTGCCATTTTGTTTTTCCCAAATGTCATAATTTTTACCTAGTTCGATTAAGATTTTGCACATTTCCATCAAACATCATTATACTCTTTTCCATCAGTCAGTGAGTGAGTGGTTATTATCGAGGTATATAAGTAACCAGCCAGCAGGTTTTCTTTAAATTTGTATGGCGGCTGTAGGGACACAGTATGTTCCTACAGGTTCATATTACCGAACCAATTTTGTATTGTGTAACTAGGTGCCGCGCAGTCGTCGTCGCGCACCCAACTTGTTAACGCGCTTCTCAATATTATAAAAGTTTAATTTAAAATACTCTCTTTTACTACCACTCGCATGGTTCGCCTTGTTAGGATACATACATCCAACATTGGTGACCCCGAACGAACTTTAATTTGTAATACGCGTAAATAATTTGGACAATAAAATAAATAGTGGATAATTAATTAAGTATTTAATAAAATTTCGGACAATAAAATTTAAAAAAGTGCAATTATGACGGGTACTGACAATCCAGAAACGCAGCAGCCTCCGACGCCAACACCATCGTTTACGCCTACAAGTCCTACAACTGACATCATGGCAATACAATTAGCGTCGCGAATCCCAGAATTTTGGGCGGATCAACCACGCGTATGGTTTATTAGAACCGAGGCAATTTTAGCGCCTCAAAAATTGAGTGACGACTCGCGTTTTGATATGGTGGTATCAAAATTACCAAAAGATATTATTACTCAGATAAGTAATTTTTTGTCAAATCCACCTGCGTCCAATAAATTCGTCGCAATTAAAATGAAATTGCTTTCGCTATTGGAAGATTCGAAAGCTAGACAGATAGAAAAATTAATAAGTGAAATGGAGCTTGGGGATCAAAAACCCTCTCAACTTCTGCGACGGATGCGAGATTTGGCCCGTGACAAAATCCCGGATGACACACTTCGCGTGCTCTGGCAAGGACATTTGCCAAGCACAGTCAAGGCAGTATTAGCCGTCACAGAAAGAAAGGACTTAGACAACCTAGCCTCGGTCGCAGACAACGTAGCTGAGGCGACTCGCTCAAGTCAAGTGTCTGCAATAACGACAACCTCTAACACAACAACTGAAATTGCGCTGTTGCGAGCAGAAATAGCTAAACTAAATATTCGCGTGTTGAACGCGGAACGCTCTCGTCCAAGATACAGAAATTTCAATCAGTATCGCCGGTACTCATCCAGATCATCTAGCCGGCACAGAAATTACTCATCGCAACATCCACAACATTCAAGTCCTGGAAACCTTTGTTTTTACCATCACAAGTATAAAGAAAAGGCTCATAAATGCGTGCAACCTTGCGCATGGAACAATAAGGCCAACATGACAACGCCGCCGGAAAACTAAGAAGCGAGGCACAGTTGTCAGCGGAAATCTGTGCCGTATCACCTTGCGCCCGCTTACGTATTTTAGACATTAATAGTGGACTCCGATTTTTAGTAGATACTGGAGCAAACGTTTCCGTATTACCCCTCGTTCGTAATAAGTGTCGTTCACAATCGCAGTGTTCTGATTATAGACTATACGCAGCAAACGGAACTGAAATTAAAACCTACGGTGTAAAAACTATGGTGCTAAACTTTAAACTTCGCAGACCATATAGGTGGGACTTTATCGTTGCTGACGTAAAACAACCAATATTAGGTGCAGACTTTCTCACTCATCATAAACTATTAGTGGACCTTAGTGCACGTAAGTTAAGAGACCAAGTGACCGACCTAAATGTAATCGCTTCAGTGGTAAGTGTTGCTGAACCTTCCATAAATACGATTAGTCATGGACATCCATATAGTGATTTACTATGTAAATATAAGGAGATTACGAAACCAATGTCATTCCAGGAAACTCAATCGCACGATATTTTTCATTATATTGAAACTTCCGGTCCTCCTGTGCACGCTCGTGTACGTCCGTTACCACCGGACAGATATAAAAAAGCTAAAGAAGAATTTCGTATAATGCAAGAAGCCGGAATATGTAGACCTTCTAAAAGCCCGTGGGCAAGTCCACTACACATAGTTCCAAAGAAAAACGGAGATATTAGACCTTGTGGAGATTATCGCCAATTAAATTCTATTACTAAACCCGATCGATATCCTATTCCCCATTTACGTGATTTCACTTATATATTGGCAGGAAAGAAAATATTTTCTAAATTAGATGTCAACAGAGCTTATCATTGCATAAAAGTAAATCCTGATGATATAGAAAAAACAGCTATTATTACCCCATTCGGTTTATTTGAATTCCCTAGAATGACCTTCGGTTTACGTAATGCAGCGCAAACTTTTCAACGCTTTATGAACCATGTATTGCAAGGCTTAGATTTTCATTATAATTATTTGGATGACGTCATCATTGCAAGCGATAACGAAGAACAACATAAAACTCATTTAGAGATTATATTTCAGCGTTTCAAAAAATTCGGTATTACGATTAACCTATCTAAATGTTCTTTCGGTCAAAGTAAAGTTCAATTTCTAGGTCACGATGTAAGCGCAGACGGTATTAAACCTTTACAAGATAAGGTTAATGCTATTGTCAATTACCCAAAACCTAAAACCATTCAAGAGTTACGCCGATTTTTAGGCATGGTCAACTTTTATCGCTCTCACTTACCGAATACAATGTCATATCAATCAGAGCTCAATAAATATTTAACAAATACAAAAAGAAACGATAAAACAGTTATTACGTGGTCGGAAAAAGCTGAAAATGCATTTGAGCAGTGTAAAACGGCATTACAAAACGCCGCCACTCTGTCTCATCCTTACGCCGATTCCACGCTAGCATTGATGACAGATGCATCTGATAACTGCATTGGAGCTGTTTTACAACAAAAATGTAACGAACAATGGCAACCACTGGGTTATTATTCAAAAAAATTGTCTTTGAGTCAACAAAAATATAGTACTTATGATCGCGAATTACTCGCTATACATTCAGCGATAATTCATTTTCGAAAATTATTCGAAGGTCGCCATTTGACAATTTATACAGACCACAAGCCCTTATGCCATGCTTTCACTAAGTCCTGTAAAGATAATAAAGAAACTCCGAGACGAGCGAGACAACTTCTTTTTATCAGTGAGTTTACGACCGACATACGATATATTAACGGTCCCGCTAATACAGTAGCCGATGCGTTATCACGCGTCGAAACTATTTTTTGTCCAACCGTACTTGACTACAGTCAACTTGCAGACGCGCAAGCTAAAGATGAATATCTATTACAACAAATTAACGATGGCAACCAAACATGTTTCAAACAAATTTCTTTGCCCACTTGTGATAAATCAATATATTGTCATGTTACAGAAAATATTATCAGACCTTATCTAACAGAAGAATTTAGAAAAATAGCTTTTGATACAATTCACAATTTAAGTCATCCTGGCATACGAACAACGCGTAAATTAATATCCCAAAAATTTTTCTGGCCTGGGATGAATAAAGATTTAAGCGTATGGGCTAAGACATGTATAAAGTGCCAAAAGGCGAAGATAAGCCGTCATACAATTTCGCCATTAGGTAGCTTCCCAACTGTCAATCGTTTTGATCAAATCCATGTTGATATCGTTGGACCATTAAAAATATCCCCAGAAGGATATAGATTTTGTTTAACTATCATTGATAGGTGTACTCGTTGGCCTGAAGCTTTCCCCTTAAAAGAAATTACAGCTGAAGTAGTCGCAAAAACAATTTATGACGAATGGATCGCAAGATACGGTTGTCCTGTAAAGCTCACTACCGATCAAGGTCGACAATTTGAGAGCAATCTATTTTTGAATCTCATGAAATTATTAGGGATAAATAAAATACGCACAACACCATATCATCCCCAAAGTAACGGTGCAATCGAACGCTGGCACCGATCTTTAAAAGCAGCGTTAATGACTCGCCTAAATAATAATTCTTGGGTTGATGAATTACCTACAGCATTGCTAGGATTGCGCGCTGCGTGCCGCAGTGATAGTGGCATAAGCGCCGCAGAATTAACCTTTGGACGAACACTTCGTTTACCCGGAGAGTTCTATGAAACATCTAAGAAAAACGATCCAAGTGACCCATCTAGTTTATTATACAAAATTCAAGAAAATTTACGTAACTTTACTCCATCTAACGAGTTATCACGAAATTCAAGGAAATTTTTCGTAAGTAAAGATTTAAAATCATGTCAATATGTTTTTGTTAGAGATGATGCGGTTCACAAATCGTTGAAACCACCATATGATGGGCCATTCAAAGTATTAGAACGTAATTCTAAAGTATTTTTAATTCAATTACCTAACCGTGAGGCTCGCATTTCAATAGACAGATTGAAGCCAGCCTACATGTTAATAGAGCAAGATAATGATGATTTTAAGAAAAATGACATTTTAAATAGTAATTGTCAACCTAATGAGGTACAAGACAAACGAATCATGCCCATGAATAATAATAACTCATGTGAGAACCATGTTACACGCTACGGTCGTACAACCCGACCACCAGTACGTTTTAGTTAAATCTCTATATAGTTAATAATACATTTTTTTACGAAATTAAACTTAACATAGATAAATACATTTATTATATTAAAGAAAGTAGTAGGATAACACTAATTTACTTAGCTGATAGATAAAAATAAGTTACCTAATAATTCTTATAATTATCTATTAAAAATCATTACCTAATTTTTTGAAAATAACTTTAACAACTTGCAACTTAGTTATCTACTTTATAATATGTAAGACGATTTTGTTTTGCTTTTGAAATTTTTGCGCTATAGAAACTGTAATTAGTAAGTAAGTTAACTTTAAATTGTATTTTCATTTAGTTTACATACCATTCCATTATTGTACATACTTACTTATATCATTTGAATTTAACTTTTGTTTGTAATTGCTTTACAACTAAATTTTGTTTTTGTTCTGATGTAATGTCGGAAAAACAATTATTTTTATAAAAATGTAAAGTTGAAACACGTACGTATTAAGTCATATGTTGACTGGTAGAAATCGACCAATATAATTGCGATAAGTAAAATATTGCAGTCATCTAAACTTATAGCTATACTTTTTTTCATAAATTTTTCATTTTATACATTTTATAATTTTATATCTAGATATTAGAGAATTTGTTATTTTCCTTTGTAGTTCTTATTATATTTGATTGTTATACTTTGATTATATTTAAAATGTTATCAATTTATTTTTACAAAAGTAAAAGCTAACATCTACGAGTAGTTTGCTTTGCTGTTATTTTTATTAACGATAGCACACACTACTTACTTCTTTTCTTTGTTTGCCAGCACATTGTGCATTGTTAAAATAATCTAAAATAACTCTGTTGTACTTTTTCTTTCTAATTGGTCACTTCCCCAATTCAGAGTCAACAAATGCACTCAGAATAATATTGTTAGATTTACAACTTCGAACATAAGTGAACTTCAAATATCGTCTAGACCCTTTCAAGTGTGTCATAACTCGTAACAAAACAACATTTTTATTGCATCCGAAGTGAACTATTGTTTTTTGTGACTGAATCCATTCAGGATGTTTACAGTAAGTTCAAGTTGGGTCTGGTACAAAATTTATTAGCTTCCGACAACATTTTAACAAGGAGCATGTTCATTCACTTAAGTTTAAATGCATTATACTTAACCAACATTTCTAATGATGACTGACGTGCTACACTATTACAATCGATAATGTTATTGTATTTCCTTGCCGTAAATTTTAATGTGTTTCTTAAAGACTTGTGTTATATTATGTAATGACGCGACTTTATGTTGTGAATCTTTTCGCGTCGATCTAAAAGATATTTTATGGATTTTTATATTTTGTATGTTTTACCTTTTTTTTTCCTCTTAGGAGGGGAATGGTGTAGGGACACAGTATGTTCCTACAGGTTCATATTACCGAACCAATTTTGTATTGTGTAACTAGGTGCCGCGCAGTCGTCGTCGCGCACCCAACTTGTTAACGCGCTTCTCAATATTATAAAAGTTTAATTTAAAATACTCTCTTTTACTACCACTCGCATGGTCCGCCTTGTTAGGATACACCACATCCAACAGCGGCCATTTTGTTTTTCACCATTTTGAATTTTTTTTTCTCGCTTCAGGATCTGCTTAAAATCCGCTACAACTTTAGTTTGAGCACCATCTACCTATGTAGTACCATTTTAGCAGGCAGTACCCCGTTATGAGGATCTTGACCTGGACTTCCACTTTTAAATTTTTTTTCTAATAGTTTTCTATATTTTGAATACTTTTTCCGTACATTGTTTACATCTACAAATGCTCCTTTTTTGTAATAAAAATGTAATTTTCTTGGAAAATAAACCTACTTTCAATTTCAGTGTTGCTATCTTTTCGATATAAAAATAGTCAAATGTCATTAATATTGGCAAAATGTAATGGTTTTTGATAAAAAATATTTAAAAATGCCACTATTTCTATTTTTCACATTTTTGGGGTAAATCTCGAAAAGTACCCTGAAATTGGGTAATTTTTTTTTACAGGGCATTACTCCTTAATACGTCGCATAATTCGTCAATACATGTCAACTTTCTCAAGCATCGCAAACTGCCTCAAAATAGCCTTACAATATTTAAAAAAGGTATAAAATTTACAAAATGGCCGCCACCGCGTCCGCCATGTTGATTTTTCTTTAGTTCATATTTTTCCTATATTTTGCAGCATATACTGCGTGCAATGACGTTTTGATTTGCTTTCTGACTTGCACCCAGCCGCCGCAATAGGACTTGAAAAAAGGGTATCTCGAAAATGCCTTTTTCTTCAACAGGTTTCAGGGTTGCCAGACGTTGTCAACCAAAATACCAAAAAGTCATTTATATACAGACTATACACAAGTCCTTATACTCAAAATTTTCAAAAAGTGGTTATTTCACTTTTTTGCATTTTTGGGGAAAATCTCAAAAGTTACCCCAAAATGGGGTAAAAATATTCTATTAATCAATACATTGTATCTATACCTATAGCCGTTTTATAAACCTCAAAACGTTCGGGTGTTGCCATGTGAAAGAAAATCGACTTTAAAAATGGCGCGTTTTCGTACCCCAAACAAAATGGCCTCTACAACAGGCGCCATCTTGAATTTTTAAAAAGTTTCCCCGATTAGTAAAATTTAAGGGTAATTGTGGTGAAACAGTAAAGTTTTTTTTCTTAAATCAAACAACACTTCAGTGTTGTGGCCCCGCGATTTGGGGTCCAAAAATCAAATTTTTCAAAACTGCCCAGCGTGGCCGCCATTTTGTTTTTTATTTTTTTTCTTATTTTTCTCAATTTTAAATGTCAAAATCTACCACTCTTGTAAGTTTGAACAAAATCGGTTGGAAAACAAAAAAGTTACAAACTTCGCCACAGCCGCCATCTTGTTTTTCCCAAATGTCATAATTTTTCCCCAGTTCGATTGGGGTATCGAACATTTGGTTAATGTCTTCAGAACTTGTCACAGGCAGTATGTAATTTGATGGCCCGTGTCATCACAAAAATGCACTTAGCTTGTTGCTTGAGTTTTTTCTTCGTGTTGTTCGTCAAATCTACCTTATTGGGCGAGATCGGTCGTTTGTATGTAACTGATTTAAAGGACTTCGGTGGTGGTGGTTCTATGCCACCCTTCCGAGTCCGCAAGCGGTGCTCATTGATACATTATTGTAGGCGGGATGAAACGATCTGTTTTATTTTTAGCAAGAGGGGTATAACGTTTTAGCGTTTATTTTCCTGCGGAAGGCTTCGTGGTTTTCAGTAATTTTGTATGGCGGCCATGTTGTTTTTCCGCTATTTTGAATATTTTAGAGTCCTCTACAGCTTTCGTTTGAGTAGTATCATTTTGGCGGACAGTTTCCCGTCATGAGTATCTTAACCTGGTTTTCCACTTTTAATATGTTTTTCTGATAGTTTTCTAAATTCTGAATACTTTTTTCAAACATTGTACCCCTCTTCAAATGCTCCTTTTTGGTAATAACAATGTGGCGGTACTTGGAAAATAAAACGTACTTTCAATTCCAGTGTCATCTGTTCGATATAAAAATAGTCAAATGTCATTAGTATTGGCAATATCTAATGGTTTTTAAGATAATTATTGTTTAATTGAAAATAATAGTCTTTGAAGAAAAAAATTTTCCCGCTATTTGGCCACTACAACGTAGCAGTTGGCGTGCAGTTGCAAAAACCAGTTTGTCAAAAATTGAGGTTTATTGTGGTAAAACAGTAAAAATATTTTTCTCAAACCAAACAACGCTTCAGAGCTGTAGCCCCGCGGTTCGGGATTAAAAAATTGGTTAAAGTATTCACAATTCTCCAGCGTGGCCTCCATTTCGTTTTTATCGTCTTTTCTATATTTTTTTTAATTTTAAATGTCAAAACTACCACTCTTGTAAGTTTGAGCTTGGTTTGAGCAAAATCGGTTGGAAAACAAAAAAGTTGCAAACCTTGCCACAGCTGCCATTTTGTTTTTCCCAAATGTCATAATTTTTACCTAGTTCGATTAAGATTTTGCACATTTCCATCAAACATCATTATAGTCTTTTCCATCAGTCAGTGAGTGAGTGGTTATTATCGAGGTATATAAGTAACCAGCCAGCAGGTTTTCTGTAAATTTGTATGGCGGCCATTTTGTTTTTCCCCATTTTGAATTTTTTTTTCTCGCTTCAGGATCTGCTTAAAATCCGCTACAACTTTAGTTTGAGCACCATCTACCTATGTAGTACCATTTTAGCAGGCAGTACCCCGTCATGAGGATCTTGACCTGGACTTCCACTTTTAATTTTTTTTTCTAATAGTTTTCTATATTTTGAATACTTTTTCCGTACATTGTTTACATCTACAAATACTCCTTTTTTGTAATAAAAATGTAAGATTCTTGGAAAATAAACCTACTTTCAATTTCAGTGTTGCCATCTTTTCGATATAAAAATAGTCAAATGTCATTAATATTGGCAAAATGTAATGGTTTTTGATAAAAAATATTTAAAAATGCCACTATTTCTATTTTTCACATTTTTGGTGTAAATCTCGAAAAGTACCCTGAAATTGGGTAATTTTTTTTTACAGAGCATTACTCCTTAATACGTTGCATAATTCGTCAATACATGTCAACTTTCTCAAGCATCGCAAACTGCCTCAAAATAGCCTTATAATATTTAAAAAAGGTATAAAATTTACAAAATGGCCGCCACCGCGTCCGCCATGTTGATTTTTCTTTAGTTCATATTTTTCCTATATTTTGCAGCATATACTGCGTGCAATGACGTTTTGATTTGCTTTCTCACTTGCACCCAGCCGCCGCAATAGGATTTGAAAAAAGGGTATCTCGAAAATGCCTTTTTCTTCAACAGGTTTCAGGGTTGCCAGACGTTGTCAACCAAAATACCAAAAAGTCATTTATATACAAACCATACACAAGACCTCATACTCAAAATTTTAAAAAAATGGTTATTTCACTTTTTTGCATTTTTGGGTAAATCTCAAAAGTTACCCCGAAATGGGGTAAAAATATTCTATTAATCAATACATTGTATCTATACCTACAGCCGTTCTATAAACCTCAAAACGTTCCGGTGTTGCCATCTGGAAGAAAATCGACTTTAAAAATGGCGTGTTTTCGTACCCCAAACAAAATGGCCTCCACAACAGGCGCCATCTTGAATTTTTAAAAAGTTTCCCCGATTAGTAAAATTTAAGGGTAATTGTGGTGAAACAGTAAAGTTTTTTTTTCTTAAATCAAACAACACTTCAGAGTTGTGGCCCCGCGGTTTGGGGTCCAAAAATCAAATTTTTCAAAACTGCCCAGCGTGGCCGCCATTTTGTTTTTTATTTTTTTTCTTATTTTTCTCAATTTTAAATGTCAAGTAAGTTTGAACAAAATCGGTTGGAAAACAAAAAAGTTACAAACTTCGCCACAGCCGCCATCTTGTTTTTCCCAAATGTCATAATTTTTCCCCAGTTCGATTGGGGTATCGAACATTTTCCCCGAACATTGTTATACCCTTTTCCACCTCCTTCTGGGAGAACAATCATGTCAATGAGTCAGTCAGTCAGTGAGTGGTAATCGAGCTATATATAGTATAATATGAATAAAACTACGAAGGAATTAGTACTGTGCCTGTATTATGAATTTGCATAGTTACGTTGACTATACTTAATAGCGACTGTAGTAAGAAATTTTGTATGCAATTTGGCACAGCGCCTTTGGCGGTAACTACAATAACCTAAAATTTTTCATACAAATGTCAACTTCAGTCGCTATAAAATAGTTAACGTATAAACTCGTAATACGCCTAAAGATATCATTAATCGATCTAAATACTTGTCAATCAATTAATCTCTCTGTTTACGTGCCGTAAACATGCATTTCACAGCACAACACGGAACACGGAATTGACCTAGAATAATGTTGCTGCATTGTCAAAACAAATACAGCATCTGAATTTTCTTACTCACACATCTTTGTAAATAAATTAATATACACATATGTAAATAATTTTGTATAAATTAGCATAGCAAAAGAAAATAAATGTGACATTCACCAACTGGACTTCAGACGTTGTTACTCTGTCGGCAGACAGATCGACCCATCATCTACGAATCCTCTCACTGCGGCCAAGACACCTTTAGCCGTCAGATATCTGATCAGTCTTGTGAGCCTGCTTGACTGGCAGTGAGAAAATCCATCCTTATACCTTATTCCTTCCACTCTCCGCTTGTCACCTTAGGTCGACTGGTACAAGCATCCTTATTTATTTATATGTGTATTTATTAACTTATGGTTAGGGCTAGGGCTGTTAGGGCGCTAGGGCCGTAGGGCACTAGGGTTGTCAAGTAGGATAGTTCTACCCTTTCCAATTCATGTAAAGGGAAACCTTGCTCCCTTACATTTTGGTCCTTCGAGAAATTTTTGTTTGGACATTTGGTCCTACTAAAAACTGAACCACGCGGTCCCTCTTTTCCCTGTTAGGTATAGGGCTGACATTGAACAAGACTGACACTCTAGAGAATTGCGTGCTGGTGTACTCAACAAGCATCAGTTTCGTAGTGATCTGGGGTACAAAGTGCTTAGTGTTCCTGTTGGAAGGTTACTCGTACGGTAGCGGATCGGTTGCTGGCCTCCCACAAGCGGGTCTCACCAGTAATTTAGAAGTCGCAAAATACCGTAAAAAGAGGACGCAGGGGCACTTAGTACTGACATATTCGCTATCGAAGTAGGGAAAGTAGGGTGATAGGGAAACTAAGGACGTAGGGATACCAAAAGGACGAAGATAAGAAGAATGGAAATCTCAAACATCAATGACCTTATAAAAAGCCAAGAGGCGGACTGTGCAGAATTAAAACGAATAAGGGATAACATCAAAAAGGATTCATCAACCAGGAAGACTCAAAAATATATTGAAGACCGAAGAGTAACTATCGACAGTATTTACCATCGAGCGGCGCAAAACCACAGACTATTACAAGAACAGGAAATATTATCGACTCATAAATATATGACATTAAATTATTTCGACACACAAATAAGAAAAACGTACGACGACGCAATGGACCACTTGCGTATATGTGAAGACAAGTTAAAAATTGCCGATATACAGATACAGACATGTTCGACCGATGACAAACAAGACAAGGGTGTCAGTTCACCTAAATTATTTATTCAAAAATATCGACTTAATCAGCTGGAGAAAAAAGTATCGACGGCATTGACCGCCATTTCTGAAAATAAACCAGGTTGGCATTTACAATCATTGTTGACAAACATTGAAAAATTATTTCAAGAAATCGACGAAAATAATATACGGTTGCTAATGGACGAAAGTACAGTCACCGACGAATACATATCACAAGACTGGTTTGGGCGCGCTCAAGAAATGGTAGACGATATAATAGAAAAACTGCAAGACAAAATTAACGAAAACAGTAAACAACAGAACAGGATTTCCTCAACCAAGTTACCCAGAATTACCATACCGAATTTTACGGGAAGTTACGAGTCGTGGAATTCATTTTACGATTTATTTAAAAAGATAATTGACGACGACTGTACTATTTCTACGACAGAGAAAATGCAATACCTAAAGACTCACATTCGAGGCGACGCGGAAAAGCTGATCAAGCATTTGACGATAAACGAGGCTAACTATAAGGCAGCGCTTACATTACTCATAAATCGCTATACAGATGAGCGAGCTATAACGCAAAGATTTATTGATAGAATACTTGATCTGCCGAAAATTAAGTTTCCAAATGCGAAAATGTTACGAGATATGCATGACTGTATTAATGAGAGTTTAGAAGCGTTAAAAAATCAAGGCATCGACATTTCCTCATGGAGCCCGTTTTTATCACGTATAGTAAGTCGAAAATGGGACAATGACACCAACATGAAATATGAAGACCACCTAGAAGAACCAAATAAATTACAAGATTTTTCAAAAATGATGAAATTTTTAGAAAAACGATTTAAAAGCTTGGAGACAAGTAAATCATCAACAACTTTCAATACGCCAACGCCAACGTCACTGAAAAATCAAGACAATAATTCTAATGATTGGCAAGATAAAAAAGGCACATGTTGGTATTGTCACAAAGATCATAATATTAATCACTGCGTATCATTTAAGTTATTAAACGTGAATGACCGCATTAAGAAAGTACGAGAAAAACAAATGTGTTACATCTGCTTAATGCATGACACGAAAAAAGAATGCGTCAGTTTAAAATACAATAAGTGCGAAATATGTAATAAAGCGCATTCTACGTTATTGCATAGAAACGTAAACGAATATTTATCATCAAAAATTCAAGGTCAGAGTCAGAGTAATGAAAATAAATACGGAAAGTCAAGTTCCTCGAAAACTTATGCACCGAAAATGCAAACTAAAGAAAATCAAGTTCAAAGATTTTCATCAAACGCGTATACGCAAAATAATGGAATTCGGAAAACCGTACTTTTGGCCACAGCCTTAGTACAAACTACGACAATTGACGGATCGCCACAATTATTACGAGTTTATGTGACCAAGGCTCGGAAGCATCGTTGTGTACTGAAGAAGTAGCACAACTTTTAGGGTACCCTAGACGAAAGATAAAAGCCGAAATAAAAGGCATCGCAGACGAAAATCCTAAGATGTCGAATCATATGATTGACGTCACATTGAAACCCAGATTTCCAAGTGCATATCAACTACAGACATCGCTAATAGTATTACCAAAACTTACCGGGGCATTGCCAAAGCAAAATTTGCGACCATTTGATCAAATAAAGCTGGAAAATAAAATAATTGCTGACCCTACTTATTACAAGAGAGGGCCGATTGATATAATTTTGGGTGCGGAACACTATAGTAAATTAATAATACAAGGATTTGAGAGGCTAGAAAATGGTATTATCGCACAGAATACTGAAATAGGATGGATACTTTCAGGATTTTGTAACAATGAGAGTTGTACCGGGATGAAAATATTAAGTTTAATGACAAGCGCCGAAGAAAAGACATTAACACAATTCTGGGAATTAGAAGAAATAACAGACGAAAAACCATTAAAAAATGACGACCAAATATGTGAGAATTTTTACGACAAAACGACACAAAGAAATCTAGACGGAACCTATACGGTTAGACTTCCAATTAAAGACAGTTCTCTAGAATATGGAAATACGCGTCAAAAAGCCATGGCTCGACTCATGCAATTAGAAAAGAAATTGGACAAAAACAGTAATTTACGACTGCAATACAATGATTTTATGACAGAATATTTAACAATGAATCATATGCGAAAAGTAAATAAAATAAATTATTACGAAGGAAAATATTATATTCCTCACCAGCCGGTAATACGAGAAAACGCTGTAACGACAAAATTACGCTGTGTATTCGATGCAAGCAGTAAAGGAAGCACGAATATGAGCCTTAACGACAATATGTATAAGGGTCCTCGATTACAACAAGACATGTCCACTATATTGTTACGGTGGCGCAAACATAAGTTTGCTTTTATGGCGGATATAGAAAAAATGTATCGTTGCATTAAAATAAGTGAACCTGACCTACCTTACCAAAGAATACTGTGGAGATGGTCCGCACAACAAAAAATACAGGAGTTTGAATTAACTAGGGTAACATATGGCACGACTGGAGCGCCGTATTTAGCAATTAAAACTTTACAAAAACTAGCGATGGATGAGGAGCAAAACTACCCCATTGCTAGCAAGGTCACATTACAAGATTTTTATGTAGATGACGTATTGTCAGGGGAGAATGACCTAGAAAAGACAAAAACGTTACAGAATCAACTAAGTCAGATGTTAAAAGCCGGAGGATTTAATTTGAGAAACAGACCGATACAGGTGCGAGCAATGAAAGGTAGAGGTCATAAGTCCTACAAAGGATACATAGCAGTGTTTATATGCCTTGCTACGAAAGCCATACACTTAGAACTAGTGGGAGATTTATCGACTGAGTCATTTATTGCTGCGCTTAGACGTTTCATGGCTAGAAGAGGTCACGTGTCTCATATGTACAGCGATAACGCAACAAACTTTGTAGGAGCTGCGAACTTTCTATATAAAGAAATATTGGAAATAACTCAATCGCCAACATTTCAAAATACTATTACAAATATGGGCACTCAATGGCATTTTATACCACCAGCAGCCCCGCACTTCGGAGGAATATGGGAAGCTGGAGTAAAATCCATGAAGCATCATTTGAAAAGAGTAATAGGAGACAGCACTTTGACATATGAAGAACTTTCGACTTTTTTGCATCAAATGGAGGCATGCTTGAATACGAGACCTTTATGTATTCAGACTGAGAACATTAATGCCAATATAGTATTAACTCCAAGTCACTTTCTGATTGGTCGCGAGGCAGTCGGCTTTCCTGATCCAATATCAAACATCAATATAAACTTGATAAATTGCTGGAAACATATTCAAAAAATGAAAAGAGATTTTTGGTTATGCTGGACAAAAGAATATTTACATCAATTGCAACAGCGATATAAATGGAAAGCGAATGGAGAGAATTTAAAAGTCGGTACAGTCGTACTCATTAAAGACGGAAACATAAGTCCTAGTAAATGGCCGTTAGCAAGGGTCAAGGAAATTCATCCTGGAAGTGATGGTGTTACGAGGGTCGTGACGCTTAAAAGAGCACAAGGTTCTGACCAGAAGAGGGCTATACACTCCCTTATACCATTACCAGTGAATGAAAGTTTAGAGACAAGTGAAGACAAAACGCCTGTACAAAGTAACGTAGCAATTGTGGAAGAAAACAACACAAGAAAGCATAAGAAAAATTCATATAGAAAACCGTATTATTGGTTTTTAATGATAATGTTTATCTTTATACAAATGTTGGCACAAACAGGAGCCTCATATACAATAAAAAATTTGGAACCTGGATTATACATAGAAAAAATAGGAAATACTACTTTAGACAGAGGTACTTTTAGAATAGAAAAACATTACGAAAGAAGTATTTTAAGCCAGAAAGTAGAAGCTACAAAAGGAATAGTAGATCAATTTAAATCGCTTTGTTACTATGCCAAAACGCTATATCGTGATACTCATTGTATACAGTACCATATTCATTTACAAGAGGAGGCAGAAAAGGTTGAAAAAATAAACGAATATTTAAATGAGTTAAATCAGACTAGAAAAAAAAGAGGTTTATTGGGACAAATGATGACTTATTTATTCGGTGTCAATGACGAAGTTTACAGAGATATTGATTCATTGGATAAAAACCAGCAAAAACTTATTGATGCAGCGAATCATCAAACAAAATTTATGTTAAAAACCATAGCAACAGTTAACCAAACAGAAACCAGAATACAGGAAAAATTAAATAGTTATCAAACAAAACTAAATCAAGTAATATCTTACATAGATAACAATAACGGATGGTATCAATCGGTAGATAGTAATAAGATTCAAATACATATGTTACATTCATACCAAATAGCTTATAACTATATAGCTGAAATAATATCTTACTACGCTGGTATTATGGACATTTACTTATCAAAAGCAACAGTGTACAGTGTACTTACACCAAAGAACATCGCAGACATTATAAAAGCAGCCAACAGCAAGTTACCATCAAATCTTAACATCATTCAAAATCAATTACTTGATACAAGATTATCAGAAAATGAAACTCACATTACGGTATTAGCATATTTCCCTATTACAGAAAAAGCCAAATATACTTTATTACATGTGACTCCAATACCAATGAAATACCGAGATGGGATTTATCAGAGCTTGGATATTCAACAGTCAGTTATAGGAATAGACTACAACAATGAAAGATATTTTGAACTTACCCATGAAGAATTTAAAGATTGCTTACATAGATTCAGTGATTACATTTGTTTTCCTGTGGCGGTGAAGAACATGCAATTAAATAGAAATTGCATTGTTGAATTTATTACTAAAAATGAAACTAAGACGGACTGCTCGACTCGAACTTACAACGTTACAAATGAAATTATATGGAAACAAGTACAAATGACAAATACGTGGATATATGTGACAAAACAAAAAGAAACTATATCTATTGTATGTGACGGACAAAGAGAAGAGGTTTCTATTCATGACGTTGGGATCATACAAATATCAGAAAATTGTATTATAAAGACAATCACTACTATGTTAGTTGCGAAAAGAGTTATTGCCGAAAATGTAATAGCATCGTATAGTAAAAAATCAGAATTTAAACTAAGTACTAACATTACTGTATTAAATAAGTATAATAATATTAAGAAGGAGCAAGTAATAGATAGTTCTAAAGATATTTTTAATAATTTAGCAAACGAAGAAGAAACGTTACAGACAACCCTAGACAACACCGTGTGGAGTAGCATAACTATTCAGACATACGTAGCCAGCTTATCAATGTTATTAATATTTTCTTTTATAGTTTTGGTGATATATTGTTTCGGTCCACAGATAAGACAAAAAGTACAAAATCTGGTGACAACACGACGGGTGGAAGCATCACCCAACAGCAGCCCATCTGAAGAGCAACAGTCCAACACCCAGTCGGCACCTCAAAGTCAGACTCGGACGCCGCCGATCTACGCGCGGCCGTTTCCTCGCAAACCATCACCGGGGCCTGCACTGGAACTCTATCAACTGGACTCCGTTCCTGAGAGGCGCCAAAATGTTTACGTGCCGTAAACATGCATTTCACAGCACAACACGGAACACGGAATTGACCTAGAATAATGTTGCTGCATTGTCAAAACAAATACAGCATCTGAATTTTCTTACTCACACATCTTTGTAAATAAATTAATATACACATATGTAAATAATTTTGTATAAATTAGCATAGCAAAAGAAAATAAATGTGACATTCACCAACTGGACTTCAGACGTTGTTACTCTGTCGGCAGACAGATCGACCCATCATCTACGAATCCTCTCACTGCGGCCAAGACACCTTTAGCCGTCAGATATCTGATCAGTCTTGTGAGCCTGCTTGACTGGCAGTGAGAAAATCCATCCTTATACCTTATTCCTTCCACTCTCCGCTTGTCACCTTAGGTCGACTGGTACAAGCATCCTTATTTATTTATATGTGTATTTATTAACTTATGGTTAGGGCTAGGGCTGTTAGGGCGCTAGGGCCGTAGGGCACTAGGGTTGTCAAGTAGGATAGTTCTACCCTTTCCAATTCATGTAAAGGGAAACCTTGCTCCCTTACACTCTCAATAATATGTTGAAGTTCTTAGCAAAAATAATTGTTAATTTCACAAGTTTGTTATTACTAGCATCATAGTATAACACTTTTCATTTAGTAGCAAGCAGCAATTCCTTTCAATACAAAACCATATTCCAAAAAGTAAATAAAAAAAAATGGATCAACAAGTGACAAATCCCCGGATTAAGTCACAATTCTCCCCGGAACGTTTACAGACGGCGATGTTTGTGCAAAAGTTTAAACCCGGTATCGAGTACAGCTAGTATAAATATTTTCGCCAACTCCAACCTTAACGCGTCTCGTGTTAGCTTACCGGTTCACTTGTGGATATTTCTGTGCTGTTAGAGTTCGAAGATCACGTAAGCGCTGTACTGTCGACACGGGTGCCTTACCCCCAGGCACAATATGGGGAGCTATTATAGTAGTACCACAGGTTAAAATCATATGAAATCTGTGTCTGTGTCACACTTCACTACACATTATTAAACTAAGGCCTCCGCCGCGTCTGTCTGACTCAAAAAACTACTACACGGATTTACATTCGGTTTTCACCAATAGATAAAGTGATTCATTAGGAAGATTTAGGTATATAATTTGTTAAGGTTTTGTGTAAATTGGTTGAAATATAACGATAATTTATGGAAGTGTCGGAAAAAGTCAAGCCGCCTGGGAGCTTTCATCAAAAAGCTGCCTAATCCCTTTTGAGGTATAACAAAACAATTCATGGTAGAATATTCCTTATTTATAGATCTACAAAAAAGTCAAATTATTAAGTACCAATTATATCTTTTAAAAAATTGGTCGCGTACACAATGCGGTAATTGGAAAGTTATTTAGACGGATACACTACTACATAGTTTTAAATTATGTTTCAGATGACGGGTGTAAGTAGTTATGAGGTATTTACATGGAGCAACTGGCAGGCGACATTAGTCAATTACCGCTTTTTATCGACAATTGCTTGTAAAATCTAATCGCAAACCTATAGTCCGTGAGCCCGCGACAGTATTGCCTACGTCATATGACATCACGATGAAATGCATGGCACTCGGTCGGAAAAGTTGTGCTAAGCGAGGATCAGAAGATTATCGCAAATAAAATTGGCCGGAAGCTTATGAAAATCTTCCACTTCCGGTCAAAATTTTAAGATTATATTGGGACCCGTGTCATCATTTAGTTTTCAATCGTAGAGAGAGTAAACATAAAGGTCATGGCACACTATAACGGCACCGCAACTGCACAGCAACAGCATGGCGTCACCTCGAATTAAGGCTACGGCTAGCCGCCAGCACGCCGGCCGCGAGTGCAAGCTATTTTGCATATGATGTTGTTTCGCTGGTGACTCGGGGTCAGCACGCAGTTAGCACGCGGTCGGCACGCGGTAAGCACGCGGTCGGCGCGCGGTAAGCGCGCGGTCCGCTCGCTTGCAGCAAGCCGGCTGCGAGTCGAGTCGTATGGTAGCGGTAAGCGCGCTGACCGCCCGCCGTTGGCTTTCTCTTATTGACATTATGAAATGTATTTTACGACACATGATTTAAAGCTCTTATTTGAATGACAAGTTAATTGCTGGGTTGGAGCGGTGCTGTTGCGGTGCCGTTATATGTGCCATGACCTTAAGTCTGTCAGTTCTGAAATGGCCGGAATACCTTAAACTTAAAATTTTTGTTTTTTAGTCATTTCAGAACTGACAGACTTATGTTTACTCTCTCTACGATTGAAAACTAAATGATGACACGGGTCTCTTACTGATGTCACATGACGTAAATATAATCTTAAAATTTTGACCGGAAGTGGAAGATTTTCTCAAGCTTCCGGCCAATTTTATTTGCGATAATCTTCTGATCCTCGCTCAGCACAACTTTTCCGACCGTGTGCCATGCATTTCATCGTGATGTCATATGACGTAGGCAATACTGTCGCGGGCTCACGGACTACTAATTCCAATGAGGTGGCGCCTCGGTTTAAAAGCGATTGTCGATAAATAGCGCTAATTGATCCCCTACCAAGTTGCTCCGTGTAAATACCCCATTACAAAGATATATTGTACTTTCTGTTGTTACTATACTTAAATAAAATAATTTATTTCCCCAACTTTTAAATTCCTTCTATGATGAGTTGACCACTAAGTTATAGTTTGAAGTGAGGTAATTGTCAAGACAAAGTGCGGGATAGCAAGGGATAATCCCAACTTATTAATCAGATCCCTGGGATTAAGAAGGTTATTCAATAGCTTCTGTCTGCTTGTATTAAGGGCGTCGTATATAAAAAATCTGTTTTATATTGTCTGTATGTATGGCACTTCTTACTCGAAACGTATATATCATAATAACTTACCTTGTTTTGATTTATTTAATTGCAATATTTTTGCTTTCTATGGTCAGTATTTGTGTATTATAAAATACATAGATGCTGATTATGGAAAGTAAAATATAAAATACATAAATATTGCCTGTGAAAAGCTTTTGGATATTAGTTTTCAATTCGGTGCCTTAACATGGGTAGCCTTAGTATGTCATGCTCTCTTTAATCATTTCTGCGGTGGTGTCGCGTGAGGCGGGTCGTTACGTTCCCTCAAATATGGTTGATCGAAGCGATGGCTGGTTCATGCGTCATGCTCGTGAACGGGTGCTGCCAGTGGGAATGGGTCTGCTTCTGACTACCTATCTTAACGCATATAGAATTGTAAAGTTTTTTTTTTCTCTCTTGTAACAGCCTAGACTGAATAATAACTTCAAACTTTGAATTTAGCTTGAACCCTGTAAATTGATTAAGAAAATTTGTAATTCATTAAGTAATGATCTAATTATAATTTTATTTATTTGTTAATCTTTGTTAAAGTCTGGAAACGATATACATATTTGTAAATATCGTTCCATTTGATAAAGCTGGTAAGTTTTTTGCCCCCGTTTTTCTTGTCAGCTAAAAGACGTCATAATGGGTGGTAGGGCAAAAAAATTATTTGACGATTTAAAAACGCTCATTATGTGAGCTTATTTGAATAAAGATTTTTTCATTTCATTTCATTTCATTTCATAGTATAACTCGAGATAACTTACTGATGTTTAATACAACAGTTAAAGCGTTTAGAAATAATTCACTATGTAGACTATTTAAAAACATTGAATATGTTTTACAGCTTCGACAAAATAGGTTTAATTTCTTTGGTCATTTTCCTATCGAGTAGCGTCTAGTGATGTGGTTTGATGTTTACAAACGCTGACTAATCTAAACTCCTAAAGATAAACAGGCTAGAGCTAGAGTCACTGCTTTTCAAACAATTTGACAAATAAAATGGTGTTTTAACAAAGTTATTGTAACGTTAAACCACACCCCGGACACTACATACAACCGCGCCATTATAAACAGATGACGTCAGATTACGTTTTTGTACACACGCGCAACTGTGTGTGTAAGCCTAGGGCTACCGTGCAGTTTGTACTGTATGAGCGGCGTTCAATTCATAATTCGAACTTTTCGCTAAATAAAGTTACGACGCATTGCTTTGAATATCAAAATAGGTTGCCAGTTGACAAACACGACTAAAAAGTTACGATGTATTGCTTCGAATATCAAAATAAGTTGACGTTGACAAACACGACCAAACAAGCATACGATTCGGCAAACGAACTCGCGGGGTGGGGTGAGGTAATTGATTCTGTGGCGGGGCGAAGAATGTTCTTTCTGTACGGTAGTAATTATATCTTTTTTTGCGATAGGTAAAAGGTATCCATAGTTCTTCTCTGTACCCCTGATAACATATTATTATATGCAAAATTTCATGATGATCGGTTCAGTAGTTAAAACGTGAAGGCGTAACAAACAAAGAAACAAACTGACGCATTTATAATATTGTATAGTAAAGAGTTGTAGTGTAAGCGTCACTTTAACTACAGTACTTACATTGTACAAGACAGTCATAGTTCATGAGATTATTTGGTATTAAACCATACATAGAGCATTCAAGTCGTTTTTCATTGAGCTCTCCCGGTCCCCACATTATATGGCGACCCTGCCAGGATTCAAAACTGGAATCTTCTGATCCGTAATCAGAAGATCTAAAATCTTTAATCAAAGTTCCATAAACTTTTTTATTATACCTAACAAAATGGTGTGACAACATATTGTAACTTCAGAGCAGCTTCTCTTTAAGGTGCCAACCGCCACTTCGGTGTTGAATTTCAACGCTATCGAATGTCTACTTCATAAACTATTCCACCCAAAACTCCTCAGTATGCGGACCGTTGTTTGTGGAAGTACACGGGCGTCAACGAGCACTGGAACCTATGAAAACTGATCCATATTGGTGACCCATGGAATTGCTAACAATGATACGCTGAATTGAAACCAAAAAGACTTGTAAATAATGAAGTTGCTATTAATAAAATTGATGCTGGAGATTAGCCAAAAAGGATTTCAACAACTTTTAGTTTGTTCCTATTTTAATCTGAAGTTAGCTGGAATATCTTGGTCGATAAAAATAGGTCAGTAAAAAGTCCATAAATCACTATAAGACAATATGGAAACAGTAAGGTACAAAATGTTGATAAATTATTTAAAAAAACTCTCTGCAGTGCTATAATAATGTTTATTGGTCTTGAAAATAATGAAATAAGAGACTTGCATGCCTTATAAGTAAAAACAATATATAATAGCAGCTTATCAGTGGTTTCCGTGATAAGCCACATTTCATGGTTGTAATGTAACGAAAAAAATGGGAGTCAGTGAATTGGTCCTCAAGAAGCCGGAGGATGCCTATAATTGAGTTAGTGCCAGCACTCTCAACTCCTCTTAAGAATGGGCCACAACTTCAGCGGATGACGGCTTGAGAACCTTACACCTGATAGATATCTAGTACTATTAGCTTTAGATTTATTGACCGAGCGAGCGCGAAGCGTCTCTGCTTCAGCTTGGGCAAAAATGCTTTCGGATGTCTATCCGGCTGTCTGTTCTCTTCTACAGGTTGTATTTCTCAACCGATTCTCGTGAAATTTTGTAAGCAGGTTCGATAATTATATATAATTTTTTGTCGAGCCAGTATTTCGAAATTTTGCGTTAAAAAAATCATCCATTAGAAAAATGTTCAAAATTAGAAGCGCCATCTAGCTTCGAATAGATATTTTAAAAAGCTTTACAAAAGCAGTGTCAACCTCGTGGCGACATCTATTGCATTCATTTTTAAATGACATACAGTTTCGGAGAGGTCTACACGGCTGTCAAAAAGCAAAACACAGTAAGTCACAATTTGTTTTTTTTTTTAATTTTCCTGATTCACCTAGTGACGCTCTACAAACCAGCTCACTGAGCCATTAGTTTAATTTTTTAGACAACCTTTTTAAATTCGTATTTTTATAGGTAGCTCTGTGAATATAATGTAAGTTAGCATTTGATTTATGAACTAAATAGTACTCATATCTCGGTCAAGATGACACAACGTCAAAATAATGAATCATTTGATTCCGGAAATTGTGTTCTGATATTACTGCCGATTCGTTATTTTGAATCTCGTCATAAGATGATGAGATTATAAAATTAAATTATTAAAGATATTAATCTTGCACTACAACTTCTTAGTTTGGCGATTTATAAATCGATCTAGTCGTTTTTTACTTTGTTTCTACTACTAAATTGAAAGTTATAGTTGCCGCTGATCTAATGGCTCCAACATTAAGAGCCCCACAGCGGATGCGAAATCAATGCGATGAATAGACTCGAAACGAATTGCGGGAATCGGCTAGCGAAAGTTTGTAACAGACAAACCTCGAGTAATGCTTCGTATAGATAACATTAAACGTCGCACCGCGATCTACGAAATTGGGGCCCTATTTTTGAATCCTTCATCTAGGGAAGTCGAAGTCGTGGCGTCGAGCGCTTTTTGCAAACACAGCGTCGCTGTAGTTTATAGATGACGGCGTAACGTAGGTAACAATATATAATAACACTTTGTTCCAGTTTTAGACACCGGGTCCTTCGATCACCGGTTCAGATAAGTTTGTAAAGACCGCTCGACGCCAGCCGAAGGATTCAAAAATAGGGCCCCTGACAGAAGGATGTGCCACATTGCTACTTCTTTTTGAAATAAAAAGATACCAAAGAAAAGAAGCTACGTGTCACATCCATAAATGTCCTAAAACCGGAAAAAATGTGCGGTGGGTGACAGAAATTGAAATACCTCAAAATGGTTTTCGATAAATAGGTACCTTGTATAAAAAAATAAAACATGTCAATTGAAGTTAGGCGGTAGAGCTTCTGAAAGGACATCATCTCCTTACCCGTATCCCAATTTTTTTGTAGTCGGCGCAGCGTCTTTCTCTTCTATTCTTTCCTGTCACTAGTCATCTTTCTCACCCACTCTCTTCACATTCATCATTCCGCACACAATCCATCCATCTTTTTTCCTCTTGCCATCCAGCCATCAACATCAGATGGATGTTTACTCTTCTAGTCCATACATATTCAAGGAAATAAATAAAATAATAATGAGATTTGTATGCAAGAATACATTTTCTTACTCTGTTCCATGATTTAGTAATGAAAACCACTAATAATAGTATTATTGAGTATCCTACTCTTCTACCAACTTTCTTCGATTGAGGAAAAGTTTCTTCGATCGTCTGTTGATCGAAGAAAGGTATATTAAGGATTTTTTTTTCTCACCCGTTATAGCGACCACGCTAATGACCAGAAAAAAATTAATAGGACACAAATGTCGCATCCATTTGTTTCGAATGCCTTGTTCAGTTACTTATACAATGTTGGCGTCTTATTCGACGGATATAAGTCGGCATTTAATTGGTGCAGAACTAAGTTATCCAACTTGGCAACCGGAGTCCATCTGTCTATTGATGACCCGTCTTGTTGTAATAATGAGTCTATTCAACTGCTACAAGGATTATTTTAGTTTGTGTAGATGTTGCAACTGGAATAGTTTTGTTTACTGTTTATCAAGTTATATTAAGGTTCTTCTGACATGCGTTTGCATTCGATGTGTCAAAAATATGGTTCATGACTGTATCTAAGAACGAATCCAATCAAAAGAGGCATGATAGCTCCATCCTTCTTTAGCTTTCATGCATTAAGGTATCTCCAAAATTCAATTATTAATGTCTACTCATGGCACATCTCGTCCTAAAATTCAAATTCATTTACTCAGTCTAGGCTGTTACAAGCACTTGTGAATGTCCTAGAAGCTACGCCATCGGTTCGCAAACCCTAAGCGGGAGACCTTGTAACGAGAAGAACCGGCAAGAAACTCGTCAAGGGTTGCTTTTTTCTCCCTGTATATTTCATACAGAGTCGTCAACATTGAAAAATGACCTCCACATTTAAAGTGAGGTCATTTTCCATCACAATAATTATCAAAAGTTACACGCAATGGGTAGGTTGAAATTAATTATTACCTACTATAGATCGGATAGGTAATTTTGAGAGTAAATAACTTTCAGCTAGTTGAGAAATGCAATATTTACCAAAAACACTTGATTCAAGATATAAAAAATAAAAATAAAAAACGCATTCTTACAATTCAATATGCGTTAAGATAGGTACTCAGAAGCAGACCCATTACCACTGGCAGTACCCGTTTACGAGCATGACGCATGAACCGGCCATCGCTTCGCTCAACCATATTTGAGGGAACGTAACGACGCGCCTCACACGACACCACCGCAGAAATGATTAAAGAGAGCATGACATACTTAGGCCACCTTAGGCTACCCATCCTAAGGCACTGAATTGAAAACTAATGTCCAAAAACTTTTCATAGGCCTTTACTTACAAAACTACTAACTCAAGAAAGTAAAATGATTGCAATAAAAACAATGAGAAATCAAAACAAGGTTTAGTTATTAATTTTATGTTTTGAGTAAGAAGTGCCATACATAGTAATAATATTAATATATACACATACATATATATCTCGACAATCAAACCTCGACTATAGTAACAAACTGTCAACATGAATATCAATTTTGAATAGTTCACCTCGACTTGATCGAAATACCACTGTATCAGGTTTTAATGATAGCGCAGCAACAACCGCATAAATAAGTAATGTTCGCTAATGGGTGCGTTCGTCGCTCGCGGCTGCGGTCGGTGCGGTGAGAGAGAGACCTATTAATGTTGCGATACTAGTCTGTCGTGATGTCCTGAAATGCAAAAGTGGAGCAACCCATCAAGCAATAGGTGTCATATCTGACGGAATACCTACTTTATAATAAGTGGATAAACTGTAGGATATTACTGGTATTGTCATTTCTAAAGTATTTAATTGTTCACTAATGGATGTGCTCATCGCTCGGTTGTGGTCGATGCGGTGAGAGTAAAGGCCTATGATACCTAATATTGTGATTCACTATATTTTACAATGTTGTTCTGAGAAGTCAACTGATCCATACGGTGAAAGAAAAAAGGTATTTTAAGTTTTGTAGCTAAATTAAAAATACGATATTTCGTTACAATTCATAATTGAAAGTTATAATCGGTTCTTTCTTCATTTTTCTTCCTGTTCCTAATCTATCCCATTTACTAAATCGACTAGCACAATATACATTGCAGCTTTTACTCGACAATTTGATCGCCGTAATCACCGTTAGGAATCGATCCACTGAAAAATGGCCGGTCGTGCGAAAACCTCGCTATTTCAAAATTAGTTGGTCCATTACTGCCGACAATTTCGCCTGTAACACGTATTACGATAGCGCGTTACTTCGCCGAAGGGACGCTCGGAATAAGAATTCTAGCGTTTTGGGTCATGACTTTCTAACCTAAGGCATTAACATAACAGGAAGTTTGTGAGGAGTGCTTGATCGCAGATCATTATTGTGAATACAGAATTATTTTAGTACAAGTTTAGTAAACTACTTATATTTTACTTTTTGAGCGATGTGACCAACCAATGAACTAATAAACGCGTATGCGTGTCACACGTTATGACGCGTGTGATGCATCAATAAGGATGCAAGGTCTTTTCAATATTGATAAAAATATCGAGGCACAAAACGAACTAATACTCCGACAATTGACGCTTTCCTAAAAATGTACATAACATCACATCAGAGAGCGTGTCATCATCATCACGTAAGCTCAGTGTGCTTCTATTGCTGACGCCATCTGACGCGTAACGTCACGTGGCGTGGCGTGAGACAAATGTGCTTCTAACGTGTCATCACGTGCGTCAGGTGGCGTGGCGTGAGACAAGTGAGCTTCTAACGTGTCGTGTCATCACGTAGCGTGGGGTGTCATCACGTAAGACCTATGTGTTTCTATCTTAAATATAAATAAGTACTCCAGTATCCGAACAAATACTTATGCATTAATTATATGTATTACCAAGTCAAATACAAGCTCTGATTTGCCATTAGTATATAATATACATAATAATAATTTTAATAATATATGTTAGGCTCAAAGAAAGAAGGAAGAAAAAAAAGCTCACTACGCGTTCTGGTCACTGCCAAAATGCCACAACTCGAAATTCGTGTCATGGCTCTTATAAAAACGCCCAGAACGCGTTGTGGTAATCATAAAAGTACCACAAAGCGAAATTCGCGTCGTGGTCAACATACCAAACGACCACAACGCGTTGTGGAAATGTAGAAAAGCCATGACGCGTTCTGAGCACTAGTTGGTGCAACCATAATACGACAGACAGTTCGTAAATTGTCGTAAATCGGTCTTTGAGCTTAACATATATAATAGTCTGTAAGACATGACATAACTGGAATTAGTTATTTTTAAACCACCTAAGTATGAAAAAAAAACTATAAAGGTATAATAGATGAAACGCTTTTCTCATTTTACGTACTCTCTAAGAACAAGGATAAAATTACAGAGATTTCCAAGAGCAAGAAGTGTTAAATCTCCCTAAAAAAAAGAGTGAGCCAGATACAAGGTTCCGTCCGCGCCATTATTGCTTATTATATATTAACGCGGTAGACTTTAAGCCGAGTTCCTGCAGCACCGCAGTGGGCTGACGGATGGGAAAAGGAATTAATTTCCCAGTGGTAGAGGTCGATATTTAGCGCATTTTTGCTATAATAAGTTATTTTTAGGGTTCCGTACCTCAAAAGGAAAAAAACGGAACCCTTATAGGATCACTTTGTTGTCCGTCTGTCTGTCCGTCCGTCCGTCTGTCTGTCAAGACCCTTTATCTCGGGAACGCGTGGAGGTATTGAGTTGAAATTTAAACTATATACTAAGGTCTATGGTCCCATGAAGCTGTAAAAAAATCAAACTTCTAAGTTAGCGTAAAAAAAAGATACTGCCGTTTAGGGCGCAAAAAACGCATTTTCGATACTCTCAAAGGAATCAAAATTCATAGGGTACTTGCCGTTGACCTAGGGCTATGAAATTTGGCAGGTAATAGCGTCTTATACTACACTTACAGGAATAAATCTGAAAACTGTATATTTGTAATTAAATCATAAAAAATATGGTCATTAAAATACGTAATTATTAATCATCTTGGTGAAACAACGGTATGCGCGGTCATAGTTTAACTTCTAATTACTTTTGTAATAATCGCGCCACTAATTCTTTTTATATAAAATATCAATATTTATTATTATTAATTATTCAGATCCTTTCAAATATTGTTATAGTTAATTACTTTTAAAAATAAAATTAAAAAGTAATAAATTTGGCTCTAAATATTTTCGCAACATGGCGGTATGTCACGCTGCATGACAGGGGGTCAAAGAGTAAAACAATCAACGGAGTGCATTCCAGCAGACCAATAGCTATCACCACAGAATAGGTATATAACAATCAGCGCGTTTTTCACACCGATATGACGTGACTCGAACGGGATGGAAACAGACTTTCGGAGCAAAGGTCTTGTTGGAATACACCCATTTTCTCTAATAACATTGCGATAGATAACACCATTTCACAGAACATTATACAGTGTTCTATTGATATACAGCGCCATCTTTTGACAATTAGCAGTACTTGTATTTTATACAGGTGCGGTGGGTTTGTAATTATTTTATTTTTTCTCAAACATGCTTGGAAATTCGAACATTATTTTGACAAACTTCTTCGTGCTAAATCGGAGTTTACAGACAGACCTAAACCGCGCCGCCGTCAATATTTGTATGAGAATCCATTACTAACGTGTAATAATGGATTTTCATACAAAAATTGCCGGCGTCTGTCCGGCAATGTTTCTATTAAAACTCATTACACACGTGTAATTCAGATATGGAGCGAACTTTTCAATGAAACACAAATACTTATAGGTATCAAATGTCGCCTTGATGAGCGAGCACATTCCAAAAAAAATTTTTTTTATATTTGGTATACTGGTATCACGTGAAAGGCCTTGATGAGCACATTCCAAAAAACTGAAAAAAAAACGAAAAAAAAAATGTTTTGGTGCAATATGGGTATCAAATGAAAGGCCTTGATGAGCGCATTCCAATAACACGAAAAAAAAAATAAAAACGAAAAAAAAATTTTTTTTCTGTATGGGTATCAAATGAAAGGCCTTGATGAGCATATTCCAAAAAAACTGAAAAAAAATTAAAAACGAAAGAAAAATTTTTTGCAGTATGGGTATCAAATGAAAGGCCTTGATGAGCACTTTCCAAAAAACTGAAAAAAAAATTGAAAACCTGGAAATAAATGAAAATAAACCAGATTTTTTTTGTTTTTTTTTTCAATATGGGTATCAAATGAAAGGCCTTTATGTGCACATTCCAAAAAGATTAAAAAAATCTTTCAATTTTCTTTTTTCAATTACTGTAATTTAAAATAAAAATAAAAAGCTTAAAATTTTTAAAACTAAAAAGTTAAAAGTTTATAAGCTACTTGGTTTGAATTACCGCGCATTATTTGAGAAAAGTATACTATACAAGCCTTGGCCGCAACTAGGCATTCATGGACTCACTTATGTTCTTCAATGCCTGTCTTGAGGACCGCTGCAGTAATGTACTATTCCATTTCAAACCTTCGCCCGTGGTCAATTCTTTGTCGTAATCCCTGGAAAGGTTATTTTCTACGTGGCGACAAAGGATTTCAAATGGTTATCTATATATAGCAGTCAATTCTAAATGTTTTTGCGCGAATCACTTAAAAACTGCTGAACGGATTTTGATGGTATTTTTTTACAGTTTGGTAGTTTGGAGTCCAACTTTTCACATAATTCCGGTAGGTAGAACCTGGGGTGAAGCTTGAACTCTCCGTAGTACAGTTTAAAAAAAAAAAACTAATAACTACCAACCACTTTTTTTCAAAATATTTCCTTTGTACCGACACAACTTTTCTATAGCTTTATTTTATGTATAGATGTAGGTCTGTACGGAACCCTCGGTGAGCGAGCCCGACTCGCACTTGTCCGGTTTTTTTTTATTATTATTTTGCTTGGTTTTGTTGTAACGTCGAGTAAGTCACTGCATACAAATATCTATAAAAATCTCAGCCATATGGTGGTTTTCTGGCTTTATAATAATTTTCCGAGGTTGTATGTATGCACGGTGCCTTGCCTTGTCTACTATATTTAGGAGTATGTATATGGGTATTATCAAACACCCTACACCTTATAGGTATAATTTGAAAAGGGCGTCCAGAATTTCGATTCAAAGGGTGTTCCCACGCAGCAGTTATTATAACGTTATATAACATTGTGAAACACGATATTATTCTATAACAGTGTGAGTATAACATTTTGCTACAAAATGTATGAGAAAAAAATAGATAATGTTGCATAACATTTTTGTTATATAACCTTATATCCTAAGTGCTGTGTGTGCATCCCAAATTTTGATATAAAAACTGTTTATAATTTCCAAGAAACAATATGACTACAATTTTGTGCTTCAAATTCAAATGCATTATTAAAATAAATACCTAACGTCCAAAAACACAACGTTTCTTCAAATACATTTGCTTTCATCCAGACTCATTTGTAGTTGAATGTTTTCGCATCATTCCATTTCGTACTTTCATCCAAGATTATCTTAAATAACATTGGCTAAAGAAATTACATTGAAAACGTTTTGGAATCTTGCACATTTATATTTCAAATGAAACACATTAGATACTGACTGAAAAGCAGATTTTCAACTGAATTTTTCTCTTATTTTAAGAGTTATACTTTTATTCTTAAAATATATCTGATGAAATTGTCTGAGATTTTATATTAGTTTATTAGTTACTTACTTTTTCTTTTATCTATTTTTTATATAATTCTACGTAATTTAGTATAAGTATTTTTTTTGCAGTCTTGAAAAGAATTAACTGAAAGCATTGCTGAAAGCATATTTATTTCTTGTCTTAGATCGTACTCCTTTTAGCATAAAATTCATACTATAGATTAGTCAACAAATACTGATTTGACATTTTCTTCGCTTTTATTTTCTGTGTTCAAATGTACAAAGTTTACTCAAACACTACATTAAAAATTTAAGACCACATTTAATATAAACGGTATTTAAATCTGGTTTTAATGTCCACGTGAGTTACAACATTAATATTCCTGTGCCCAAAAAGTTAAACAAAAAAATCGCCGTGTTTTAAACGATTTCGTGCCTCGCGTCTCTTATTCATCACACTTAGGTGGGTACCACACGAGACCTATAAAGTAAGGAAATGTGCAACGCGCGAATGTACCAGATTCTACGGAAATTTAAAATAAAATGCTGCTACGCTGCGCTGTTCAACAATAGTAAAACATTAGTATTAAGTTTCATTTCAACATAAACTTTATAATGAAACGAATGCAGTGAACATAGAGTTCGTTGATGTTGCTTTTGCGTGTTGTTATAAAATTATAATAAAAGATTTATTATTTTGTAAATATATTATTACAATAGTATTTATATTTGATTCCAAGCGCAGTCAAATGAAATATTTACAGAATGTGGTTAGAGCATGTGTATTTTTTGTGGCATCACTTTTGTGGTCCTGTTATTAAAATGAACCAAAAATAAGTTAAGTATTAGAAATAATAGTCGTAATTTTGTTGAACATTAAGTCAGAAAAATTAGGTTATTAAAATAATTAATAATTGCTTCAAAAGATATTGCGAGAATTTATTTGTTTGGTTCTTAATTTTCCCTTAACAAAACAATATGAAAATTAAGAATTTTCGTGTTGTTCTGTTTTATTTATAACCGTCAACAACAACAATCACACAATGCACCATGTTTGTGCACTTACCTGGAAAAATAACGTTTTACATTATAATATGTTATCATACACACACATCGAGTTGGCGAGCATAAGGCGCAAAGAAATTGTTTTATCAATCCTGTGTGATGATTAGGCAGGCTTTCTTTACAAATTGGGATGAATCGGGTGCCAGGGAGAGGGCAAACAATCGAGGGGGCGATGCGTCATCGTGACGTGACGGGCCGTCACGGAGTGTCCGACGAAAAAAGGTTTATTAGTAGTTACGACTCTTTTGCGTAGGAGGACTGTAGCACAAAATATAAAGTTTGTATACCAAAATAAATAATTTAATTTTAAAACGAAAGTGAAGAAAACAAAGATTTTCTGGCGCCATGTTACGGAGTTTCGTTCGTCTTTATTTCAATTGTTCACTAATCTTTGTGAATTATTTATTTTGCTAGATTTTGGATAAAAAAGTTTTGGATCTAAAAATCTTTTATAAAGTGACATCAATATATGAAACATCTGAATGCCGAATCGTACTTTTAATGTTCTCTTTTCAATAATAAATTGCTACCGATAAAACGAAAATAAGATTTTGTATTTTTATTGGAAGTTTTTGTTTAGAAAATCAGTCTTCATCACATTTTGGCAACTCCCTGGCACTGGTTTGTCATTCAAATGTTTCATAATAATAAATTGTAAATAAAATCATTCATTTTAATGCAATAAAATGATTTATCCAAATCTAACAAAATAAGAGCTGTGACAGAAATACATTTTTAACATTATATAACATTCTAAAAGAAAATTACTAACTAGTGGCTTAAAGCCCGTTCATAGTTGAAACCACAGCAATTAATTAACGTGCCTTAGATATATTGCTTTGTATGTATTATTAGCATAACCACACCGCCGTGTAAACGCAGAATGGTGTATCTTCTGAGTTGAATTTTCAATGAAATGGCTTTTGCGCGTTTGTACCGCACGTTTAAGCGTTCATTGACTGGAGCATTGTTATATCTTAATTAAAGTTTAGCTCTACATTAATATAGATGGAGTTGATTCTCCGTCTAAATGCTTTTGATAGATTTGTACATGACAACTCAAACTCTATATTTATAGCGAAAATTAAAATAGCTGATCTGCCCTATCTTCTTCTCGTCTCGAAACTATCTACATCCTCACATAACAATAGCAAAAAATGCTCTTGGTTCAAAACAATTTAATGGAATTTCAACCGTTTTCGTTTCAAAACAGTGTTTTACGGTTGATAATTTAATTCCCCCGCCAAAACAAAGCTCCAATAAATCGCCATTTTAAAATTTAACCCCTCTCGCGCCAATTTCAAACTTGTGCACATCCGTGCATCAATCGGCAATAATTGATCAGCAAATCGGGGTAAACAGCCACCTGGTCGACACTCATGATTGGCTTCAATAATGCATTGTTCGTACACGGAAGGTATTACCCGGCTGAGTGCAGGAGCAGTCTGTGCGGTATGAATGGAGCTGTATGAATGCGCGTTCAAATTGGTCGGGTTTGACGTCGCCGTAATAAATGCACTTAGGGTTGGTGAAGTAGGTTTCTTCCAGTTTTTGTTGCTAAATTGTTGTTAGCTGCAGGTAAACAAATCATTTTCATATTCTACTCAATATCAAAACTGCAGGGAATGTTATAGTTGAATGAATTTAAACGATATTAAATATCTTTCTTACACGGAGAGCTATGCCATATAACTTATTTATGACAATGTAATTCCGCAAATTCTTACTTATAATCCTTACTAATATTATAAATGCGAAAGTCCGTTTGTTTGTTTGTTACGCCTTCACGTCGTCCTAACTTCTGAACCGATCATCATGAAATTTTGTATACACGTTGTCAGGGGTACATAGAAGGACATAGGGTACCTTTCATCCCGAAAAAAACTATTGTTCCCGAGGGATAGCAAAAACTCTCCACGCAGACGAAGTCGCGGGCGGCCGCTAGCTAAAGTTAATAAAGACCATGGGATAGTAACATAAAAAATCCTGTCTTTATTTAGAACAGAGAATTAAAGTCTTAATCCAAGCATTTTTTTACTAGGCCAGTGACAACCCTTTACTGTCATACAACTGAAGCAAAACAAGGCTTGACTGTGCACGCTATTAAGATGGGTACAGCGATATGTACTGACTTGACGTGCACTTTTTAATTATATTTTTCCATTTCACAAGCTTTTGTTGCACCTGTGTCAACGGTGCTCGTGTCTTGCTTTATAAAGCTAAATTTCAGGCTGAAGTGTGTCGTTAATGTATGGCTTAAGAGGTTTTATAAAGCTTGTAATCTGACCTTGCTTGCTGACAAGTGAAAAGCGCGGTTCACACGCTACGCTTTTAAGTATTTAGCTGACTCTACACGGGTTACGTTTTATTTAGAATAGATCTACAAGCTTATAAACAAAGTTAAAAGTCACATATTATTCTTCTCATAAGGTAATGATGGAAATTGATTCAGAGTATCCCTTTCTAGTTATTAATGTTTAGCCAATGGCCAATAGGTAACTGAATCAAAACTGCCGATGCCAATATACCGATATTCAAATAAACCTGTTAGGCAAATTTGAATTACTTCGAGTAAACGACTAGGGTGTCGTTTATTTTTTTTGTAACCACACCACTGTCGACTAGTGATGTGTAACATGTCATATCGTGATCTTACGAATATAATATTTATAATATTAGTTATTAGTATTATATATATATAATATTTACTAATATTATAAATGCGAAAGTCCGTTTGTTTGTTTATTTGTTTGTTACGCCTTCACGTCTTAACTACAGAACTGATCGTCATGAAATTTTAAAATTTGTACTCGGTTTGGTTGGTGGTAGGGCTAATTTCAAGTCCAGGACGTGGACCAGGCGGTCCATCATCTTACCTAAGTTTGACGCCATAGCAACAATTCAAAATCTGTTGTGTTCCGGCAGTTAGAAGTAAGATAGCCAGTTCCTCAGTGATGAGGATACCGGGTGTAGTACGCTTCCACCTTTGGCCTTATCGTCACTTAACATAACATCAAGTGAGGTGAAGGCCAAGCACTATTCCGTTGTGCATAAAAAAAATTCGGGTTGCACTCCAGGAGTGCCGGCAGAAGTGAAAACTTGAATATTAACGTTGTGCATTTTTGATATTTTGGAATGGTTAGGGAATAATTTTGCATGAATTGCCGTCTTACGAATTTACTCTGCATTTGAATTTACGAATACAGAACAGTATTGTACGAAAGTCTTATCCATAGCTTGACAGAAAATCTAGAGCTTTGACATTGAATTAAAAAATTAGCGCGTTGCTATGGTGACACAAGTTTTTACGTCTTGAAATGACGCACCGCCATTTTTGCCGCGCCCCGTAGAAAAAGAGGGGGATACTTCCGCCGCCGGCTGTCTACTCTCCATCCGTCACATCCGTCTTACGAATTTTCGGTCAGGGTCACGTGATCCTGACTGACGCGAGATTAACATTTTTTTCCTCATTACAAAAAAGCGTACAACGCCGCTAAAGAAGTTTTCACTTCAAAATTTGTAAACGACACCTTCATCCAATGATGTCGTTGACAATACACAGATCTATGCAACAAAAAATATCTATGTCTTGTCTTACAAGGTCAGCATCGACCGAAGAATTCCGAAGCTTATCAGAGCCCACATAATGGTCGTTACGTACACATTGTACTTTGCGGAGATTCACGATGTTTGGTAAGTTGCGAACTACCGCTGTTCTCGAACAAGTAATCTCTTTGTGTCAAGTTAAAGCCGTCCATTACCCTAGTACCTACTTCTTATATATATTTATATCCATGAAAAACCCTCGAAAAAACCCGTGATCTTATATTAAGAAAATTATTCGAAGGAAAAAATTAAAAGGAGAACTAATATGGTGTTCAATCTATTAGTCAAAAAATTTGGTTATTTGCTTTAATTTTATCAAAGGTCAAAATTTTCTGTAACAAAAACTTAAAAGCACATTTTTGACATTATTTTTATTCTACAACTTTGTTTAATTTAAGGCATCTTCTTTGCCATTGTTCTTTTTGTCATCATCAGTCAGAGATTTAAACTCTGACTGGCCAGATAATCAAGTTTCCCTGTACTGCAATAAGTGTTCTTTAAACTGTTTTAAATGAAATAATTAATAAACATTATACACAACAAAATCACTTTCGACCAGTTATGTATCTTGTTACAGTACGAAAACAATATTATAACGAGCGTTCATTATGAAACTTAATTTGTCGAAACACAAAGCCTCCATTAATTAAGCAGAGTAATTAAGCAGCAAAGCATACAAAATTTGAGGCGGCATGTACAAAACGCTTTTTAAGTCGGCGCCGTCGATCAACGCAGGCGCAGCCCTATGGATCAACGAACACCTGTATCAAATTAATTGCCATGAGTCCAGCAAATTAAGAATGAAGTTGATGTATTTCATTCACGAATTCCTCTTAGCCTTTATAAATAACGGCGGTGTAACGTTTTCGGTCGGTGTGGTATGATGCTCTCTCGTTAGGGCTGGTTTATATTATCTTAGTTCTTAGTAGAGTGAGAATCGCACTCGAATACGAGTGCGATTCTCACTCTACTAAGAACTAAGTTTTGGGACATTGTTTTTTTTAATAATTTATAAACAAAATGTACTTATGTCACTAGTTTGGGAAGACACTGAAGTCTGTAACACAGTTTATACTACCATGGGCTTCAGTGACACATTGTAATTTGTACAACTAAAGTTTATAAATAAATAAAGATTATTATTACCTTAGTAGTTTTGGTACCTTTCCAGTAAGCGTTTACACTTCTTCCAATGAGTGTCATTTGTTTAATGCTTTCTACTAATACTACTAAAATGACGATTTACATGCTTCCAGTAGCGAGGAGTGTTGCACGGGGCATGAGCGGGCGCGCAGATGGTGCTACTTGAAACAAAAATAATTTTGATTCAAGATGAAAGGCCACTAGAACGTTGCTTGCTTTATTCACTAATACGACCATTTCCATGAACCACGCTACACCGTTTCTACTAATGCACTCTCCTAAAACACTCTACTAACAGCTAAGATAATGTAAACCAACCTTTAGTGACGAGAAAAAGCTTCCACAACACCTAACCAAGAAAAATATGAAAGTTGTGTAATAAAATACTTTGACAATTTTGATTCTCAGTTAGTCAACGTTGCATCAGTTGTCAGACAACGTTTGTAATCTGCCTCCTGTCCAGTGCTTGCCCTACAATACATCATCAAAGCTAACACTTAAGTAAAGTGGCTATGTAGTGAATTAGAACCTAAACTAATTAGCTTGCACGACAAATAAGGTGTGCTAATAGAATAACGTTAATTACTTGCATTGGTTGCGACTAATTTGGATTATGAACGTTAATCAAGGGATGGACACATGCTTTGATATGCTAATATGGCATTTGATTAGGAAATTCACAATTGTCGATTGCAAATTCAAAGATGCGTCAGTGGCGCATTTTATATTATATTTTTTTTAAGTTCAGTTTTTGTATTGATTGTGTGTTCGTAAAATGAAATAGTTTAAGACAGAAACAAAAAAAAAATAATAGAAATGATAGTCTCATGTAGACTTTACAGTGACACCATGGCCGTCATAAATCCGAAATGTTTAATAACAAGCAATTTTGTATCCGTTAATACTGATTTAGTTTAAATCAATATGAAATTAATTCGACTATCAACAAATTAGAACGCTGAAGTTTAATTTTGGACTAAAATTTGTCATATTACATTAAAGAAGCATTATTAATAGCACCATTTGTTTGTGTGACGTATCATAATTATGATTAAATATATCAATTAGGAAACCTGTGACGTAAATTAGAAAATGTTGGGTATATTCTAATGTTGCTTTGTTAAATAAATAGACGTATTTTAATAGAAAAAACGTATTAAATAAAAAGATTTTCTGACGTTAAAATTACAAGAATAAAGAACCTCCTCACTTATTGGAAGTCAGTAAAAAATATCAAAGAGTGATTTCATAATCCTACTTGTTTTGGGTTTGGATCTTTGTTCCTCAATCACGCAAAAACTACTGAACGGATTTGGTTGAAATTTGGCACACAGATAGTAGATAGCCTGAATTAAAACATAGGATACTTTTTATCCCGATATTCCCACGGAAACGGGAACTACGCGGGTGAAACCGCGGGCGGCCTCTAGTTAGTTAATATTAATCATATATTACATCTTGTTAACTATTTACATTATTGAATTTGAAGTTGTTGATTTACATTTCTACAAAATAACCAGCCTAAAAAAACAGTCCGTTTCAGAATAAGAATACATAAAAACGTCGCGATATCTTTGTTTTATCGACACCGAGATTAAGCCATTGAGAAAAAAGGGTCACTCCCCAAATTTGGATTTTAATTTATCGCTTCGAGTCTTCTTCAGTCGATCTTAACTTGTCACCGAGTCGATATTTCATTTCGGACAATTTAAGCGTACCGGGTTTTCGTCTTTAGGGAATTTATTGTTTTATTTTTCTTATTGACAGATCGGTCGCGGTTTTTTTAAATATACTTTGGTAATATCTAATCCAAAGAGTCTGCTAGCAAAAAAATTGTTGTCGTTAACAAATCGTTTGGTAGACGTGCAGTTTGAAGAGATAAATATGTAAATATTTAAATTTAAAAAAATATATAAAATAGATTTTTTAGATTTTATATCGTAATAGAGTTCAATTAGCTTGAAATGTAATATAATATAATGTAATATATGTCATTATAAAACTCTCTATTGCAAAAACGTAATTGTATTTGATGCTTTAGTTTTGCCTTGTAAATTCTTTATAGAGTATTTACACGGTTCGATTTTCCAGGTGACTTCAGTCGACTAGGGCTTTTATGGACAATCGCTTGTAAAATCAAATCAACTCATTGAAATTAGGTTTTCCATTTTACAAGCGATTGATAAAAAGCTCTAGTCGACAAAAGTCGCCTAAATAATCGAGCCGTGTAAATGGTCCACAAAGAATTTACTAGACAATTCGACAAAATTCGCCTTGCAAGTCGTCTAGAAAATTGACTCGTATAAATGGCCCATTACTGTTCCGTTTGTTATCAGTTTAGTAAATACCTACTCGTTTATACGAAAATCTGAACAGGACTCGTCAATTATGTAACCTTTATTAATGGCGACTTTTCTCAAATAAACGCCAATCGTAGTACGGTACGGTATCAGAAATCGTAGCGTGTCGTAGCGTCTACAGAGCAACAATGCAGTTAATGAAACGGCCGCCCCGCCGCGCGCCGCGACGCGACCGCGCGACGCGACCGCCTCTCTGCCCTCCAGTGCTACGAGACGCGTCGCGTAGTCCGCACGCGTGCTACGCCGTAGCCGTAGCGTGTGTCAACGTATCAATGTAATTTTTTTGTGTTTGTGTAGTGTCACGGAGTTGGAATGCGCATTTTTGTGACCTGCAACCTTTTTGTGACGGATCGCAAATCTTAAGAATACGAAGGCGGTAATTACGGAAATAACTTAAGCTTTCGCTAACATGCGTAATTAACGAACACCACTTGTTAAGCAAACAACTTGCATCACCCTTAACATGTACTTGGGCCATTTTTAGCTATGTTAGTTTTTCGACTCATTAATTATGTATTTTATTACTTACAGACTCAACCTAACTTATTAATAAAACATTTATCTTGGCGTAAACCCACGTTTAGGTAAAATGATTTAAGTACGTTTTAAAAGCGTCGGATTAGTAAAAATATGAAGCTCCTAAAAAGGGGATTAAAATTATTAAATATTTATGTGACATTGAATAATTTATTAGATAAAGGTAGGTTTACTTCAAATCATTTTTCCTTTTATTACTTACCTATTTATAATTCTACAACTGATTTAAAAACTTTGAAACCCAAGCCGTTTCTTTGAAAGTTTGAGAGTCTTTTTATATAGTCTCGGTTTCATATTTTGCAGCAAAAGTCGGCGATTTCCATTTTTTCTACCTATATATTTTTTATTCGACAGCACTGACTCGTTATGACTTGTAATTAATAAAACATGCTATCTTAGATTTTCATCTTAAGTAAATTAACTTTATTCATAAAAAGATTTTTAGCATTTTTTGTTCTTATTATATTTATTCCATTTTGCACTGGAGTAAAAGCGTCAAAAATGCTAAAACAATGTCTATGATCAGCAGAAAAATTGTAAAATATTTTTGTATTATATGAAAATATTGTAGGTAACTGATCTCCATGAGTTGTCATAATGTCTCCACTGCTGGGGCACAGGCCTTCTTTATAAGTTTTATAACAAATAAGGAGGACGAGCCATAAACATACCACTTGGTCCGAATGTGGATTGGTGGTATAACGACTACAAATGTAGCGAAGACGAACGCCTTAACGGCACGGAGGAGGTCGCGATAATACATTTTTGATCTTCTACCCCATGACAGACCCTAGCGACACATCGCCCCATCGCAATCGCAAGACGCATGCGTATGCGCTAAATATGGGTCTCCAAACTTTTTAGCAAAAGGGCCAAACTAACTCCTCCACGAAGTCCCAAGGGCCAGGATCTAGCTAGGTCATCGTACCAACATACTGTAAATTACAGTATTGTTGGTACGATCCGGCCTGCTTTCGCGGGCCGGATTTTTGGTGCTCGCGGACCGGAGCTGGCCCGCGGCCCGTAGTTTGGAGACCCCTGCCCTAAATCACTGTGCTGCGCAATCGCCATCCAGGGAGGGTATTACAACCTCTTAAAACTTGTCATGTTTAGGAATTGCAATAGTTACATCTCTTTCTCGCTGTATAGCAAATAAAAGGGATAGATTGATAACCAGTCAGAAAACTGCCAGGAAATAAGAGGTCATAATACGGGGGCAGGTCCTAGCTAGGAACGTCGTATGCCTTACTAACTTCCGCCTGCGACTTCGTCTGCGTGGACATTCGGAAAATCCCTAAGGTACCTTTGACTGGGATATAAATAAATATAAGTATATTTGACAATATCACATTGTGTTATAGAAATCAGAGACAAAGGTGGTATTCACTTCTCAAGCTTACGCGCTCACTAGACATGAAATAAAACACTTTTTAACGGATACTAGCGCGGTTTTATTGAATGTACTTTGGTATTTAGTTGGTATTTGGTTTGATTTTTGGTTTTTCCCGACGTTTCGGCACCTTTGCAGCTGCCGTGGTCACGGGGGACTGAAGCTACCCGTGAGCCTACCCTCAAGCGATGAATTTTTTTTTTTTATACGTTCAGAAATTAAAATTTTAACAAAATTTTAATTATTTTATGTTGATTTATAATTTAATTTTATGAATTATTTAATGCTAAAAAGAGAGAGAAATCTACTGAAACTACCACCATTTCATAAAATTGGGAGGCCCCTCCAAGAAAGAAATGGCGAAAGAAAACTTGGAGAGGGAGCCGACCTCCGTCTTTTGTATTAATTTATTTATTTGCAAAAGGAACTAACCGTATCATTAGATCTTACAGTGTGTGTGAGGGGCTTTAGCTTGTGAATGATGGGGTCCCAAGCTGGTGGAATTTTCCAACCATCATCTCTATTGAAATTAGGATATTTATTTATTTCGATAGCCTCGCGGAGCATTCTAGGGATAAATCTACGTTCCCTAGCAAGGATTTGGGGTTTGTCAAATCTAATATAATGGTTGGGCCCCTCAAAGGCGTGTTCACTCACTGCAGACTTGTTATCGCGCCTATGTTTCATGTCAGCTACATGCTCTTTGACGCGGGTCCCTATGCTTAATACCAAAGTACATTCAATAAAACCGCGCTAGTATCCGTTAAAAAGTGTTTTATTTCATGACAAAGGTGGTATCAAAAACACCCAGACCTGAGACAATATATAAAAGTTAGTTTCCTAATTGACCCAGCCGGGTATTGAACCCGGAACCTCAGAGATGGCGACACCTTGAAAGGTGTACAAGAGTGGCTTTCGGCCACAGAGGTAGTGAAATAATCGTCGGTCATCGTATATAAAGTAGCCTATGTTTTAATCCGGGCTATAAATTGTGAAGTGTGCCATCCGTTCAGCCGTTTTTGCGCGATTGAGTAACAAACATCCGAACTCACAAACTTCCACATTTACATATATAATACTAGTAGGAGAAGTAGGATAGAAATTAGGATTTTAACAATCTGTCCTATTAACTGATATTTACTAATGATACTACTAACTTTTGACTAAAGGTAACTGATATTACTAGAGATGGTGTCTAGATGTTTCTGTGAAATGACGGGAATTCACATAGTTGCCTATCTGACTGATGCATACAATAGTAGATCTAAAAATTATATTAGTCGAGCATGAATCCAAGCCTTGTTAGTCATTAAGGTTTTATTTATGAAGTTCTAATAGATACGGTTAGCTTATATAATTGGAAAAGAAAATCGATTGCGGTAATAATGGCACAATTATAGCGTTCTTAACGATTGTTCACATAATTAAATAATTTATATGTTTCTTGGAATTTTTAATCAAAATAGTCGCAGTGGAATTTCTATTCTGATTTTTTCTACTTTATTTAATGCAAAAAATAAGCAAATAGCTATTTGTTTTCCATAAAACAAACCTATCTGTACTTACATAATTTTGTGGCATTTTTCCTTACGTCAGCTGCTAAAAGGTCAGTCACCTCGGGGGTTTTAATCATCTTATACTAGCAATACTTACAGAGTGATGGGTCACCGGCTCACCACACGAGTGGCCTCTAACTTTGGGCCGTTAACTATTAATTACAAGGTTCAATGACCTTCACACATTGTGTCAAATGTCAAGTAATAAAGTTTTGGGTGTGTCAACATTTTCTTGATGAGTTGAAGTGCCTAGCTAGGCGAAAATAGCTACGAGTATCTATAACTAAGAAAAATATGAAATATTAAATGTATGCTTTTTACAACATACCTATGACGAGTACCTACAAGTAGTTAAGCTGCGTCATGTCATTTTGTCTTTGTAATTATGAAAAAAAAAAACTTAAATCTCATAAGATCCATCGGCCAGATCCACAATGCATCTAGTGTGACTTTTTTCTCATAAGATCTATCGTAGTACCTACTAATGTTTTGAAAGTGATTTAGTTGAAAGTGAACAATAATGCTTTCATTTTTGGTATACTTATACAAATGCTTAACATTCACATAAAATGTGACAGAAGCTTAAGTATAAGTATATCAATTGAAACGCAAACTCATATTTTCCTCATGACTTTGTTTTTCCTCCTTAGTGTAGCTTACCTCAACGTAAAAAAACTCAAGAAATCACAGCGATAGTAAGATCACAACTCAGATATGAATCTATCTCGTCCCTTTTCTTACATACGTCTTTCGATAAAGACGGCATGAGTTGAAAGCGAGAAATGAGCAAGTACGCCAGAACGGTCGATACGCCCACACGCGATGGTGTACCAGCTTTAAATCTTTAAACCAGAGCTATGTTTTATATAGTAAGAATAACTCCTTAAACATTCTGGTAGCCTGGTACCTGGAAAAAAAATTTAACTTTAATTTGAACTGTGGAAGTGGAACTGTTAAACTTTTCTTTAACAATGCTTGCAAAGCTAAATCGTTTAAACAAAGTTACATTAGTTAAAAAAAATATAGATAACTTCGCAAACGGAAATATGTTTTTAAAATTTAAAAACTTATGCCAATCCCATCTTTCGTATGACGCAAGTACGTTAACGCTTTTACAAATGTAACACTGACAGAACTTACTACAGAATACAGATTTGCCCATTTTTTTGTGAGTAAATTGCTCATTAAAATTCCTTGTTTGACACAAAGATTGTAAAACATAAACAGAATGTAAAATCGAGTGTTTTGCAACCAGTTGAGGGTAAACAACTCGTCGTGTGTCGGAGTCTGTCATCTTAATTAAGGTCCCCAAACATTAATTATTGCCGGGTCCATGTGATCCATGTCGCAGCCGGGGTTCAAACCGCACCACCGCCTAATATACCTCGTTGTTGATTGAACTACTTACAACGATGTTTTAATCTATTCTCAAACTACTAATTTTCTGGAGTTAGTTATTCTTCATTTTAGTTTACTTTCAGCCAGACCTACTATAGTTATTTGTTATACAAGAGAGCAAAGTCATTTTTTGCTGCGAGTGCTGACTTTTAAATCACGAACTAGCGAAGTAGTCTAGAATTGAATCACGAGCGTAGCGAGTGATTCTAATATAGACTACTGAGCACAGTGAGTGATTTAAAGGCACGAAACATCAAAAAATTTGCTCTCGTGTTAAACGTACAACTTTTCACCTCTACCAGCGAGAAAAGGTGTTAGAAATTAAAAAAGCACTTTGCCTCACGCTCGCAGCAAAAGTCGATTTTGCTGCGAGTTTTTGGTAAAAAGCACTTTGCCTCACGCTCGCAGCAAAAGTCGATTTTGCTGCGAGTTTTTACGCGCCAAAAGCACCCTTTTCGTGCTGGAGAGGTGAAAACGAAGTTGTTGATAAACTATTAGGTAATGTTATTAAGTGTGTATTCCAAAGAAAGTAGAAAAGCATACTTCATCTTTCCAATATTAAGCGCTAAGGCATGACGTCACACGTAAGTGCCACTCCAGTGACGTCACCGTTTCGTGCGCCCTGTTATCACCACTGATCAGTCATAATATTTACACTACTTTTTAGGGTTCCGTACCCAAAGGGTAAAAACGGGACCCTTTTACTAAGACTCTGCTGTCCGTCTGTCTGTCACCAGGCTGTATCTCATGAACCGTGATAGCTAATTAGTTGAAATTTTCACAAATGATGTATTTCTGTTGCCGATATAACAACAAATACTAAAAACAGAATAAAATAAATATTTAAATGGCGCTCCGATACAACAAATGTTTTTTTTTTGCCGTTTTTTGGTACGGAACCCTTCGTACGCGAGTCCGACTCGCACTTGGCCGGTTTTTTACAATCGCAGGATAACCTGTAATGCTCTTTTTAAGGGTAGTAATGCATACTTCATCTTTCCAATATAAAGCGCCAAGCTATGACGTCACACGTAAACTGTCAGTTCAGTGACGTCACCGTTCCGTGCCCCTGTTATCACCCACTGAGCTCATCACAATATTCGCGCCGTAATTTTTTACGATCGCATTACACGAATTGCGTTATCGCTCCCGCTTCGAGTTTATCGTATGTTCTTTTTATCATACAGCTATCAATCATAAAACGCCTTGAGAATATGCCACCTGATATTTTATAGAAAGACTTTATGCCTTTATTACACGTTGCATTTATGAATGATTTTTGTTGAACGTATGGATAACTTGCGTCAATTTATTTGTCATTTGTTTCTGAATGTCGGGGAAAGTGCAAAATGTCAAAAAGTTAGTATATATACTATTATGGACGTATATTTTCAAAGACAAATTCGTAGCGAAGTTAATAAATTATTGATTTATTATAAATTCATGAACTAATTAATCAAATCACTTGTGTAGTGAAAGTCGGAAAAATGTATGGCATACCAACCCAACCAACTAAACCAGAGACAAAATAAATAAGTCCTTTTACATTGATCCGACCAGGAAATCAAAACCGGGACCCCACGCCTTCTAGATATCAAAAAGAGATGTTACTCATTATGTAAATATAAATACAGTGTGATTTTTTTAACAGTGATCAAATTTTGAGGTATGGCTTATACCATCAAACTGAACAACTTTGTATATGGGACCAACTGGATCAAAAATATATTCAGCCGTTCCATAGAAAACATCAATATCTACTCGATCAAAATGTATGGAACAGATGTTTTTTTTGCTCTGATTAATTTGGTCCCATAGACAAAGTTATACAGTTTGTTGGTCTAAGCCACACCACAAAATTTTATCATTGTTAAAAAACACACTGTATATTTATTGAAAGTATTTCTAACAATTAAAATACTAAGAAAAGTGAGCCAACAAAGTGGGTGTAGCTATCCAGTGGCTAAAACCACCTAAAAGTGGGTTAGGCAGGGGCGGCGATATTTTTTATTACGTCGCGTGCTATGTTTATGGAGACGTAAAGACGTTACTTACAAATTACGTGATGTATGCTAATCGGTGATTATAATGTTGTGAATGAATACGTATTGTAATAAAAAAAAACTATAATTATTGACAAAATTTTCTTTTGATTGTCAATACAAAATTACACGCATCAAATATAGGTTTTTTTTGTTCAAACTGACCTATTGACACAAGATAATTTTCATAAAATTTACATATTTTCTTGAGAAACAGTTATTTATTTTGTTTTAAATCGCAACATATTAAAAGTTGTTGTTTTCCGGCAGTTAAGAGATAAGATAGCCAGTTGATGAGGATTCCGGCCGTGCGTTTCCACCTTCGGCCTTATCGACTTATCGTACTTAACATTAGGGGAGGTCTTAGAGCAACACGCGCTTCCTTACGGAAGGAAGCCCGTGTTGCTCTAAGAGTGAGGTGAAGGCCAAGTACTAAGCCCGTGTTGCTCTAAGGGTGAGGTGAAAGCCAAGCACTATCCCGTTATGTATTAAAAAAAAGTTAGTTTTATTCTTATTTTTTGTATATTTTTTCCACAACAACGTTTCATCCACTCCGGTGTGTCTCTGATCCGACACGAGAAGGATTGCCTTCAACACGTCACGTCAAGATGTAAACGCATCACGCGTCTTATCCCCTCCACTGTCAACTGCGTGACTGCTAGAGTAGGCAGGAACTTCGTATATAAATATATATAAATCATACTTTACTTTTATTGAAAGAAATGAGCATGTGGGTGAACAGGCATGATTGTATTTTTACGTAATAGAATCTATTCATTAATTTTCACTTCTCAAATCTTAAAGTGCGTGTCGTATTTTTTCTAGTATATTATTTAATATTGTATAAAAATAGCATTGTTAATGTAAAAATATCAAATTTTAAAATTATATAGCTATTTCATCTTTATCAGCTGTCAAAATATCTGGAAAGATATTTCAATTGAATGTCGAGGTAATTCCTCGCATTGGTGAAATACCGCTGGCTTACAGCGTAAGAGCAGGGATATACTAGAGGAAATTCGTAAACGATGCCACTAGTGACTCGGTAGCTCAGCGGCCAGAGCATTGGACCGGACATCCAAAGGTCGCGGGTTCGATTCCCGTCCGAGAATTGATCTGGTGCGAGTCGTATTTTTTATAGTATATTATTTAATATTGTATAAAAATAGCATAAGAATGCAAAAATCTCAAATTTAAAAAAAATTACTTAATCTCTCAAAAAGCCCTCATCATCCATGAAATTAACACAAAAGTTTATTGATCTGAAATATGATTCCAATATCAATATTGGAATCACATTTAAGAAAAAATAATTACAGGCAAGTGTTTCTCAATTTTATTATTTTCACTCATTAAGGGGCCATAATAGGAAAACATGGTTTGCGCGGGCAATATTTTTATATAAAAAAGGTAAAGTTGTAGCCACAAAAAAAATATATACGACAAGCTAAAGAGATTATCTTGTAGCTACAAGTATTAAATTTCGTATAAACCTCACAGATAATTGTAAAAAAATCAGAATATCATCAAAAGCGCTTGTCGCGGGCCATATTTTGGGCGTAAATAATAGCGGAAACGTATTGAATTTTACATCAAAATACACTTTAACGTACTGTGCAGTTGCTCCAATAACTTTTTTTCAAGAAAAATAATTGTGCTTAAGATAATGATGAAAAAACAACGCAAACCATCGAAAAAATGCAGAAGTATTTTCCATACTCTTTACACGTAAAGAAAAAGACAGAGACAAATGATTTCGCATAACGGCCTTAAGGACATTACTTAGGCCAGAATTAGCAGCTTTATAACGTTCGAAGTGATTGTCGAACTAAAAGCTTCAACGTTCTACGTTCTACGTAAGTACACAACGTGTTCTACACGCTAGTTTTTTACATTCTCTTTGGTGTTCTAGCATGGGGCTACATCGCGTTGCCCGCGATTAATGAAATTTCAGGTTTTTCTCGATTTTAAAACCTGTCATTTAACTTGTAATTATATGATACTACTTATTATTTTTACTATCATAAAAAAACTATTTTTAGAAACAATAATATATTAATTTGGTCGAATATCTTTTGAAATAATTTGGTTACAGTCTTAAAAATCAGCTAAAAAGGCGTGAAGAAAAAAATATCGGGTTGCACTCCGGGAGTGCCGGCAGAAGTGAAAACTTGAATATTAACGTTGTGCATTTTTGATATTTTGGAATGGTTAGGGAATAATTTTGCACAAATTGTCGTCTTCGAATTTACTCTGCATTTGAATTTACGAATATAGAACAGTATTGTACGGAAGTCTTATCCATAGCTTGACAGAAAATTTAGAGTTTTGACATTGAATTAAAAAATTAGCGCGTTGCTATGGTGACACAAATGTTTACGTCTTGAATATCGCGCCGCCATTTTCACCGCGCCCCGTAGAAAGAGAGGGGGATACTTCCGCCGCCGGCTGTCTACTCTTCATCCGTCACATCCGTCTTAAGAATTTTCGATCAGGGTCACGTGATTCTTACTGCCGCGAGTTTAGCATTTATCCCCATTACAAAAAAGCGTACAACGCCGCTAAAGAAGTTTTCACTTCAAAAAAATTTAAAACATTAATAATTGAATTTAAAATTTAATACTATTGGTCTTTCTTCGTAAACGGTATATCAATAACACATATTTTTTGGAAGACGTAAACATTTCAACTTTTTGGGATAAATAGCTCCCTAACTCCTAATTCAGCGAATTTTGTCTGTTTGGCCTGTGTAATAATTCCCCAACATTGTTACACAAACTAACTAGATACTTAGGTATCTCATTGCGGATATAATAATAATAATAAATAATAATTTATAGATACATTACAGACGTTAACAGATTCTAGAATAAAAATTAGATTGTTTAACTGTTATCCGTTAAACCATTAACAGTTAACACACCGGGTATAGTAATCGAGTAATCGTAGGACTGTTTATACAGGCCAGTCCTAACCAAATACTTGCAGAGAGATAAATTTACAGTTGTCAAGATACAGCGAGAAAAACTATCTGTCCTGTTTCGCCCGTTTTACTTTGTAGCACGTCCGTTCCGTTATTGTGTCCACGGTCTAATGTTTTTATCCAACCATAGTAAATAGGTTTGCTTCACGATTTTTTGAAAAGATTTTCGTAAATTCACTAAATTCAAAAAATTCAATTCAAAATTCAAATTCATTTATTCAGTCTAGGCTGTTACAAGCACTTGTGAATGTCATAGAAGCTACGCCATCGGTTCGCAAACCCTAAGCGGGAGACCTTGTAAAGAGAAGAACCGGCAAGAAACTCGTCAAGGGCTGCTTTTTTCTCCCTGTATATTTCATACAGAATCGTTAACATTGGAAAATGACCTCCACATTTAAAGAAAGATAATTGTGCTAAGTTTGCTTACTAAGAATTTAATACGTGTTAATAATTTAAATTTTGTTTGTTTCACTAATAGCCACAGGTTTTGTATAAGTCCTCATTACTTCCCCATTATTTTTCTTGACAGATAATTTCACAGAAATTCTATTCCAATTTTCACAGGTAAAACAGGGTATTTAATTAATATCAAAATAATTTATTCAGTCAAAGGTCCTTAAATGTTTGCATTTTTTTGTTTAACGTAACATAATTATCAGTATTTTAACAAACCATTTAAGAATATGTGGATATTCAAATAAGGGTTAGTAAGTTATTGTAAAAAAAAACTAATTAAGTAAAAATCTCTACATAAAAATACACAACCATAGAGAGGAAAAGGTTAATAACCCACTCGGTTCATTATCACCCGATGACGTCATTATCGGTTCTATTAAAAACCGAACGGAAAGAGTGAATGGCGAATGGCGATATAACTCAGTTGGGCAGATCTTTCACAGCTCATTAGGCCGCCAGATTGGGCTGTCGCCGCCTAAATTCATTGGCGTTTTAGAATAAACGAGCCTAAGTGGAATTTGGTAACGAATTAAGGATAAATCTTTAGTAACAATATTGGGATAAGTGTTCATTATCCATTCAATGTTTTTACCTCTAATATAAATAAATCACAGTCTGATATATAAAGTTAAAAAAAATCTCTGAGGCAAAAGATCCAAAGAAGCTTATTCAAGATAATTAGAAAAATACTAGAAAAAATTAACGCACCTCAGACGGGACTCGAACCCGCACCCTCGCGATTCCGGTCCAATGGATCAGTGCAATTACGCTACCAATTGGGCTGAAATCCCAAAGTTGCGGGTTCGAGTCCCGTCTGAGGTGCTACGGTTGAGTCGATTTTTTTAAATATAGGTACACATCAACTTTGTCTAGGTGTTATTTTCGTACAAACGAGGTAACTTTGAAGCCTTGGTTTTCCGCCAGGGATGTACCGTGCTGTAATCTGATGATGGCCATTCAGGGAGTGAATGGAGTAGATTCAGATCGCTATACACACCCAACTGATCTGATCAGCATTCTAAAAGATTAATAGGTCAAAGTTCTCAGTTTGAGGATTTCCAGACATTTTCATGCTATTTTCGCGGTTTTTTTAAACATGTTCATTACGTTTTTAGAATGCTGGTCAGATCAGTTAGGTGTGTATAGCGATCTGAATCTCCTCCATTCACTCCCTGGAAAGCCGTCATCAGATCACAGCACAGTACATCCTTGGCAGGAAACCAAGGCTTCAAAGTTACCTCGTTTGTATGAAAATAGCACCTGTATCCCTAGACAAAGTTGATGTGTGTATATGAATTTATCTTAATATAAAAATAGCATTGTGAATGCCTAAAATCTAAAAAAAAGCAATAAGCTTATTCAAATTTATAAAACCGACTTCTGGCGTTTGTAAATTTTTGATCTCTCTAAAAGACGTATTTTTCAATAAAACATAATTATTAACGTCTCAATACTCTTATTACTGTCAAATTTCTGTTAATAAATTGTAATTTATTTTGCCACTTTCGATCACTAGGGAACACAATTAATTTAAATCATAACATTTATTCAATTAAAACATTTTACGATTTTACGTAACCCTGAGCTTATACGTGAAATTTATGAGGAAATGAAAAACTGAAACCCTGAATGTTGACCATGAAAAACCATTCTGAAGCCTTTTATTAAAAACTACCTTCTGTCCGCGACTTCGTGTCCGCGTGGATATTCGAGGAAATCCTTAGGGAGCTTTTAACCATGAAATATAATATAATATTCTATACCCGTTAGTTTCTAACTAGAAGCCTAAATAATGAATTTAGTGATTTTTACTTAGAAAATGAAGGATTTCTATACACAACTTCATTCACCTCTTCATCCCTTGGGGGAGGGGGGGAGACACATATACAGCGTGCAATTTTAATCATTTGGTTCCCGCTGTGGGGTGGTTCCACTCATGATTACAAGCAACTTTTACTATGGGGCCTACTCTGATAGCGCGGAAAAAAATCGGCTATGTATGACACTTTTGTATGGAACAGCTGATTTTTTCGCGCTATCAGAGTTGGCACCATAGTAAAAGTTCCTTTTAATCATGAGTGGAACCACCCCACTGCGGGAATCTATTGATTAAAATTTCGGCGTGTATTAATAAACACAAAATTTGAAGATCCTAGTTTCGAAACTAAGGGACTTTTTTGATGTTTGTAGCAATTTCAAAATTACATCTAAATTTTATTAACACTACATCTTATTCAGGTTTTAATTTGGTATTGTTTTGCTTCTTAACTATAAATACTGTAAAATGCATTTAAAAATTATCAAACAATAGCTGCCTGCGACTTCGACCGCTCGGTCTATGAAATGAAGCAGCCCTGCGCACGGGAACATACAATTGGGATAAAAATTATCCTAAATGCTAATTCAGGCTATGAGCTAAGTAAAGTATGCCAAGTTTTATTCAAATAAGTTCAGACATTTTTAATTGAGTAACAAACATCCGAACATTTACAAACTTTCACATTTATAAGATTAGTAGGATAGGATTTGTTTAATTTCTTCTTGTTTAAATGAGTGAATTATATACATATAGAAATAGAAATAGAAATAGAAAATAGTTTATTATCAACCTCACAGAGAATGAACAAAATACTTAAACACTAAATTACAAATAAATTAAAACGAAATAAATTAAAATAACTAAACAAAGAGATTAATAAAAGGCCCCTGCCTCAGCGTATGAATGCCGTGACGTTAGGGTAACGTCACGGCACGCTGCTATTCTGACAGGGCCTAGCTGTAACGGACACAATAAAAAAGAAAATTTATGTTATAATATGTTGCACCTTTCAACACAAACACAGTGACAGTTCTAATGATAGATATCATAATTAAAATTACAAAACAATGTGAGTAAGGCTGAAAGAATTGTGTCCTTCGCCCCACTCACAGAGGAAGTAGTGAAGTGACATTCATGTGACAGTGACAGTTTTGAGTTGTGCTGCGGCAGTGGTGTATTTTCTTTCTTTTCATTACTACCTTAAGTTTCTATTACTTTTATTCATTTATTAGTGTTATGTGTCGTCATACGATTTCATGCCACGTAAGCTTGCCACATGGTGTTTGCCACGTTTTCCTATGTGGTACTGTTTTAGCTGGAAGCCAGATGCATCCCGCCACCACGCATGTTGTGTTATATCAGCTGGTAAGTAGAAATTGAGAATGTTGGTTATCAAGAAGATACTGTATATTGGCAAGTGTTGTGGACACATGTTATTTGTGTATGTACTAGTATAGATACCTTTAAGAACTATAGATAAGAAAAAAGTTTAGTACAATACACTGTTTGTGTTCCTTAAATAAATAAAATAAAAAAAAAAATCTCAATAATTAAAAATGCTAAGAAGCTATACATATCAACATCTTTTAACACTATTCCCGTCTACCGTAGGCTGTTTCTCAAATTCCTGTCGGATCAGGAAATACGATTTTAATGCAAACGAAGTTGCCCCCTAGTCTAATATTAGTCAGCTACCCATCACCCAAAGCAACAGGTCACTTGGAAACAGGGTTGCCAACTGTTTTTAACAAAAAAATAGAAAATTTTCGAGATTATTGCGTCTAAAAATGTAGGTTGTGAAAAACTAAAATACGCATTGTGGATTAAAAACTGTTTAATGTTTATTATTATTATTATTTGGTATGCATAATTATTGTTATTTTTTATTAAAATGAACCGTAATATTTTTGCGTACTTTATATAAGAGTATTATATTTTTTATAGCAGCCGAGCCCTTAAATGAAGAAGGATGGATACTATATTAAATAGAGGATTGGCAACCCTTGAATAGGTCATCGTCCACAAGAATATCGTATAATTCCCCACTTAGTCTCATTTCGCCCGACTTAAGTACAGAGAAACCCATTGATTTGATTGTTATTTGTGACATTAGGGTTAATGAGGGCTTTCGGGGACTGCGAGAGATATCTAATTACCATTAAACATAGCTTGTTTAAGGTTTCATTATTGTAATTTGATGTAACCAAACTATTGCCAACCCTCGTATTTGTACTTACAAAGTTTCTGTGTAAATTGACCCACGCAGACTTTGAATTACATTTCTCTCTAGTTTTTGTCATTTTTATTCTACATTGGAATATACAATGTGTATTGTATATAATTTTTACCAAAATGCTTTTTTATTTGAGCAAATTGTTTTTGTTTCAGTTCCAATTTGGTATTTTTTGAGTTCCAGTTCCAATTTGGTATTTTTTAGAAATGACGTTGCATTCTTCAACTTGAATCAAGTAATAACTCTTTGAACATTAAAAAAAATCTAGGCGTGCGTTTAAATTTTGTTGTAATGATATAGTAGTTTATGAAACTGATGCATAATGAGGGGTATTAAAACAGGCGAGGTTTTTAATAGTATCACACGAGTGTTTTAATACCTAGTTATGTGCAGTTTCATACACTACTTTATCTACTATCATACAATTATTGTGATTGAATCTTCAAAATAAAATATCAATGATAAAAAGAGTAGGTAGGTTCTCGGCTTTGCTTTAGGAAGGTAGGTTGTACCAAATACTTAGAAACTCTACGAACTTACCTTGAGTAAGTATTACGTTTTTCCGTCGCCGCATCTAAAATATCTACTCACTCACTACTATCAGATATTTTTAAGCAAAAGTAAAAATTAAAATCTAAAAAATGGCGCGTTTTCTATTAGAAAAAATAATAATGAGATGACCGCATTCCAGCAGAGTAATCGTTACGCTAAGTCATCGATCACCATAGAGTACATTTTAATCATGGAAAGTATGTGAGAATTTCATTGTTTTTTTTAATATCGCGGCACTGCCATCTTCTTGGATTTGCCCTATATCGTAATGAGTAAAAAATATATTTTATAGCATACTTTAGTTAACGAAGGTATGTTATAAAATAATTTTTTAATTTGTTTTCGGTATTGCGTGTATAAAGTATGTCAATATAAATTCGTTTTGAAATTCATAATTCGGATTTTACGATATGAAGTAAAATATTTTATAATCGTGTTCCTATAAAAAGCGCGTTAGAAAAATAATAAAATAATTTTTTTTTTTTTTTTTTCGCGAGAGGGTAGTTGCCAAGTAAACCGCAATTTTAACTAGCTCCGTATTTTATTTACATTTAAAAATCAATAACTAAGTAAATAAGCTGAAATTATATGTTAAAATATTAGGCATACCAAGTGCTACTCGCCTGCAGTATTCCTTTTTCCTAATTACACAACACAAGATATCTTCACAATATGGACCACTCAAAGCTGGAGGCTAATTTGGTTGAAATGAGTAAAATGTTTGAAACTAAGATGGCAGAATTCCAAGCAGAGTTAAACCAAGCAACAGCGTCACGTAAGAATCCAAATTCCATTGCAGCACTCAACACTGAATTTTTGAACTTCAAAAGTTTTGTTTGCAACGGCCTTGCTCTGCTTCGTACTGAAGTTGACTCTCTCCGTAGCCGTGTAGACAGGATTGAAATGCGTTTTCGTCGCAAAATGTTGTTAGTGCATGGCATCCCTGAACGGAAAGGTGAAGACACATGCGCTACTGTGGTCTCCAGCTTGGCCACAACATGCAAAGTCCAAGGCTTGACTACAAACAGCATTAACGCAAGTTATCGACTGGGCAAACAGGCCAATAGCAAACCCAGACCGATTGTTGTAAAATTTACGGATATGTCTGTGCGTGCGTCCTTATGGAAGAACAAGGTTACGCTGAAGGGGTCCAAGATCACGCTTTCTGAATTTCTAACAAAATCGCGTCATGATGTTTTCATGGCAGCAAGGGATAAATTTGGCATCACTAATTGTTGGACGATGGACGGGATTATCAACATTAAGACTGCCGATGGGAAAAGACATAAAGTGGAGTCCCTGGCTGATTTCCGCAGCATCTCTGCAAGTTCCTTGGATAACAATGCATAAAATTTGTCACTACTAATTCCTTCATAAGTTTCCGCATCTCTCTGTAGTATATGTTCGTCGTTATACTGCAGAATTATCGTTATAAACTGTAGTTTTGTATGCGTCATACACTTTATTGTAATCAAATGTGGGTAATGTAATTTATTTTGGAAACTGGAGTCAAAAACACTTCAAAAACTTTACTCACAAACTATTTATTCCGGTTTTGAGTTTTGACAGTTTTGTTGACATTTCATTTACATCTGTCATACGTCAGTATGACATGACAGTGACGTACGTGTACAAATGTTTGTGTTCCGTTCCAATTTACGTAAAAGTATTGTTTTTTCGTAAATCATTTTAAAATTCTCTGTGTATTAACTTAAACTCTTTTTTTTATTGATAATTTTCCAAATCCTTTGCTTTTAGTGATTGTATTTCGTTTTTGTTTTCTCATATTTTTAGTATGTATTGTTTTTGGTCTGCTGCTGGCGGGTAGTAATTAATAATTACAGACCTTGATAATTTTATTATTTATTTTATAGATTAGTAGCTTATTTTGTAATTTTATTATTTTTATATTTAAAAATATTTATTACATTTATCAATGTTGCATACTATTTTTGATAATGACGAGTCATTTTCGAGTAATAGCTCAGATTTCCATTCAGCGTCTAGCAGTATCTCTGACTGTAGTTTCCATAGCGCATCTCAACCTTTAGATTCACAGCTTGCTTCCGAGTTCTCATCGTTTTCTAAAAATCTAAATGTGGTCCACTTAAACGCACAAAATATCCCTGCGCATTATACTGATTTAGTGGCCACCATGTCAAACAACCCGAATATCCATGCTATCTTGGTTTCGGAAACGTTCTTAAAACCCTGTCTTCCTTCTTCCTCTTACTCTCTTCCCGGTTTCCACCTTATTCGTAATGACAGGACTGGCAAAGGTGGCGGTGGTGTAGCCATTTACCTAAGAAGTCACTTCTCTTATAAAGTTCTAGATAAATCTCCTACTCTATATTCTGAGTCCTCTGAACATCTCTTCGTTGAAGTCCTCCTCGGCCATGTCAAAGTCCTTCTGGGGGTGTTCTATAGTCCTAATCTTCACATTGACTATTTCTCTAAGTTTGAATCCATTTTAGAGGATCTAGTTCTCACTGTCGATCACACAATAATTTTGGGTGACTTTAACACTTGTTTACTTAAGCATGATTCACGTTCTTCACGGCTTAATTCAATAGTTGATTCCCTTAATTTAAATATCCTACCGTCTTCTTCTACTCATCACTTCCCCAACTGCCAGCCGTCCCTATTAGATCTTGTCATTGTTTCCTCCACTGATCACGTTAGTAGTCACGGGCAACTCTCTGCCGACGCCTTTTCCTATCATGACCTAATTTTCCTTTCCTATAAAATCCGGTGCCCTAAACCTAAGCCACGAGTCATTTTGCAGCGAGACTTCAGACGGAAAGCGTTTTTTGTCAGATCTTAACGATATCGACTGGGATGCGGTCTTTGATGCTCCAACCATTGATCTGAAGCTGGACATTTTCAACTCAATCCTTATCCAACTCTTTGACCAGCATGCCCCATTGCGACCCATTCGTTTAAAGCATCTTCCCGCTCCTTGGCTTACCGCGGATATTAAGGCCCTGATGACACGACGCAATGCTGCCAAAGCGAAATACAAGCGTGATCCTTCCTTACAGAACAAGTGCCGTTATAGGGAGTTAAGGAATCGGTGTAACAGGTTGTGTAGGGATGCACAGCGCCTACACATACATGCCTCGGTCTCGAATGGAAATCCGGCTAAAGTGTGGTCCTTCTTAAATTCGTTGGGAATAGGTAAGACAAAACCGACTACTCCATTTAACCTGGATCCTGACTCCCTAAATCACCACTTTTTATCTCACTCTCCTCTCTCTTCTCAAGTTAAACAGACCACGTTGCGGTCTCTTGCCGCCACATCAAACGTTCACCGCTCTGCATTTTCTTTTCGACGCGTATCTGAGCCTGAAATTGAAAAGATGTTACAGGACATCAAATCAAATGCAGAAGGCGCGGACAGAATAAGTCGGAAAATGATTCTGCAGTGTGGTCCTGTCATTGTCCCCGTTCTCTGCTATATATTTAACTTCTCGCTTGACACCGGCACTTTTCCTAGTTGCTGGCGCCAAGCCATAGTAATTCCTATTCCTAAAACCTCTAATCCTTCTCTTCACTCTCATTTCAGGCCTATCTCTATTCTCCCATTTCTTTCGAAAGTCCTCGAGCGTCTTGTGCTTCATCAAATCAACGCATTTATCAACTCTGTAAATCTTCTCAGTCCCTTCCAATCTGGTTTCCGCCCTGGGCATGGCACAGTCACTGCTCTGACCAAGGTAACTGACGACGCTCGAGAGGGTATGTCTAAACAACAGATTACAACTTTAGTTCTTTTAGATTTCAGCAACGCTTTTAACACTGTTGATTTTGACATACTCTTGGCAATGCTTAAAACTGTCCTCGTTTCGGATGTCGTGGTCGAGTGGTTTCGTTGTTATCTCGTTAATCGTCTGCAATGTGTTCGGGTTGATGACAAAATGTCTGCTCCCTGTGACGTTAAAGCGGGTGTTCCCCAGGGTGGAGTCCTCTCCCCTCTCCTTTTTTCTATTTTTATTAATTTCCTTACACCTCTTCTTTCTTGTCAGTATCACCTCTATGCTGACGACCTCCAAATCTACTCTCAATCTTCCATCAATGATTTAAACCATCTTATATCTAACCTTAATGCTGACCTTGCCACCATCCACGAGTGGAGCCTGTCCTATGGCCTTAAAGTAAATCCCCACAAATCACAAGCCATTATTATTGGAGGTTCAAAACAGATTGCCAAACTGCAACATGTCAATGTCCCACCTCTCCTCTTCGACTCTACTCCCCTGCCCTTCAGCAATGTTGTGAAAAACCTAGGTGTCCTCTTCGACAGTACTCTTTCATGGTCACCTCACATTGCTGAAGTGAGTAGGAAGGTGTACGCTGCGGCTGGCTCTTTGCGTAAGTGGAAAAACTTGCTCCCTGTGAGGACCAAGATCGAACTCTCGCAATCGCTCCTCTTGTCAATTATTGACTACGCAGATGTTTCTACCGTTGATCTCAATGAAGACCTTTTGGACAAACTGCAGCGTCTACAAAATCTGTGCATAAGATTCATTTTCGGATTGCGAAAGTTCGATCATGTGTCGGCATACAGAAAGGAACTTGGGTGGCTTCCTATCAGGTTGCGTCGGGAGGAGCATGTTCTCACACTACTCTTTAAAATCCTTTATGATCCTAGATCTCCTCCCTATCTTAAAGAGCGTTTCCAGCCTCTTGGCGTGGATCATAACCGGGAACTTCGGAGCAAAACCGACAATCTCCTTAGAAATCCTCTGCCCGGCTCTGGTTATTACAGGGAGTCGTTTACGGTTACGGCGACTAGCCTATGGAATAACCTCCCATCTGAGCTTCGACACTCACAATCTCTTGCTGTATTCAAGACTAAATTGCGCGCTTACCTTTTAGCAAAATCCTAGTTTGCAACACATATTTATATATTTATCTATTTAGGTTTATGTAGTTTTTTTTTTGTAATAGTATAATAGTATGTAAGTTTATTAATTTGATAACTTAGATTATTTAGGTATCGCATTTTCATTTTTTATATGTAGCACTGCCCTTCAAATTTCTTCTCAGCTACCTATCCTAAATCAAAGGTTGCCTGGAAGAAATCGCTTCCAGCGATAAGGCCGCCTTTGCCCACCATAGATTTAAGTTTTAGTTTGTAAATTGTTCTTTTATAATGTGTGTGTGCAATAAAGTGTTCATCTATCTATCTATCTATCACATCGGAGCTATTTTTGCCTCCAACCAACCTTATTTATTCCACACAAAAACGTACAAAACGTCCAAGTAAAGACAGACAAAACGCAACATTAAACGCAGCTTACCTGCTGAGAATTATAAATGTCTCTCAAGACGGTCCAACTCTCAAAAATACATTTCTTACAATTCACACTAAATCGAACTCGAAACGAGCGAAAGCAAATTGAAAACAGTCGACTTTGGCTCGTTATGGAGCCGACTTCTCAATTTATCTTCATTCCGGCTTGCTATAGAATTGCCAACGACGTTTTCCGCAACTCAAACGGTGGAACTACTTATTATTTTGAACAGCTCGGGCTTAACGATTTGGGCCGAAGTAGAGTGCACCTGTCCCCGTATCGGGTATGAATGAACCTTGCGAGTGCAACACGTAAGCCGGGAAGAAAGCTTCACACATTTTAACTATCTATATGATAAGCTTTTGTCGTAACGTAACTTCGTCAGTGAGGATTTTATTTTTGTAAGAATTTCAGGATGTCCTTTTATAAAATGTTAGAGCAACGTGGCTGCCTTTCGTCACGGAAGCCGCGCTGCATGATCAATTTAGCCGCTAGGTGCCAAGTCACCCGTGGCGTAGTGATGAGCTGCCGATGCGCAAGGCAAGAGGCCGCGGTTCTATCCCAATTCGGACCAAAGTGTTTTGTGTGGTTCCCAATTAGTTTTTTCTACGTATATACCCCTCCAAAAAAGATCTCAAACTCGCGGACCCCATTGTTGTAAACTAATTTTAGATGTTTATTTGTACCATAATTTATTTATTGTAGTTTTTATTTCTGTCTCATGTAATTTAGCTCCTAACACAATTAATAACAACCGCAAATATTACAACGCAAATATTATAAGGGTTGTTTAACCGTAATTCAGTTCTAGAAACAGTTTATAAATTAAATCCTAATTCGCAAAGACAATTAAGCCTTGAGGCTGCCTTTCATAAAACATAGACAGTGTTACGTAATATTTGCGCTCATTAAAAAGTTAGAAGTCATTCATAACTGCCTTTACGTTACAAACCTACTGTTTTATTTTAATTTCTTTGTATGACAGCAGCAAAAATAATTTACGTTTTCTTTTTTTTTATTTGGATTCCGAGTCAGTTGTCATTTCCCTCATTCCTCTACGATCCACCAGTGGATAAAAGGATATTTATTTTCCTCTTCGATCCACCGGTTTACGGCAAGTAGTGGATTTAAATATAATCATACATTTCTTATGACTGACGACTGACTACTGTTGGTGTTCATATTATCAGGTTTTTCAATCTACATACAAAAAAAAAACAGATTTGATGTTTCTAAACTTGATAAATCATCAGGTACTTTTGGCTGCAAAAATATAGGTACTGCTACGTATTACAGAAGAAAATCTCCATACATTACGAGCTCACGATACGAAATCCGGGCGCCTGGTCCACGCGACACGACGCGACGCGGTCGTTCGCTCTGCGGTAACTAGCGGGAATTTTGTTTCGAGGTAGTCTAGTTCTAGATCATGGATCTTGGAAACAAATCATGTATTGTTTAAATCATTAATAGTTATATTTTAAACAGTACCAGGGTTTCAGAAAGGAAATGTTACTGTACATAAGAGCTGTCTTACGTATATGTTCTTAAATTAACAAAAGAGCAGCCTATATCAAACAGTTCCTACGTGATGTAATTCGAAAGTGGTTTGTTTGTTCAACGTTAACGCAAACGTGATAGAATGAGTGAATTTGCGTTGTCACAGTCGCTAATTAACCGAAGCCGGGTACGATGCGTGGAAAACACTCTACAATTGATGGTAGATTTACTTTTGTTCATTATTTATTCATGCCTCTCTTTACAACATAGATGAAATTGAACATAAGAGAAACGTTATTGTCTTTTTTATTTCTTCTTTTGTATAAGCAAAGCTAATAGAGATGATTAGAATGTTTCTTAGTAGAGACTTCAGCCAACATTTTTCTAAACAAATATTGAAAAGATATACTATTCACTTCTCAAGCTTACGCGCTCATTAGACATGAAATAAAACCCTTTTTAACGGATACTAGCGCGGTTTTATTGAATGTACTTTGGTATTTAGTTGGTATTTGGTTTGATTTTTGGTTTTCCCGACGTTTCGGCACCTTTGCAGCTGCTGTGGTCACGGGAGACTGAAGCTACCCGTAAGCCTACCCTCAAGCGATGAATTTTTTTAGACGTTCAGTAATTAAAATTTAACAAAATTTTTAATTATTTTATGTTGATTTATAATTTAATTTTATGAATTATTTAATGCTAAAAAGAGAGAGAATCTACTGAAACTACCACCATTTCATAAAATTGAGAGGCCCCTCCATTCTCTTTTTAGCATTAAATAATTCATAAAATTAAATTATAAATCATCATAAAATAATTAAAAATTTTGTTAAATTTTAATTTCTGAACGTCTAAAAAAATTCATCGCTTGAGGGTAGGCTCACGGGTAGCTTCAGTCCCCCGTGACCACGGCAGCTGCAAAGGTGCCGAAACGTCGGGCAAACCAAAAATCAAATCAAATACCAACTAAATACCAAAGTACATTCAATAAAACCGCGCTAGTATCCGTTAAAAAGTGTTTTATTTCAAGATATACTATATTTTTGTAAGTACATATAACGGGGCTTGAGATTTTTACAGGATGTTACTATTCGCAATATTAAACTTTACAAGTAATACCATCGTTTAAAAATAAGTCCGAAAATGTTTCGACGATATTTTCCAATCTAAAAATTGAGATCTCTCCGTTAAATATAAAATGTTAGCTCCATAAGTACTATAAAAAGTGTTCTAAAGATGGTGGGGTATAAAATTCTCATTAATATTAAAGAATCGTTCATTTCTCTAAGGGATTTGGCACGTCTAAGCACCGAACAGGAACGGATGGGGTCCACAGGGATGCAGTGACAATTACGGTAATGCATTAGAGACTTGTCCCCAGCAAGCGAAAATATTGGGATAGGAGTCTTTACCTTTATGATGTTGGACGAGGTATAAGCTGTTAGCGAATGCTGTCTCACCTTTTACGACTTTGAGTGTGGTGTAAGTGAAAAACTGAAGAAGTCCTAAATATTGGAAGTGGTTCACTTAAATTGACGTATTATTTTACTGTGGTAATTTTATTGTTAACATTGTAAGTCCACGTGTTTGATTAGTGGATTTATTGCAGACCTTTTAGTTCGTTAATATTTTTTTTATCTTAACTTATTTTTATACTAGCGGCCGCCCGCGGTTTCACCCGCGTGGTTCCCGTTCCCATGGGAAAATCGGGATAAAAAGTATTCTATGTTTTAATCTAGGCTATCTTCTATCTGTGTGCCAAATTTCAACCAAATCCGTTCAGTAGTTTTTGCGTGATTGAGGAACTTTTTATTATATTAGTAGGATAAATTATTATTATAATATTAGTAGGATAAATAGTCCATTCAAAACTTCATTTTATAGACTATTTTCTCGCAGGGATATTACCATTACGTCTTTAAAAAGGACTGATAATTGACAATATCGGCAAACTCCGCTCAGCACTAACTCTTCGCGCCATTTTGGCAGAGGATTTGTCCAGCTTTTCTTGGTTACTGATGATATAACGTGACCCACACACAAAATAGAGGTTAGCTGGTGCGTCGCCGGCGGTATCAATAAATAGTTATTTTTCGAGACCATTAATTTTACTTTCTGGACACAAAAAAATATTACGCTTTTATTAGAACTTCAACAAACACTATTCTTATCGCTTCAGAACTTCAGCAAAAACTATTCTTATTGATTAGTGACTAAATTAACTAGTACATTCCTGTCATGTCATGATATTCAATTTAAACTTTGTGATAAAAAACAACATAAGCAGTAAGTGCATTAGCTAGACTAGAAAACACAGATACAAAGTTATTTTTAGTATATACGAAACCTGAAAACTGTTTGTTCAGAATCAGTAATAGAATCGATTGCAATATTTTTTATATAATGTTATATTTTGACTAAATAATATTTACAAAACCATAATTAACGCACATCCTGCTAAAATGTCTCGCGCGTACAACACAAAAAGTGACTTCGTGAGTTTTTAAGGTATCATTTTAATTTTTTTTATACTGATTCTAAAATGAAAATATGTGACCCGTGTTTCAGCTTTCGTATAATAATGCTGTATATTTCTTAATTTTTTTTCATCTAATCGTTTCAGTTTTTCAGCCAATCGCGTTCAGTTTTTGCTTCAGGCCCCACGGCGTGGCTAGGGTTAGCTTTGTCCCATCCTTTGTTGGTTACGGATGATCGCGCGTGACTCGAACACAAACTGCGTTCGGCCTCCGTTTGTCGCGGCTAAACGCCGACCGTTTGATTGACACTGGTATTCGCTCTCGGGGAAGCCTGGATATTGCGTATCAGTACCTGCTTGAGCCCCGAGGGAAATGCACGATTCGGACACGTTTAATTTTAGAACTCGGGCGTCTTTTGTTTTTTCGGACGCACGAGTCAGCTTTCCGAGAAACACGATTCTGATGCATTAGATTAGGAGGTCATAACAAATATGGTAACGATCGCGTAAGTGGCTGACTGGGTTCACAGGATGAAGAGGCACTCTCTAATGTTAAATAAAATTTTATATACCTACCTACGAAACGCAACCGATATTTTTTCAGTCTTTACACAATTCACGTGAGTACAACTAGTACTTACTTGCTGTACTGTTCAGCCATTTACTTTATCGTTTTTTTTGGTAACAATAACCTTTGAACTGGCGTGACTCCATAACACAACCGTATTTTTTTAGTCCTTCCGTAATACGAGTGAATACAACTAGTTCTTACTACTTACTTACTGTACTATTGTCAGCCATTTACCTTATCGTTTTTTTTTGGTAACGATGGTCAGCCAGCATATAAAAAGAACGCAACCACTTAAAGCAAACAGACCGACATATTTAGCATCAGAAAGTGCCTCTCCATTCTGAAAACAAAGAGTCAGCCACTTACGCGATCGTTACCAAATTTGTCATGACCTCCCAGAACACATGCTGCTTCTTGGGAATGATAATTTATTTTCGTATTTTCTTGAATATATCTTGATGGAATCATATATTTAAAAAAAAACACAAACGACAACGTAATTTTTATTAAGCAATATTGTTTGAAACAAGTACATTTGAGCAGTAGCCTTATAGGTATAACATGTTACAAAATAACCTCTTATGCCGAATATGGTAGTCATCACCATCAAACTGATTAGCTTTTACTATGGGACCAACTCCGAAATCGCGAAAAAAATAATTGGCTTTTTCATACATTTTGATATTTTCGTTATTAATTTTTGTATGAAACAGCAGATTTTTTTTCTGGATTTTGGATTTGGTCCCATAGTAAAAGTTGTTCAGTTTGATGGTCCCTATCTACTATATTCGGCATTAAGAGTTATTTTGTAACAAGTTGTGTAACGAAACATTGCCTTTTAAAGACCGCTTTAGAAAATGGGATCTATAAAAGTTAACAAAAAAAGCTCTTAACTTTGTAAAACTATTATACAGTGTTCCCAAGGCATTAGTGTAAATGTAGCAAAGGATAAGGAAAGCGATTAAACCATCTCGTTTCCGTATATTGAAGTAACTTTTAGTAGTTCGGAACTTCTGGCAACTATCATAGTCAGGCTTCGCAAATTAGAGCTGCAACTGGGCCTGGGGTGCTTTCTGTTTAGATACCCTGGAACAACTTCTTATGACATAATAGAGACGCAATCATACGGTACCATAAGGAGGTGTCCATTATTTACGTGAGGTGATTTTGGCGATTTTTCGACCGGGGCGACCGAAAAATAACCCCTTGGTGAGATGTCTTGAGATTTTTCAAAACATGTATTTTTAGTGTAATTACATAAATATGTGCTTGCTTGCTTTGTATTTATATAAGTAAACATTATTGTTTATATTTTGGTAATAAAAAGTCTTGTTTAACTTATTTAACCCCAGTTTACTTGCGACATTGTTTCTGCAGCAAAAAAATACGTGATACCCCCTCTCCCTCGACCCCCCCAAATACCTCACATAAATTAATGGACGCCTCCAAAGCAGTTGTTCAACTTGAATAATAGTGAAGATGTGAAGGGTCAGTGAAAAGCACGCACGCACAGAATATGACGGCGCAAAGAATTTGCCAACCTGACTCACGATGTCGTAGTTACACCGCCTTTCTAAAACGCTGCTGCCCATTTTATTGTCTTTTTGAAAATGTACTTGTTCTTCATTTTGACCCTCGTGGTCGAGTGGTTCGCACACCTGATTTCAAGGTGTCGCCTTCTCTGAGCCTTCGAAACATGTTTTAAAATTCGATTGTAACGAAACTTTATGTCAAACACATACTTACATGTTTAAAAAGCGAAGTTTTGCAAAAGTTAGGTACTTTAGTTAGGACCCCTGTTGGTATTATCTGTCGAACCACATGACTATCGACGATAATTTATTACTCTTATACTTAATGATTGCAACATTATGAATTCGGATTACGAACGTAAGTTCGACCGTTCGCTATTTCGTAATCAAAAGTCATCCGAGATTCGCCTACAATGTTCCGAATATTCATTGGAGAAATTCGCTAGTAGCTACATAAACGCGGCTGTGTAAAATTTTCACCGTTTCACCGGATCACAAAAGCTTGCAAAACTGTTATTTCATTTAGGAATAAAGGTTAAAAACTTTCGGAAATTTTCTAACATCATTTTAGAAACTCGTTTTTTAACAAATATTGTTTGAAACAACTTTTCTATTGAGTGCTTCTTTAGCAATTTTGTAAATTGTGTTTATATACCTACCTACAAGAAAGTAAGTTTATTATATGCTACTTAAAAGAAAATGGGGGCCACCCTATGTTTTTCTATACAATGAGCTAATTTTTTAAAGGGTTTTTTAAATATAAATTCAATCTCATTTTATTTGAATTTGATTTTATTTAAAAGCAGTAAAAGTCAACTTGCTAACTTTGCGGTCGTATATTTCTCGTATTCGCCGTAAGTCAGAATAGAAAGAAATTAGAGTTTCGTACAAAAATAGGTGAAAATTAACATTTGTTAATTCTAACTGACACACGGCGAATAAGAGAAATTTTACAGTAAGTCCCTTAAATTTTAGAAGACATTATGATTTTAAAGTTCGTAGTTCTTGTCCGCAAGTTGATTATTACAGCTTTCGAACAATATCAAATGCAAATAAAATCAGATTGAATTTATCATAAAAAAACCTTTCAAAAATTAGCTCTTCTGAATGGAAAATAATAAGTGGCCCATATTTACTTTTGAGCAGTACAGTTTTGGGCTGAATTTGTTTGGTGGTGGGGCTTGATCCAAATCCGGCTGGGTGACTTCCAATAATAAATTAAAACATTTTTGTCTTTTAACCACTAGTCGAGCCGTTCTATTGTCTAATTTCAAAATCTATCGCAATCGCTTTCAGGATGTAACACATTGATGCTTCTTTTTGGCACGAATAAAAACGCACCAAAGAAATGCAGCAATGTGTCACATCCATCAGTCAAATGAAAGCGATTGCGATAAATTTTTTAATTAGACAATTAGCCCCCAGGTTCAATTCCATTTTTGATCCATTTCGACCTATTTACTGATGGTTTATGTTCATCACAACAGCTATGGAGGCTAATTCCTTCTGTCTCTTCAGTGTTTCTTTCAGGCGAAATTCTCCGGGGGGGCAATTAAGAGGTTAGGGGGAGCTCGTTCGTCTACACAAACCCATTTTTCTCCGGAGGGGCACTAACTAAGGTTGTTCCGAGGGGGTACCGACCCCCGGAGTAGTACCTGAAAGAAACACTGTTTCTCTTCCCTCCCGCATGCGTAAAAACATTTTCTTTGGCATATAAAAACAGGTCTGTGCCCTTCGCGCGCCGTTAGACTAAAATTTCAACTATTAAAAATTCCTTTACGGGCACACCTTAACTTATCTAGTTGGGTATATTCTCTTCAACGTAGCTTAAGTTAAAGCATAAGTTATCCGATGCATTAACGTAGTTCGTGAGCTCGGTGTTTAGGTCACGAATAGCATATTACTCAATGAGAATACTCTTGTGTACACGTAAGGAACAGATTGGCCAAGTTAATTTGTAACGTCATTTACACTTGAGAGCAATGAAATTGACTCGGCTAAGTTTTTTTGGACCTTTTTCAGCACAGAATCTATTAAAATAAAGAATTTAAATTGGTACCATTTTAAAGCTCGTTAATTTGATAAATTGATATGATAAATAGATCTTTGAAAAATTATATCAATTTCATTGATTGTCTCAACTGTTGTTGTTGATTCTATAATATCGGAGAGAACCAACTTAAAAGAAACCAAGGTGAGACGATTTATTTGCTCTCAAATATTCAACAAATTATAGTCCAATAAGGTAGTGCTTTTTTATGTCTTCCCTAAATTGAAACCTATTTTGCCTAGCATTCTGATCAATAATTATTAATTAAATTTCTTATTTCCTACAAAATCTAGTAAAGCGAATTCTAGCTGGCATTGCCACAATGTAAACATACCTACACACTACGATGTTATCTGTTGTTCATACAAATGAGAATGCCCATTCCTGCCCCAAGGATTCTTACAAGTTACAGTTATGAAATATTTATGAAAAATATTTAATAAAATTACTAATACTAAGATCAAATTATAAATTCAAACAAAGCAGCGGATAAAAAGTCAATATTTATTAGTTTTTATTAGCATTCTATGCCGTTTCCGGGCGCCCAGTATTAGTCTTATCTATCAGTGCTGCCAACAATTTTTATTCACAAAAATAGTTGTTAAAATGTTCAGATAATGCCGGGTCTATAGCGCATGTTTCGCCAACATTCAAAAACATTCAACATTCAACAAAAAAAAGTATGAGGATTAGGCAATACTTGTCGATAATATCGAAAATATCAATGGTGTTGCTTGGCTGGCTAATAATCATTGGTGGTGCATACGAATCAGTGGCGCGGTTTAAAAAAAATTGTTTGTGTAACATGAAAAAGTCAATATAATCAGTAAAAAAGTACTTTATTGGTTCTGTAATCGAAAAAATAATAAAAATCGATATGCGATCAATTATTATTGATAATTCTGTTACATCGTTCGACCATCCTTTTTAAGAACAATATTGGCAACACTGACTGTACAAAAGGGCAAGAACCCAGTGCCGTTAAACCCAAAAAAACTTCCTTTTTTTCAGTCAGCTGTCAATTCGTTCGTTGTTTGTTGTGTGTGTGCTGAGTGTCTTTTGTTTTGTTATTTTGAGTAAAGGTAGCTGTATACGGGACAGGAACCGGACGGGAACGGGACGGGGACGGGACGGGCACGGGGCAGAAAAAACATCGTTTCATACAAAATGTATAGGAGCATGCATACGTAGCGGAGGCACGACGTAGCGTGCACGGGACGGGAAAAACCCCGTCGGCGGCACGTCGCCGCCCCGTGCCCGTTCTGTTCCCGTCCCGTTCCCGTCACGTATGCATTGAAACTCCGTTCGCTACACTTGACTATGTGTAATGCAAAGCATTTTGTTTGGTGGATTTTGGATTCATTCTTAGGTATTATTGCTCATGCATTGTGGGGGAACGCACAGTTGGGTGCTGTTGTCACACAATGACCCTCATTTTTAGATAATATTTTAGTTACCTACTATAGATGAATAAAACTAAAATAATTATACATATTTTGTTTTATTTTGTTATAAATTATGCCCAAAATAACAAATGGGGTACTCTGGTCAGTGGTTACCAATCAATCTATTGAAACCAACGAATAGTCATATGCGAATAGTTCGTTGATTGAAATCCCCTTTTTTAATTTAAAATATTGACTTTATAACCTAAAAATCTTAATAATATGTATCACTTTATTCAAGGTGTAGGTATCTATTATCTTAAGACACCTTTTAAATTGTAGCATTTTTTTAACTAGTTATGTAAAAAAAATGCTTTCCATACAAAAAACTTAAGAATAGAACAGGGTTATTGTAAAATAAAAAGCTTTCGTTATGGTATGTTTGTACCCTTATAACTTTAAATTCTGAGCTTTAGCATAGTTCGTGTTTTATAATTTCAAGAGTACAAATAATAACCTATAAACTGACATATAATTCATTTGTGTAACTGAAAAAAATCTGGTGGGGCATGGCGCCATACAAATCTTGGCATTGTCATTTGTGGCCTTGTTTGTGTGAGTTAATTGATTCTGGTTCCTCGAAGAGTTTGCCATAATGGGCCGATACGACCCTGTCGGAATAATTAACACTAAATTAGGGAGACCACTCGCCATCCAGTTTGTTCGTCTAATGTCTTTTAAAAGTAAGTATAAACGGTTTCCAGACACGCCTCTCTTCTTCTTGGTTGCTACCTTTTATAAAAATAAAAATAAAGAATATTGTTTACCTTCTGGATTATGTTTTTAAGTCTTATTAAAATATGAATTCGAGGTTAACTTACTTGTGACGCAACACTCAACACCCTGACTTTATCTAAACGATTTTCTTTCTTAAATAGGAATACCTAATACCGCCCTCTGTCTGCCTAAAATACGTTAAAGTGTTCTTAACTCTAACCTTTTAGTAAATCGAAACAAATGTCTTTGATTTCCCAAATACTTTCTTAAACGTTTCTAAGGAATCTTAGTATTGCTTTTAATTGATGTTTCAACTTTAAAAGGTCTCGGTAATTATTACTTTTTCACTTTCTAGGAACATTTTATGAATAGAATTTGAAGTTTCGCAAATTTCTGAAAATACAATAACTGACTTACGTTACGCTCCTCCCAGTGGCTTTAGAGCGAACGGAGGCTTTAAAAAGTTGTTTATTCATTTTAGTAATGGAATTTGTAAGTATTCCTTAAAAGGTGGATCCATTACATTATATTCAACGCTCTTTTAGTATGATGGATATCGTTCCGTTTTATTACTTGATGGTAACGTTATCAAAATAGAGAAAGAAAATTAATAATTTATTAGTATAATAGATCTTCTTTTCATCCTGGAGTTTTTAATGCTGTAATATTTAGCATCTGTTTTATACGTACCGGATATCACCTGTAATAAATGGTATAAATAATTTTAATCAAATTATCTCTTAGGTCATCAGGTGTCTGTAACCTATGCATTTGAACTCAGTGTTTTTTTTATCGTTTTATAATCTTGCATCTTTTTTCGTCAATAAAGAATGAATCAAACCATACATCACCGTCTTTTGTGTTGCCACAGAATAAATAAAAGGACCATCGTACGTAATAGTGTAGTAATACTCAACCACTGAACTAGAAGCTAAAAAGAAAATCTGTAATCGCTGCAGGTAGCATTTGGCTACAAAAACAGTTTGTAAAGGTACCTGAAAATGAAGGAGGGTTGAACCTAATCAAAACCAGCGCAAATGAAAAACATACGTTAACAAAACAAAAAAAAAGGCAATCATCATTTCATGATCAAGATTGCAATTTGCGAGCTTGGGCAAAAGCTGCTCTTGAAATTATATACTTGGTACTTGTTGATTAAGTAAACAAAGCATTCAAAGAAATATTACTATTTATTCTTTCATATTGTATTTAACAACACATCTGCATCTGGTTGCAATTGCCGTCTTGTTTTTTGAGTACGGGAAACTTAAATAAAAATATTCCTTGGTTCTTTTTTCTGCATTGGCAAGTAGAATGTATATTTTATTGACAGCTGCGTGTAACGGGTTATACTAATTATAATATGTTATGAATTTTGATTATGTAAGAAATCATATCAAATGTGAAAAACAAAAAAATGTTTGCACTATAGGCATTGCGAAATACTCAAACGCTAAGTGTTATCGAACAACATTAACTCGGCCATCAAAATTTGTGGCGCGTGGCAAGTGGCAACCCTGCCGTAATAACACTGCACTTAAGTTGTTTAAGTTCTACTTAGAAAGCACTAATCTCTTAGAGTTAACAGTGTGCTTAGAGTAAATCATAGTAGGTACGCATTAACTTCAAGTATTCAAGCTTCATAAAGTAAGCCAACTTATTATTAATGTTTTTGAAAGCTTCGACCCTGAATCTGAATTCTGAATGAATCTGACTGAATCTGTTGGTTTTTGGCAAAAATCTTGCAATTACTACATTTTAGTTTTGTGATTTGAGTAATAAATAATAGTGGAATACTTGTGTCACCATAGCAACGTAACGTAGACGTAATCACTGGCATAAGTGCACTACACCTGAAATCCTCAACACTGAGAAACTGGCTAACTTACCTGTAACTGCCGGATTGTTGTTATGGTGTCAGACTTAGGTAAGATGGTGGTATTTAGCCAGACGGACTTGAAATAAGCCCTACCACAAACCAAACCGAATAGGAATCGTACCCGGGACCCCTGCATCTTACACTTGTGGGCAAACCACTAGACCACTGAGGCGGTTAAACCTAAGCGTCAACTAGTGTATTTTCTATGGCCAAAGAGTAAAATTCAATGGCGTCACCTGTACGTACACTCGAATAATGAATCATAAAATTACGGCGATGAAGTTCAGGGGGCTGACTACGGCGTAACTCTGTTGCGTAATTGAAATCGATTGAAACTGCAGTTACATTGCTGCTTTAAGTAAGATAGTTGTCACATTGGTTCTTACTAAATGTAACTGCGATTTCTGTCAGAGTTAATTGCAACAAAGTTACAAAATCAGACCCCAGGCTATTATGTATTCTGTTGTTCAGGGGGCAGCTCGCCCGCTTTTTGTCGCTGTGATGTACACTCGACGGCATATCAGACATGCAGCCATATTGACCAATGAAACCGTCTTTATGCCGTACGTAATAAAAGCTCTTTTGTCGTGCTGTAGTATGTACACTTGGGATAGGCGTTTAGACTAGACCGTACCTACCAAACATATACCTATGTCCTTAGTTGCGGTTAATGGGTTAATAATCTACGTAAAAGCCTCAAGTGTGTATTTTGTGGGTATTTTAATCCGAATGAAGGCCGCTATGCTAATTTCTGTTTTGATATTCATACATGTTGTACTGCCTACACAGAAAATTAAGGAAAACATCCTTTAGTACGCGGATTTTATTCTGGATCATGATTATTATCTGTTTTCTGTAGTATACAATTATTGAAGAGATACCCTTCCTACGCTGGCTTTGGGATTCAATTCTACAAACAAGTGAAGAAAATTTTTGCTCACCTACAATGGAGCGCAACCGCCTCAGTCCTAATAGTAAATGGACCGCTATTCATACATTTTATGACTCATGGCAGGTAAGCAAAAATTTTCTTAGCTGTGTCTGCTCTAGTACTTGACCATTTTAGAATTAACGTTTTATTTTTATAATGTCATGAAACTAGTTCAGCAATTAATAATTACTTGCTACATTCACTTGACCTTAGCCTAAACAAGGGCAGAAAGAAAGAAAAAAACCGGCCAAGTGCGAGTCGGAATCACGTACGAAGGGTTCCGTACCAAAAAACGGAATGAGATACAGCCTGGTGACAGACAGACAGACAGACAGCCAGACAGACGGACAGCGGAGGCATAGTAATAGGGTCCCGATTTTACCCTTTGGGTACGGAACCCTAAAAAGCTTTCTAATAAAGTTAAACATAGGTATTCTGCGAACTCAAAATTTATCATTGTTTAACCCTTTTATACAACCAGTGGGTAATAAAAGCTCAGAGAGAGCGTTTTCTTGCAATCATAAACGTTATCTTGTATTAATGTTAGTATAAAAATAATTTATAGAGATAAAACCCTAAATGTAACAACACACGTAATGTACGTTTAACGTTGTCTAAGGCGATAATAATGGAACTTTTATTATATTTTTACTATCATAACGTCAAATGTAGCACACTTTACACTGCAGCGCTTCATTTGTTTTAACGATGTGGAAAGCAATAGGAATGTGGTTAATATTATTTTGCTTTACTGATGTTACATTTTGAAACTTTATTTATTTGAAATAGCGGGCCATATCCACTGCAGATTTAAGATATAAAATTTTATTCAAACAAAGTCAACATATTTGATTAATGTGTTAATAATTTTAAAAAATATGATGATTTATGATGAAGTAGTAAGCTCGGTTAACAACTTGTGCTTATTGGTAAGCATTTGCCTCACAATAACAATATATAAAAACACGCTAATTGGCATTAAAGATAAGGAAAAACAATAATGATTACCTCTATTCTCATAAAAAACATTTTACTCGCGATACTTCCATTATTTAGCCCCTAATTTTTTTCGGAATCCACCGCCGCTCCCTGTTGTCACAGCATCATGAACACAAACAGTGGCGAGACCCGAACACAACAGCATGTTGAACGCTAAGAGCCTTCTCGTTAAACGTATTTTCTCGAACAAAGCCCGCCACATTTCTCGTGGTCGAGACCAACATCACGTGCCGTGAAGATGTGCCGCTACACAGAGAATAACGAAGTAATAAAGCCGCTTTGCCTTTTTAATGAGGTTTTAACAGCGCTCTGAATACTCGTGAAAATGAGATTACTCAGAAATATCGCTATGTAAAGCGCGCTGGTCAAGCAGAAGTGTGATAAATTGCCACAGTCCCTTTTAAATGCAATCATGAAACCCAATCGGAGACAAGGCAATAGAGGCGGATGAAATGTAAACCCAGGCGCAATCAGCAGCGAACGAAACGAGGCCGTACTTGAAAAGAAACAAATTAGATCCGTCTCAAGAAGGCCGCTTTCAAATGCCTGGGTTAAAAAGACCCCGGCCACTAATGAAGGGTTAGATGGCGCTCATTCGACCGGCTAGTAAAAGCTACCTTTAGGATTTTCTGGATTTGCAGTTACTTTGAATGTTTTAACAAGCATTATTAGTATGGCTTCGAACATGCAAGCAAACTTTATCCTATTCAAAATCCAAAGTGTTTGTTTTCACGACATTTACGAAGGAATATATTACTCAAATACGATATTCGAACCCCCTTCGCCTATTTTCGTTGGGAGTGTTTACTTCATTCGTAGAACGTCTGCGCTTTCTCGCTCAAGAGATTTCGAGACTCGATTCATCAACTCGATACGTACCGAGTATCGGTGCGGTTGTTGAGCGATTTGTACGACTCAAAGAGAGTAATCCACAGTGTGAAAGACGTTTGTTAGTTTCAGTAATTGAGATTTTAATGACACATTGCGTTCAAAGGACTCACGCTCTCGATTAGTGGAGTCAATGGGGTTAATTCGATGTTTTCAACTATAACCGTTTGTGCGGTACACTGATCGTTTTGAGGGTGCGCGATGAGTTGTCCCTTCACAAAAAGACTCATCACAAAGCACCTTAAAAACGTGAACGCATATTATGTTTCGTGGTAGGCTAATCCACAAGCGTAATGTAGTGTCCATATGGGGCGACACGTTATCCACACGCAGAAAATAATAACATTTAAAGCTAGGAAGATTCTGGACTTTCTGGATTAAACTGCCTCTGTGGTCTAGTGGTTCGTCCACCCATGTAAGAGCAGGGGTCCCGTGTTCGATTCCCAGGGGGGGACCAATTGGTACTTAGTTTGGTTGGTGGTAGGGCTAATTTCAAGTCCGCCTGGCTAGGTACCACCATCTTACCTAAGTCTGACTCCATAACAACAATCAAAAATTGTTGTGTTTCGGCAGTTAGAGGTGAGATAGCCAGTTCCTCAGTGGTGAGGATCAGGTGAGGTGAAGGCCAAGTACTATGCCGTTGTGCATAAAAAAAAACTTCCTGGACACATAGATCTTTCAGGTTGAAGTAACCACAGCTCTATCAGCTCATCCTATAAAAGCCTCTACCCTTCAAACAATAATAATATGGATATATAAGGACGATGAGCCGTCGGCCGTTACACACCACGGGACGGGTCTAAAGCAGAATGGTGGATGGATTATCAGCTTAATAACTTATTAATACTGGTGATAAATAAACTACTTCAAAGGCTTCCCTAACAGCTCAAATATCGTCATTGTTAGACTCCCGAATTAGGCGTTGCGTTGGTACGTACAGTACTTTGGCTTCGTCATTAAAATCCCATTGCTGACCCATTTGGCTTCGCGGTACCGGATTAATAAACGTTTCAGTGTTGGATTCGAATTCAACATCAATGCGTGAAATGTGATCTGATTAATCACATACAAATAAATACAATATATGTGTACAAAAAAATTTATTGTGGTTTTTGTGGGATATTAATGATTTTGAGTTATTTAGTGAGGAACACCTCACCCTTCCACTTCTCCAATTCTGTTTTTTGTTTGAGGCGCATTATAGGTTATGTATGACTTTTGGGATCTTTAAAATTTGATTGCGATTTTTTAATGTATATTTAATAAGAAGTGCTGCTTTTCCTAAAAGCATGTGTGTGTCATAATTTCTGTAGGAACCTATTTACTCATTTTATTTCGCGCGCTTAGGGTCGCCAACTTTTTTTTTACGAAAACAATGTATAATTAATTTATAGGACCTTACGAAATGTATACCTCTCTGGACGAGTATTAAAAAAAAGTATTTGCTAACTAATAATAGTATTTTTCAATAAGACAAAAAAACTGACTAAATATTGACTGACACTTTTGTTTGACAGTTGTTACGTTCAGTGATTGTCTTGATCTTGCGTCATCATTCATTTCTTACAACAAGAATATTCCAGTCCATTCCATATACAGAAATAAAATATTTTCGATGCTTTTTTTATTCAAAAGTTAGAGTTAAAGCAAAATAACGTAGGATACGTTATTATAAAGTATACTCTATGCGCACTAGACATTAAAATAAAACACTTTTAACGGATACAAGCGCGGCTTTATTTTAATTATTTTGATATATTTTGATTTTTATTAGTAAGTAGGATACCCTAAAAGAGGGTTGAGTTAAGTGCAGTATCTCTTCCTGCTATTATCCAGGGATCATTAGAAAAGATTTCCATCCCGATATTTAAAAGCACCATTTTAGTCGGAAATCTTTTAACATTATGTCTGGAGTCGATTCTGCAGTCAGTGCTGGCCCATTAGGGGTGTAGTTATCCTTGACTGAGCGTGAATACTCCTGGATGTGACATTATCGAAATTAAAGACTATTCCGATCGGTGTGGGATTCGATAAGAGGTGATAGTTATTAACTATTGTATTTAAATAATGTGGTCATGGATACATATGTGGATACATATGTGGCTACATATTTTAAATAAAGTAACAACAATATTAAAATTTTAAATATTTTGACTCGTTCAATATTGAATCTGAGATGAATAAAATAAAATATGAATTGATAGATGATAGGAGAGAGAAAAAACCGGCCAAGTGCCTATCGGGCCACGCGCCATAGGGTTCCGTAGTTACCTTATACCATACTATATTTAATACCACCTATCATTTTTCGTATGCAAAAATAACTTTGTTTTTCACAGTGTTGGTATGAATGACCAAGTTATATTTGCGGTTTTGGAAAATGTGCTATATCTCAAAACTAATAACTATATCTCGTTCAAACCAATTCTGGTTGAAAGTGTTTATTAAGATCTACAGCATATATTTTTTTTAGATTTTTCACTCTCTTATTTCAAAAGTTAAAGGGGGGGGGGGGACACACATTTTACCACTTTGGCGGTGTATATCTTTCAAACGGTTGACTTTGAGAAAAAGTTGTCTTAAAAACCTCAATGTCATTTTTAAAGACCTATCTATAGACACCCAACACGTGTTGGTTTGAAGAAATTTTTTTTTTCAGTTTCAGTTCCATGTAAGGGGAGCCCCCCCTTAATCTTTTATTTTTCTTATTTTTGTATTCAATTCGGTAAGCGGTTAATATATTACACCTACCTACCAAGTTTCAACTGTGTAGTCTTAATACTTTCGGAATAAAGTGGCTGTGACATACGGACAGACAGACAGACAGACATGACGAATCTATATGGGTTCCGTTTTTTGCCATTTAGGCTACGGAACCCTAAAAACCCACCTTGTTTGGGAATAAAAATCAGAAACTCCGATATGGAAGATTCAGATCCAGCATACTGGTTGGTTTTTTGACAATTCTCTTCCATTATCATCATCAAAGAGATTTTCTAAAATCACTTTATAAAACCTACTATTGCAGCTTACAGAACGCTTTACAGCCTTTCACTACCCCCAGCAGTAACTAAACCAGCTAATTTAAATATAAAAACCGTCCCTCACATTCCGCGGTATTCTCCAACGTTTCGGCTGTCACATCTAGTTGTAAATTTATATGTTCGCGTGTGCCCGCCTACTTACCGCCCAGAGTGCAGGAAGGTTCTAGAGTGTGCTAAGCCAATCCCAAACGATGTTCCCGGGCTCGGGACTCCGGGATTTTTCTCGAATTCCCGGGGATATTGCGGGATTGCAGCAATTGCATAAGTAGCGAGGTGTACGTGGCAGCGAGGTACTTTCGATGTAGGGATTTCGATGTGATATGTGCGAATTATCATATTTCTTTTATGATAGAAATCATCATGTAATTTTTATCTCAATACATTTAGTATGTTATTTTTATGTGTTATACATGTGCAACACAATAAGTGCCAACCTTGACTTATATTTGTAGAAACTAATGAATGAAAAGCAAAGCTTGCTTACTCATAAAAAGTAGGAATGCGTGACACGTTGACGTTACAATACCAAGAATTTGCTTTCAAAGCAATTTGTATACTTATTCAAGTCTTAGTACAAGTGTACACGCATTTTGTGGCGATTTTATCTACGTTTTGATGAAAACGTTCTGAAACTAACTATGATTAAATGTTCGTTGATAGGCGCTTTTGTTAACTCTGTGAAAAAACATCTTTCCTTGGAAGCAACATACTCGTATTGTATTGTGTAATAATTGTGTAAATACTCCATACCTAATTTCTGAATTAATATCCTGAATTTCAGGCCAATCAAATAGATGCGAAAGTCACTCTATCTATTTTTTTAAAGTAATTTGTTTTCATATCTAAATCTAAAGTTATAGGTATTAGTGATAAACGCAGGCTAACATCATTCTCAGATGCGGAGCCAGTTGGGCCCCAATTTTTGTCTACACTTAATAAGATTAATCAAACAAAAAACAACTTGATACCATTCCTCGCACATACTCACTAATCTAATAAAAAGGCTAAAGAATGTATTATTTAGAGGTGTTCTACCATTCAAAATGGTTCTTATACAAGATGTTTGGTAAAGCCGAATATGGTAGATAGGGACCATCAAACTGAACAACTTTTACTCAACCAACTCCTAAATTGCGAAAAAAAATCTGCTCTTTCATACATTTTCATATTTTCGTTTTTATTGTTTGTAAGAAACAGCTGTTTTTTTTTTCGCGATTTCAGAGTTGATCCCATAGTAAAAGTTGTTCTTATCATTATCGTTTCATTATCTACCATATTCTGGTTTAGCCATTAATCCTGTTACACGTTGTGTATAAATATTTATTTCAAAATCCCGTTCAGTTCACCAACACGCAAAATGTTGTGCAAACAAAAAGGTAAATACGCAAAAAGGATTTAAGGTATCTTTGTGTATTTTGCTTCAAAAGGAGTAGTTTCAGGGCTACCTACTCTTTGCCTCCTTTTATTTTTTGCCTTTATTTTTATAAGACGTAGAAAGGTCTCCATAACACTAATACATAAGTTGAAAAACTTTGGCGAGGCTAAGGTAAAATGTGTTGTGTATCTCGTTGAATTTTATTGTCTTAAATGTTACTGGTTTTTATTGTTTAATGTTTTGTATTTGGTAAAACATGATTGATTTAACTAAAAGTTAACACCATGGTGTTTTTAAATAAATGCATTACTTTATTCCTATATTTCGCAGTAACTATTATACACAGGCTTTTAAGCGTGTGACATTGATTTAATTTTGCCATTTTATAACGTTTTTCTCTATATATTTGCTTTCGAGAGCGGTAAAGGATTGTTGGTAACGTTTTAACAATAACATTATATGTGTAGTACCTAAGTAATATTTCACAAAAAGTGAAGTTTTAATTAACAAATTTAAAAACAAAAAATACGCCCACATCTCACTTGGAACGTCAAGCATTATTTTTGAAATAACAACATCCAAACCCCAAACATTTTATCATGAAACCCCCCGTAAAGGTCATTGGCATCGATTTATAGCGGCATTTTATTCACTGCCATGTTTATTTCACTAAAGCTGAAACCAACAAAAAGGCACAAACCAGCCTATTTCGACAATACCCACGCGCACAAACGACCAGAATAACTCACTGTACCCACCGCGCCCGGAAAAAATGACCAAATAACATTACTAAGGAACTACGGAATACCGCAAAAACACGATGGATGGACAAATTTGTACTTACTGACTTATTTATCTCTGAACCGCTCGCAATTAACGGAATTCCTTCCTAGGAACCGCAGATTTCTTCCCTTTTTTTGGAGAATTTTCGTAAAGCGCAAGTCTGCTCTAATATTCATTAAGGACGTGACAGGCAAGAAATACTCCCTAATTATTCATCGGGGCCGTCGCTAAATCGTCAGTCCGCCTGCCTTTTAATGGAGAAGAAAATAAAAAAAGTTTTAAACATAACAAGTGAGGCGTGTCGTACCAGTAAGTTATTCATGAACATCTAAAAAGTGGCGAAGTTTTGGCCAAAGGAAATTTTGATTACAACCTCCGTATGAAACCTTGAGGTGTATTGTTTGTGAAGATGTATTGTTTTGGAACAACGGCCTGTTTTTGTTTTTTTGACAGATCAAGTTATGTTTTTTTAAGAAACCGTTGGAACGGCAAGTGTATTTTATTTTTGGTGAATAGGTATTTTACTTACCAACTTTTTTTCTGAATTTCAGTCAACGTTATAGGTAATTATTGCTATGACATTAAATTCTTCTACCAAAGCAATAGACTCTGTCAGCTTTTACTTCTTTGGCGGCGTTGTACGCTTTTTTGTAATGGGGAAAAAATCTTAAATTCGCGTCAGTCAGTCGGAATCACGTGACCCTGATCGAAAATTGGTAAGACGGATGTGAAGGATGGAGAGTAGACAGCCGGCGGCGAAAGTATCCCCCTCTTTTGAAAATGGCAGCGCGTCATTTCAAGACCTAAGCACTTGTGTCACCATAGCAACGCGCAAATTTTTTAATTCAATGTCAAAACTAGATTTTCTATCAAGCTATTGATAAGACTTTCGTACAATACTGTTCTGCATTCGTAAATTCAAATGCAGAGTAAATTCGTAAGACGGCAATTCGTGCAAAATTATATTCCCTAACCATTCCAAAATGCACAACATTACTATTTAAGTTTTCACTTCTGCCGGCATTCCCGGGGTGCAACCCGATTTTTTGATTTCAGTAACGATAGACACCAAAGATTGTAGTTTACCAAAGTTTAAAAATAACCAACTCGCCAACAGAGATTAATTAAGCTGAATAATAACTTTGCAAAGAAACTTGGTTATTGCTTAGATCATCGTTAATACTTAGCTTGTAGCGTGTCCAATTAATTAACAAGTTTTTGTGGTGAAATATTTTTGAGCTTTAATTAAACTTCCGAAAACATTCATGATCACGTCGTTCACTTTCTGCTTTTTTGAACAGTTTTTCTTAAATACAATATTCATGACATCCTTCTACTTTTTTATCATAACCTATAAATATTTTATATTCCAGACTTTAAATGCCTTACTAATAAGTGTATCTTTGTTTAGGAATATAATGCTTTAAGACATAAACGTGAGGAATAATATTACTAAACAATATTTTAGGTTATTCTACGTACCAGGTTCCAATTTGAGAATTTAAATTTTCAAACTAATAATTAGACGATATACGTAGGACCGCGCTCTCGAGAGCGGTTGAGAGCTGAAGTTAGATTGAATGCAGGACTAGCGTCGCATTGTATTGCTCTATATAGCATTGTTGCGAAGTAAGTTTAGGTTAGCATCAGTCAACCACAACAATATAAATGATCAATAATAGCAGGTGACCACACAACTGTTCCATGTTAAGAATTTAAATTACTAATTAGGCGACGTAACTCTGTGTTCTCGAGAGCGGTTGAGAGCCGAAGTTAGATTGAACGCAGGAGGCAGAACTCGCATTGTATTGCTCAAAATCGCATTGTTGCGAAGTACTTGACAAACGTAAGATTAAGTTTAAGTTAGTATCAATAAACCACAATAATATAAATGATCAATCTTACACTATCGGCAGGTGACCACACAGCTGTTCCAAGTTAAAAACTTCAATTTCGTAATTACTAATTAGGCGACGTAAGTCCGCGCTCTCGAGAGTGGTTGAGAGCCGAAGTTAGATTGAACGCGGAAGTCGCGTTGTATTGCTCGATCGCATTGTTGCGAAGCACTTGACGAAGGTTGGGACGCGGGTTTGTTCGGCGAGAAATGTCTTTGCTTGAAATACCTTTTCTGAAGTTTCCTCCAATATCAGTGTTCCGACCAAAATAAACTTTCAGTAATAGGTATACTTATAAGTAAAGTAATATAAGCAACCCACAGCTACGTGACGAATCTAAACATATACATTTGATGTATCTTTTAAGTTTATTATCAATGTAAATCGTTCTGCTGTTTTCCATACATACCTATTTGACGATTAAATGATTTCTTACTAATAAAAAACAGAATTAAAAATAATACCAGTAGATTTTTTCACTTAAAAGCGCCAAATAAGTCAAAAGGTTGACTCTTCTTCCTATAGATACAGATTTACTCTCCAAAACATCACGTCATTACACGAGCTCCCATAAAACTCTCAAGCAAACCAAAATTAAAATACAAAGCGCAGTTTATCTCCCGCAAAACTCACGATAACTCAGCAGGCTAATAAAAAAATATGTAAATGCAATGTTGAAATGATACGGCTCTCTTCATTGCCTGTAAACCGCGTTGCACAGATAATGTCACTATTCACGTGATCTACACGAGTATTATGCGGCGAGATATGCACGGTCACGGTTATACCACCACCGATTTAAATTGATGCACGGGTAACATCTAACGGAATAATCATTTGTGAACGTGCACATCATTTTTTCGTTAGTTAATGTTTAGTTGAATTTCTGTGATTTTTATCACAAGAGTAACCGCGCTGCGTAGATAATGTCACAGTATTGATTGACTGATTGTCATGTCACTATGCGCGTGATCTACACACGTATTATACGGCGAGATATACATGGTCACGATTACACGAACGATTTAAATTGATAAGAATAAATATTATTTTATCTTATAACCATAAAGTTAATATACCTGTCGGAATTCCGCTAGGTAATATTAACTTTATGCTTATTACCATAGGATATGAATACCTAATATTAATAATTTTTTGAACGAGCAGATATTTTTTTTGCCTGAGTTTATGTTTAGTATGTTAATAATTAACAAAAGAAAACGCTACATAATTATACAACTATGATACAAATAGAAATCAAATGTACCTACATACATACTACACACATTAAGCGGTGCCTTACTAAATACATTTTCTTTTCTCCAGTACTTAACCTTACATCCTGAAAAATATACAAAAACATATAAGTATAAAAACTTAAACTATTTTTACTACCCGTCCATTGTTTAACCTTTAAATAATGGACTTTTACCTACCGTACATTAAAAGGTAAAACCGTGATTTCACTTTAACAGCATGATAGCATGATAAGTGATATTGATAGGGTTATTAATGGATATGATTTTAGTTTTAATTATTCTAAGGTTTTAACATAGTCGATATTTGTTGTGCGGTATTGTGAAATGCCTATTTAATATAATGTAATATTGTGATGTGATATAATGCCTCACTCAATTTTTACAAAAGAGAATCAACCAATTCATACAAGTTAAATTTTCTGATTTTGTTAACAACTTATATTACCTATTTAACAAAAAACTCGTAACGAGTGAACGAATGAATGTTCGGATATTCTGTAGAGATATTATCTTGAAAATTGCAGTAAATTTCTACTTAACTAAATATGCTAAATAGTTTGTTATCGCGTTTCAATCGTAGCGTTCACATTAGCGTTTTACGAAACGGCTAAGACTAGTCCTAATATGTCGGCTGCGGTTTAGCCTGAGTTGGCTACTTGTGGTTTCTGATTTATAGCCCTGTTAAATACGCAGGCAGCAACAGGCTAGAATTAACGCCTCGTATTGCAAGATAGGACGTACAACTCGTGTTGCTAAACATGACGCGCGACATAAACAGCGCGCAGCGATGGCGTGCCACATACTTGTCATAAATATTGCGCGATATGAGCAGGATTGTGTTCAAAACATAAAACTATGTTCATTTGGATCTCGTCTGGGACAGGATAAATACTGGTATCGTCTCGATTCTGAAAAGTGTTTAGGTGTTTCAGTTGCTTTCTTTGGAATCTGGACAAAATTTGTGATGGAGTGGGACATAATAACTGTAATATATAAGGTCCTTCTTAAATAGTACACATAATTTTAAGGGGTCAATGTACTCATACATACAAACAACTTTTACTATGGTACCAACATTGACATCACGAAAAAAAATCAGCTGTTCCATAGAAAATTTAAAATCGAATAGATCAAAATGTATGGAACAGCTGATTTTTTTTCGCGATTTCAATGTTGGTACCATAGTAAAAATTGTTTGTATGCATGAGTACATTGACCCCTTAAAATTTTGTGCACTTTAAGAATAGGGTTGCCAATCCTACTATATAATATAGTATCCTACTATATTGAGGGCTCGCCTACTATATTTTTTGAAAAAATATATAGTAGGCAAAACTACTATATTTTTCAATTGAAAGAATTATACAAAAGCATCAAATAGAATTAGTTATACGAGTATGCACATAAGTAATTGCATAATATCTTTTGTGATTAAACACTTGTCTTTGTGGTTGTTGAATAAATTATGAAAACGTTAACCTACTAACTTAAGTATGAAAAATGCAACTTCTTTAAAACCCTCCATACAGAACGGCAACCTACTATATTTGTTTGGACTTTTTCGCCATCTACTATATTTTTACACTAAAAATCTTGAAACTACTATATTTGATCTAAAAAAAGTTGGCAACCCTATTTAAGAAGGACCTTATATAGTGTACTATTCTGTAAAATCCTACTGATGTAATTCAAATTCTAATTTTACCGCCTTTATAAAACATTTCTTCACAAGATCACAAGTCACAGTTCTATAATTAACGATCACCGACAAAATTGATTTTCAACGTAGAAATACTAAGCACATTGTTTATTTTCCAATTAAATCTGGAAGAACGCTGGGCACGTAGCAAGTCACGATGAATGGACTGATGTTATCGAAAGAATTACGTTTTGGTTCACCACCCCTGAACCTCGACGTTGTTCGTTTTTAGTTGCAATAATAGTTTCAATATTATAACCTGAAACGTTATCTCCCTTAGCTGTACTAACTTTATCGTCACCATCATCAGCCAATATTTAATGTTTACTCTGCAAGGACACGGAGCTTCCTTATGAATGGTACAAAAGTAAGACTCCTACTTAATAACATATTCCAATTAAATATATACCTGTATTAGCTCACGACAATTGCCTCAAAGTACCAGGTACATAAAAGCGAAATGCTATGTCCTCTTAAGAACAATTGAATAGCTATTAGCTAGTACTTACATTAATCCATATCAGTGTCAGAAAAAGTCACAGTAAATACATACACATTATACTAGTAATGTCCTTCATAAGCGATATAGTTGCTAGAGCCATTCCTCCCTTATCCGAAATATTTGTCCACGTGTCACCACCATAAGATACACAGAGGTCGATTCAATAGGTCTTTGTGAGCGCTCCTTAACGACCCCACCACTCCCGATCCCGACTCCCTACCGAACACAGCTTGAATTCAAATGGCAAATATCAATTATTGGAAGAACATCCATCGATACCGGTGCCAAATGCCAAAGCTTATGTTGGCTATGTTTTGCAACCAATTTCTATTTCTGGCCCACTAATTTGCTTTGCTTTGTTACCAATAGTTGCTATTAATAATACATTTTGATTTGGGTTTAAATTCCCCATTAGAAGTACATTGACATCATTATTAGTTACATCAATACGTGTTACTGTAATTATTTAACATAAAAAGTCACTCTTAAAGGTTATGCTTGATATAACAACCTTCTGAAGACGTTCCTCTATTAAATAATGGAAGAATAAGCAATCAGGGATCATCCAAATCTAAAAGATGTCAGAATCAAAACTTCTGATTCAGGTAAAAGCAGCCAGAGGGCCAATACAAGATACCTTTGAGCTCAACATGGAAATCTACCTTTGTACTAATAAATAACTTAAACAAGATACTCCCTCTTTTAAGCTTTATGTAAAATAAGTAAATGAGTATAAATTCGCAAACACAAAACGTCATTGAAAACATTAGATCTGAATTGATAGTTGGAAAACATAATTATGAAGGGTCTACAATAAGAAGGGACAGAACATTTAGACACAGCTGTCCTTGTAATTTGATTTGATAGCGTTGTGTATTGGTAGGCACCTGCTGTGCGTTCGGTAGTAAACTCTCTGCCACATGTCGCTTGTGCATTAGGAGATTAGCTCAATACGTGACGCGACCAGCATGTCTGTTGTGCAAATGTTGTATAATCAAACTATTTCACACCTTATTATCTCAAGATTTTATTGACATCGGCGATCACTTTCAAGAGTTCTAAATCTCGACCCACAATAATCAAAGGAGTTTTGATATTTTGATATTCAAAAGGCTTTCATTATCTGTTTAAGAAGTTCCTCTACTAATACAAGTTTTAATAAACTTTTCTCTTAACAACCATCAGCCTTTTAAAATGAAAAGTCTACGATCTCACTCCTACCTTTACAAGAAGGTCCAAACGCTACGTAATTAAATAATAATTGTGCTTGTTTACTTTATATTAAGAAAACACAATATTGTGCACACTAAAAAGTGCCTTAATTAAAATCAGGCGCGGTCCCAGGGGGGGGGTCACAGGGGACATGACCCCCCCCAAAATCGTACATGTCACATAGAAAAAGCTTCTAAAAATTACAAAAAAAAATGGTATTATTATTAGTGACCCCCCCCAAAACTTCGGGCTGCGACCGCGCCTGATTAAAATGCTACGAAAAGTAAAATGTTATGAGAATAAATCTTACGTGACCGATTATGATTTATCTGAATCATCTAAAAGTTGCGAGATAAAGTTGACCTTTTCCGAACAAGAACAATAATGAATCCTGTTATTTATGCTTTTCATTATCGTAATTCGTAACATTTGTTCATATACCCAAAGATATTATTATTTAATTCATACATGCCAATACAATTGGAGTCTAATGATTTAGAACTCAAATCGTATAGCAAATTCTACCAACTACTACTTAAAGTCGAGGAAGTGACAAGCTTTGTATTCACTAAGCTCGAATCACAAGTCCTTTTTCAACTCCGTAACTTATGTTTAAATTTAATTACGAAGACGCTTATAATTTTCGCTTCAGGCTTCTTCCCGACGGGAATTGGGAAAGTTTATTATTTATCGTCACGATCTCTTCGGGTTGTGGCGAAAATATTGTTGTTCTATGATTATGGTTTCCTCTCTTACATACAGCTCAAAATATAAAGTCAGTGTGTTAGAGAGAAACTCCGCTCTGACTATATTCGAAAACACCTGTTTGGTTTCGATAGGTGCTGCTGCCGTATAGAATACAGTCCGGCTTGATCTGAAATTGCCTGTGAGCATGTATTATCTATGTGTGTATGCACTGGTTTCGATAAGAGCTGCTGCCGTATAGAATACAGCCCGGCTTGACCTGAAATTGCCTGTGGGCATGTATTGTCTATGTGTGTGTGCACGGAGAATCGCGATTTGTTCCGAGCGGTGCTTCTGTGTACAGTATGTCTACTTCATATTTTGTGCTCACGGTCAAATTACTAGTGTATAATAAATACTAAAATGAATTTTGCAACTTTCTGAATCAAGTAACCTTTTTCCGGCTACCTACATTGTGGTATAACGGTCTGGTGCGACCGCAAACCCCAAAAAGGATTCTGCACATCACGAAATAGTTAAACAAACTTCTAAACCTTGGAATTCTGACGTAGCTATAACAGAGCAAATAAATAAACATTCCGTTAGTATAGTTAGAACATTTTTATTGATGCTCTAGCCTGTTTCCAAAAGAAATACCATTAAATTGCTGACATTGTTTTCTTAGATTTCAATAGCTTCCATTTATTTAATACCTCATGCGACATATTGCAGATAATGTATTCCAAAGTGGAGCTCCTCTCTTGCTACTTTAGACGACACTTCAAACTGATGTGGTAGGTAAGTAATATCACTTGAACTTAAGTAATTTTGAGATCCGGCTCTATGTTGGAGCTAAGTATTGGTCTTCTGGGATCGTGTTTAGTAAGTACAACAGTTACATAACATAAACATATCAACGAGCTTTTCTACCTTACATAAATATTTTTTGTTTTATAATACTCTGGGTTTGTGTCCGATTTTATGGAAAACCTTTGATACAATTTTTCAAACGTTTCAAGATCAGTAATATTCTCATCTACGAAATAACTCCCTTATGGTAGGTGCTTAATAGTTAAGGGTAGTAATAACTGAACTGAATGTGCGAAAGGCCCTAACAATTGCACCCGAAAACCCAATGTAATGTAATTAGTGCCAAAGGGTCAATCTTTCGCAGAACCCTTGAGCTGCGAAGTGCTTCTTAATTCGTTAAGGCCACTGGACTTAACTGGGCCGTGTGTTTTATGTGCAAGCGAGCTCTTAACAGAATCGCCAAAAGGAGTGCACCCTAACAATGAGCGAGTTTTAAAAATAAATGGAAACTTTGAAAGTTAATAACAGTGTTTCTGCTTCTACAATGCTGCGCTTTAAAATCAACTTAATACTTTGTAAATGTTTTTTGTTTCACGTAAGTTTCAGAGTACATTGTTGTTGAATTTTTCTGTATTGTCGTTTTTATTACTTTTAGTTATATGAAGTAGTTTGTTGTCATTACTTCTGTTCTCTATAGCTTCATTTTGATAAGCGCTTGGGAATATGTATTTAAGAAGATACAAAAAATTCAAGGTAAATTTTAGCTTTATCCATACCATGAAACTTATTTAAACTCATTTATTTTTGGCAATTGACAACATTTCAAAATTTTTGTCCTGGTTTTTTATTTGTTATTTAGAAATTACTGATGAAAACAAGAGACCCCCCGAAAAAATATGTACGGTGTCTGAAATTGAAAAACCTCGAAATGGTTTTAGATTTTAGGTACCTTGTAAAAAATGAAAACATGTCAATTCTGAACTAAACCATGTAGAACCATACGCTCATTGAAGTGCGGTCTCCCAGCTCAACTGAAACTACTCTAAGTTTTTGGGATAAGTTTTAATACGGTTTCCTTTGCCAGTTCCATTCCAATGACGTCGACGCTTGAATTACGATGCGATGTGCGTTCAACTCTATTGCGGTCTACTTGCTCCAATTTAGCACTTCCTTTTCGGAATTCATAACACTAATTGGCGAAGTTGAAAAATTTCCTTGTGAGATTCAAAATTATATTTTAAATCTTAAATCTTATTCTTAAGAAAGACTAAGACTTACAAGATTAGGTGATTCTTGAATTGGAGCTTAATTATTGAGCTACTCTTACCGTCTATTTTTCCACGAGATGACAATGGCAAACATAGTTTCATCAAATATTTTCTCGTGTCGTTATACCTACACAACATAGGGAACATTAACTAAAGAAGCTACGAGCTCTAACAGAATCTTTAGTAAGTTGATATAGTTTTGAAAATGTAGTATGTATCTACATTTTTTCACAAAAAGCAATATTCTTTCCGTACTCTTCTGGGTAGGAAATAGATAATGTAACTGTGGAAGGTAGGAACAGGTGCCGTTAAAATTTGGCCGCGTGCCATATCTGATATTCTGATTGTGGGTGTTATAGCTTCACGGCAGGTAATGACCACTTGGAGAATGTGCCCGGAATTCTACATCTGTGTACTACATTAGGATATATATTTAATTTTTAGTATTTACAATGCAGATTATTTCTAAACTACCAGTGCCAGTGAAACTGCCAAACTGTATTGTATTAGTGTACTATCATTACTACTCATTACTAATTTTCGGTATCGTCAAGAACTGCTATTTTCAAACTAAACTGTGGTCTTTAGATTAATAATAATAAAGTATTGTATCCATATTAAATCAAATAACTTTACAGTGTTAACTAAAATTCTTACTGTCCTTTGTTTCGTCGTAGTCACAATTCCGTTTTTCTAGAGAATTCTCTAATTGTCGTTTTGTGTCTCTTAGCTGGAGTTTTAGCTTTTTTACTCGTTTTGTATAAACTGTTAATAAAATCCAATTGTTTCAACAGTTTCATAGTTCGAAACAAACGTTTTGTAAAGTAAGTAATTATTATAGCTCGCTCGGACGCTCGCTAATAGGTGGCCGTGTCAGTTTTTGCTGAATAAGGGACGTTTATTGAACTAACTGTTCCACCATAGTCATGTTCGATGCAAAACTTTACCAGTTCTCTGACCTTTCCACTTCGCTCCGTCACGTATTTGATTGATTGAAAAGTCCAACCTTCATGAATTTTAATTACAACTACAATGCTGTATATGATAAGCCAATCTAAATTTTAATTTAGTAACTCGAGCGTTTGTTTTTAAGCTAAAGGATTTACATGAATCTCTTTAACTTAAATAAATAAAAAAATGAAGTTAGTTAATCTGAGGGTAAATTTTCTAAAATAATAAATGTTAGGCTTAGCTTTAAACAGATGTTTAAAAATATATCGTCAAGCTTTAAAATGTCTCTGGTTTATTTTGTTTTAAGCTCTGTCTTTTAGTGGCGTATCTACAGTTGGCTAGTTGGAACATGGAAGCTAAACTTATAATTGTTGTTATCAAAGCAAGTGAACAAATAGTAATGCTGCTTTAATGAGTATTTGTAGTTCCATGTATGTCAGTAAATTAGACGGTGGGGGCACGGCGAAGCACGTAGTTGCAATCTGAACTGTTTTTGATTTATGCTGGAGAGGTTAAATAGTCCGTGGTTCGTAGTCCACCTAATGAAGGATGTTCAGTTCAGTTCAGTTTTATTCAGTTGAATTTTACTTATTTATCTTACTGTTTGTTTGAATCAAACAATATTAAGAGCACTTAACGAAGTCTAGAGATGACGAAGAGTTATAATTTAATTATATTTGAATGAATACCTTTTACTTTCAAGACTTTAGATAAATTAATCCAGTTGTGACATTTATTTGTTCCTCGAAATACCAAGTTTCCTTTCCATATTATGAGTCACCTATTAAAATTAGTACAATAATTAAATATCCGCGGTTATAAAACCGGGAGCAAGAATCGGCCAAACGCCTAATTCCGAGTCAAAACTTGCTCTAGTTCGGGCCATTAATTGTCAAAGTTGGTTCGTATGGGATCCCTCGGGCTGGCGCGATATCTCGCATGTGTTGAATAAACTTTGTTGAAATTATCGTTCGTCCTCTGAAGAATACAACTGTGTACTCTACTCTGTATTGGGGGCACGTTACAATTGGTAATGTATTTGGGAACCTCTGGGGTGTATCAGAAAGTTTTTGTCAGTTCCTAACAGACGTCGTTTTTTATTGACTTCTCTAATCTCTGTGGATTTTGTTATTGAAGCAATAATAAAAGCTTTCGCTTTGTCCGACGCTGTCATTACTTTGATTGTCGAATCCCTTAAAACTTTTTTTGCGTCGTTGTAATGGGATGGTTTAGTTTCAAAAGGAACTTTTTTCTTCCGGGTATTATCAGCTAAGTTTTTTTAGTTGATAAAAAAATCCTGCTTATCGATGTTTTTGACTCGATCGACCTTTGTGGTTTATCGGTCTTAGCATTTTCTGTTATTTTTTCATAAAAGTATAATAATTTAATTTTATCATTGTAGCTGGTTAAGTTATTTTGCCTGTGTCGTGAGCAGTGCGATTTAACCCATGTATGTTGGTTATAGTACGCACACAGGACTGCTCATGTCAAATACCGCAACTTGAAAGGACTGAGTGAGACCCATGTTAAGGGAGCAAATAACTGGAACACTTGTAAATAAATCTGAGATTATGAGTTCGTATAGTAGCTTATACAGTTATCTTTGAAGCCCTGTGTTTTTTATAAATGTACCAAACGATCTTCTTCATATTGAATGAGGATTAGTGGCCACCTCTGGTGTTAGAGTTTACAAGCCGCCTGTGAGGCCTCTAACTAAGCTTAACGATTGTTATCAGATGATAACAGCTGGGACCGACGGTTTAACATGCCCTCCGAAGCACGGAAGTGCTCAGTTGTAATGCCGCCACTTTGCCGGTCACCCATCCGACACGACACCTGACCGGACCGAGCGCTGCTTAACAAACATGATCGAGTACGATCAGTCTGTCAAGTTCCGCGCTTCACGACAATAATAAAAACAAACTACCAAATTATAAAATACTTCAAGACTTACCTAAAATATTATTCATCAGTTAGGTGAGGACGAAACAATTATTATTATTTCAGTTAAGTACAACAATTATTTACGCAGAAGATTTCGTATAATATATAAATTAAAAGTAGATGTGCGTAGTAAAATTTTACTGTGGAGCATAAAACTTTACTGTTTCCCGATAACCGTTGGTGTTAATTTGAATACTTACATTAGCGCAATGTAGGTCAGTTAAGTAGGAATAAAATATTGAGGCCAATTATTGCAATTAAATTTTGTGTACCGATAAGGAAAGATATTTTCCCCAAATACCCATATTATACATTATTATACAGTTATAATTCAAAACGTCGAAGACATAGGCAAATATTTTCTCAATTGCGCTATCAGTTCGTTAATACAAATTGAATCAGTCGATGCATTAATTTCCTGTCAACAAACGTGCCGGTTAAAATGTGCTATAAATAAAAACGGACTTGCAATAACAAACGAACAGTATGAAAATTCAATATCCGTTCCCGAGGAGCGGAGAAATGCAGCGAAAATATTACTCAATGAATTGGGAATTTATTTGTAGACACCAGCAAACTAAGTGGTTGCTAACATGTGTGGCAAGTTGATTTAAATTTCAATAATACTGCAAAGTTAGAAATAACTACAGAAATAAAAACTTGCAACATTATTTATAGCTAGGTTAGGTATGGTAAATGACCTAAATATTGATTTATTCGGTACAGTTGGGACTGGGAGGTTTCAACGCTATGCCATCAGTAACCTCCATGAAATTTATCACGGAGGGACCGAACTAACCATTGATGGTGTTTCATTAATCCCATATTTCGACCTTCCACTGACCCCTATGGATAAATGGCGTTATGAAATAGCCACAGAGAAATACAGCTTCTATTTTGCATCGGTCAAGATAAAAATTGCTATCATCAAGAAATCCACTTTGCTGAAAATATACTGAACGCCGCGACGGCTTTTTTAATGGAGTTAATTGATGATAGAGGTGTTCCTTGCTTCCTTCCTTTTACCTGTTACTATTAAGAAAGAAACCTAACTGTTTTGCTAAAATTCCAGGAAAGTCCACAAGGAGTAATTGAATTTTTATTTTAAGATCGTATTACACAACCCTTAAAGAATTCAAAGTTTAACCGCGACTCGTTGTCCAAATCCACCTGCCTTAGAACTCCACAAGAACAATTTAACTATTCCATCAAGATGTAAATTCGCTAACCGGGTAAGTTGTCTGAATGGCAGATGTTAATCAGTAAACACAATGATTAATTAAGTCCGTAGTCAGAGCCGCCTTTGTCATTATAATGCGCTGTGTCTGTGTCGTATGTCGTCTCAGAGCGTTAAATGAAAGCGATTCCGTTGACTGAGTGTCTCTTGTGTAAAGTTGTCATATTATGTTTTGTGTATTGTAAGTTAACAAGCACATATTTTCTTACTTTGAATAACCTTTAAGATTCACTTCACACAAGTATACTCTAGAGGTCTGTGATTTTGGTTGTTTTAAAGAAGTATTGAGGTAAATAACCTACAGGGCTCAGCCAAATCAGCTATTAGGTGATAAAAATAGATTCAATTTGTATTTTATTTTGCTTCCAAAGTTGATTACATTTTTCTGGATGTAAATCAATTTCGTGCGTATGATTTTTCCTGTTCAACGAGAGTTCTGTAAACTGATTAAGGCATATATGTATTGTACTTGTAAACAAAGTTGGATCCAACGTGATTAATTTACAAAGTTCGAACCTTATAAATTCGTTATATTCAAATATAGATAGATATAATTCGTATTCTCGTCATTCTCGATTACCTTACAATACGGGGGCCTACTGAAAATCAGGTACTTCATCAAAACGAATTAGCTTGAGCATATGTCTGAATCTTTTTAACCGACTTCAAAAAAAAGGAGGAGGTTCTCAATTCGATTGTGTTTTTTTTATCGTTGTTCGCGCATATCTTCGTCATTTATGGATGGATTTTGAAAATTCTTTTTTTGTTTGATTGAGTTTTGTTGCGAGATGGTCCCATTTAATTTTTTTTAGATCGGTTCAGTAGTTTTCAAGTAATCCTGAAAATACTATGATTTTGCATTAACTATCTTGACGACTTTTTTATCGTTGTCCTCGCATATCTTCGTTATTTATGGACCGATTTCGATGATTTTTTCTTTGTTTGATTAAATTTTCTTGCAAAATGGTCCCATTTCATTTTTTTTTCAGATCGGTTCAGTAGTTTTCAAGTAAACCTGAAAATACTATGATTTTGCATTAATTACCTTGACGATTTTGTTATTTATGAACCGAATCAGCTGATTTTTGGTTGGAAAAGGGATACCTTAAATGTAGTTCTTTTAATTTCATTGACATTAAACCTTGGACCTCGAAGATATCCAAGGGAACTCCTCAAACTCAAATAGGATATGTAATTGTGATTGAGATATTGGTAGGCTTATGAAAATCCAAAACAAACCGAGCTATGGTCTGTGTGCTACGTTCTTGACTATACTTGGACTAAGAAGGCACAACGGAACTCCTTTGGAAATTAAGTAATAGGCATTTTGAAAACATATAAAGTTAAAGAATAATTACACGCTTACATACCACAAAAAAGTTAAAAATAAAAAGAGCTTTTTTAAAAAAAAGAAAAACCGCCTTCAAAAGCCTAAAATTAAAAACAAAAACAGATTCAAAATTAAAAAGCACTAAAAAGCAATAAATAATATTCAAATCACCAATACGCATATCAGTTTTAGTAAAAACCGTCTAATGAAGTCGGGTGGGGCTTTTAGAATTAAAAAAAAGTTGTCCTCCAGCCCCACCCGACTTCAAAAGACGGTTTTTATTAAATTTGATATGCGTATTGGTGATTTGGATATTATTTATTGCTTTTTAGTGCTTTTTAATTTTGAATCTGTTTTTGTTTTTAATTTTAGGTTTTTGAAGGCGGTTTTTCTTTTTTTTTAAAAAGCTTTTTTGGTGGTATTATCGGTAATTTACCTTGATATACACTGTCTTTAAAAATTTTGATACACATGTTTTTTTTAATATTTCATGCTTTGTCTCTACCGTTGTTATGCATGATGTTATGAAGTCAATACGCTTACGTGTGGGACGCAGATGCGGTAAACAACCCGAAATTGTTTGCGCTTTTCTGAGCACCTCTCAATTTATAGCTAAAGGTACAAACAAAGTCTATAGAATAGTACCCCAAATACATTCTCTTGAAAACTTCTGAGCGCAGACGTGGCGAAACTTTGCGAACATATTCTGCTAATAGGCAATCTATGTCTTCAAGTTTAATACCTAATTTCGAGCTTTGCAAAGTCTTTAACGGTTATTAATTTGAAAGTCGAATATCAAATCATCACGTTCTAAAGGGTTCTATGCTAATTAGTGTTATTGAACAGATTCTCGTTCCTCATTATTTATTCAGTGGAATGGCGCGGAGCTCCTGCCTATTTTTGTCTCGGTATAAATATTATGCTTTAAATTGAAATGGAGATAAATCCTTCAAATTGTATAATTTCCATTTTCGAAAGTATATTATGCTGTATTTATGCCGTATTTGCTGTACTGGTTAGATTTTAATCAGAAAAGCAATGGAAGAGTGCTGCAAATTTTTTACGCTCAAAAGTTGTTATTTAATTTGCCTTGACTTATTTTAGTCAGAACGTTTTGGCAGTCTCAAAGCTTACCTGCGCGCACTAAGGTTTGATTTGATGATAAATATTTCATTGGTCTCTTGTCCAAACGATCGGGATCAGTATCATCCTCTCGGACTGAAAGTCAGCAAATAGTGGTATGCCCGTTCAACGGTTGTTCGTAAATCAAAGGTTCTGCCGACCGTGCCACGTCATCGAATCATCATGGCTGCACAATTTGGAACGCTCAAACTTTGTTACGATTCAGTCTGTTTTGGTTTTTCTTTTGGTGAGGCTCGTAAAAATCTGCCGTGGATATTACAAAGAGATTTTCGGACGCGAAATCCTTTTTGGATTTTTTACTGCAGCCCTGTGATTTTACTGAGTCGACAAATTCAATACTTTTCGTGGCATTTCGTCTGACACCTTTATGACTGGTACCTACATAGTTTTATTGTTATGTGACAAATAAAATATTTTTCCTTTTTTACACAATCATTATTACCTATTCTTGCACTTGATATTAATTATAAAAAATTCTTGAGTTTATTTTAAAATTCATAGATATTATAATTTTCAAATGTTCTGTCAGAAACTATTGTCGGTCTGCCAAACATTTTTTACCTTTAGAAAGTTTTCACATTAAGCGTTAATATTTTAATATTACTAAGTCATATTTTACTTAAATCGTAAAAATAGAACTGTAAATCTGTAATGCCATTATAACTATTTACACTGTTGCCTGTTACTTTTATTAATACAATAAAACGCTTTCAAATCATGTTAAATTTAAACCCAGCCGGATGCAAAATGCATTACGTAATAAAAGGTTTGCAGAGGCTGACTGAGTTTCGTGTACCTTGCAATTTCATAACTACCTCAAGACGAAGCTTTGTGGAAACCAATGTTCCACGTTAAGTTAATGTATATTTTATGACTGTTTTCAGTTTACGTCACTTTCTTGTACTTGCTGAATTCCAGTCATGTCATAGAATGAAGTCATAATAAAAGAGAGTTGCTTTGTAATTTGTATTTCCTTGCATCGTTGGTTTGCGATAAACTGTGATTTGTTTGAATTTTAATAATGTTTCAAAATAGCACCAAACTCTTATGCGTCTTTATATTATAATAGAGGTTTATTCAAGTGGTCTATGTATAGTTGATATTATTTTATGTGTGCTAAAACCCAAATGATGTCAATAAAGCCCCTGCTCCTAACACAAACGGCTATTAAACGAAACTACTAAAATCACTAATAGCTCATTACTCCCATGTTATGACGTGCATAATATAATCGTTATAGTTCCAAACAATTTCGCCATGCTAACGATCATTCGCGTTTAGAAGTTGTCCCTGTCACACACGCGTATAATTAAAGGTTAGACAAAGACAGTAGGTAGTTGAAAATATCGGCAACAGAAACGAGACGAAAATTTCGGGGTATTTGGAAAAGCGTGATGATGGGAGTGACAGACAAATCTAGGATAATCCCAAACACGGTGACAATCTCCCACTACGTGTTCGTTTGTTTTCCATCTGAGCTGCTACGGGTGATCGATTTTTATAGCATTTTTCTATTAAAATAATTATCTTAATATAAAAATAGCATTGTGAATGCTTAAAATCTGAAAGTTCAATAATAAAATATCTATGTTTTGTTTAAGACATGATCAGTATAATATGTAACTTACACATACCATTGGGATTAGAATTAATCTCGAGGTGATTTCCATTTTGCTCGTCGTCTGTAGGTGTAGTAAACATTTTGAATTTAGGTTTTAATTAAAATTCAGTGCACGACGCAGAATCGATGTCTCGAGTTGATATAGCGAGTTCAACAACCACGCCTTTCGTTTCTCCTGAATTCAAATTGACTACTGATTCTTTCACTTTTTCTTTACGCTAAGCTTTTCCTGTATTCTAATAATTTACCTGCTATTAAGAAATTGAAAAACCCATTTATCGAATATAAATTTTAATAAACTAAGTCGTTTTAATCTGATCATTACTAATTAAACTTTAAGATGCTATTAAAAGTTAAAAAATTGGTTATGCCGGATGACGCCTGGAGTAGCAAATAAGATCGTTAGTGAGTTAATTAAGATCTGAGTTGATTAAACGTTTCCGAGTCGTGGCATGATAGATGATTATTGCACTTGACGACCGAGTTCTTCGTGTTTCGCACTTCATCGTTTGACTAATCTTCTATCATGGACATCTTGATTAGGTGTTATTTATTTATCCCCTCGCGTTTTATTTCACTTTTCCCTAAAATTTAGCCCATTATCGATTTTAATTAAATCTAGTAGGAATTTAACATCAACATTATTATGCTTGCCAAATTAATTCATCAACACTACATGAGAATGTCCCAAACTGAGGTAAACATTTTGGAAATATAAAGACAATTCCACAACCAGCCAATCGTCGAGATATGCAAATAGCTCCATTCTTGCGATCCGGTCACACCTGGTCCGGTCTTATTGGAGTTATAAGTTGTGCAAACTGCCGCCGACGACTCTCTATCATTGAATATTTAGTTTCCGATGTTGCCATCCCTTTCCGTTTGGTGTGACTGCGAATTTTCTCACGAAATTGAATTCTGGCATCTCGTGCTTGTAAAGTTTAAACTTTGTTCAGGTCCATTGCTTCTGATCAAAAATGGATCATGCGGGCTTTTAAAAATTTCAATGGTTTCATAAATCACAATTTTATTGCAAAATGCAAATAGAAACCTATAGAGTTCAATCATCATCATTAATTTAAAGATGCTAATGCAGTTTTAACTGTAAAGTTATTTACCTTTCATTTGATTTTTACCTTTCAAAATTTCTAATGCGCATTCCAATTCCGTTTGCAACCTACGTTGTTTGTTAGCAATCCAATGAGGTAATGCTAACTTTCAATATTTTCTCTAACTTGATTCCAGGTTCTACCAACAGAGCGAGTGATACTGGCTTCAAAAACTAAAAAATGTGTTTGATCGAGAATAAAAGTTGTGTATATCGCGTAACAGGACGAACGTGCGAGTGTAGTGGCTTTTTACAAAGTTGAGAAGACGAAAACAGTGACGTATAACAATGGAATATGGTTGAACGGCGACCGTCGCCTCAACTATCGAACTGTGCTTCCCGATTAAATCGCGCAGTGAAAATCTTGCTAAATATAAAGAACGAATAGAACTCACCTAATAAAATAAGATAATAAAACATAATTTGTAAATATTAGATAAAAGTTGAAAAAAAAATCCTCGTTGTCTACGTGTTTTATTTAAATTTCGAAAATTTAATCATCGAAGCGGTTGTCGTATTTTTGTGATATAAAATCGTTTAGCCTAATTTTTGGAGTAATATTTTAAGTGGCAAAACTCGGTTGTGATGTGTATAGTTTGTAAGCATTGTCGTAAGTAAGGTTTTCCGTCGTATTGGCGGAGAGGTTTTGATGTGTGCGCGCGCGCTCGCCGCGCGGTGATGTTGGAGGCGTGGCGTGCGGCGCGTTGTCACGAGTTGTGTTGCGCAGGCGCGGCGCGGCGCCGGTAAGATGCGAGAGTGGCGTCCCGCGCTCCACCGCACCGCCGCTCTGCTGTTCGCCTGCATACTCTTCCTCAACTCTCATGTCGAAGCTGCTGGTGAGTTTTATACAATTTTAGTACTATCTAGACTCTCATTTGCTGTTCTTCTTCGATTGAACCAGGCTTCTACTAATTTTGATGAATGAAGGCTTAGGATGCGAATACACTTGCAAGAACTTCTGCGAGAACTTACACTGACAGCCTGTCACACAGTAGCTTGTGAACGCGTGACAAACTGTCGCCAGGCATTGGCTATTAATTAACACTTGTAAGCTACTGTCTGACAGGCTGTAACTGCTGTGCTTATAGTCAATAATGATGTAAAAATTTCAAAGCTTGAATTTAAAGTACCCTTGTTAACCCATTATTTTAGATCACTAATTGTATGTTCCCTGATGAAGAGTCTCTGAACTTTGCTTTGATTGTTTGTTGGGAAGTATTAAACCAAGCCTCCTCAACTTTACCGAGGTGAAACACTACTATATCAGACGGCTAAATTAAATACGTAGATAGTATCCCATACTAATTATGAAATCAAGTGAAAGTCATTAATCTCCTTTGAATAATACATCAAAAAGAGTATTGAAGTCAAGGCCTCCCAATTTTCAATTCATACTGTAAATGAGAGTCTAGGCTCACGCTATGTAATTATAAGGTAGTTCATATAAGAGTTATTAAGAAACATGTGAAACGAACTGACGATATAACGGTATTCAACATTAATAATACAGGAGGTTCTTACCTTTAATTATGATTTCGTATGTTCGTGGAAACGGCATTTGCCGGTTGACTATTTTTTTTCCAGCGTGACAAATTAGTATTATACCTTCCTGTAGGCAATTAGAAAGAAAATTTCGGTAAATTACTATGTATTACATACATTACCTACGACTAAATGAGTCAATTTGTAAGAAGTAAGTAATTACTAGTTAGGTTCGTGTATCAGTCTGTATAACTGTCTAAGTATCAATTTTGCTTTTCTAATGATAGTTTTTTTAAACGATAACACTTATCATTTCAAAAGAACGGCACTTTACGTTACATAAAAATGATTTGAGTTCAATGTGACTGACGAATACTTACATGGGTAATATTTTCTGAACGAGATCAATTCTCAACACAATGTTTTCTACAGGTAGAAACATTTGTTGCAGAAACGCAGTTATGATTACGTTTTCAAGTCACTACATTTTGAATGGCATTGAAAAAGTGTCGTCTACTAGGACAAGTTGTAACTTCAGCAACACTTTACAAAATGAAGTTGACGTTAAATCGATCGAGTAAGTTAGAGAACTCGCACTCAGCACACAGAAGAATTTCACGATTCGTCCTTCGGATATGGACGTTGTATGTAGACATAGATAATACAGAAGAGTCTGCAAACATAGTTGCGCTTTCCGCTCGTATTTGCGGTTCCATTGTGTACACCACAGAGATTGTATCATCCAAAACTAGGTCAGTGCAAGCTGATTCATTTATAGAAAAAGTCGTTATAGCAATCGAGCAGATGTTGATGGCGTGCGGTCATATCAATTTGCGATAACTGATACGCATCCGATAAAACAATTTATTATACGTACAGTAGTTTTATATATTGCTATTAATCAAAATTTTATGAGTTTAGAGATCTGGAATCAATGATGTTGGTTATGTATCGTGGTTAGTAATAATTATAACCAAATGTAGTAGGTATGTATATAATATCGGAGATAGAGAAATTGACTATTTTGAAACACATCTAAAAAGCAAAGAAGTAAATACAGGTTAAATGCTTGTTTAAGGACCTAATAATAAAAGAGACAGAGCTGTAGAAACAAGAAAGTGGAGTCAATGAAAAATCGTATCGTAAGCAAAATTGGGATTAACATTCTTAGCATTGAGAGTGGATGCCTCCTATTAGAAATGTACGCTGTTCAAAGACAGTGTCTAGATTTCACAACACCCGGAACCATTTCCCAGTCTAATGTTCCAATCTAACTGCTTAATGACGAACCGGCTCGCAGGCTGACTCCTCTTAATCACGCTTCTCTTGAATTTACTGAGAAAATTAGCATATTTTCCGTTACCCAATTTCTGCTTATGTTAGTCCGCTGCGCGAAGGGTTAAAATAGTGGTTCCATATGAATACTCTCATATTCACTCATTAGCATAGAGCCAGGGGTACGCATTACCATAAAACTCAGTTCAAAAATCCGCGTAGCAAGTCTGCCGCACTCCGCATAATTATGTCTGTATCACTGCTTTATTAAAATGGGAAACGGACAGTTTCATGGTTTTGATGTCAAGTGTAAGCTATCCTTTTTCCAGATTGGGAACATTATGATTTAAAAATGACAAATTATGTATGCTCTCATGTTTGGTTTTGCGTGAATCTTATTGGTAAGAATCTTAATGCTGTGTTGAATTTGTAAACCGTGTTTTGCTCACTTTTTAACCGACTTCAAAAAAAGGAGGAGGTTATTAGTTCGACGGTATGTTTTTGGCTATAAATACAAAACAATATTTCTTTCAATTTCATTTTGATATTAATAATTACCCGTAATTTTTGGTAACAGTGATCCACTACTGAATCTTTTGATATTAAATACTTTGTTTAACAACACCCATGACCACTGTTCCATCACTCAAGGCAACGTTAAATGCCGGATATTAGAACCACTTATTGTTGTTTTACTTCTTAAATTGTTATAATGCAAACATTACGGACACGCGGCGTGTATCATTTGCATAAGCGGGCTGAGGCGGGCGCGGCTGCGGCGGCGATAAAACGACCGGCTGCAGACTTATGAACACAATTAATGTACCCAAATGATACATCCAACCACTCCAAATTACGCTTTTTCACAACCCTGCCAGTTGCCGCACGCCTCGCCGCCGCACCTTGCCCACAGCATTAATTCTCGATTAAGAATTTTATTGCGATCGTAAAAAGAAAAAACGGTTTATGCCTGCACATATTGGAATAAGTAAAAAAGATTCCGTATTAGATGTCTTTACGGCACCCCCAGAAATATATTACAGACGTGACTATCCGTCGGTCCCGATTACGAGTGGATCGATTATTCGGAAAAAAAAATTACAGCGTCAGGCGTCGGGCTTTGATTTGCATTTTAATATGCACAAGGGGATAGCGGAGAACGAAGCTGTCATATTGTGTAGATCGGATGTGAGGTAGACAGGAATCGATGGAAAACAATCGATGTAGGTACTCGTATAGAGAGACGTATTCAGGACAATGTCTGGGACAATACGAACCTGTTCCGCGCCATCAATTAGGGCAAACAAGGCTCATTCTAACGACACAGCCGGGACGTCGGCTGCTTCTCGACTCACGGTCCTTGCAGAGCTCGAGACTGTGACCGCATTTAATATTCGAACCATTCCAACTAACTTCATTTTAGCTGGATTCAGAGAGTAAGAAATTGTCAATGGTTCAAGTTATACAACGTGATACAAAATAACCCCTAATGCCAACTCTGAAATCGCGAAAAAAATATCAGCTGTTTCGTACAAAAATTAATATCGAAAATATCAAAATGTATGGAACAGCTGATTTTTTTCGCGATTTCACAGTTGATCCCATAGTAAAAGTTGTTCAGTTTGATAGTCTCTATCCACCATATTCGGCATTAGGGGTTATTTTGTAACACGTTGTATAAGGCAAAGAAATTAGTTATTTACGTAGTAATATGCTTTGAATGAATCGAATTGCAATACTTATCCGTGTTCGTAAAAAAAATTACTTATTCTCTAAAAAAAATATACTCACATTGGCGCCCAACGTGGTGCTTATCAACTTACTCGTATCTTTTACTGCCTACCAGAAGCTTGAATAGCCGTGCCATAATTAAAGTGTCGAAAACATAACTCCACAGTTCTACTGAAACAGAAATATCAATCCACTACGTTTCGGCCACTCATTTTCGTCTTTAGCATCAAGTAATAAGGTACTCAAATGGAATGCTTGCCTGGTTATCCAAGTGAAACATCTGATATAACGGCCAATACACTTGTTCGTGTGTGTGTGCCTTCTAATTATGGTAGTGCCCTATTGTTTGTTATTTCCAGGAACCCAAACATCATTCCTATTGCTCATACTACGGTTGTGCACATATTGACGCAATACACGCGGTGTTGACATTTGTCAATGTGCAAGTCATAATGGTGGTGTGGTTCTTCCAAATAGTGTTTGAAAGCGCATGCCTGAAACATACAAAGGCTTTAATGCACATCAGGCATTTTTAATGTCCTCACTGCTAGGGCACAGGCCTTTATTTTGTGTGGATAAGAATTGGTGGGTTTTAACGATTGCAAAAGCAGCCGCAACGTGCTTTCAGAAGCACGGAGGACCTCAAGATAATATTAGTAACCCATACTACAGAATAGATATGTACTTATACCGTACAGAAAGGACACTCTCCGCCCCGCCCCAGAATCAATTACCTCACCCCACCCCGCAAGTTCGTACGCCGAATCATATGCTCGTTTAGTCTTCTTTGTCAAATGTCAACTTATTTTAATATTCAAAGCAATGCGTCGTAACACTCGTAACTTTTAAGTCGTGTTTGTCAACTGTCAACTTATTTTTATATTCAAAGAATTGCGTCGTAACTTTATTTACCAAAAAATTGAAGTATAAATTGTACGCCGCTCATACAGTACAGACTGCACGGTAGCCCTAGACTTACACACACAGTTGCGCGTGTACAAAAACGTCATATGACGTCATCTGTTTATAATAGCGCGGTTGTATGGAGTGTCCGGGGTGTGACCATATCATGACTAGCTCTTGCGAAAGTTGTTTTACTGCCGCAAACGCAGGGCGATGCGCTTACTCACTGCGCCGTAGAACTCCTCACAAGGGCGTTAATGCTGAAATAAAAATATTCGTATAATAAATAATGGTCAGGTAAAGCTAGTTGTATCAAACACAACCCGAGCAATGTTGCGTAATTCCCATCGCGTGCTTCACGCGTGCCGTCTCTAGGTGCCTGCCTAATGTTGAAATGACGGCCGAGTTAACTTGCAATACAATATTTTCGGTGAACACTATTGAGTTTAAGCGGGAATAAAAGAGAATGTGGATGCTTCTTCGAAGTGTTGCCTTTTCGATTTACGTTAACTTTGTTGTTTCACATTGTTGAATAGTGATTTCGATTATTTAATGAAGCTCTTTCATAACCTGCCAAATTTTTCCAGTGCATTCTCAACTCATCGGATGATTGGGCCATATTAAGTTCCGGTCCATGTTTCTTCTGCTTTTGAATATTGCACAAAAATAAATTTACTGCCCTCTAGGAGGTTATAAAGACTGTGCCTCTAGTTGTTTAAGAGGACTAAAGTAAGTCAAAATTATTTAGTCACACTTTGAACTATTTTCTGAGAAAGCAGTTTATTTCACAGCTACGGATGAAATTTCCTTGTGCTCCAAATTAGTTAGCAGTTCCATCAACCGTCATTATCTTGACGTGACGTCTATACATTTAGCAAGGTCCGTGTGAAACAAATCGAAGAGCGCAAACGACGCCACGTGTTCCCGCTCGAGGACATAATCTAAATGCTAATATATCTGCGTCAGGAATAGGGCTGTCGATTGTCTAGGAGATGTATCCTTTTACTATTGCCTCTTGTCTGCCTTTCTTCCGGGTTTCCAGAACCGTCTTATCCAATACCAGTTCAACTGAAGCTAACATCGAGTATTCTTTATCCGACACTCTTAAATTTCAATGTAAATCACTGTCTTACTAGTTCGTGTGTTGTCAATCATAACGGATTGACTGGACAACTAGATATTTCTGTTCCTCTATTATAAAATAGAAACCTATCAACATCAACATTGTGTCTTGGTATAACATTAGTTATACCAAGACACAATTTAAATGTTGATAGGTATAGGTACTCGGTATATTAATTTGATGGTAGAGTTAGTTTTGGCCCACCATTTACCTTCTTTATACAATCATTCAGTTCTGACTATTTTAGCCCCACACCCATTTTTCTTTCACGGTTCTTCGTGAAGTTATTGTAGACAACATAAAAAAATATTATTAAATATTTAACGAACTTCGTGGTCAAGTAGTTTGTACTTGTAATGAACAGTGAATCGGAGCAATTAATGTAATATTGTCCAATATTCATTTTTTGAATTTGCGCATCTGGCAACCCTAATCTCCGCCGAGTGGTGACGATACGGCGGGGATTTGACGAAGCATTTTGCGAAATTCGCCGCCACTGTGGCGGAAGTTTTTTCCAATTCAATTCCTAATTTGTATGTTAGTCTATATTGTATCATATTGTGAATATCGAATATGTTTGTTAATTTTTTTATGCTTTATTAAAAACTAGCGGCCGCCCGCGACTTCGTCTGCGTGGACAGTTTTTTTGCTATCCCTCGGGAACTGTTATTTTTTTTTCTGGATGAAAGGTACCCTTGTCCTTATCTGTACCCCTGACAACGTGTGTGCAAAATTCCATGATGATCGGTTGAGTAGTTTAGACGTGAAGGCGTAACAAACTGACCGAAGGGCCACAAATGTATATTTTTTCTTTTTATTGTTCTGTGCTATCTGTGTTTTTTTTATTTATCATCACTGTTTTGTTACTTTTTGTGTTTTGTGGTCTTTGGTTAAAATAAATACTTTCTCTCTCTCTCTCTAAAACTCTGAACTGAAACTTTGCAATCATTCGCTAAATCAAAACTCTGAACTGAAGGCAACACAAGACGTTATTTGCAATCATTCGTTAAATTAACGTATTCTCAATTCAAACAAACGAAAATGGAACATATTATGGAATAAATGTCTTTAATACATTTAGGGTTAAAATAAATCCTCATCAAAATAAGGCTATTAATCTTTCGTTTGCTATCGAAATTGAATTCTAATGAATCTTCCATAATATAACACGTACCCGACCGCTGCTAACGCCTGTGGTACATTGCTTCATGAATATGTATGAAAGATAATTTCAAGGGCCATTCCAGACAACTGTTATTGTTATTTTGAAAGCCTATCGACTGTTTCAGTTGAGGTTATATGAGTTAGGATTTATAATATCAGTTTCAATCGTGGATTTTTTATTTTCGTATTAAATTCTACTTGTTTATCGAATTCCACCGATGACTGAATAAAAGTATCCATCAGAACCATTATTATAGTTTCTTTATTTTAGCTTTTCAATTCTAATGGTGCATTACTAAGTATATTAATATTTAGTAACAATAAACTCACAGTAATAAATCTTAACTAATATTATATGTGAATAGCGAAGTTAACGCTTTTATGTCTTAACTACGATTATCATGAATTTTTACATACACGTTGTCAGAGGTACTGAAAAGGATATAGGATACTTTTCATCCCGAAAAAAAGAACTGTTCCCGAAGGATAGAAGAAAAACTCCACACCACAGGCGAAGTCGTGGCCGCTAGTATCAAAATATTCTCACATTGTTTGTTACATTTTTTCTCTAATGGACATCCGTTATTAATGCCGTATTATATCCGCTATCATTAATATTAATTTTGTATCAAAATAATTGTTGCTGTTGTAGCAGTGTCCAACTGGCAAACCCAACCTAATGCACACAATTGCATCTCCTGACGTCATAAGCTCTCAAATCCCAAACAATACTGCATCGCCTCCAGCCTCGAAACGTTATTAAAGTTAAATAAGACTGCTCATCCATGCAGAAACTTCCCATTACTGGGGATCGAAAGAAAATCTCTTATCAGAAACGATTATTGGTCCAGGATTAATATCTATCGCCCGCCGACATCGCTCCGTAGATGGGTTTCGCTAAAGCCTTCGTGGTGGCTTAAGACTTTTTTATTATAACTAAGATGGGAAATACTTTTCTAAGTTTGGACGATAGCTTAAGCTTAGGCTATATTTTTTTATGCACAACGGGATAATGCTTGGCCTTCACCTAACTTAATGTTAAGTGACGATAAGGCCGAAGGTGGAAGCGTGCTACACCCGAAATCCTCATCACTGAGGAACTGGCTATCTTGCCTCTAACTGCCTGAACACAATTATTTTTAATTTGTTGTTATGGCATCAGACTTAGGTGAAATGAAATGAAATGAAATAATGAAATATGAAATAAATATTTATTACACAGAAAATTATTTTACAAATGTGTACAGAGGCCCCCAAACTAGGCAGAGCCTGTATCTTGGGAAACCAATTTATTTTTACTTGGTCAAGTGACCCGAGTTGCTACTGTGAAACCTACCTATTAATAAAAACAATTTATTTATAAAAACAGGAATAGCAAATAGTTCTTAGTTAACAATTATTATACTTAGCCTAGAAGAAAGTTTCTACTAGTTTAATTGGTTGTTATTATAAAAATGAACTATGTCATACTATTTCATTTATTACATTCAATAACGTTAAGACTACAATCATAACTAATGGAGTTCAAGGGCTTAAAAACATCGACTAAGAAGAGCTTCAGTATCATTATAGGATTTACTAAGTAACCACTTGGTTACAACCGACCTCGCTTCCGGCACTGAACAGTTTTTAATATCACAAACCTTTACTATTGCATTGTAAACCCGAGCTCTAATCGAATCACCAAATCTGCTAGCAAAATGTGAATTTGTACTGGGAGTTGGTATTTTAAATTTACGTTTATTTAGAAGTGTCTTATAGTTATCTGAATTAATAATACACTTGTGTGTTGTCAAACAAGTTTTTAACAGGAATAGTTGGCGAACCGTCAGAACCTGAGCTTCCTCGTACAAGTCTGTTGTTGGGTGTCTGTAAGGCCTTTTTAGCATAACTTTAAGTAGGGATCTGTTAGCTCGTTCAGACAATAGTAATGTCGTCTTGGCAGCACTACCCCAGACCGAGATGCAGTATCCAATTATAGATTGACAAAGCACCTTGTAAATCATGATGAGCAGATCTTTGTTAGCGGAGTCTCTTAGTTTTCTGAAAACACCAATAATTTTTCTAATGCGTTTAGAGAGACACTGAATGTGAGTTTTGAAAGATAGATGCTCGTCTATCATGATTCCAAGGTACCTCACCACATTGACACGGGAGATGGACTCACAATCACAGTGAACAGAAGAAGCCAAGTCACATGAATGTATTTTAATGTTTTTCTCAGAAGTTGGTTTAGAGATCGACGTTTTGTGAAAACATATAAAATGAGTTTTTGAGGGATTAAGAGTAAGAAGATTGTTTTTGAGCCAGCCATTGACGTACATCAGGCCAGCTTCTGCTTTTTGAAAGGTGTTGTTCCAGTTATAGCCAGTAAAGAGAAGGGCAGTATCATCAGCATAACAGATAACGTCTGCATTGGCCAGCTGTAAATTATGGATGTCATTCAAATAAACGATGAAGAGTGTAGGTCCGAGGATGCTCCCCTGAGGGACACCAAAATTGATCGGTAACTGATCACTTCTGTGACAGTCTACTTTTGTTAGTTGTTGTCTTTCAGAGAGGTAACTCGTGAACCAGTCAAGCGCACAACCCCGAACCCCCACTAGCTCTAATTTTCGACATAAAATTTTGGAGGAAATCGTGTCAAAGGCCTTAGCCAAATCTAGGAACACTCCTACACATTTTAGACCATTATCAAGGTATCCAGACACAAGCTCCGTCAAAAGAGTCACTGCATCCTCTGTAGATTTATTGCGCCTAAAACCAAATTGCCGTGGAGACAGAATGCCATTTAACTCTAGAAACTTAGTAAGGCGATTATTCACAATTTTTTCCAGTAGTTTGGAAAAAACACTGAGTAGCGAAATCGGTCTGTAGTTTCCAGGCTCCACTTTAGGTCCATCTTTGTAAACAGGAGTTACCAAAGCAATTTTCCAGGCCCTGGGGAAGCAGCCTGAGGCAAGACTTAAATTATATAAGTGGACCAATGGTTCACAGAGTAAGATTCTTGCATACTTTACAAAAGCCGTGCTAACTCCATCGAGCCCCGGTGCACTGTCACCTTTCAATTGGCCTATTATACTGAGAACCTCTTCCCGGTCAGTAGGCTCCATGAAAAAAGAGTTGGAGGGAGAATTATTGTCAAATGAATTAAAATTGGAAGTTAGTTCATCTTCTGATTTGTTTAATTGGTCTAGGATATTATCGGCCAGCTTTTGGCCCACTGAAGTGAAGAAAGAGTTACACTTGTTTAAGGAAACCTTAGGACTAACAGATGCTGATATTAATTCAGAGGGTTGATCATGTTTGCTTTTCATATTACAGATATTTTTAATTGATTTCCAGAGTTGTTTTGAATCTTTACTATTTTTTTGTAGTTCCTCTTTTTCATGGGCCTGTCTCACCTTCCTTATTAAGTCAATGTAGAAGTTTCTATACCGTCGGTATGAAGTCTGTAAAATTTCATCACTAGGGTTTTGATTAAGTTTGGCATGTAGTCTGTCTTTGTGACGAGAGCACCGAAGCAAACCAGGTGTCATCCACGGCCTGAGGACGTATTTGGATCTGCTTATTTTACCTACTTTAGAGTGGTGCTGAATTGCTCTATTTATGATGTTCATAAAGGAGTCCACAGCATCATCGACGTTAGAACAGGATGTAACACTGTTCCAGTCTATTGACGCCAATTCATTGCAAACAGCCTCGTAGTCCACCGTGGTTTTGGTTTTAGACCGATTTACAATGTGGTGTTTCTCATTAGTTGATAAGCCTACCATAGCGACCTTGTGATCTGTGATATCGAAATCACCCACCACCCCAATAGCAGGGCTCATTGTTTTTAAGCAAATGTGGTCCAGGCAGGCGTTTATGCGAGTAGGTTTGGTGATGGCGGGGGAGAGGCCATGTTCAGCAATTAGACATAAGTAACCCAGTGACTCAGAATCAAGGATATCAATGTTTATATCGCCGACTAAGAGTATACTCTGTTTTACTTTAAGATTATTTAGATTTTCATCTAGTGAATTGAGAAAGTTATCTAAGTTTTTGAAGGATGGAGATCTGTAAATACCTAAAATTGATATGTTGGTACCAATGTGTAGAGTTAAACAACACGCATCATTGAAGATAGGCTCCGATACTACCACTGGCCATGAAGACTTAATGTATGCGACTACACCGCCATTTTGATTTATATTTTGTTTTGTTGAAAAGACACTGTACCCGGGAATGTCTACTATAATGGTTGCATCATTAAGTCTGCATTCGGTCAAAATGAGAACATCAAAACTCATATTAAGTCTGTTTAGATATATAAGTAGAGAATCAAAATTCTTATTAATACTCCTAATGTTTAAGGTGAGCACCTTAAAATCATATGTTGAAGTGATCAAGTTTTTACAAGTGTCGGGATCATCTGTCATGTAACAAGTAATATTCTGAGTTGAATCAATGTCAGTAAGTAGGTCTAGATCACCCATGAAAAAAATTTATAATGAACATTCAAAATGTAAAAAAAGTGTTCAGTCGAGTTACACCATCGAGCGGAATACCCATTGTTTTTTATAAAAATAATTTTCAAGGAGCTAATCGTGGAATTTTTATTTAGTCGATGTTTCGCAGTAATACATTTTATCGAAATATTTGAAAAGTGAATTTGAGGCATTAGGAATGTTTTACAATTTAGTGTAGATATGTAGTCTAACTTTTCAAAGGTTGCGAAGTTACAATGTAAGGTTTTTAAAGACAAGCAAAATGTAAGACAAAAACATTTTAGAAACCTATAAAGATCCATATGAAATAATGATACAAGTATTTTAATTTGAGACCATTGAAGCCTGAGCATGTAAGTAGGTAAGATGGTGGTAGCTAGCCAGGTGGACATGAAGTAAGCCCTATCACCAACCAAATTGATTTGGACTTATAATACAGAATAAATAATAGAAATAGAAGAAGAAAAGGACTTAGAGCATCGCGGACAGAAGCGCGTCTTATGGGACAGAAGCGCGTCTTACTCTAAGGAAACGGATAAAGACTGTGTCGTAAGGCTAGTGGGAAATGTGGACTGTGGAAAGACTAGTGGGAAACGCGGAAAAAAATTTATAATAATTCAAGAATGACAGGCATCTCTAGTTCAGATTCAGACAATTTGTTATTATTAATTTTATAGGTTTAGTCTGGTTATTTCACAAATTATACAGCGTGTTTCTTAATAACCCGTATTTTGTTTTTTATTTGTATGGAAAACTGCAAATGACAACAAATTTTTTATTTGTTGTTATGGCATCAGACTGAGGTAAGATGGTGGTATGGTAGCTAGCCAGGTGGACATAAAATAAGCCCTATCACCCAAAGATTTAAATCGAAAGATGCGCCCTTGCCATACTTTAGCGGCCGAAAATGTGGCATCGTTGGGAAGAGTGAGCTCACTCTTCCCGTGTCAGTCGCTTGTAGAAAGTAGTGAGCGGTGCACGTTACGTAAACATCTTTGATTTAGCTAATTAGGTTCGTTAACTTACAAAAATGCCTTCAGAAAGTGTTCTAATAAATCAAGAAACACAAACAAATCCAAGGGAATCACATTTCATGCGTAATTACATGATTATTTTCACTGTTTCTAATTAAATAAACAAATTAAAATGGAGTCCGTCACGTGTTTGTATGACAGACATTTCTTTACCGTGACAGAGAGCGAATGGTTACAATTTGCAGTATGAGTGAGCGAGATGACACTGTGTCTCTTTTTTCGTCGTTATAGCATTGGTTAACTGCCAGATAAGATTGAGCTCTTGAATAACTGACCGTTGTTCGTACTAGGGGTCAAGTTTATGTAGACGTACCTACCAGTGAAGCGGCGCGCGCCCATGTGTCGTGTCGTGCGTGTGAGACGTTACTCACACAAGACAATTATTACGTGGACACTTTTCAGACGCACAGGGCGCATCTTTCGATTTAAATCTTTGCTATCACCAAACAAATTAATCTGGACTTATACGAAACCACAGAATAAATAATAGAAATAACGGATAAACTGATAGACTGTGTCGTTAGGCTAGTGGGAAATGTGGAGTGTGGAAAGACTAGTGGGTAAAGTGGGGTAGTGAGTAAAATTTTTATAATAATTCAAGAATGACAGGCATCTCCAGTTCAGATTTGTTATTATTGATTTTATTGGTTTAGTCTGGCTATTTCACAAATTATACAGCGTGTTCCATAATTACCCGTATCTTTTTTATTTGTATGGAAAACTGCAAAGTGACAGCCCTAGACGCAAATAAACTATTGTTTTCGATAAGCAATCTCATTAATGGGCAAAAGCCAAACACAATTAGGTCTAGGGTTACCACTATGCAGTTAATCATGTTTTTTTAATTGACGCTTTTTAAGTTTTATGCATTGTACCTATTTTTTGGGTTGTATGCATTGTATCCTATCTACCATCTTTGGATTTAAGGGGTTTTGTAACACGTTGTAACTAATTCATAAAATATGAAGCTATCTTGAAAACGTATAAACTACAATTCTTATAATAGAAAAGTAACTGAAAATTATGAAAAACATACGCTTGAAAATCTCCTTAGAAATAAATTCCCTTTTTTATCCCTAACGAAGCAGTCATTTTCTGGTCAAACTTCCGTCTTTTGTTTTAAAATAGCCAAACAAAAGACTGGCGTATGGCAAAGTTTCGCGTTGCGTTCATAATTTGAAAGTAACGCCACAAAAATTGGCGAGCTGCGCTAGGTCTTTTAATGAGGGTGTAATGTAAGCAAACTAGACCGGAGATAAGCTACATTCAAGGCGAAATTGTGAAAGCGCCGAGGGCACCGACAAAGAACCTTATTAACCTGCCACTAACTAATGGACGACGATAGGGTTACAGAATGACCCGGCTCAGGAGGTTGGCAACCTTTGTAATGGTAATATGGGATGTTGTAACTTTACATACCAACTTATGTTGAGTAATTGTAAGGAATCCTTGTAATGATTATTGGAGATTTAACGTCGGTTATTTTTTCATTTTCTGCATTTAGAAAAAAGGATCAGGCACCCTATTTTTGAATCCTTCGACTGGCGTCGAGCGCTCTTTTCTACTGATTTTCGTTTGACATTTGACTTTCCATATTTTTGAACCGCTCGACCGCAACGAGTGGGTGAGGGCACTCGTTTGCAGTCGAGCGATATGGCACGGCGAGCGATATTCTTTTCTATTAAAAACAAAGATATTTATGTAACAGCCAACAGAAACATAGATATTACGTTTCGTTTTCGTTGCGGTAATTAACAGTTCTAGACTCTGCGTGAAACGGATAAAATCCAACATTTCGTTTATATTGGCAGAACCGGAAACGAACGATTCAAAAATACGGAAAATCGGCGTCATGCGACTTGGAAGACGAGTGTGACTTAAGTCGCATGCGACAAAACTATGTCATACGAGCGATTCAAAAATAGGGCCCCTGCTATCAAAACAAGATACATTTGGTGGTAGATATGTAGTAGCAATCACAATGTGAACAGTAACGGAAATCAACGTTAATTTAATTATGTGATTGAACGTTGTGGATATTCGAAAATATAGTGCGAGATTATTATTCCTTTACCTTTTTAATCATATGAAGTGTTATGATTCAGCCAGATGCAAAGAGTTTCTTATCTGTTCAAAAGGTTGAACATTAAAGGGATCGAATTGGCGCCCCTCTAGAGATGCCATCTCGAGTACGTTGGCAGACCTGTCTCTTTGAAACGAGGTTTTTTCATTCTTTTGTGGTGTGGAATGTTAACTAGTGTGAAGCGTGGCTAGCGAGCGCTGAAAGGAGATGCATACACGATACATGCATAGTTAACGCTCGGCTTTTGCTTTGCCGAAGTTAATGGAACTTGCAGAGGGGCTGGTATGAAAGCGTCCGTCTTATCTCACCTCTTCAAAGTTTCAGTTGAGACTTTTTTATCGTCTGCTTCAAAGAAATTGTATATTCAAGCAAGCATTTTAAACAATTTGGAACCTTATACTTTAGATCTTCTTACAGTTTTAGTGATTTCATATATCTATACTAAAAATAAAGATCTAAAGGACATTAGGCGGTTAAAAAACTCTTTAAAGTGACAGACTTAACGAACAGCCAATCACAGACTATCTTACAAGTATCCAAAATATATGAATATTTTTAACCGTATCTGTGTCTCCTGTCCATCCAACGTAAATGGTCTTTCAGCGAAAAGGTCAAACTGATAGAGAGGGCATATTCCGAATTAATCTATGTAACGCACAAGTACTTGTTGTATGGTCTTTGACGTAATGTAACCCTTTCACTGTACAGTGATACCAACAAGCAAAATATAACTTATCTTCAGTAGATTACGTACTTAGCGCACGTCACCCTGGTAATTCGAGGCTTAAAATTTCCCCGAAACTTTCACCGACGTCATCTTTTACTTATTTAAGGCCATTATGGCCTCCGTAAGATGTGCCACTAAGAGTCTGCTGGGTTATCTAGACTTTATCTCGATGGTGTAGAGACCAAATTTGAGTGGAGATACTCAGCACCTGTCATCAGGTTCTGCTTTCAGTAATGTGAGTTTTGGCGTATTCAGTCTGGAGGTTATTTGTGCTTATTAGGCATCGAGTTTTAAGATATTACTTACCTATGTTTTTTAAGGCAGTTTTTATTTATCGTAGCACATTTTTCTGTTATAATATTATCTGACCCTCTATCAGAATGACCTTTTCGCTGAAAGCCCATTCACGTTGGATGACATGAAAGCAAGATACCTAGATTGCCGAAAGATAATTCAGCTACAAGACATGAAAGCAGAATACCCAGTCAGCAGAGAGTCAACTCAGCTGGACGATATAAAAGCAGAATGAGCTAGTAGCAAAACGTCTGGAATTGCGAATAGTCCGTATGTTTAGAATTAAATTAGTTGAATGACAATAACATCAATTGAAGATTTTAAGCAATCTCATACATACATGATGTAACAAATAAATGATGATAGAGAATTCATAAGTAGATATTATGCAGTTTTCAAAATAGATAATAATGAAGAAAAGTAAAATGCACCGAAGTATGTAATTTTTCGCAACCAATTTCGAAATGTTTTGCTTATAGTGTTACTAGCGGCCGCCCGCGACTTCGTCTGCGTGGAAAGGTTTTTTTGCTATCCCTCGGGAACTATACTTTTTTTCAGGATGAAAGGTACCCTATATCCTTCTCTGTACCCCTGACAACGTGTGTGCAAAATTTCATGATGATCGGTTCAGTAGTTAGGACGTGAAGGCGTAACAAACAAACAAACAAACAAACGGACTTTCGCATTTATAATATTAGTAAGGATTATATGTGTCATAGAATACCTATACTTCTAGTAGTTACTAAGTAACCAAAGTTATTAGTAAGATAGTAAGGGATTTCTGATCATCAAATATTCACACGTGACATCAAATTTCCAAGGGCACAAACGTGGCATATGGTTAAAATCTCTTCATTTAAATTTCACTTAGGTACTGTAAAATAATTCGAATACCAAAATGAATTTATTATAATCGAACGAACATTTTCGTTGAAAATAGAACTGCGTTAAAAAAAGGTTTTTGTTGAAAAGTTATGGCATGTTTCAATCCCACAGCATGGGGTTTTTATTAAGTCACAGATATGGGCGTTATAACGATAGGGGTCTGCGCGAGTGTCGGTCGGTCAATTTTCGGGTCGAATCGACCCCGTACGGCGGCGTGTGTTTTATATTGCTGGTTCACGTGAGGGTTAGTGGCCACTTTTATAACGTTCATTGGTTTTTCTGAAAGCGTTTTATGCTCTTTGATGGCTCCGTAGGCGAAAAGGTGGCCAGTGCTTATGAATAAAAAAGCTATGATCCTCTTTTTTTACCTTTTCATACCATTGAGTAAGGGGAAGAGAAGTTTTCGTGTAGTTTTTTTATAGGTTTTAACCGATGAGTTTACAATTATTTTTTTCTATTATGATTCATATTAAACAAAAGTTAACGAACATGTTTTAACAACAAAAGTCGTACACAATCCTTCTGACACTCTGTATAAGTTGAAGTCACTACAACGTAATGCTATTATAATTTAATAGCAAGAAGTGAGGCAAGTAGTATAATGGTATACTGAACTAATTAAGGTGGAGAATGTAACCTTCACAAGGTTACAGAAACTTGGTTTCACTTACAGCTATTAAGGCTGTTGTAAAATGTATACCGCTAATTATACTTCGGTAAACTTTGAAGGAGTTCGTGAATGGAATATTGCTTCTAAACGCAGGATAGATTTTATAATAGGAATGTAAGTTTTTGATCTTTCATAAAAGAAAAAAATTGTACAAAATGTTTTTAATAGGTGTTTAAAAGAACCGTAATTGTGAATTGTATAGGTATTAGGTACTTAATAATAATGAAAAAAGATCAGAAAGCTTGATATTCACCTATTCAATGGTTTAGAAAGCCTTTATTAGCGACTTCTGAATTAGTTTCGTTGTGAAAATAATGTTCATCAGTAGTTACATATTAAAATAATGCTAATGTCCTGAATCTCAATGAAAAATAATGATAATGTCCGGATTCTGAATCCTGACACTCCTGATGGGACTGACATACTGATTGATTTATCATTTATAGGATTAAGGCTCGTAGTCATCAGCTAAGAAAAAAAGAAATGAAAAAAACCTCCTTCCAAAAACCTGAAACAAAAACAGCTTCAAAATTAAATACCTCTAAAAAAGCGAGAAATAATATTCAAATCATTAGTTACGCATAACATTATTAATAAAAAACGTCTATTGAAGTCGGGTGGGGCTGGAAGACAAGTATTTTTTTTTATATTTCTGAAAGCCCCACCCGACTTCATTAGACGTGTTTTATTAATAATGTTATGCGTAACTAATGATTTGAATATTATTTCTCGCTTTTTTAGAGGTATTTAATTTTGAAGCTGTTTTTGTTTCAGGTTTTTTGAAGGAGGTTTTTATTTTTTGTTAAAAAGTTTTTTATTTTCAACTTTTTAGTGGCAGGTATGTAAGCATGTAAATATTTTTTAACTTTATAAAATATTTTCAATGGTAAAATGGCCCACAACTCAAATTCCCAATTTACGCTGTTTGTTTTTGAGGAGTTCCATTGTGTCTTCGTAGTCCAAGTCTAGTCCAGAACCTTGCATTGCAGACCATGGTTTGGTTTGTTTTGGATTGTCATAAACCTACCAAAATCCAAATCACTTTACATATACTATTTGAATTTGAGGAGTTCCCTTGTGTATCTTCGAAGTTCAAAGTCCAATACCGATGAAATTAAAATGTGACCACTCTTGAAGTATACCCTTTCAAACAAAAAAAGAATCATCTAAATCGGTATATAAACAAAGATGTTATGTTCGAAAATCCGTAAAAACACGTGTGATGGCAAGCTAAATAATTGACATTTTTCAGGATTATGAAAAAACTACCAGCCAGATCTCTGTAATTTTTTTATGGAACCACACACAAACTTTGTTCTTTAAGATAAAAAAAGAATTGTATAAATCGGTTAACAACTGACGAAGTTATGGTAAAACATACATAAAAAAAAATACCGACGACTTGAGAACCTCCTCCTTTTCTTGAAGTCGGTTAAAAAAGGAAGTTTCAATCCACATGTAAGATGCAGCGGGCTTACAATTAAGTTGTTTGACATGATAATAATACCGGAAATCAATGAGATTTCCGACGGTCTCTGACTGTTGCTGTATAATTTGTAGATCGTCTAAAGACGCAAGAAGGTATTTTTAACAGAATTTCTTTGAAAGACTGTGCGTGCCTAATTGAGTCTTTTTACTTTTTATTTTAATTTTATTTAATATTATTAGTCGGGCAATTACTTTGCATGCGTCTTGCCATTGTGCAGTGCGGGTAACGTATCTATACTTAGGTATAATATCATTGATTAACAATCTAAATATTTATACTAGAAAAAGCATTGATAATACACAAATCCAAAACATAATGATTATTTCCAACTTATATAGCTACTCTACTGCTAGTCTGAATGGATTTTCAGTTACGTTCACACGTTACAACCTACCGCGGGTTTAATGAAGCTCGTTTTATATTAATCGTACTCGCGTGCAAGAAGTATCGTGCGGAAGTTTTTTATAATCGAATGGCTGTAGTCTTAGGCTGGTGTTGCGAGTACACGGCAAGTCGTAAACAATACGAAAATCAGAACCCGACCTACCATAAATCGAAAATTTTACAATAAAAAAAAGAAAAAATACCCAAAAATAAAATTGTTTAAATCGTTGCCAATTAAAAGATGAAAGATTAATAATATAATAATTTATTTACCTTTTAGAATAGTATAGAGTAATTATTTATTCGGCAACACACGCCCCCGTTTGGGGTCGATTCGACCCGACAAACTGAAACTAACGCAGACCCCTATAAGTAGCTATAACAATTCTTTCTTTTAATGGCTTTAGTCTATTTAACTTAATCACGGCACAACTCTTGACACTGAATAAGTAAACCCTCATAAAAAGCATTTTATTCCTTTACCGGGTCTAAAACGCCCGCTCGTGACAGAAATTAGCGGCATTGCGGCAAACTAGACACCGCGTCACAGTGCCGCGTCTCAAAGTAGTCTGTAAACAATGTACAATGTAAACTGTACAATGTATAATGTACATTGTACACCGCGACATAAATAATTTCACGCGGCCTGAACACGGAGAGTTATAACCGGTTTGTACGGTACAGTACACCTTACTACTGAGGTACGGCACTTGTATTTGTAAGTTACTGTGGGGACATTTTCCCCACATTAAAATTTGTTGTTAAAATTTGCCAAATTATGATTAAACACTTTTTTTTATTTATAATAATATTTATAAACACAGTTTATTATGTGTTACCTTTTTACACCTGAAACACTGAATTGATTTTGATAAATTCTATAATGTATTTATGTCGCAAAAATGAACATCGAACGGAGGCAAATCAAATAATAAAGTTTCTTTACCGACATAATATAACAGAGATAACTACAGAACTCGACGTAAAATGCTTTTGAAAAATCTAATAGGGAAATAAAGCGCTTGAATTAAGAACAACATTTTACCCGGACCGGGGGAAATTATTTTATAATTAAAACACAGCGCACCTGTTCGGAGGCAAATGCGATATAAGTATGAACAAAAAAGAACTGTAACTTACTAAAAAGACTAAATTAACGAAATAAAACAACGCTCGAGATGCGGTGAAAATAAAATGTATGAACGTGAACATATTCTAGTAGTTGTGGAAATGTAAACTACATTTTACCCTTTTAATAAAAATGAGGATAAAGACAGAATGTACCTAATTAATGACAAAAATATCGAAATTGTATGTTGAAACTATTTTATTTCTGTGTTAGGTACCTATTTATTTTTAATATTTTAACACTTGCTTTTGTGGTCGTTTGGAAGTGACGTCATCTCAAAAACAAAATAAAAATCTTATCCATAAATACACGTTTGATTAAAAATTGACTTTACAATCTAATTATACTTTTATTTTAAATTCAACTAAAGTTAATGAATAAAAACCAATTGTAAAACTGCTCCAATAGTAAAGTAATCCAATACTTAGTGCAGCAATTCTAAAGTTCCCCAATTTAGGTCGGGTTTAACCAAAACCAAGCTCGAAATTATCACGTGCAAGAACTAAATAACGCCGAGAGAGAAATAAGGTGCTCTGTTATGGCACTGTATAATTCAATTCAGAATTAACCCTATAAAGAAAATTGTTCCGGTTTCGTTGGACTGTAATTACTACTGGGAAAGTGCATTGTGACTTGTAAGGTATGACTGGAGTTTTTAGGAAAGTCGAGTAGTGTTATAATGAATTGTTTTATGACTTGCTGTTCTTTCAGGTGAAAATATTTGTCAATTGGCTCTAAAATAATGAGAAATGTCTTACATTGCTCATTATTTTCGAGTCCATTTACAAATCCTAACTTTCATCAACGTAAACCTATTTAGATAATATTAAATTTTTATTTCAAAGATAGGATGGGACTGTCATGATTCACATTCATTGAAATTGTAAAGTTTTTTACTTATTTCTGTTAAAGCTGATAAGTTTCTTGCACCCGTTCTTCTTGTCAGTTAAAAAGTCTGGAACGGGTAGTAGGAAATATAGACGATTCAAAAGTGCTTTTTGAATAAAGACATTTTGACTTTGGCATTCTCAAAGAAAAGTTCATGGAAAAATGACAGTGTAATTTATAACCAACTTAAGAATTGTTGTAATAATAAGTAGAGTCATAACCAAACGGTTTATACTAAATCAATTCCTTCGTGACGTTTCATGCAATTATTAGTCACAATAACTTTATAGAAATAGCATGAAGTTTTGTATTAAAGATCGTTTAAATCGACTTCTTCCATTCATACCACTCTGATATATTTTGGCTTTGTACCAGGTTTCGTTGGCAGCTCCTTGGTAACGAATAAATAAACCGGAGATATTTTAAGATGACTTTTTTTACCAAAAGCTAATGGGTTATTACATTTTTAAATTAGGTACTTTAATTTGAGTTTTAAGAACTGCTCAACTTCCGAAAAAATACTACGTTAAATTGAAATCTTCTATTTTCTTTTCTAAACCTTCTTTATTCGACTTTCGTAAAAAATGCGCTTACGAACGTGCGTTTGATTTTCCATGTTTTTTTTTCAATTTTTATTTGTTTACTTCGTTATCCATTATTTTTAATCAGATTCAGCTGTTAAAATTATATTTCGATTTTTTTCTGTGGTAAATTCACTATTCAATAAGGTAAGTAGATTTAGAAGATGAGACCTGAAATTATTCCATCGCGATATCATCAAGATCTTTTCAAGACCTTTTTATTATTTAATGCCACAACCTCTTTTATTTCTGTAAACTCAAACTTATCTTTTAAATTAGAACCTTCATGGCTTCGACAACTAGTAAAAGCTATTCACAGTTTCAGATAAACTATTCACGATGCTATAAAAACTGTTTTTGTTTGGGATTTCTGTTGGACTTGTCGTTTATTTATTTCGTGAATGGGTATTTTTGGTGTGGCTAACTAAAGTATTCAGAACAGAGAGATCTAGAATAGATCAGGTTCCATTTCAAACGAACTTGGAATAGTTAATTTATTTGGATGAATTGTCTGTACGACAAATAATTAAAAAGAAACAAAAATACTGTTGAAGTAAAAAAAAATCTATCGTTAAAAAAGTGGAAGCAATTCTGGATTTCAGATGATTTCTTAGGTACAGTCGGCTCATGAAAATGAGCATACTAAGATAGAATCTTGTCTTATTGAAACTTCTGTTATACACATGTCACTGTTTTGCCATATCTGTTATTTTATTTGACACAGTACTAAATTGCTCGACATTTAATTGGGCCGACTGGTCCATATCTCAATATCTTATTTGTCGAGTTTGATGTCATATTATAATGCTTTCGGAACCGAATTGGCAAACAAAACCTAATTACTTACATTATGAAACCAGTCGTCAATTTTGTTCGATAATTTCAATTCTAAATGTATTAGGGGCGATAATTAATTACTAGCCGAATAGTAATTACCTAATTAATTAGGAGGGCAAAGTTATCGGTATTGCCTTGCTCTGTTGATGAAAGTTTTCAAGTTGGCAACTTTGACCGTTTGGAAGTCTTTTGAACGCTACAAATTGATTTTAAATTAGTTTTTTGTACGTTTTCTACGCGGAATATCTTTTACATTATTCGTATATTAAAATACGTAAATATAGTAAAATACTTACCAATATTTTTAACTTTCCAATTATGTGTTGTTGTAAGTAAGATACACCTGCAATTTTTTTCGCTCGTGATTATTCAAATAAAAAAGTTCTGAACCAAATCAACCCTTTCATAGTCTAAACCTTTTCAAACGTACCACATAAAACAGACCAACAAAAATATTCACCAAAAAGTCATTACGTGGTCCATACAACCACCCTGGCGAGAGTCAATTTGCAACCATTCCCTCGGTACTCTGAAAATGGCTGAAATTATGACACATGGCTGTACCGGAAGTACTTACGGAGCACACTCGTAACGTTACGCCTTACGACCGATAAAAAAAACAGACGGCTTGATAAGGCTTTCTTCATAATGCTGGTAATTTACTTTTACTCTGACTGAATCCAGAAATGAGGGTTTAATGTTATTAACATTAGCGATTTCTTTTATGCAGTTGCTGCATCTTTGATTTAATAAAGCAATATACTACAACAATGCATACATATAAATCCATTTCGATGTAATAACTTTTTTGTAGTTTTCACACCCGAAGCTTTTTGTGATGGTTTTGGTAGATAGAATATTAGGCTTTGGAGAAGAACACGCCGACAAAATGCATGTAATATAAGTATAGTATAATTAAATTAGGCAGTCGATATTTTTGAAATACGTTTATAGCAACGTTATAGCGAATAAATGAATTGAATTGAATTAACTTTAAATTCCATCATCCGTACCGCTAGAGAGGGAACTCCTTGCTTGAATCTATTTCCCGATAGGTACAATCTGGGGGCCTTCAAGTCGAGAGTGAATAGGTAACTTCTAGGCAATCGCGTTTCAGCGTAGATCACATCATCGCTTGCCATCAGGCGTGATAGCGGGCAAGCGGTTGTCTATTATAAAAAAAATCGGATGGAACTCCGGGAGTGCCGGCAAAAGTGAAAACTTCAATATCAACGTTGTGCATTTTTGATATTTTGAAATTAGCGGCAAAGAATTAAAATTATTTCTTTCCTATTACTATGCAGTCACACAATTCAATCAGTTTGTAATTAGAGAAAAATTCTAAAGATTTCGCGCCAGTGGCCTTTTTAATTTCTACATGCACGCATTCTACGATTTAAACTTATAGTCACAGAGTATAAATAAGTCTATGATTTCACCGAAGAGATCGCTGCTATTAGTTCCATTTTCAAAATTAGCGCGTTGCTGATGACACAAGTGTTTACGTCTTAAAATGACGCGCCGACATTTTCAACGCGCCCCGTAGAAAGAAAGGTGGATACTTCCGCCGCCAGATGTCTACTCTCCATCCGTCACATTCGTCTTACGCATTTTCGATCAGCCTCGTGATTCTTACTGACGCGAATTTAGCATTTATTCCCCATTGCAAAAAGCGTACAACGTCGCTAAAGAAGTTTTCACTTCAAAAATATCATTTCTGCCTATACTGATCTAATGGTCCAGTAAGCTAAACAATGAAGCGATTTTATATAAAACATATTTAATATTTAATAGGTATCAAATATTTTAAACGTAAATACATACCTACGTTTCTAATAGTATCTAGATCAGCAATCTGTCGCTTATCTAGGTAGATTCTTCGAAAATTCGCTCAACTCTGACATCGGCAGTAACTGGCTTCGATCTTGGAAGTTAAGCGCGACAACCTATTTAGACATAGGTTAAACCAGTTATAAGTTTAGCCTCGTGACGTGTACTATAATTTCTGTAGGATAAGCCCGAGTTAACCATGCAGTGACTATATTACTAAACTGCTTGAATTTATTTAATAGCCTAAAGACTTTGTTTTAGGTTTTTGGTACCATTTTGTCGAGTTCGGTGACTATTTTAATTATTCGCAAATTGATTCATAGTGGATATTGTGTCTTAAAATTGGTGCAGTTTTGTGGTACAAGTATCTACGCAACTGAACAATATGTGGAATAATTGAAATAGGCGCGATCTTGGTTGTGCGAAGCCGAGCACGTGCCGTGTGGCTTCACACAGTGGCAAGGAGCCGCCGTGGTGGCTACCTCGGCAGATCTTACCGAGTAAACTGTCTTGATATACTTGGTGCCAAATGCTCTAAGCAGCATTGGAATGCGATTCCCCCGCATTTTAATGTTAACTGAAACAATCTACCACTGAACTATTCAACACTTGATACTGGCAAAAATTACTTCCAAGAGGAAAGTAGATTGCCGAAACAAAAATAAGAAGAAGAAGACTTTGGTTTAAGATAATGTATACATAATAATTATTTTCATGAATATTATTGGAGGAACTTAAAAATTTAATTGTATTGAACTTTAATACCTAGAAGGAAAACAAAATAATAAAGTATATAAGCTGCATTTTAAAGCTGTAAAAGTCAAATAAAGGTTTTATTTATTAAAATACATTTCCTCAAAGTCGAATTTAAATGGAATTTCAACCCATCTATGTATTTGCTAGTAGTAGCTTTATTGTATTTATCTTTACAACCTCAACTTCGGATGAACGGTTATTAAATGTTTGTATGTAAATGTTTCAATTGCCAATATGAATCAAGTTACACCAAACATGAGACATATCCGCCAGCATTCTTAAAAAATAAATGTCCTATAAAAAGCACATTTCCTTGAATGAAATGGAAAAAAGTCCTCCGCTTTTTATTTAATTATCGTTGAGTGAACAAGAAAAGGATTTTAACATACTTCTGAGCGAACGTTTTAATTTAGTACAGTGTTTTGTTCACGTCACTCAAATGACAATTTGAAGTCGAGTGAAAGAGACAAAATAATTCTGTACTCTTCGTCTAATAAAATGTAACTTATAATGTACGAGTTTACTTAATCCATAGTCCATAATTCTCTTGTGATCTCATAAATATTAATATAAACATTAGCGTCCCTTGCGATTTCAATACTAAACTACAAATATCCATGTAAAATGATGATATTAAATAGGTATAATAGATATAAAAGCTAGTAGTACGAGGGAGGCTTGATAAGTCCATGACTTTGAAAAAATAAATATTTTTTGTTATAATTCTTTTTTTTTGTATCTTAAAAAGAATCTCCTTTGGAATCTTTACATGATTTTTTTCAAATTCTGCAAAAGATTATTACTTTTGGAAACAAAAAGCTCAAGCGACTTCTAACCTTTCTTAATGACCCTGTCGGCCCTCTCGGCGGCACTCATGACATCAAAACTTATCGAATGATGATGTAAATTCTTCCTATTCTCTAGATTTAGCCCACTAAGATTTTTTCTCCTACCAAACATGAATAAATGTCTTGGTTTAAAGATTTCCATCAAGCCAAAAGGTAGTGTCTGAAATGAGCTCTCATTTCAGTTACCACAGTTTTCAGGCGATAAAAGAAAAAAATAATGGGTTAAAGAGGTAGGAACTTCGTTGCAGAGCTACAAAAAGATAATGTAGAGAAATAAAACAAAATATGGCGAAAAAAGATGTTTCTTCCACACAAAGTCATGGACTTATCAAACCACCCTCGTATGTATTTAATAAAGGTTCTGACTGTGTATCAAATATGTAAAGCATCAAAACTGTTTTGAATTGTCTTTATCTTTAATTTGATTGTAATAGTGATTTTGCCGAAATATGTACTTATAAAAGGCCATGAGTCATTGTTATCAGAATATTAATTCAATTTATTTTCAATTGAATTCAATATATTTTTGTTGTCAAACGGTTTATTTACTTATTAAACTTTTTAGATTTTAGGCAATAACAATGCTGTTTTTATATTAACGACTCGTTAGCATAATTAGTTAGTGCATTGGGCAGGAATCCCAAGGGTGCGGGTTCGAATCCCGCCTGAGCTGCTACGGGTGAGTCGATTTTTTCTAGTATTATTTCTATTAAATTATTTATCTTGATTTATTTACTTATGAAGTTTTTTTTGTCAAAATATGATACTTAAACGTTAAAAATTGATGTTAGTTAAATCTGCATAATGAATTTTATTTAAATAAGTAGTTGAATTTGACAGAAACGTCCTTTTTCGGGTACAGATCAATAAATTCAAAATGGGAAATAGGAATAAAAATATCTCAGCCACAACAACTAGCTCGCTCGAATGTGACATCGCTGGCCGAAATAGAGGCAAAATAGGTTTGTTTTAAATCTACCACGAAATACGCGCTAGACATGTCAGACGCTGTATTGACTTCCACGAAATTCAGGGGTTACTTAAATGAACGAATATTTTATGACGCTTGGAAAACTGTTTTTAACTGTACTAATAATAGCACATCACAGCCATTAGTATGTTTGATTTAGTCTGTGCTATTTGTTGGGGAAAATAGTGCCAGCACACGGAGCCAACAATAACTATTTATTTCTAACGGGTTATTCCCAAAGCTCCATGACTCTATTCTTCTTCATACGGTAACACTATTGCATTGATACTAAAATACAATCTAATTTTTATTTTCTTCTTGTAGTTTAAAGTTTTATTTTCCATTCTCTTTTTCACATTTTGTACGTATGAAAAGTATGATTATCTATGATAGTAGCCAGTTGTAAGTATATAGTTTTGCTCTAAGTCACACTAAGTGAAGAAGCCACTTATTTTATAGTTATCTATGCAACTGTACCATAATGAAGTGTATTAAAACACGAATGTGGGTGTGCATAACGCACCTTTTTTATTGGTAATTGTCTATTAATGTGACATTGACGTCGGCGTTTACTTTGTATTTTTACTTACTTGTCAAGTGTTAAAACTTTGCCTTTATTTTCGCTATAATACTCATAAATTCCCTTCCTTTACGTAGCCCTTTAATTGCTTTGCTAACCAGTTTTACAATCCCTCACTCACAGTGGGTTTATCACACGAGGCGGAGCCAAGTGTGATAATAGTATCACATGAGTGTTTTATACCTAATTTTGTACAGTTGCAACAAGATTATCTACACCTTTTTAGGGTTCCGTACCAAAATGGTAAAAAAGGAACCCTTATGGTGTGACTCAGTCTGTCTGTCCGTCTGTCTGTCACAGCTGGATATCTCGAGAACTACTAATGGTATCAACTTAAAATTTGGAATAGTTTAAGATGACATTTGCCCAGCTATTTTGCAAATAAGAAAGAAATAATAAAATTAATATTTTTTTTACAACAGGGACTGAAAAGGGGTCCTAAAAATTTTAAGTGAGGTGACTAGGGCATGTGGGGTATCATATGAAAGAGCGCTGTTTGCACATTTTGAAACAATTTTTTCTTTTTTCTTAGGCCGCATAGTTTTCGACTTATGATGAAAAATGTAAAAAAAAATACCGTTCCCCCCCCCCTTATCTCCGAAGTTTGCAAAGAGAAAAATCTGAAATAATTCTATGTGATAGTAGTTTATGTAAAGATTACAGGAAAAATAAAACGATGTCTCAATATAAGACACTTTTTTAGAAATTCAAAAAACAAATTTTTTTTAGGATCACTACCAGTCAACAGATGGCGCTGTCCTAAGCATGCTTACCTAAGGGACAAAAATAGTTCCACTATCGGTCAAGAGATGGCGCAACCTAACACTACAATAATAAATTGGTGGCTGGTTCTAATAATTACCTACTATTGGCCGTACGAATAAACGAAGAATAAGTTCCTACTTAGTAAAATTGTAATATAATAATAACGAGGAGCTCGGTGGCGCAGTGGTTTAGCGCCTGGACCAGCGATTGCGGAGGTTAAGCAACGTTCGCAAGGTTCGGTCATGGGATGGGTGACCAAAAATTTATTATCTCGAGCTCTTCCGTGCTTCGGAAGGCACGTTAAGCCGTTGGTCCCGGCTGCATTTGCAGTCGTTAACACCCACCAATCCGCATTGGGCCCGCGTGGTGGGTTATGGCCCGTCCTCCTTATCCACCCATAAGGAAGGCCTGTGCCCCAGCAGTGGGGACATTAAAATGGCTGATGGATTAGTAATATAAACATTTTGCAATGTGGAGTGGCTGAAACGTTTTTCAGTCACCATAAGCAGCATTTGTAAATTAACTGTCCGCCTGTTCGCCCTTCCACCTGTCTGCCGTTTATCCTACTTTTTTAAAGACTGTCCTAAATTAACATATCCAAATATATTTATGATTGTACGGAACCCTCGGTGCGCGAGTCCGACTCGCTCTTGACCGGTTTTTTTTAAATACGTTTTTATTATTTTTATTAGGGAAACAAACCATGTTTATACATTTGGATTAAAAACACATGATATGTATCCTCTATGAAGGGTTCTGACCTTGAGCTTGAAGTTGACTTTACTTTGACTTTCTTCCCCCTCCTCGTCATTATATCATCCGCAAGAGTTTTATAATGTTGTACTGAATTTCATAATGTAACTCGTCGGGCGGATATTGTGGTTACTATGACACTGGTAGTTATAATGTTGGCAGTGACCTGTTTCAGAAGGGTAACCCTTTACAGAGGACTTAAAGCATGGGTGTAGATAAATATTATTTAAAGATTTCAGTGGTTAAAAACACTACTTTCAATGCTTCCCAAAAGACTTCTAAACATTGATAAAAAATAAAAATAATGAATGATATCCACAAACAAACGATCACGACCACGTATTCATCATAGCCGTGTCAAAGGGATCGGATGCGTTGTTTTTCTCGTTTCCCTTAGTTTAGAGTGGGACAGCAATACATCAATCATTGCGACAGATCACCCGGCGGGCAGTCGCAATAGATTCAAACCTTGAGATTCGCCGTGATGGATCGATTTGTATGGCAACCAACGATGTAGGTACTTTGTCTTCAACGGATGTTAAAGCGATAGAAAATAATGTTGAAAGTTTAAATATTGAAAGAAGACGATTCCATCGAGTTTTGCTGTTAAGACAGCTGGCACCAAAATTCTCTTTTATTTTTATAGTTAGTCTATTGGGATGATAATTCCCTGAACTAGAGGCTAAATAAATAAGCGACGCAGTTCCTAAACAAATACACATGTGGCGAATGAGCAGAGTTTTGCAGATTCAACTCTGTATGTTTTGGTTTCGTAGGAAAATATTGCGCGGTGAAAAACTCGAGTAAAGGCTGGTTAAAACAAGAAACAAAATGCTTACCTACTTGTAAAGTTCATAATCACCTGAGCCGCATGATGCATGCTGCTGTTTAGGGCCCATCCATGGATCTCTACAATCTGTCGGTCGAAACAGCCGCAGACCTATTACATTAAAAAAAAACCGGTCAAGAGCGAGTCGGACTCGCGCACCGAGGGTTCCGTACAATCATAAATATATTTGGATATGTTACTTTAGTACAGTCTTTAAAAAAGTAGGATAAACGGCAGACAGCTGGAAGGGCGAACAGGCGGACAGTTAATTTACAAATCTTTACCACAGCTGCTTATGGTGACTGAAAAACGTTTCAGCCACTCCACATTGCAAACTGTTTATATTACTAAGTAGGAACTTATTCTTCGTTTATTCGTACGGCAAATAGTAGGTAATTATATTAGAACCAGCAACCAATTTATTATTGTAGTATTAGGTTACGCCATCTATTGACCGATAGTGGAACTATTTTTTTTTCTTAGCTTAGCTTTCTTAGGACAGCGCCATCTGTTGACTGGTAGTGAAACTAAATAATTTTTGTTTGTTTTTTGAATTTCTAAAAAAGTGTGTTATATTGAGACATCGTTTTATTTTTCCTGTAATCTTTACATAAACTACTATCTCATAGAATTATTTCAGATTTTTCTCTTTGCAAACTTCGGAGATAAGGGGGGAACGGTATTTTTTTTACATTTTTCATCATAAGTTGAAAACTATGCGGCCTAAGAAAAAAGGAAAAAATGTTTTAAAATGTGCAAACAGCGCTCTTTTATATGATACCCCACATGCCCTAGTTACCTCACTTCAAAATTTTAAGACCCCTTTTCAGTCCCTGTTGTAAAAAAAGTATATTTTTTTATTTCTTTCTTATTGGCAAAATAGTTGGGCAAATGTCATCTTAAACTATTCCAAATTTCAAGTTGATACCATTAGTAGTTCTCGAGATATCCAGCTGTGACAGACAGACAGACAGACTGAGTCACACCATAAGGGTTCCTTTTTTACCATTTTGGTACGGAACCCTAAAAATCGCAGAATGAAGACGATTTTGCAGAGTCTTAACTAAGACTAGTGGAATAAGCGACTTTACAAATACAATTTCACGATTACATCGTGCAATTATAAAAGTCAGCCTCTGCAAAGGTAGTTATTGTCCGTGGCAGTACAGACAAGAACATACTTATAATTTTTGTTCGTAAAATCCAAGTATGTATCTTTTAACCTAACAAAAAAGATCGATCGAAAAATTCATTATTATTAAGACGAGCAATTCTTGTCTTGTACAGGCGAACCGAAAAATTGCTACGAAAATGAAATGCAAATTAGGAAAATTTATTATTATCCCGCGGTCAAGGATAAAAATACCGAAAATCCGAGGGGGGGATACAGGACGTGATTAATAAGAGCCGTGTAATGCCCCCTAAGAAATTTAACAACGCTGGGGGAAGATTTAAATTCCCCTGAAGATCATTTTGCGGGATTTGTTTCGGATCACTGTTGAAATCAGAAATTAGAAACAAAAATAAAGCGGTACGGATTGTTTTTTATGTCTTTGTTTTTACTAAATGTTTGTATAATTTTAATTGTGAGGTTTATATTTCGCTTAAAACTAAAGCTACTTTTATATATTTTTTTATAAAATTCATAATTGAAATCTGAATGAAGCAAGACACTTTTGCTTACTTGCTACAACATTCTGCGTTTGTCACTGTATTTTAGTAGTGTGTGTTCAAATTACTAACTTATTATTTTTGTATTGCCACTCAATTAATGAAAATTCTTTCGATTCAACTGGCCGTCCTGCAGGCCTTTTATAGTACAGTAGCCCGTAGAACATTTAAATCACCAAAAAGGTTACCGTTTGCCGTTGTGATATTGTTATTTATTACGAAATTATAGATACTTTAACCCAAGTTTTACAGATCGCAACCCGCCGTAACCTATATTTGTATATCTCTAAAATTGATATTTTTTTATTTTTCAAGGTTTACCACACAGTTTAGCTATTGTCGTGTTCTACAGCTTGGTTTGATTGCCACAGATAAAAGTAAGACTATAAAAAGTAGCCATACAGAGATTTAAGACCTGATGAAAATAGTTGGATTTTATCTGGTCTTAAATCTGTGTATGATCACTTTCCAAAGTCTTACTATTATTAGTGGCAATCAAAAAAAGCTGTAGAACAGGACAATAGCTAAACCATGTGGTAAACTTTGAAAAATTAAAAAAAAAACATTTTTGGAGATATACAAATATAGGTTACGGCGGGTTGCGATTTGTAAAACTTGGGTTAAAGTATCTATAATTTCGTAATAAATAACTATATCACAACGGCAAACGGTAACCTTGTTGGTGATTTAAATGTTCTACGGGCTACTGTACTATTAGGTACCTTCCTAAAAAAAATCACAATGATTGCACGCAATGGGGAAAACAACTGTCAAAATGGCGCTACGTACGCTTGTTCAACCAGAACTGTCAGAAAAGAGGATTTTTACTTTAAAAATCGTTTTATAGCTTTAAAATTACCAAACTCTGTGTATGTTGGCACTTACAATAAATCTGGATTTATTTCCGATAAATCTGGATATTAAGAATAAAATTATAGGTAAATGTTGTAAGAAAAATAACGTCCTAATTTGGCTTGCATTGTAGAATAGTTTTTTATATTCATTTTGGGTCAATGGGTCTTTTTCGGTAAAGATACCACAAATTAAATACATTACAAGCGAAACGACTACTGTCTTAGACCTAGTTCGCACGGGAGTTAAAAAAGCGTTGCGTTAAAACCCGGCGTTGGCGCTTTTAAAACGTTCTCTCTCTGACTGTTCATACTAACGCTTTAAAATCACTTTGTCTCGTCTCTCGCTTCAGTTAAGACGTGAAAATGGTTTCTGCTAAATTAATAGCAATAGCGGTTTGTGTTGCTAGAAGACGCAAAAGAAGACAAAAGGCATTCTGGGTACATCCTCTGAATGAACAGAGATACTTAAAAGGGCAGTTTGTGACACTGTACGAAGAATTAAGGCAATACCCCTTAAATTTTTTTAATTATTTTCGAATGTCTGTAACGTCATTTGACGCATTGTTGGAAATAGTGGGGCCTCGAATAACATTTCAAGACACCAACATGCGTTTGGCGGTACCACCTGTACAACGACTGGCTGTCACGCTGAGGTAAGTTAAACAATAATAACAAACAAGATTACAAAAAAAATATATTTTAAATACTTATTTTTAACAATCATCTGGAGACAAGTAAAATTCTTCTGGTGAACTTATATTGACCAAGGGGCTTCGAACCGTTGTTGAACTTGATGGGTCAGTGTTCGATGGAGATGGAGATGCGCAAATATTTGGATTGAAAGTCGTAAAAAAGCTCTGTGCAGAGTGTGGCCTATAACCTAGTGCAGTTGAATTAGCGGGGCGGTATTGACGATTCTCTAAAACCGTGATTACTTTCGATGGGTGCACAGGATTATCAGGGGCTTGAGTGAATGTTGGCTGTGAGTACTGTTGTTGTTGTGGCGTCTGACTATAGATGAACGACCCCGACTGCGAGTGCTGCTAATACACATCACGAGCTTGCGTGGATGTTGGTTGCGAGTGGTTTGGTTGAAGAGAAAGGTTTGAATTTGGGTGACTGAAATTTGATTCAATGTTTGGTCTATTAAACGGCGATTGGCTAGGCTGACTGATGTATGAACGTATGTTATGCGAGAAAGTGCGAATGACGTTTAATATTTCGATCTTGGCTAACATTTTGTTATCATCGTCCATCTTTTTAAGTGATTGAACCAGTGATAAACAGAATGTTTTATCCTCGTCAATTTCAGCTATTTCTTTGTCAATGGCCTTCAGAATTTCATTCTCAAAGGATGATGTAGTTTTCTTTTTCTTCTTTGGAGGGTCTGAAAGATTACGAGTGGCAGTCGAAGATCCAGCGGGTGAATTTTCAATATCCGGTGTTGACGGACTTTCAGTATTTCGCTCTGATACATTTGTCGAATTGCTGTAATTTCCAGAAGTGTGGGCATCTTTTACATATGGAACTAGAAACAGTAATAAGTCATAATATCTGTATTTTTTTCTCTTTTTTGCACCTTGTCCTGAAGTAACATCCTTTTGGGCTTGATACTCACGCCGGAAGTTGTCCCTTAAGTGTTTCCACTTTAATTGTATGTCTTTGCCTGAAAAAGGAAATACAATTAATTGTGCAATAAAACTTCATTTGTTACAGATTTCTAGCGACAGGCAACAATTTTCATGATTTACATTATCAGTTTCTACTTGGAGTGTCTACCATACATTATATTATCAAACAAGTTTGTGACGCAATATGGAATTGTTTAATGCCTATGTATATGCCAGAAAAAACAAAGGAGGACTTTAAAAAAATATCAGACGAATTTTATCATCGCACTAATTTTCCCAATGTGATCGGAGCTGTAGATGGCAAACACATTGAAATAACAAAACCCGATCAAAGTGGCTCACTGTACTATAATTATAAAAACTATTTTTCTATTATTTTAATGGCAATTTGTGATGCTAACTATTGTTTTACTTGCATTGAAGTAGGAGCATACGGCGGTTCTAGTGACTCAAACGTATTTAAAAAATCATCATTTAATAGGCAATTACAATCAGGCCAAATCGATTTACCAGAACCGAAAACTTTGCCGAATGATCCGAATGGGAAACGTATGCCGTTTGTATTAATTGGCGATGAAGCCTTTGCCCTATCCGAACATGTTTTAAGAGCATATCCAAACCGCAACTTGACCGTACTACAACGTGTTTATAATTACCGACTAACACGAGCACGAAGAATGATTGAATGTAGTTTTGGTATTCTATCAATCAAATGGAGGATTTTAACAAGAGCTATAGATCTTCAACCCGATCGCACAATATCAGTAGTTAAAGCATGTTGCATACTACACAATTATGTGAGAGCTAAAGATGGATTCCAATTCGATGATACTTTATTTGACAGTACAATACAAGGTCTACAACCGACAGGTGTAAGAAGTAACCACACGGGTCTGCAAATACGTGATTATTTTGCTAAATATTTTACATCACCACAAGGTGCTATTCCGTGGCAATACCAAGTTATCAATAGACAGAATAGTGACTAAAGAGAAATAATTAGGTAGATACTTACTTATTTGATTAAAATAAATAAAGATAAATTACGAACTTACTTCGACTATTTTTTTCCTCATTAGTGAGGGTTTCCCAGTCCTCTGACAGTTTTTTGGTTATGTCCTCCCAGGCACTATTCTTCATAATTTTATTTGAGTATTCTGGCAACGTTTTTGCATATAGAAATGGACGAGACTCCACCTCATAATTAGCACTTCGGGATCTACAACCCACGACATCGTAATATCGACGTTCTGATGATGTAGGGACTCGTAAGGAATACCTACAAAAACAAACACGTCCGAACGCTAAACGAGCGCGCGGCACACTGACTTCAGCGCCGGCGCTTTTTTAGCGCTCGTGTGAATAATAATTATAAGTTTCATATGGTCTGTTCCATTTAACGCCCAACGCCCAGCGTTGAAAATACGACACTGCTCGATTAAAAAACGTCGCGTTTTAAAAGCGCCGACATGTGAACATACACTTGGAAATGCATTTGATCAATTTGAACGCTTTTTTAACGAACGTTGAAAAAGCGTTCGTGCGAACTGGGCCTTAGGGAACAAACCTATGCAGCGCCATCTACAATTAGCTTTGCGTTGCCATCTACATTCATCATTCCATTTTCTTGATATTGAACCTTATTCGTGAGTTAATTAATAGTGTCACGGAGTGGAACGAAAATCGTCTTCTTAATGCGATTTTTTTATGTAATACCTAGGTCTGCGGCTGTTTCGACCGACAGATTGTAGAGATCCATGTTTAGCCCTAAATAGCAGCATGCATCATGTGGCTGAGGTGATGATGAACATTACAAATTAGCAATTTTTTATTTTGTTTATTCTAGCTTTTACTCGAGTTTCTCACCGTGCAATATTTTCCTACGAAACCAAAACATACAGAGTTTAATCTGCAAAACTCTGCTCTTCCACCACATGTGTATTTGTTTAGGAACTGCGTCGCTTATTTATTTAGCCTCTAGTTAAGCTTCGAGAGATCTTTGAGACGCTGGGAACTGGGGCACTAAAATAACTAACAGTTACAAGCTAATGAATACCAAAACTATTTTTTTTACATAGGAAAATATAAACAAGGACCCCAATTTAATTCTAAAAAATAATTTGAAGTGTCTACTTAAATGTAATTTGCAATTTTCTTTTCTTTTCTTCAGCGGCATGTTTCATAAACGTTATCGCTACTGCATCGATTGTACACGCTATCAATGATGATAATTATACAAAGTGTTACAAAATAACCCCTAATGCCGAATATGGTAAATAGGGACCATCAAACTTAACAACTTTTATTATGGGACCTACTCTGAAATCGCGAAAAAAGGAACAGCTATGTTTCATACAAAAATTAATATCGAAAATATCAAAATGAATGAGGCAGATGTTTTTTTTTTACATCGCATATTAAAAGTTGTTCAGTTTGATGGTCCCCATCTACCATATTCGGTATGAGGTGGATATATTTATCTTTTTACACTTTCACATATTTATCTTTCACACAAAACCCCCACAAACCAGTTGTACCGTATACCCAAATAGTGAATGTTTAACACTAATCCGCTAACTGATGGACAGTCCATTCGTTGTCTTATAAATTGATACGTCAAGGAAGGCCCAATCTCGGCCCGCCGCGCATCTATCAGCCGGGACCAAATGATTGATGAGTGCCCGAATTCCCGGTTCGGACTATTTCCCGTGATTTTTGCTAGTAAAACTCCGTGTCCGGTTTGTAACTTAATCACATGGGCAGTCCCCGATTTACTCACATGGTTAAATGTTTAGACGGTTTTTTTGATGATGACCATTTTTCGTTTGGAGGTTTTCTTAGCTTTCCTTGAGTTTTTTTTATGTTTTTTTTTTATTGGTAATTGGGCAGGCATTTGACTACCTTCTTGCTTGGTAAACAGGATGTGCTCTAAGGTGTAGCACGCTTGCCCCGGAAATGCCTATTCACTCTTGCCTTGAAGAGACCAAAGTTATAACTACCGGGGAACACATGAGCAGGCAGCGCATTCCATCCTTTAGCATTTCGCATAAGAAATATTTTGGCAAAGCGCTTGGTACGGACTCTTGGACCGGTACGGATTTGAACCGTACGGACTCGGAGGATTGAAGAAGTTTTAGGGTGATGGCACATTTTTCTGATGTACGAGTTAACACGCCGTATTTTATATGGACGTGTTGTAAGAGTGCTTCTAGTTCATACGTTGACTATGAAAACCGATGTCATCTGACGGGCGTGTTAACATGTGTCAGACAAATGTGCCAGGACCTTAAGATTGATGTTATTTTGTGTATCCTTCTGTTTTTCGTGATAAAAATGTAATGCCTTTATCTTTAGTAACCAGGGCAGGGACCCTGAAAAGAAGGTCTGGACCAAAAAATTATATAAAAAAGCCATCTTAATTAATATCTCACTTAATTTAAAGGTATAAAATTCTTTACAATCATTTATTTCAGGATTGACTTTTACAGAACTGGTTCACTCGTCTCCTTTTTCATTTCCTCTTTAACTCAATTGAAAAGGATAATAGCTCCAAGTTTATTCACGGCAAATATTAAAAAGGTAAATATTATTCCCAATCGTCGATCAACAGACTCGATTTGCCGATTCATTCATAGCAAATACGTGGAATTTAGTGGATTTTCTTGGAGGGCCGGCTAGGAGCAGAGCAAATCTACCGTATCGATTATTATCGCCACTTCGGTCCCATTACCTTAGCATTAATCGATTACTTAGCGCGATAAAACAGTAAATACAGACAATATTTTAGGCGCGAATATCAATAAAATAGGACTTGTCTTATAAAATAACTGGAAAGAAAACTCATTTTAGCTGATTGACAGAAAAATCTAGACTTGAAATATCGCAGAAGACGTAAGTACGTTCGCTTCATCTGCATACACCCTAACTATTAGACGTATATACATACGTTTGTTAAGGCGTTAAATCCCATTGGAATGTTCACGGTGTCAGATTGGATTCCAGGAGGTGCGCAGATTCGGGAATTCCGAAATACCAAGTAATAGGGATTTCGCACGACAAAAATGCTTTCAACAATGATGAGGCTTTCGAATAGGAGTTACTTTGGTATGGCTCAATTCAATGAAGTGTTTACAATTAAGATAAGTAATAAAAAAAATCAAACGTTTACGTCGGCATCGTAACATAATTTGTCTACGTAAATGAGTAGGTCTGTGACTTATTGAAGCATTTATATTTATTTTTATAAATGTTATACTGCCCGGCATATATATTGGCAAGAGAAATAAAGGGACAAAAGATGCGCAGTAGCCATAAACACTAAGTTTATGGCTACTGATCTTTTGTCTCTTTCATTTTCTTGCCAATATATATGCCGGCATCTATCTCTATGCTTTTAAAGTCTTTATAAGTGATGCATCAGGCTGCGTTCAAACGATAACGCACCACTCGCCCTCAACCCGAACTCAACTCAAACTCACCTCACCTGCAGCCCACCTTGAAATACATCGCTTACGATTTTGAGTCTTATGACACATTAATAAGCTCTTGTGTAATCTTCAGGTGAGTTTGAGGTGAGTTCGGGTTGAGTTTGAGTTGAGCTCGGATTGTGTTCGGGTTGAGTTTGAGTTGAGTTCGGGTTGAGCGCGAGGCGTGTGCAGTTGCTACGACAAAATATAACGGAGCTTATTAATGTGTTAATTATAAAACTCAAAATTGTAAGCGCTGTATTTCAAGGAGTGGGCTCCGGTTGAGTTGAGTTCGAGTTGAGTTTGGATTGAGGGCGAGTCGTGCGTTATCGTTTGAACGGAGTGAAGTAGAATTTTGTATGTCTGAATTTGAATTTTGAATAACAATGCGAGCCATACCTGTATAATCGCGCCGTATCACCACAAAATAGCCTCAAAAAGTTCCTAAAGTTAGCTCGTAACTTTTTCACGACATCTAAAAATAGGATTAACATACTTTAGTAGGTATTCATAAAAAATATTCGCCGGCAGTGTTTCATCACAAAATCTGCTGCCGTAGTAAAATTGCGTTGCGTCGAGCCTTATTTCACTAACTATTGTTTACAAAACCGAACAAAGTTCGCGAAGAAAGTTTACGCCATTGAGCGAGCTTAGCGATAATCTCGCACTCAGAGGATCAAACAATTTCGGTAAACGAGTTCGGTGATAAGCGACGTGGTTCTGAATTTTTAATGCCCTTAACGAAACTTTGGTGTGATTGTTAAATTAGCGTTTGATATAAAATTTTAAGTTCACCATCACAATACAACATTATATTTTGTATATGTTACGGCTAATACCCGAAGTGCGGCTAAACCTAGTTTTAGCCGGCTAAAACTAGGTGTAGCCGATTTGCTCGCGGCTAATACTAGGTGTAGCCGGCTAAAACTAGGTGTAGCATAGGGTATTAAGAAAATTATTTCTGTTGCCTGTTAAAAAAAATAACCTCGAAATTTAAGTCTCACGCTACGCTGCGCTTCGCGCTCGCCTTAAATTTCTAACCTATATTCGGGACCTACAGGAGCAAAGCAGATCGGTTCACCTAGTTTTAGCCAACAGCTATCGGCTACACCTAGTTTTAGTCGCCTAAAACTAGGTTTAGCCGCACTTCGGGTATTAGCCGTAACATAAATACCTACAGAAACACGGGTCACATATTTTCATTTTATTTTATATTATTTCAGAATCAGTATAAAAAAATTATAATGATACCTTAAAAACTCACGAAGTTACAAGCTTTTCGTGTTGTGCGAGCGAGACATTTTAGTAGGGCGTGAATTATGGTTTTTTTAATTATCATTTAGTCAAAATATAACATGATATAAAAAATATTGCAATCGATCTATTACTGATTCTGAACAAACAGTTTTCAGGTTTCGTATAAGTAAAAAAATAATCTAACAAAAAATAGCTTCGAAAATAAATTAATGGCTCTGAAAAGCAAGAAATAAAATATTGAAATCTGCATAATAACTAACTCGAAAGTTTGTATGCATATCTTATATTAAACAGCGCCTTTTGAAGTCGGGTGGGGGAACGAAGGATATTTTTTATCTAATATATCTAAACTTTAATCATGGGTTAAACCCATCCACCCCAAACACCCCACCCGACTTCGTAAGACAAGGGGGGTGTAGTGAGATAACACGTGTATTTATTTTTTCGTTTGAACGCGCGATTTTTAGAACCGGAACGAACTTCAACCTTTATGTCGTCATGTAATTTATCTGTCTCTGTCCGTTATTGTATTTTTTAAGATACATTGTACCAAAAAAATATATGTTATTTGGGGGGAGGGAGGGGGGTTTATTAAAAAAACCTCACCACGTATCACCAGGGGGAGGGGGAGTTAAGAAGTAGCTAAAATTGCGTGATTAATGGACGATACCAAAGTAGACGGGACTGTTCCGTACACGCTCAGATAGACATTACGTACAAGCAATCTCAGACAAAACCGGGCTATAGTCAGCCTATAATAGTTCCAAGAAGAACAAAGCAAATGTCGGAAGTATTTTTGTAAGACCAAAGCGGTGCTTACATACTATACTATATTATTTGGTTCCGCTATGGTTCTAAAACTGATCCAACTGTGAAACATTTGTAATGAATATTTACGCAAACACATGTGGCAGTGTACAATAGTTATCAAAAATATCGTGTTACTGGCGGTATCATTATCCAGACAAAAAAAATAAAAAAAAACAGTAATAACTACATCAAAACGTATTTGTGATACGGATCGTGTGTTTATTGAAACCATATTAGTATAGGTACGTAATTAAATTAGTGTATTATTAGCTTACGTAATTAGTAATATCTATCTTGCCAATTCAATACAATCAATCTCATAAACACTTTGTATAAATCTTCATCTTATTCTTACTTACGTAAGATATATTCTTAAGTGAAAGAGTCAATAACACAATATAATAATTTCACCATTAGCCACAGACTTTAAAATAAACGCCACCAAAAATCAAAGTTCCAAAGTTGAAATTGTGAAACGTATTTAAACTTTTCCGAATAATTTATCATTTCCCGGTAACAGTATATTTCCTACGGGCCCAAAGAAGCAAAAGCGGTGAACAAAAGCTTACTGGAATGCTGGAAGACAATACGCGAAAATGTAACAAGAGGAATAATTGTTTTCTTGATTAATTCAGAATACGGAGACATACTGGGACTCCCTAGGCGAACAAACCGTGGTACTGTGGATACCAACCAACAAAAGCATCTCTTTCCACTTCAAATTCAACCTTAAAGAATTGTGATAAGTCACTTTTAATTTTAAAAAATATATCAAGTTTTTCCAACTTTGAACCGGAGATGCTTTAACAAGCAGGTTTAAGCTTGCTCCTTTTCTTCAGATGGAAAAACCATAAGTTTAGTTTTTATTCCAGCTTTGTATAAAATTGTATGTAACTGTACACGCAGCCACAAAAAGTGAGCTAACCACAAAGACTTATGAAGTCCGCTTCTCTTTGAGGTCATAATAGACATTAAGTTAGTTTTTAATTTCCAGCTGATTCTGCCTAATTAAGCTATTTTTTATCATACTAAGTAAGCCTGTGCTGCTCTGCCCAAGTTTTGCTTTAATGAAAAAGAGATGTTTTTTGAAACAGTAAATTGTAAGTCTGTGAAATTAAAGTAGTATAAAAGATTTATTAGCGCTGATGATGATAAACAGGGTAGGATAACTTTCAAAAGGTCGTTTAATGTGATCAGTTTTTAAATTTTTATCAATAATAAAATTAAATCGATTACATAGGGTTACCATTACAAAATTTGGAAAGTCCTGACAAAAAGCCGGATATTTAAATAAAAGTCCGGACATTTTCACAGATAGATCCAGACTCAGATAGATACATTTTGGGACTTCACTTTCGAACACTACTGGTGTTTGTTTTTCAACTAGTATTACATCGCCCAATTTTAAAAAGCCGGACAAATTACGAAGCCGGACAAAATCTGGACAATAGTCTAAAAGTCCGGACATGTCCGGACTAATCCGGACGGATGGCAACCATAGATTACACTCAATACAATATTTTACCTTTTTGTGATAAACATGTTGTCCATTATATCATCATAATCTGAATATTCCAATATTTCGTCTAACTTTCTCCATATTGTTTGAGTATGTACTTATCCAGGCGCATCCATTTTCGAACAGACGTACTGCAATTTCTATTTCGTATTTTATTTTTCGATTTTATCTTCTCATCTCGTCGATGGATTAATATAGTAAAGTGCCAGACCATTTTATACAGCATTAAGCTTATAGGTTTATTTCAATTTAAACTATCTGTATGTGATTGTAGATCGATAATATTTGGACTACTATACGTCACAGATCAGGTATCTGCATTAGTTCCGTGTAGGTAGTGGGATGCGATTATGTATATCTGTTCACTCTATTCCTATTGTTTTCGTCCCTAATAGAAAGACCTATGCTACAGGAATAATGATGATGATGATGACAAAGGATATATCTATGAAGAATAATAAGCTAGTTCTAACCAGTATTTGATCAGCCTTTTCTTAATAGTACACTTGTAAGTAAAGGGTGACTGATAATAAACTAGAGTAGTAAGCAAAATAGTGGGCAAGAGAGCATATATTTGTATTACAAAAAACAATCTGTCTAAAACAAAACATAATCAAATTAACAATGCAAAAGCAACATCAAATATCCAACAAAATATAGAGCGTGTACAATTTTAAATAACGTACGAGTTTGCGTACAATATGTATGGAGTTTGTTGGCCCATCCTACTATACGTCTATATGTCGTTCTGCAATGCACACAATCACTTTGAGTGCTCGTTGGTTCCATCCAATAGGAATTTAAGAGAGATTTTCTATTTTTCCTTTATACTTTACATCGTTTCGCATAAGCACGGTTATCGTACTAACTATATACTACTTTTAATTTAATGATCTTTGCTAGTTCAAGATGAAACTATAAACATTTCTGTTAAAAAAATAAATTAATACCTTTGCATTGTACAGTGACTGTTAACACTGCAGCTATTAATTAAATTAAACAAGTACTAGTCGTGAGTTCGTGACAATATAGAAAAGTAAAGGTAGTAAAAATATTATAGTTTCAATAAAACGTTTTATAACATCAGGCAACAATACTTCATTCTTACTTATTTCGTTTAAAATATATGTTCTATAGAAATTATTTCAGCATTTGAGTCACTCGACTCTAAAACTGTAAACATTACTTTAACAATCTCGAAAAGGTAGTCTTTACGACAATAGCAAACAAAGAATTGGAAAAGTAACAACTTTTCAAGGAATTATCTACACGTAATCACCTAAAAGTTACCACAGGTTGAAGCACTGTTGTTGTTTGTTCGAAGGGACGACTAACCAACTAACCCTATCGGGACAGTATCAACACCCACATTTCGGTATTGGACGTCGAAATTGGAATGAGCTGATTCACCTTGCTTACAAATGTCGATCTAGTTCGGCTGGATTTAGTGATGTGTGAGCTGACGAGCAATTCACTAGTCCATTACAAGTATCGATACTACTTATTCATAATAAATTGTTCATGTGAAAGGTTGTATGACAGAAATGTGATTAAACATAATTTGGAAACTACTAAAAAGACAAAACAAGACAAGCAGAATCCTGTAGGAACAGACCACTCAATGATAAACCACCATCTGAAACTTAAACGCTTATCTAATAATCCAACGCACGCTTCCAATTAATGAAATCACCAGCATTTCAACAAAACCATCACACTACCCGTTTAATATAAAACTTTCTGCAAGTCACCTTGTTATTAAAAGTCGATTCCCAGCGCACCAGCTCCGTTTCATCGATAGGCCATATCATCCCTACGTAACTTCGCAATTTGGCTTCAAGGCACGCGCCGGGATCCGTGTGAATGTTTAGACATACCTGGCCGAGGTAAAGATTATGACCGCACTGAGACTGTTGGACTGAGTGGAGCTAAGATTTAATGGGGTTTTGGTGAAGAAAATGATGATCGTGGCCTATATTACATAAATTCTTCTTAAAAGCTTCGATAGCGAGAAAGATATTAACTTTTAGGGCCTTAGTAGAAAAAAGCATGAGATTCCAAGGATAGAAAAAGAAAAAAAAACTAAAATAGCTAAATTCTTACAGTCTTTTTTTAAATGGGAATTGCGATTGCCGAATGCCAAGTGGTGGTTTTTATTATTTTCATGAAGACATTTCTATATTTTAGATATTTAGGTAAGTAGGTAGATTTTAGTTATAGACACTTTTCCATATCGATTATAAACCTTTTTATTTAATTTTCACGAAATTAGTGTAACATCAGTACCAGCAACAGAATATCATAATAGTGTTAGCACATCATGCAAAAACCGTATTGTCGATTATTCACCGGTCCAACATTTCCATGCAACACCTCTAAAATTGTGCTAAGAAAGGAATGGAGCTGGCAATATTCAGTATTATGCATCTTCAAGCACCGAGAACGCTCACTTCATTTGAATCTTAAAGACTTCTTGAAACGAGTTTTCACCCCGTATTTTAACTGTAAAATTTACTTGTTGTTAATGACGTTTACCTTTTACACTTTCATGTTAAAGACGGATTTATAGATGTTATTGAAATTAATTCATCAATATCTACCTTCTGGAAAGTCATCAATAAAGATAGCTGAGTATTATTTTTGTCATCTTTAGCTTTAGTAACAATTATGTTAATTTCTCTCTTGATTACAGCTAAAACTACTACATGCAACCCTTGGGCGTTGTTAATTGTTTTCTATTACACTACGGTTTTCGTCTAGCATCGTTACCTTTGTTGCCATACTCAATGGTCAGCAGTTGCTTAATAATGTGTAACGGTCGTGGATTAGTAGATCGTGCCCCGAATCCGCTCTAAGGCTTTTGTTGTCGAAACTATTTTGGAGTAGAAGTTACCTTATCGGCATTTTTATGTTATACCATCCGTATGATTAGGCGCCGAGTTAATATTATTTGATGCTCGTGCCACAGTGAAACCTATTGTGATTCCCTCGGTATCGCGCCGATGAATAGGGTTGTAGATTTTTATGTTAATACCGCGATCGCTATCAGTTTCATTCATAGTCAGCATTTTGTTTAAATAGCTTCTTTTACTTATCTTTGTGTGTTCACTGCTGTATTGTTGCTTTCAAACTCGTTATGAAGAGATTTATTTTCTGTTTTGTTACCATTATTTATGGGTAGACTGATTACCTACTTCAAGTTACCCAATGCTTTTGAAAATGCTTTATCATACATGTAAATTAAATTATGTTTCGCGGAGCATCTCACATTTCATGCCAATTAATCTTGCGATTGAGCGCAGCAATTTTTTATTAAACTCTGGGGCATACATTTGTAACGAAGAGATGGGGCGAATTAAATTTTGTCAGCCTGAATAAGGGTCGAATTTTATTTTGCATAAAATAACTGAGCCCGACCATTTGGATAAATGTTAAGCAATTGAATTTAAGAGGAGGCTCCCAGAATTTGGCAATATTTGAACTCAAATAGTGACGTCTGTACAATCTCAATGAATGTCAAATTCAGGTATATGCTTTTATGGACCTTCGTTTAGTGGATGACGGCAGGATTTCAGAAATTATTGAGTTTGGCTCGATAGTTTTTTATTCTGAAAACATGTCCTTTTTAGGGGAATTTTTGAAATATCTCTTTAATTATACATCGTTTCTGACCAAAATTTATGTAAATCAAAAGCAAATTACGTGTTCCAGTGACTGACGGCACAAAAATCGTATATATTAATTATTACTATTGTTATTACCAAAAAAGAGATTAAATACAAGCGCGCTGCGGGCGCCGCCTTCGTTAGTACTGCGCAGTGCGCCGTCGAGGTAGGACGTGTGTCGCTCGCGCATCGAATTTTTTATCAGTACGAGCATTGCTTTGCAATCTATCTATACAGTTGTTTAACGTATGTACTTGCGCAGAGCAACGGAGGGGATTTCGCGAGGGCTAGGGCGGTTTCCCTCAAATTTCTATGATAAAGATTGTATAACTGTGGTATGGGTAACAAACAGCAAAGCGCGCGTGTTCATCGTTCTGGCAGCGCCACGGTTTCCGATTTGCGTGAATTAAATACACCACGAATGTAAATTTTTTGCCAGTCGGGAGCTCGGGAGAAAGTAGGTTTGATCGCCCCCCACTGGAAGAGGTACATCCGAAGACGTACGCATATGTCCATCATTAGGTTTGAGGAGCCACGTCACACCATTATTTAGCAGCAAAGTAGATTATTTTGTAGCACAAATCCTGAAGTTAGCATCATAATATATCACGAGAGGTATCAATACAAAGGTGGCTCCTCAGTCTAAACATCAGGTTTGAGGAGCCACTCTGGAACTCGCTAAGTACCAGTTGAATACTTTAGAAAATTAATGCATCGTTTAGCAGCAAATGTGTAAAGTACTTGCTATTTTTTTTTATTTTTAGCTCAGTAGTGCTGGAGAACGCAATTTGTATGGCTCCTCAATGCTGACGTTTTGCATATAAACAACTTACTTACTGTACCTACCTCAGATAACAATGGAATCAAAACCAGATACGCTTACATTTAGCAAAAATTTCTGTTATATATGGCTTTTTTTCGTTTCCACAACGCGATGTGGTCGTTTGGTATTGTTGACCACGACGCGAATTTCGCTTTGTGGTATTTCTATGATTACCACAACGCATTCTGTGCACTTTTATAAGAGCCATGACACGGATTTCGCGTTGTGGCATTTTTGCAGTGACCAGAACGCGTTGTTAGCGTTTTTTCGCTCAAGATCCTTAAGAGGCATATTACGTTGCGACTGTGATTTTTGCGTAAAATGGCCAATTTTGGGGTTCTCGATCTCAGAAACAACAATAAATTAACAGTTTTGACTTATTGAACAGTGTAGAATAGCTATTGGAATAGATCATAGCGGCCTCGCTTTTTTGAAAATTTGCTTAACTTCATAATTAAACCCGAAATTGCAGTTAAAGATTTTCATAAAATGCGCGAAGGCACTTTTTTGGGGTCATGGATTGAACTACTGTGCTAAACAAATGAAAAAAAAAATTGAATATTATTTCTTATATAGTCGAATAGATCATAGCGGCCTCGGAATTTTGAAATATGTGAAATGGAATTAGGGCATGGAACCGATTTTAACCGATTCCAAAATAACCGGGAAAAACCGATTCTTTTTTGTCCTGTGAGAATCGATTCTTAAATAAGTAAGAATCGATTCTCAATTCTTTTCGATTCTCGTTAAAAAAATAACAAATTCCCAATCTTACTGCTTAGACACGGCTTAAGTTGTGATGGCGCGCACAATTGAGGAGGAGGCAGAAAATGATGTGACACATGCTATAAGGCCTTATTTTTTTAAATCCTACCTGATTCTCTTCTGATACCTATTAAGTCGAAACAAAATTAGCAATTTTCGATTCAAAAATCACTTCAATACAGACTTGCGGAACAAAAATGGGTAATTACTAATTTTTTTAAAGTATTTTAACAAAAATAGTTAATTTCTATACAAAGTATGCATCTTGATTTTAGTTAAGTAGGTATGTACCTCTACTACCGTAAAAAAACACGTGTTTGTTTGTAATAAAATTAGTTAATTACTTTGGGGTTGCATCAAAATTGGTTAACTGCATAAGGGTTGGGTCAATATTAGTTAACTGCATTTAAAAAACTTATATGTCTTGATTTAAAAAGCTATTTTATTGGGAGAGCATCTCATACAATGATTTTTTCTATTATTTTTCCTGTCAAAAAGTAAAATTCATTATTATTGTGGTAGGTACGTAATAAATAGTTTTTTGCTTTTTTCCTTGATTCCTTCCTTTTATGTTTGACTGTTATTGTTCCTATCGTTAATTCCTGTGCAATTTATTGTTACTTTATTTATTGTAAGTGAAAAAAGACTAGAAGAAGTGAAACAGTACACACGATAGGAGTAATACTCCTACCTATTCTACTATAGACCCTATAACAATTAAGTACCTGTTTTTACATTTGAGATTTTTGCATTTACAATGCTATTTTTAAACAATACTAAATAATATACTAGAAAAAATACGACTCGCACCAGATCAATACTCAGACGGGAATCGAACCCGCGACCTTTGGATATCCGGTCCAATGCTCTGACCGCTGAGCTACCGAGTCACTAGTGACATCGTCGAATTTTTCCTAGTATATCCTAAACTCTTACACTGTAAGCCAGCGTTATTTCACCAATGTAAGGAATTACCTCGACATTCAATTGAAATATCTTTCCAGATATTTTAACAATTGATTAAGATGTAATAGCTATAAAATTTTTACATTTGAGATTTTTGCATTTACAATGCTATTTTTAAACAATACTAAATAATATACTAGAAAAAATACGACTCGCACCAGATCAATACTCAGACGGGAATTGAACCCGCGACCTTTGGATATCCGGTCCAATGCTCTGACCGCTGAGCTACCGAGTCACTAGTGACATCGTCGAATTTTTCCTAGTATATCCTAAACTCTTACGCTGTAAGCCAGCGTTATTTCACCAATGTAAGGAATTACCTCGACATTCAATTGAAATATCTTTCCAGATATTTTAACAATTGATTAAGATGAAATAGCTATAAAATTTTTACATTTGAGATTTTTGCATTTACAATGCTATTTTTAAACAATACTAAATAATATACTAGAAAAAATACGACTCGCACCAGCTCAATACTCAGACGGGAATCGAACCCGCGACCTTTGGATATCCGGTCCAATGCTCTGACCGCTGAGCTACCGAGTCACTAGTGACATCGTCGAATTTTTCCTAGTATATCCTAAACTCTTACGCTGTAAGCCAGCGTTATTTCACCAATGTAAGGAATTACCTCGACATTCAATTGAAATATCTTTCCAGATATTTTAACAATTGATTAAGATGAAATAGCTATAAAATTTTTACATTTGAGATTTTTGCATTTACAATGCTATTTTTAAACAATACTAAATAATATACTAGAAAAAATACGACTCGCACCAGATCAATACTCAGACGGGAATCGAACCCGCGACCTTTGGATATCCGGTCCAATGCTCTGACCGCTGAGCTACCGAGTCACTAGTGACATCGTCGAATTTTTCCTAGTATATCCTAAACTCTTACGCTGTAAGCCAGCGTTATTTCACCAATGTAAGGAATTACCTCGACATTCAATTGAAATATCTTTCCAGATATTTTAACAATTGATTAAGATGAAATAGCTATAAAATTTTTACATTTGAGATTTTTGCATTTACAATGCTATTTTTAAACAATACTAAATAATATACTAGAAAAAATACGACTCGCACCAGATCAATACTCAGACGGGAATCGAACCCGCGACCTTTGGATATCCGGTCCAATGCTCTGACCGCTGAGCTACCGAGTCACTAGTGACATCGTCGAATTTTTCCTAATATATCCTAAACTCTTACGCTGTAAGCCAGCGTTATTTCACCAATGTAAGGAATTACCTCGATATTCAATTGAAATATCTTTCCAGATATTTTAACAATTGATTAAGATGAAATAGCTATAAATTTTTTACATTTGAGATTTTTGCATTTACAATGCTATTTTTAAACAATACTAAATAATATACTAGAAAAAATACGACTCGCACCAGATCAATACTCAGACGGGAATCGAACCCGCGACCTTTGGATATCCGGTCCAATGCTCTGACCGCTGAGCTACCGAGTCACTAGTGACATCGTCGAATTTTTCCTAGTATATCCTAAACTCTTACGCTGTAAGCCAGCGTTATTTCACCAATGTAAGGAATTACCTCGACATTCAATTGAAATATCTTTCCAGATATTTTAACAATTGATTAAGATGAAATAGCTATAAAATTTTTACATTTGAGATTTTTGCATTTACAATGCTATTTTTAAACAATACTAAATAATATACTAGAAAAAATACGACTCGCACCAGATCAATACTCAGACGGGAATCGAACCCGCGACCTTTGGATATCCGGTCCAATGCTCTGACCGCTGAGCTACCGAGTCACTAGTGACATCGTCGAATTTTTCCTAGTATATCCTAAACTGTCCTATGTCACTAGTGACTCGGTAGCTCAGCGGTCAGAGCATTGGACCGGATATCCAAAGGTCGCGGGTTCGATTCCCGTCTGAGTATTGATCTGGTGCGAGTCGTATTTTTTCTAGTATATTATTTAGTATTGTTTAAAAATAGCATTGTAAATGCAAAAATTTCAAATGTAAAAAATTTATAGCTATTTCATCTTAATCAATTGTTAAAATATCTGGAAAGATATTTCAATTGAATGTCGAGGTAATTCCTTACATTGGTGAAATAACGCTGGCTTACAGCGTAAGAGTTTAGGATATACTAGGAAAAATTCGACGATGTCACTAGTGACTCGGTAGCTCAGCGATCAGAGCATTGGACCGGATATCCAAAGGTCGCGGGTTCGATTCCCGTCTGAGTATTGATCTGGTGCGAGTCGTATTTTTTCTAGTATATTATTTAGTATTGTTTAAAAATAGCATTGTAAATGCAAAAATCTCAAATGTAAAAAATTTATAGCTATTTCATCTTAATCAATTGTTAAAATATCTGGAAAGATATTTCAATTGAATGTCGAGGTAATTCCTTACATTGGTGAAATAACGCTGGCTTACAGCGTAAGAGTTTAGGATATACTAGGAAAAATTCGACGATGTCACTAGTGACTCGGTAGCTCAGCGGTCAGAGCATTGGACCGGATATCCAAAGGTCGCGGGTTCGATTCCCGTCTGAGTATTGATCTGGTGCGAGTCGTATTTTTTCTAGTATATTATTTAGTATTGTTTAAAAATAGCATTGTAAATGCAAAAATCTCAAATGTAAAAATTTTATAGCTATTTCATCTTAATCAATTGTTAAAATATCTGGAAAGATATTTCAATTGAATGTCGAGGTAATTCCTTACATTGGTGAAATAACGCTGGCTTACAGCGTAAGAGTTTAGGATATACTAGGAAAAATTCGACGATGTCACTAGTGACTCGGTAGCTCAGCGGTCAGAGCATTGGACCGGATATCCAAAGGTCGCGGGTTCGATTCCCGTCTGAGTATTGATCTGGTGCGAGTCGTATTTTTTCTAGTATATTATTTAGTATAAGTACCTGTTTCTTTTATGTTTTCGTGTTTTATTTTAAGTAAATAATTTGATTTTTATAAAAAAATATTAAAAAACGCGTTTTTTCTTTACTTAACATGAAACAAAATTGTAAACAAAAAACCAAAAAAAGAATCGAAAAGAATCGAAAAAAACCGGGTACCCGATTCCAACCAAGGAATCGGAATCGAAATTTTCGATTCTTCAAAGAGGTCCGATTCTGCATGCCCTAAATGGAATGGAATATGTGAAAAAAAATCCCAATCAAAAACCATAAAACTACTAAAAATGCTCAGAATTAACTGTGAATTTGTCCTAGATACATAATTATTATTACGTAAAATTTATATTAGAATAATCTTTACTTCATAATAAAATCAAATTTCATACTTTTATTTGTTGTTTGTACTTGTTTTTCTTTCTGTGTATGTTCAAAGTTGACTCTAAGAAATCGTTCATCAACTTTAATTTTCCTTTCTAACCCTTTAACTTTCCAGTGTATCATCATATTACTTTTTGTCGCGAACACATATAAATGTATTTAGTAGACCCAAAGGTTTCTCTAGGTTGTAGCGCTAAAATCCGTCAAAATCGAAATTTCGACGAAAAAATGTGATAGGGCCCTTAAGGATTCGCTGTAAAGGGTGACCACATTTTGCAAGGGGTACTTGAAAATTAATATCTAACTTACCTACCTACAATAATATTTATTTACTTAAAACGCTTATAATATGGTCATATTTTGACAACCTTCTTTGAGCAAAGTCGAGGTTGCCGCGGTCTTCCAATGGTGACGCTACAAAGTTGTATGGGATTTCATTATTGTCGAGTTTTAGCCACCAGCAATTTCCTTTGAGTTTTCTTTCAAACATAGGTGAAAAATAGTACATTGTACAATCCGCGCAGATAAAGAATGGGATTGAACTGAATCTACTGGAGCCCCCATCAATATGGGTGTGCCGCAGGGATCAATATTGGGCCCATTGCTGTTTCTAATTTATATAAATGACCTTCCCAACTACGCGAATAATTTATGTGAGACAGTACTATTTGCGGATGATACTTCTTTAGTTTTCAAAGTTAACAGAGGTAATAACTGTTCGGACGAAGTAAATAGTGCCCTCTCTAAAGTTTCATACTGGTTTAAAAGTAATGATTTAGCACTTAACCCCAAAAAAACTAAATGTGTAAAATTTTCATTGCCTAATGTTGAGCAGACAGAATAAAATATTAATTTGAATGACGATGAAGTCGAGTTTATTGAAAGTACAATATTTCTAGGTATTGCACTAGATTCTTGACTGCAATGGGATCCACATATCGAAGCCTTGTCAAGTAGACTTAGTTCAGCGGCATTCGCTGTTAAGAAAATAAGGCTTTTAACTGATATTGAAACGGCAAGGTTAGTATATTTTAGTTATTTTCATAGTGTAATGTCTTATGGACTGCTATTGTGGCGCTCAGCTGCCAGTATTGAAAATATTTTTGTACTCCAAAAAAGAGCTGTTCGCGGCATATACAATCTTCGGCGGAGAGATACCTTGAGAGAACTGTTTAAAGAAATAAATATTTTAACTTTGGCAGGCCAATGCATATATGAAAATCTAGTTTATGTAAGAAAACACTATGATTCATTTGCTAAGAACAGCAATAATCACCAGTTTAATACAAGAAATAAAGATAAACTTGCCGTTCCAAGATTTAGGCTTGCAAAAACTAGAGGTTCATTTATGGGGAAAGGCATATCCTTTATTAATAAAGTTCCACAACAAGTAATTGATCTTCCTTTGCATGAATTTAAAAACCATGTTAAAAAAAACCGGTCAAGATCGAGTCGGACTCGCGCACCGAGGGTTCCGTATCATCATAATTGCACCATTAAACCACACTACAGAGTACAATAATAAAATTAGTATTGCAGTTTTAGGTCAGCGCCATCTCTTGACCGATAGTGGAACTAGAAAGAAAGAAAGAAAATACATTTATTTTGAACAACACACAACGATACACAATATGAAAAAGACATTCCAAAGAACTTAACACATACAAAGTTAATAACAATAACATTGTGCATCGTCGCGTGATGTCAAAACTGTACTCGGCTCAGTATAAGCAGCAGGCTAGGCCTGCTGCACTGATATTCTGCCGACTACTACTATGCTACTAACTAACTAATGTAAACTTTTTTAGAAATTTGATAATTTCTAAAAAAGTGTGCAATATTGAGACATCGTTTTATTTTTCCTGTAATCTTTACATAAACTGCTATCACATAGAATCATTTCAGATTTTTCTCTTTGCAAACTTCGGAGATAAGGGGGGGGGAACGGTATTTTTTTTACATTTTTCATCATAAGTCGAAAACTATGTGGTCTAGAAAAAAAATAAAAAATGATTAAAAACGTGCAAACGGCGCTCTTTTATATGATACCCCACATGCCCTAGTAGCCCCACTTCAAATTTTTATGACCTCTTTTCAGGCCCTGCTGTAAAAAAGATATTTATTTCTTATTTGCAAAATAGTTGGGCAAATGTCATCTTAAACTATTCCAAATTTCAAGTTGATACCATTAGTAGTTCTCGAGATATCCAGCTGTGACAGACAGACAGACAGACAGACAGACTGAGTCACACCATAAGGGTTCCTTTTTTACCATTTTGGTACGGAACCCTAAAAACGGTCATGGGTAAAGGTTATTATAAAGTAGACGATTATCTTAAAGATCAAAATGCGTGGAAATGATGTAACACATAACTACTATAAGTACTTTGTTGCCAATAATAATATAAATAAATAAATAATGTTTATTTTCCAACTTTTTACAAAATTTGTAGTACAATCTTATTTATCCTACTTATTCTAGTTACAGTAAATATAACAGCTGGTACAATTTACTACCAATGAAAGTAATATAATAAGTTTATGTTTGTTGCCAATAATCCTGTCACCCTGTTGTAATTATCTGGTAACGATATATTTAAGTTTGTAAATATCGTTACTTATTGCTATTAAAGCTGATAAGTTTCTTGCGCCCGTTCTTCTTGTCAGTTAAAAAAGTCTTGAACGGGTGGTAGGAAAATATAGACGATTCAAAAGTACTTAATAATTAAGTTTATTTGAATAGCTATTTTTTTGCTTTATAACTAATAACAAATTAGTTCTAAGTTCGTGTAGGTACATTGTTTTCTTTTTTTTTTGCTTTATAACTTTTATTTTTAATTACCTTACTGTCTATAATGTTTTACGGTCAATAAATAGTTTTTCTTTCTTTCTTCTTAGTACCTAACTAATAATATGTGAATATACTGAATGGGGAATAGTAAAAAGCATTTTCTTTAATTTTCTTTCTTTCTTATTAAGCTATGTAAGCTTGCCACAAAAATATAAATACTTATCTATAGTTATATTACTTACTTTTATACTTACCTTTATAATTCTAATGAGTGTTCTCAGAACAGATCAAGCCTTGTTTGCAGGCGAAGAGATACATAAAAATCATATAAATATATCTTTTAAATCAGTTGAAAATGCACTTTAAAAATGGGAAACCGGGGCGCTGCCAGAACGATGGACACAAAGCGCTCGGCCGCGCGATAGAGTGCGGGAGCGAGACAGTTGCGAGTAAAATAAGTGGGTGGGGGGCAGCGAACGCACGTAAAAATTTTGCAAGCGGACTCTTAACGCTTTCTATTATTTTCGCAAAACCTGTTAATTTACTTCAACATTGCTTTATTGCGAATGTTCAATGTTTATTGTTTATACCTAATGAATAATGGATACCATTAGGTTGAGCTATTCCAATATTAATGTGTTGATTCAGCAATACTATGAAGTGGTTGTTTAAAAAAATACTTTGAATACTAAAGAAGTATTTTATTGTAATGTCTGTAAGCGTCAATATGGAGCAAATCATTTCACCCGGATGTATGTAATTCGACCATTAAAGTCACAAAGTGGAATGGACGTCCATTCGCCGTACGCTGTTCAGTTTGCTCTTTTTATAAGCTTTTGTGCAATTTTCTTTCCATCGCTGATTTTTGTAATTTGTACGCGGGTAATGGAGCAGGATTGTTATAATGTTGGCTACAATATTCAAAATTGCAGCCAAAACTAGAGCAAGTTAATATTTATAAGTATTAACTCAAGCAACTTAGTACTTAATACTTATAAGTATTAAATTGCTCTAGTAGTTAGTAGTTTTATGTAGTACTTAACTATATGTTACCTAAACGGTATCCCAAAAATAGGGTAAAACGTTTTTTCCTTATTACCTTCGTAGTAAGGTGTTAATGAGTGTAGTGAACTCTAGTGCAAACTTAAATTAACAATAAAGTACTATTTTAAACAAAATGGCGCTAACTATGCAATCGAGCTGTCGAGACCGTTTTGCAAGTAAACGAGAACCAATTAAGGAGTTGAGGAAATTTGATCCCTTATTGCTATCGAGAAGAACTTACCAAAGAGTACTACTTTAATAATGTTGAACCCGCGAGAAAGAGCGAGAATATAAAAAATTGGTGCAGACTCGTCAGTCGAATTAACAAAAGATTGAGATCTGGTTTGGTGTTGGATACTTATTTACTAACGCATGTTAAACTTCACACGCCCGTATTATAATGTTTACTTATACGTATTATACTGTATAATTTATACATGATAAAGAATAACCAAACTTTCCATGTATCCTTGAATTACTTAATTATTGTTGTATTTCGTCTTTTTTTAAACATTTCACAATTTTTTTCTCAACAGATTGTATTTATGTCTACATTTAAAAGCTTTATGCCTTTCACAGAGTTCATAATGTAACAAAAAGTTGCGAAAATTAATTTATTTATCAATTTGAGAAATAACTCGAAAGCTCCAGCTTTATTAGTCACCCAAAATCTGTTAACAGGAATGTAACATTTAAGACGAAATTGGAAAAGGTTCGTGATGTTCATAAAATACTCGTAGAAGTAAAATAAAATAAATACAAATAGGTTTTTTATTATTGACACGTTCTCATTTGCGATATACGTTCGACACTTTTATTTCCCCAGAGTAATATTCAGATACTGAAATAGACAGACCGTACTTCATACTGTTCAAATTTTTATTCATCTTGTTATGGCCAAGTATCTGTATTAGTGATGTACAAGACCCGAGGCCTCCGAGTCCTTTTGTCTAGAGCTCGGTGTCGTTTATAGGGCTCGCCTCGTTTGTATGAAGTTCGACTTTCTTTTGGAGCTCGAGTCTTTTTGAGAGCTCGAGCCTTTTTGAGAGCTCGATCGATGTCGAGGCTCTTTCACGGCTCGAGTCTTTTTTAGCGCACTAGTAATTTTCTGCGCTCTAGTTGTGATGGGCTGCTGATGAATGAGGATAAGTAGAGGTCTAGTGTTGACCATCTACGGTGCTCTTTATGACATGAGACATTTTCATCATTTTGTGTTATAATTTTGGAGACTCGAGTATGATTTGTGAGCCCGTTAGGCTCCGCTCGCGAGCTCTCTGAGCTGAGAATATTATCAATATTATTATTTACGGAGATATTAAAGTCGTAAACATAAACTCGAGCTTTTATCGAAAGCTTGCTTTCATTTTAAAACTAGAGCTTTTTTGACAGCTCGAGCTCTTTTGAAGGCTCGAACTCTTTTGAAGCCTCGAGGCGTGGCTCAGAGAACTCGCGTCTTGGCTAGGCTCGGGTCTACGAGCCTACCGAGCTCACCGAGTTCTACCAATCCGCCTCGAGACTTCAAAAGTAGAACTCGACGCCTCGAAGTTTGTACATCACTGATCTGTATGGTCTATCGAATTAACATACGGCGCGCTCGGTCAGCGATCCAGTCGTTTTTCCGCGGATCTCCAAGCCTTTACGATTGGCTATAAAAGCCAAGTACCGGTCAATAGATGCCAACTTTGTACTAGTGATGTTCCGATTGTATCATTTGGAAAATCGAAAAGATGAAGCATGAGTAACTTTAGAAAGTTTTCAACAAGTTAATTATGCTTTAGTTGCCTTTTAATTCATTAATTCATTTCAAGTGTGTTATCTTTTAAGTTTGTTAGCTAGTTGAAATGTTGCCTTTAATTTTTCATAAGAGAATTCGTATGATGGATTTTAGCAAAACTACAAATGTTTAGAGACTTAAATCACGATGAAGACGTGTTAAATATCGATCAATTTATAAATATTGTTTTATTTAGTCAATACCACCGAGTAATCGCAAAAAAAATCATGTCGTGTTAATATTTAGCAGTAGGCCTTCAGAAACATTTAGCCTTATTTCACTTTTGTCCACCTGAAACGTAATAAAAACCTAAAAAAGCTCAACCTAAAAAACTTCGCAAGACCGCAGTAATAAATCCACAAAATCCTCCACAGAAATCACTGCAAAATTCAAACAGCCGCATTAAACGTTAAATCTTTCAGAAACTAGTACTAAATTACTAAAATGAGTCTCCGAACCCACCACTATCCGTGTAGTCGTCCAATTGGGAAATCGTGGAATCGACAGTGTTGCCCCTGATTCTCGTTTTTGCACAAAATCTGAGGTTTGCAACGCCCAAATCGCCTTTTGAAACAGAATTTACCGTTACCTAGTTTGAACGAATTCTTTTTTAGCAGCAGCCGGTATTGATAAACTTTTATTCTGTTCCTTGTTCATACATCGGAAACAAAATTAATCAGACTGGATGATATTCCACTAATTGTCTGCTATATTTAATTAAAATCGAAATATATTGTTATATTTAACTCTTTTGTGCCAGAATAAATAATGGTATATGATGGGTGTAAGTATAAAAGTATGATACAATTGTATAAACAGATTTGATCCCGCATCAACGTAAAGTTTAATTACCTATCTTACTTAAGGAAAAAAGTCATGTTTGGTTTTATTGTTTAGCTGAACTGAACAGTTGAAGGTTTCACACCACCCATTTTTTAGTACGCAACATTCACCCTTTTTAAACGAATGAATAAAAATAAAGTATAATTTCTCTTAACTCTTTTATTACTGTTTTCTGCCTAATCTCTAACATTAGCCTTTTAATAAAACAATACGAACCGTTGTTACGATTCATTCCACTTCGGAAAGCACTTTTTTTCTCCTCGTAGTGTCCATTACGATTGGCTATAAACGAAATGGCCTCGGAAAATGGCGACCAAAGTTGCCTTACGGGCCTTCGATGGACCCGATCTTTCTACCTTTTGGTTGAGAAAAGGGATAGACAGTGCTGCCCCCTTGAAATATTAATATAGTAGAATAAAGGCATCGCGTGTACGTGAAAGATTTATCCTTTCGTCTCACGTACCCAATTCTTCAATGATGTGTTAGACCTCTGTCATTTTAGCCTTTTTTGTTGGTGGTGTTCTCTATTCTTTTTATTTGTTTTTTATTTCTTTTGTTTCACGTGAACAAAGGCTTTGGTTTTGTACTACCTATGTCAAACCGAATGTGTTTAACGTTATTGCCTCTTTCTTGATTACTGTAGAGCCTTTTAAAATTACTTATAGTTATGATGCCATATATTTTGTATATCATTAAGAATCATTTTAAAGTCATTGACGTTGGTGTAAGGCGTTATAATGTAATCGATCAGCAGTTATTTGAAAAGCATATTACTACTTTCATTCCTTCACCATTACCAAAATACAAAGAAGTCACAGCAAAGACTTCAATTTTGTTAACGTCGCTCGCTCGTTTAAAACTGGATCAGCCCCAAATGTAATTAAACGTTATGAATTCAATACATCCTTGACGTTAAATTTTGTCGGGAACTTGACGATTAGAGCCCCGTTGGCATTTCGAAGGGGCCGGTTTTATTTCAATCAATTCATTTTCGTTCCAATCCAAGCCCACCATCAAGTTTTATGCCTTCAACTTGTGTGTTGTTTTATAACGGTCGCCCGACGTAATTGATTCTCTAAATATGAAATTGCGTGTTGCCTTTTGTTATTCTCTTAAACATTCTACTTCGTTGATTTAATAGTCTTCTATGGACATTTCTGACCGAAGGGACTTAAAGTTACGCGACCGATTTCTTGATAAAATTCGCCGAATGTGGCAAAGTGACTAATTTCAAATGACCTAACGGCTCGCTCATTAATCAAATACTTTTAAATAAGTCTACAAACAGTGTCGATGATTATGTTTACTATGTAGAGCATTTCTATTATATTTTTGATTGTATCATCATATTTTTTCAATTGTTTCTTGTGCTTCACCTAGCATATACTAACAACAACCACTAATAGGTACCTACAAATTATAGCTTCCACAAAAATCGTCATGGAGACTTTTTCCCACTTTATGCTCTTTCTGCTTGGTAGTCGCGTTGTTTCATCGCGTGTAACTGAGCCTTAACAGGCCTCGTCCTACGACCATGAAATTGTGGGACAATTTTTCTTTATGATTACACAGTCGTTTCGGAGCGTAACTTATGATTTACGTTTGTATGTATGTGGGAACCTCAATTACTAAGTTTCGGTAAGAACACTCGGAATTAGTATTGATCTAATCACACTTTTGATGGTGGACGTTCAAATAGTTTGTTTTTTTCCATTTTTATGGGCATATCTGATCTTAGTTCCGTCACTGCTATATAAAATATAAATTACTAATTTTGTATGTAGGTATAAAAATGATGCATGTTGACACACCAACAATGCGACTACGCTCGTGATTTTTCTACTAAAATCTAAATGACGAAGCGTTATGTGTTTTATATGTGTTGTGTGCTCCATCCAAAAATGATTGATGTTTTATCTTTATATTCATCTATCCTATTATTATCTTTTATTTCTCTATGATAATATTATTAAATATTTTTAAATATTAAATATTCTGCATTCTACACATGATCATTCAAATTATTATCGTAAACCTGATGAAATCTCGTAAAATACCTATGTTTTACGAACAGCGCAGTAGAAAATTCTAGACTGTTTAATATGTATGTTGGTGTTATCTCAACAATAAGCTTTTCTGTGATGAAATATGGAACACACACCGTTATTAATGAACACTGAAACAACACAGGATTATACCAGGAAATGTGTATTACTCAAGACAAGTATGAAAGAAATGTTTCATGGAAACGAAATATTTCTTTGAACTTTCATTGTTATTAATAAATTGTTAATTATCATCATATACTTTTTTTAAGTACTTTACTTAACAAATATTATTATCTTGTTTTGTGGAGTTATTCCACATTCAGCCGGCGGTTTTTCGACCGGCGAATATTTTTTACGCTTTCTTCCGATCAGTAAAAAACATTCCTATAAGTACTTAGAAGAACCTATTAATAAAATAAATACTTTTTATGTACTTGTCAATTTTTTATAACTGGTTGAAAAAGGAATAAACTGCCAGTCGAAAATTTGTCGGTAGAATATGGAATAAAAACCGGTAGAAAGTGAAAAAAATACCACTACAAAATTCACCGGTTGAATGTGGTTCCACACCCCTTTTGTGCTTTAAGGTTGCTGATTCCATTCTCTGAGTATGAATTCATCGTCGTCGGTACAGACTTAAAACAAATAGAATACAATTATAAAAGTTTCAAAAAGACAGTGACCCATATAACCTTTTATTCAGTAATGGATCATCTATCAAAAACAAAAAGGAACAGTCAAACAGATACAAAACTTGATAGTACCTAAGTGGGTAATGGATTTTGAGGAAAAATCCCTCGGGTAAAGATTTCTTCGCGAATTGATTGGATACTATTTGTTGATGGCTCCTGTTTTTTTCTGATACAGAAACATCTGTGTTTCACTGATTGCTTAAAAAAGGACTTATACACTTTACCTATTTTATCATGAGAAAAATATACGACGAAATCACGAAATGTTTCCACTAAAAATCGTTGTGCTGTAGTGAAAACGCACCTACATGAAATATTAATTGAAAGTTCTTAGCCTAGTTTGATCACTGGTTGTAAAATCGCTATTGTAGCACAATAAACGTGCACAATGAGTGCATTTTTTTACCAACTTTATTATTATTTTTCTTACATTTGGACAATTCGATTCTGGCCTTGTTTTGTACTATTCAACTGCATGATTAGTCCACTTTATTGCTTCTCCGAACAAACGTGAATGCGAAACTGGTTTTCCAAGAACTAGGTGATTAAGTTCTCAGTTAAAAAAGCTGGAATGCCTGAATATAAGAAACGGCACGTTACCGCTATTCTTTACGCTGCGTCCAAATGAGTTACGACCATTTAGGCATCGTCAAAGTAACGTGAACTGCTTTGAGTTAGCGTGGTAAAGAAATAGCTTGATATTCTGACATTTTCATGAGACTCATCTGAAGTTTACCATTGATGACTCAATGGCTTAGTACTGTAGAAACCCGGGTCATAAAATAAATTCATATTACCTTGTTAGTTGAGCCTTTGCTGTTGATCTAATAATAATATAAAAATGTATTGTTTGTAATGGATTCGTAAAGATATTAAATAATTATAAAAATAAGAAGTGATCTTTTTTAAAATAGTACTTCGCCCAATGCAGATGCTACAAACAAGACCATTACAGATTGACTTGTGGCGAGTGAAATGAATAGTCTTTACAGTCAACATATATTTGAATTGTATCATTTAATTATTAATTCATCAACGCCCGAGCGGTCGCCGGCGTCCAGACAACAATGGAAAATCTATTGTCTCGTTTTCCGGATGTTGACGAGTATAACAGGACTAAAAATCCTAAAAGGAAAAGAAACAATCATTACATCGATATCAAACTGTCCATACCCAAATGTTTACACTGTTATCGGCTTTGGGATTTAGCTTACCTGTACATGGATACAGGTTTCCTTAGTTTTTACTATTAACATGAAACTGCATAATTCATTTTGACTTATTGCTGACTGACTATGTCAAACCGAATAAAATATTATATGACAAAGTGACATTAAAATTATTGTTTTTCAGAACAAACGTAGAAATTTGACAGATAGTTTCGTATTTTATAAAGAATGCTATAACGTAAAGGAGGTTGTAACGACTACGTTACAGACTTACTATTACGAAAGCTATTCTATTCGATTATGTCGTTAAGCCATCAACGAACTTACTGAATGAATATCAATAGCAAAAATTTACTTCTGATTAATAAAACTTAGACTATAGTGTAACAATCATCAAAACGCTTTAAATATGAACATAATTTTCTGATATCGATAATTAAATTATAAAATTACTCGTAAAATGTATCTACATTCACGTCGGATGAAGTTGCCAATTACACTAATGAAAAGTTGCCACACCGTGCGGTTTACTTTGTGTCCAAACATTGTCATCAGACGCAATATTCGTTCAACAAACATGACATTGTGTAAACACAACACTGTGTTGTGTGTTTTAGAAAAGATTGTAAAGGTTCAGAGGTTATTGAAAAGTTGGCGCCCAACGTGGGACACAATTGATAGTCATATGTTTTGAAATAGACATGTTTTAATGCGTTTTACTAACAAAAGATGAAAGTTATTCTAAATTTAATTTCATTGATGGAAATGCCGATGTGCTGTCACATGAGTAAATAAACGGAACAGAGTACAAGCTCTCAAAACTTATACCGATTCTCAAAGGGCTGATACCTATCGCAAGTTAAAAATAGGTAGTAGGGAGAAAAATAAAATAAGGCATGTACATAATAAAATGTGTATTTGAACGAAACGAACGAGAATGAATACTTACTGCACATGATTTTTTCGGTACGAAAAAAAAATATCCTTTTTTTTCCCCGATTTATTCATATACACGGTGCAGGAGTTGGGCATATTTATTTTACACACTGAAAAATGGTAGAATCTAATAATTAATTTTTTAACAAAAATTTTGTCACGACTCGTTGAATGCACGACTCGTTTTTTTCTTTAAGTCAGTAATTTGACAAATCAACATTTGTCACATTAGTGTATTCTCGAAGAAAAAATTGAAGGTGGTATAGCACTTAGCGGCCCTGTCGGTTATATACCGTAACTGAGCCGATGCAAACCAGTTTTTACCCCGGGGTGGCGTGTCTGTTATACCGTCGGTGAGAGGTCACGCAAACATCGCCGCGCTATGTATGAGTGCACCTACAGCGGACCGTTTGTAGGCAGCTTGTACTCTGTTCAGTTTACGTTTATTTACTCATGTGGTGCTGTTAACCACCAGTCACATCTTAAAAAAAACAAACCGATCGGGTCACAGGTCAAAGTTTCCGAACCATTCATCAAACTATACGGCAACTGTTCTCGGACAAATTTTAACGTTTTACGATGGGTTGTAATATTTTATGGCGTATCGTAAAAACACTCTCTGGAATACATCGTTTGGGTATTCTACTCAGTTCGTATTCCCTAGTTGACTTCATTTTGTAGGTTTTTTGTTGTTGCGTTTTATGTGGCTTGCTACACGGCATCGTAATGACATATGGTTTGCGTTGACGGGTCTTAGTAATACAAATAAACTTCTCACTAGAATTCTTGGAAAATATATTTGTAATCTACCGTTCTATATTTAGATTAGGAAAAATCTTTGAAGATACAAGTACCTATGTCATACATTATGATCAAAGCAAAAAAGTAATCTCGATATATCACAAATGTAACACCTCATCTTGAAATGTGATAATAAGGGAGACGCTTCGACGCTTCGAAATACGAAAAATAAGTATTTCGATTATATCAGATCTTCCATTTCCAATCCCGCGGAACGGCAACTAGGCGTGAAACCGAAGTGCCTTCTCAAAAGACAATACTAACCTCTCAGTCAAAGGTAAAGAAAGAAAGCGACGAATCTAATAAACGGGGCCCGTATCCATTCCGTTTGTTGCTACACATCCAATCAGTGATGACCCCTTCACGGTCTACCCCTCGCCCTGTTTTGTCGTTTATCAATATGATTTGCAAGGGGTGCGGAAGCTCTACTTAAAATGGCACTGGTACGCGTCCAATTCTCTCAAAATGGAAGGGTACACCCCTGGGACTGGCTTTCACAATAGACCTTTCCGAATGAGAGCCATTAATTCGCATCTTTGTTTTATAAAGCCTAAAGTGACATGAATTGACGTTATGTGAGCTCATTTAACGATAATTCAGTTTGGAAATGCTTTTTGGACTAAAACGTTTAAGCCCACTCGTTACTCTTTTGTTTTTTTATGAATCGCTGGGCTCGGCCGAGTGAAATAATCGCGGTACGAGATATCGATTCGACTGATGAAAATGCCACCCTGGTGTTGGTACTCTTTATTATTTCAGTTTATAAATTAATTTTTGTAAAAGTATGTTTTGTATTTACTAACGAACTACGACAAATTGTTGTTTTATAAATCAAAATATGTAACATGAACATAAAATTTCTGTGTATCATTCCTATTATCTGCGCTTATTGACTATCCAGGCTATTGCTTCTGAACAGAACGTTTTCAATCGTCATACATGTGGTGTAGTGGAAGGGAACGTATTCAATACCTAGATACCTACATATTATATTATAGATGCTGTGTCTATCAGTACCTTCATACAATAATCAATATTACCTACCATTGAGCTGCTTGCATCTGCTATGTTATTTATTCCTAGTCATTGACTAAAGATATAAATAGTCTTTGAAACAAGTGGACTTGTCGTTTTCAAGCTAATTCATCACCAAGCTTAATGAATGGTCTGGCACTTGCAGGTAAAATGTAGTTTCACTCACTAACTTCTAGACCGTCTAGAAATGTTATTTAAATGGTAACCTTGAGAGACACTTATATTATTCTACATCATGTATCAAAAAACCCTGTCAGATCCGGAAACAGGTGATAGTGTTGATAAAACTGAACAACATAGGTCAAAAACGATTTTTTTTTCACCTTTCCATAAATTCAAATTCAAAAGTAATTTATTCAGTCTAGGCTGTTACAATCACTTGTGAATGTCATAGAAGCTACGCCATCGGTTCGCAAACCCTAAGCGGAAGACCTTGTAACGAGAAGAACCGGCAAGAAACTCGTCAAGGGCTGCTTTTTTCTCCCTGTATATTTCATACAGTCGTCAACATTGAAAAATGAGCTCCACGTTTAAAGTGAGGTCATTTTCCATCACAATAATTAACAAAAGTTTGCACACAATGGGTAGGTAGGTTAAAATTAAATATATCTACTACATTCAGATATATAGTAAGTCGGTCAGCTGACCAATACATTTTGTATGGGAGTATGATTTTTTTTTGTTATTCGACCTATGTTCCATGGAGAAAGTTGTTCAGTTTCAGCAACACTATCACCTGTTTCAGGATCTGACAGGGTTTTTTGATACATGATGTATGCAATTTTCAGTTTGTTATTCTATATTAACCTCATCGGGAATCGATTTAGGTACCACAGGTTGACTCTTAACTTGGTATTCTTACTACTTAACTCACCACTACTTCACCATAGTCATCGATGTCATCCTTACTAATATTATAAATGCGAAAGTCCGTTTGTTTGTTTGTTACGCCTTCACGTCCTAACTACTGAACCGATCATCATGAAATTTTGCATACACGTTGTCAGGGGTACCCCTGACAAGAGAAGGACATAGGGTACCTTTCATCCCGAAAAAAAGTATTGTTTCCGAGGGATAGCAAAAAACCTTTCCACGCAGACGAAGTCGCGGGCGGGCGGCCGCTAGTTATTAATAAATAATAATAATACTTATATGAAGACAATGAAAAAAATTGAGATCTATGAGATTATTCTAAATCTATAGCAAAGGTGTTACCAATGATCGTTGTATGTAAAGGACGAACCTACATTGAAATTGAAACATTCAGTCCTCCGTATTGAATAAACCAAGGGATCTAGAACAACTGCCCATCCATCGGCCGGAGGAATAAAACCGAAAATTTTATAGAGGCCCAATACTAGCGGAGATTTTATGTCCCTCATGCGGGTCTGTAACTGTTTCACAGACTTTAAATCAATAGACAGAGCAAAAAAATGATTTAGATCCGAAACTGTTGTTCAAATAACCTAAATTAAATGATGTCTGTATCACAAGATTCACAAGGGCCGATATTATATAAAATCTGTCATATTATTTAGAAAAGACTAATTGAATGATATGTTCATTTATATTTATTTATATTAACAGCCCATTATAGTCCGCTGCAAGACATAGACCCCTCCTGTTTATATTTTCTTGGGAGAACTAATAAAAGTCAACCATTAAAAAATATATTATTATGATTAAACATAAATGATTTATGAAATCTTCAAACTGTTATGGCATAATAATATGAAGTTTTAATTTTAATCGTTTTTAGAGTTCCCTACCCAAAGGGTAAAAACGGGACCCTATTACTAAGACTCCGCTGTCCGTCTGTCTGTCTGTCACCAGGCTGTATCTCATGAACCGTAATAGCTAGACAGTTGAAATTTTCACAGATGATGTATTTCTGTTGCCGCTATAACAGCAAATACTAAAAACAGAATAAAATTAATATTTAAGGGGGGCTCCCATACAACAAACGTGATTTTTTTGCCGTTTTTTGCTCGATATTAATAACGACAACAGGTAGACAGTTAAAATTTTTACAGATGATGTATTTTTGTTGCCGCTACAACAACAAATACTAAAAACAGAATAAAATTAATATTTAAGGGGGGCTCCCATACAATAAACGTATTTTTTTGCCGTTTTTTGATACGGAACCCTTCGTGCGCGAGTCCGACTCGCACTTGGCCGGTTTTTTTATAATGCTAAAAATGGCATTCGATCTATTTAAAATTCTGTGGGCAGTTCGTTCCTGTCTAAGCTATTTAGCATGCTCTGTTGGCAGTTAGCTCCTGACTGTTCCATATATCTATGGTCCCAACAGATTCGATACTCCGCAAATAGTCGTAAATCCGTATTCTGATCCACTCTGTATAAATAGTTTAATAAAACACCAAACAGGTTACAGTTCATGATTTATTCCATTTCCATTACAGTTGGCAGATTTTTTGTGTTTCTGATGTGTCGTTGTCATTTCGGATATTTATTACTGATGATTCATTATTTGCTTTCGAATATTGTCGAGCAATGCTTTGTTTCAAAAATAACAGTTTGAGGTGAAGTGTAAATATTTCGATTGTGACCACTTAGTAAAATTCCGCAGTTTGCCATGTTGGCTGTTTTTTCATAAAAATTAGTTACTACAACTTGTATGAGAATTAAAGAGTAGTATGTATGGTATTATACCATATGCTTTTCTACTTTCGCACTCTTACTTTTATGAGCACACATGCTTAAGTGTCGCTTCTTGTCGCGTTAGTAAGTGTATATGTTACAGTCAAAACTCATAACCGGTCAAAACCAATTTTAACGGGCAAAAGTGGTTTTGACTAAAGACATTGGTCAAAACCACTTTTAACTGACTTTTTCAGTTAAAATTGTTTAAAAAAACAAAAAACCGACTTCAAAAAACCTACCTCTAAAAAGCAAGAAATAATATTCGTAATAATAAAACACGTCTATTGAAGTCGGGTGGGGCTGGAGTACAAATCCCTTTTTTTATTCTAAAAGCCCCACCCGACTTCAATAGACGTGTTTTATTATTACGAATATTATTTCTTGCTTTTTAGAGGTAGGTTTTTTGAAGTCGGTTTTTTGTTTTTTTAAACAATTTTTTATTTTTAGTGTAGGTACTTTTTGTATTAGATAGTGTAGGTATATTATTTAGGTAGAAATTAAAATCGGCTCAGCCAAACGTGAGTTAATCGCGGAGAAACATACATACATGCGGGTCAAACTGAGAACCTCCTTTTTTAAGTCGGTTAAAGAACTACACTTAAGATATCCCTTTTCCAACAAAAAAATAATTATCTTATTCAGTTCATAAACAAAGAAGTTATACGACTGATCATCGAGGTAGTTCACACAAAATCATACTATTTCCGTGCTTTTTTCAAGATTACTTGAAAAGTACTGAACCGATTTCAAAATTTTAAAAAATGGGACCAACTTGGGAGTTTACCTAATGTAATAACGTTTGAATCATTTCAATCGGTTCAGCCATCTTCGAGTAATCGGTATACATACAAAAAACAAAAAAAAAAAACAAAAAAAAAACTGGTCGAATTGAGTACCTCCCTCCTTTTGAAGTCGGTAAAAAAGTGGTTTTAACTAAAGACGTTGGTCAAGACCATTTTGACCGGCAATGTGTAAAATAAAGAGATCTATTAGTTGGATAAAGCTGATACAACAGCGGGGGACAGAGGGTCCAGCTCCATCGCAAGGGGGGTTGGGGGGCGAAGCCCACCGCTTTGGGAAAAGTCTTAACACTTCAAGGCCCGAAAAATAAGACACAATCGATTTTCAATTGTTGTCCGGCCACATGCGGCCGCGCGGGTATTTTGATGAATCAAAGAGTTCGTTAGGTTAGGTTAGAACTACGACAAAAAACGAAGCGCCGAAATCGAAGATTTTGTAAAATTTACTATCAATAGTGGTCTTCTGATGATATAATACCGCACCGCTTAATAGAAAAAAATGTATTCGTCAGGATGAACCGACAAAAAGACACTTCCTTTCTATAACTACAGTAAAATCACAATAAAATTAACACGAAACTTCCCCTACTCTCGACTTTTACACATATTACCGGCTGAGTATTCAGTCTTGTATAGAATACAGAATATAGAATACAAGTATAAAATAAATAATAATTCATTACATTATTGTCCGATAGTCTGAACTTGAAATCAATAATCATAAAACTACTTTTGACTAAGAACGTTGCTGAAAACCACTTTTGATTGCGAAAATCTGTCAAAACTGTTTTTGATTTTAAGAGCCTCAGTCAAAACCACTTTTGCCGGTTTTTTACAGTCGAAAGTGGTTTTGACCGAATATGAGTTTTGACTGTAACATATATTCTGTGCTCTCACTTAGCAAAGAAAGAGTATATTTACTCGCGCCAGTTACTGCGTATCGTAAGCTGGCGGCTAAACTTAATAAAGAAATACGTTAAAAACTTTGCGGACAAACAAACAAACGAGAAAGCAACCTAATAAAAACGTGTTAATAAGAATAGTGCTTTTTATTTCAGTATTCTTACTTCGTAACTTTCCCCAGCGGAAAATCTGATCTTATGACCAAAGTAATCATTGCAGTAACGACTGCAAAATAAAGAACTTATTGCTCGGCCTTTCAAGCAACTCCGGACCATTAAGGGCCCAATAACGGTCCAAAAATGGGCTCACGACATTAAACTAAGCTTAAACCAAGACTTGCTTCTTTCACTGAAGCTTTATACGGCCTAACATCGATAGGAGCGGGAATTTCAACATTTACTGCCTCACCGTTATATTTTTATAGACGGTTCATAAAATAACTTTCTGAATACATTAAAAAGAACGTTTAGCTTACCAGCGTTTGCTCTTGAGTAATATTTTTAACGTTTATAGGTCTTTTGCATAAGCCTCGAGTGAGTAAAATGTTTTCGATGTAAACTTCTGAGTGCCTCTGATAATGTCTCTCTCTTGTTTCTTGGATTACAATTGTGTCTGTTCTTTGTATCTAAATATTCATGTCTACTAACTGTTGAAGAATTCTTGTAGGTTTAAGTTGTAATTTAATTCTCTTTTTTTAAGTTTACCTTAATAGTTAATCTTTAATAGTTTTCATAGACTCAAAATATATTGACAAAAATATATCAAAATATATTAACCATTTTGTTATTTATTAGCCATTTTAAAGAGAAGTTCTTTTTCATGCCTCAAAATCTTTATTTTGAATTAAAACTTAACAAATATGATGAAATGACTCTCGTTTTAACAATAGTTAGTAGTGGGTAGTATGTCTAAGCTAACGAAGTATTCAAGCTGCATTATTCCTCCGTCAACATCGTCTATCGACATTAAGGCAAAGAGCTCTGGATAAGAAATATCTTTCCGTAACTTTCAATATCAGCGGAGTTTTATCCACAACTCCACGTCCCTGTAAAGGGATTGAAACGAATGCGACCCGCGATCTCTGCTATTTTTCATAGCTCTTCTGAATTCATAACTCGTTTTGACGTACAGCTAAGTCGACTCCCACGGTCCCTTCAGAGCTTCTCCGCCGCCATAACTGTTTTATATGCCGTCATTATGCTTCATGATAGCAATATTTATATTCACCTCTATCCGTATACAAATGAAGTGAAAACTTCTCGACGCCTTTTCCTAGTTGTTTTTTCATCAAACTGAATTACGTTGTGCAACGCTCCCTGCCAGAAAATAATAAACCCCAAGTTTCACAACTGCAACTTTTAGACATTAATTCTTGTTTGGCGCACCATCTGAAATAGAAACGGAAACTCCTCGCTGGCTGTCACGACAAATTTCTTTCTAGACACAGTAAATTCAACGAAATATGAACACGGCAACGTAGATGAAGACAGTGTAAAATTATTGTAGAACATATCTTAGAAAGAAGAGAATAATCTCTGGATGAAATCTTTGCTAGAAATCATTTATTTTTTTGCCTGCACCTTTTTTATCAGTTACAAAATTCGCGGCTGACAATGACTTAATAAATAATCTCGATAATGTTTCTGTTAGCAACTCGGTTGTTTGCGATCCGCATCAGGTTGGCTCAGTATTGCCTAACTGCAAGTCTATAAAAGTAATTACGCAAAATATCCGCAGCATAACGGCAAACATAGACAGCTTTGAGGTACTATTGGGCCAGCTAAACACAGACGTCGATATCATTGTGCTTACTGAATGTTGGCTGCTCTGTGGCCCCCCAATTCCTAACCTTAACGGATACTCATCACACTATTCTACCAATCCACTGAATCAAAACGACGGAGTCGTTGTTTATTGCAGTACATCCCTCGTGGGGGTATCGGTTACGGAAACTAATATAGTAGAAGCTAGCTGCCTGCTGGTGAAAATTAGCAATGAGACTGCTATATTGGCTATATATCGGCCTTGTGCCATTCGTAATACATATAACTTCATTCAATCATTAAGATCCACTTTGGATTCTCTCAAGTCTTTTAAAAATATCTTGGTAATTGGGGATATAAATATTAATATTATCGCAGATCCATTAGATGCAGATGTCGAAGACTACCTTAACTCTCTTGCGTGTCAGGGTCTTTTACCGGCTCATACGTTTCCCACTCGAAAACAAACTTGTCTTGATCACGCTTTCCTTAAGTCGCAATCCTTGGCGCAAACAATTGTTATTCACTCTTCGGTAACAGATCACGACGCAGTGTTTATTTCTATTAATATCAAAATACTAACTCCTCTTCTTCCCGTCTTGTAAGGCAACTGAACCATATTGAACTGAGCCAGTCTCTAGCCAAAATTGATTTTTCCTCAATTTTTAATGCTTCTGACGCAAATATAGCCACCAACCGACTCATTGAAATACTGCAGAGGTTAATTGATTCTCACAAGACTATAATTAAACTCTCGTCTCGCCGCAAAATTATAAAGCCTTGGATTACACCCGGACTTCTTAGATCCATCAGGAACAGAGACCGGATGCACAAGCGTTTGAGAAATGAACCTGAAAATGAAATTTTAAAGACTACCTATTTGAGGTACCGTAATTTCTGTAACACCTTATTAAAGAAAGTCAAAAGGAATTACGATAGAGAATTGATAGGAAAAGCTGGTAAAAACAATAAAAAAATATGGAGTGCAATACGCGAAGTTGCTAAATTAAACAAAAAAAATAGCGCTACCCAAGATCTTCTTCATTGCAAGAGCACCCCAGAAGAGTCAGTGAACTATGTTAACTCTTTCCTCTCTGACGTTGGTAGGTCACTTGCGGAAAGTATTCCCGCGTATTCTAATGAGAGCGCCTCCTTCTCGGAAGATACCCCTTCTTCCCCACACTCCTTTGTCCTTTTTGACACTACCATTGACGAAGTTGATAAAACCATTACCTCTCTCCGAGATGACTGCGCAGTGGGGTGGGACAACATTCCTGCAGGATTTATTAAGCGGAATAAAGTCATCCTAGCTCCAGTGATCGCTTACATTTGCAACCTCATTTTTGAAACAGGTTGCTTTCCTTCTGCTTTTAAAAAGGCCATCATTCTTCCTATTCACAAGTCGGGAGATAAGCACCTTCCAAACAATTACCGTCCGATTTCTATTCTCTCTGCCCTGTCGAAAATTATTGAACGCATTTTAAACAAACGGCTGATGTGCTTCCTGGAAAACTCACAAGTATTGTCACCGGGACAATACGGATTTAGAACAGGGAAATCAACGGCTGACGCGGTTCATGAGCTCACAGGTGACATCGTCAAGAACTTGGATGATGGACGAAAGTGTATATCCATCTATTTAGACCTGGCCAAGGCCTTCGATACCGTGTCAGTCCCTATTCTGCTGAACAAACTTGAGGAAATAGGAATCAGAGGTAATCAACTAGCTCTGTTTCGTAGTTACCTCTCAGACCGTACACAGTGTGTCTTGGTTAATAACACCAAGAGTTTTGAACATCCTGTTGAGTATGGGGTTCCTCAGGGAAGTATTCTTGGGCCTTCCCTCTTCTTAGTTTTTATAAATGGACTGGCCTCTTTAAAAATTCCACACTGTAAGATTATAGCTTACGCTGATGACACTGCGTTATTGTTCTCTGGTGCAACTTGGCAAGAAGCCTTCTCACATGCACAACATGGCCTTGATGTCGTATCCTTCTGGCTTCGTGTGAATCTTCTATCCCTCAATACTCAAAAGACTCACGTTATTGCCTCATCCATTCGGAATACTTCTCCTGACATCCTTAATAATTTTACACTTATCGCTCACTCCCACCCCAATGACCCAAATTATCCCTGTACCTGTTCTCCTTTAAAAATGGTTGAGTCGGTCAAGTATTTGGGCATTATTATTGACAACAGACTTACCTTCCAACGTCATGTTGAACAAACTGCGAGTAGGCTCCGCAAATTAATGTTCATATTTAAGAACATTCGTCATGTTGCCGACCCTTATCTCGTAAAGACTGTCTACAAATCTCTCTGTGAGTCTGTGCTGGTGTACTGCATTACCTCATGGGGGGGTGCCTCCAAAACAGTCGCGATTAAACTTGAAAGGGCTCAGCGAGCCGTGCTGAAGGTGTGTACAAAAAAGCCCATGTTATACCCTACTTATGACCTATATCAGTTTTGCCAAGTCCTCTCAGTCCGTCAGCTCTTCATTCTACACACTGTTCTCAAACAACACGGAGCAATAGATGTCAACGTATTAGCATCGCGACGCAACCATCTTGTAGCTACTTCACCTTGCACTAGAACTTCGTTTTCCCACCGGTTCTTTCACTATCTTGGCCCCTTACTTTACAATAAACTTCACAAAATATTAGATCTCGCTCCTTTGCATAAATTTAACTGTAAAACAAAAATCTCATCCTATTTGGAAAACCTAAATTATCAAGAAACGGAGGATCTATTGGGTCACATTTGTTAATTTACAAAATACACACACACACACACACACACACACACACACACACCACACACCACACACACACACACAACACTATACACTCACTACTTTCACATACTTTGTTTTATTTAAATAGTTTTTTTTATAATCTATAATCCATAATTATACCTATAGTATTAATATTACTTTTCTTTTAACTGTTACTGTTTTTAATGTAGATGCTTCTCCGATTGTATATGTTCATAATATACTTTTCTTTGTTTACTGCATAATTGCTACGTCGAGAGGGGAGGGAACTGGTGCACTGAACCACAGGCCTATGGCTTAGCTCGGGTGCCAGTCTCTCGCAATCTTTATACTTTATAATATCATAAATGTAAAATATAAAATGTAACACTTAAGATTGTTGGAGAAAACAATTAAAATTATTCTTATTCTTATTCTATTCTTACCTTTAGCTTTGTGCTAGCTCTTGATGTTCATTTCTCATTACATGTACCGCATTTTACTCAATACAAAATCTTTTTCAATATACGACTATGCAAATACATATTCCTATCTCTGAGATTCAAGTCATCATAAAGGTCTTGTATCGTCGAGAATATCATCTACATATTCTGCATATCCATTAAAAAGAGACGTAACTATTAGCTCATTTCTGTGCCGTCCCTAGTTTATATCTTTTAATTAACAACGGTTGAAGCAGTCTTGGCTGATTCCCGCAGGAGGATTACGGCACCGCAAAAAATGTTGCCGCCTCACAAATTAAGGCACGTTTTATTTGCGTTTTTATTCTTTGGATATTTTTTTTATGCATACGTGAGGGATTTACAGATAGCTGATTTATAATGGGCGAGAAATTTCGATGTGTTTTTCTTGTTTATTGTTTTAATGGTGAAGATATATTTTTGTATAAGGATACATTGATTTTAACGTATTCGTTCATTAAGCATGGTTAATAATCATAAAGCACTTTACTGTTATCTCTGCTTCTATTTAGTGTGCCTACCTCAAAATTTGCAGTATGATTCGGGAATCTGTGACTTAGTTCCTTTATCTTATCATTTTTCTCTCCATAATAAAAATCTTTAAACTTTATCTATTTTCTTGTTCTTCTTACAAAGCTGCCACCTTCATATTCTCATTTTCCGTTAAATTTATTCATGGCATCGGATCCGCGTATTGTAACAATTGAGTATGATGACTTATTATTTTACCTGGAAACGACCGATAAGGGCTATGAGGCGTGCACCGCTCAATATACTTCAAATAACGCTTTATCATGCCTCCAATATTCCGCATCCGCGGCTGAATATGCCACTTGACACACTGCCAGGAGTAAATCAAATTTTCTCCGCATACTTCCCAAATGTGCCAGCCTCACTTGATTCTTATTCATCGGTAATAAAATTTAGTTCGCTTTGTTTGCCTAAAACGTTTTCTTTATGCATATTACTAGAATGTGTTACTTCGGAACGTATACGCTGCTAAATGGGCGTTAAAACGAAACTCCTTTTTAATGCAGTTGTTTGGATTTAGCACGAAGTTTGTAAATATATTAAAAGTTTTGCTTCTGCTACCACACAAAGGTTTCTTAAGTCATAAAAGTATTCCAACTCTATAACATTCAAAATCTAGAAGGTCAACTTAATTTTTTGTTTTGGTACAGTTTAATGTTTAGAAAAAGCAATTGAATTTTGTATCAAAAATAGTCTAAACTATCTTTAGTTTTCTTATAGCTGTTTGAAAATATGGAAAGCTATTTTGAATAGTGACTAGTACCGATGTATTTGTATTGTAGCCTCGCTTTCTATATCCCCAGTGGTTCCTTCTCGCATTTTTACGAAAGTTCTACGGGAACGACAATTTTCACAACAATTGGTATTCAAACAGACTTTACAAATGCGAAACGACTGTCCGAAGTATTCTTTGCACATACATTTCGTTTGAAATAATTTCCATTTTCGTGCATCATTACCTAGTTCGTTTATCTTCGTAACATTATCATTCTGGCTTATTGCAATTCTAGAGCGTTTAAAAGCTCCTTCATTATTCACTGATGTTTCGAAAACTGCAGCAGTGGTTATAGCCAAGCGTGAGTCGACGAATGCCATTTCCATATCCACGTTGAAAATTCGCGTTAACTTTAAATAAATATTGTTCAACTGTTTCTGTTGGAGCGCTTTGTTTCAATGATAGAAGTTTAATTTTGAACCTTACACCTTCACAATGGCATAGAAATAAGCTAGTTCACGAAACGGATCGTAGCAAAAAATATTGTTTACATAAAATTTAATCACAGCTATTATCTAACTCTCCGCAAGCAAATTTAATAAGATTCCCTTGAAGGGTCAGACCTCGAAAACCTCTCGCATCCCACTCTGTAACCGGAACTTTTTTAATAAATTCGCGAGAGCCGCATTCGTAACCTGAAATACATTGGCTTCTTTGGAAAGTATCAGTTTTAATTCTACCGACCCGACCTCGGTTATTCATTGCATTGCAGTCGGGCTTCGCCGGTTAATCCTGGCCGTCTCTACCCACAACACATCCAGGATCTAGTTCCGATTTTTTTTATTTTTCAACATCAACAAGAGATGAAAACTTTGCCGGAGGCCTCGCGAACTTTCCATCGACTAATCCCGCGGTGGCCCCGCTAAATTCTCGATTTACTTTGTTGTCGAGCTCAGGATTATGGGCAGCATATTTTTCAAGCGATCCCAGCAGTTTCATAGTAGATTTTGCGGGGTGTTTGTTATCGTTAGTTAGGAAAGTTTCCGTTTCTTGGCGACAAAGTCCTATTCGGTGCTGTTACCAATTAGATAATCTCTGACTGCTGTGTCTGCGTTCTGAATCAGTTTCTCTCCAACTATCTAGACAATCGTCAAAGTTTTGATTGCCTGAAATATCAATGTCTATGAAATGTTAGCTGTATGTTTCAATTTGTAGGTCACCAATTATCTTTACTTTTTCTATAAACTTTAAATATTAAAGCTTCAACTAGACTTTTATAGCTACTGCCAGTCTCAAATTTAACGTAGGTACCTTCAGTTTCAATAAAGATTGATTGGTACAACTGCGCAACAAATTACCCTTGTTTTATCTCATTGGAAACGTCAAAGTAATAAAACTCGCCTCCCCTCTTAAGTTTGTAAAAAGATACAAGAGTCCCAAGGTAAAATTACTTGGGAACTTTTATTGACAAACTGTCCGGGCCGTAACGAAGTTCCAGCTTGCCCTGACCATCCACCAACTTGTATGGACCGTTTCCGTTATGGATACTGAAAACTAGAAGGAATGTGTACAAACTGCGCCATATGGGGAACCGATATTTTATCTGTGTTGTTGGACGGTTACTTTTTCCTTGTTCCGATATTTATTTTTGTGTTGCTGATCTGTTTCTTGTAGAAAACTAAAGCAAGAAAAAGGATTTTTAGTAATATGAATTCAGAAGTACCTAAGTGGCATGATATGATAGTAATTTTTAATATTGCCTGATAAATTATATTCATTTTTTGATAAAGAACGTTGTAGCGTCCATGGCACGTGCCTTATTCTACCTTAATATAACAATGTTAGGCAATATTTTCACCTCAACGTCTGATATAGTTCCTACGAAACAGAATATTCTCGCAATATTAATATAGCGGCATAAATACTAAGTGTCCGCATCACACCCAGTCGTCAGCGATACATCTTCCTTGCTACTGAAGAAAAGTAATATGGGCACAGTATAAACAAATCTAAAGCAGTAACGTAACTACATACAAAGGTCAAAATCAGCACATTCACACAGACGCACGTTTTCACGCTCTATGCAAGGTCCAAGTCGCAAGTAATTCCGTCGCGAGTTTTCCGTTCGTGTTGGTAAAGAGTTCTCGTCACGAAAGAAGTCTTTTGGATGAGGCGCTAGTATATTTTAAATCATTTGAAAATAAGCTTTATTACAAAAATGATAATAGGTTGTAGGACTTGCGATGTGAAAATGCGATACTGTTTTAGCTAATGTATGTATGTAGGTACTGTGATATGGACGTAAAAAGCGTAAATTCAGTTTTGTTTTCGTGTTTGGCCCATCCTGCCTTTCGCACGTGCTGGTATGATTTATGCCCCACTGAATAAATAACTTGGGATACTTTTTCCTTTACAACCATCCGCGTGATAATGAAAGAACGCCAGATGCTCTCGGTGATAATGCAGGACATTGACGCGCGTATTTTACGGCAGTTCTCGTTAAGAAATTGAAATATTTACTTATTTGAACATTTTTACAACTGTATTTTTAAATCTTAACTCTACAAAAGACGAAAAATTTAAAGAGTAAACATGCTATAATGGAATGTGGTTTTGATGTACTTAAGTATCAAGTGTTATGAAAGATAGAGTAACTTTACACCGAACATGCTTTGATATAAATAGTTTGAGCTCAAACCACCCGAATTTTAAACAGTGCACTAAATTTAGAACTGATCGAAACCTTCTGCTGTCTCTGTCTTCTTCTAAACAAACAAAAGTTTAGTCTACTTAAAATTCCCGGTTTAAAATAAAACTAGTTTCAACAATTTACACCAATCCACACTCCTACAAATACTGATGCATATAAATTCTGGGAGAATAAAAACCTAATAGGTGTATTAAGCGAATAAGCGATGATGATGAAGGGCGTCAATTTTAATACAAAACTATGAAATGTACGGGAAGAATTCAAAAAGGACAAAATCGGAAAGGATGGCATGCAAACGAGGAGATCTACTCAGCAGTGACTTGAAGCTGTAGAAGAAAAAGATGTATTATGTTTTTAGCGTTCTAAATTGAAAACAAACCCATTTAGTTAAAAGGTAGGTTGACCAATTTTCAAATAAAATTGATATAGGTACTTTTGTCCTGTCAATATTATAGGTAGTATTATTTTGCACCAAAAGGCTTTCCAAAGCTTTTATCGAATATTTTCAAATACTTTCTCTTTGTATGATAATTTGGTAACTCCCGAGTATGGGACATGAACGAATAATGTGATATTTTTGTTAATAGATAATTAAAGGTACAATTAGTACGTGGACCTTAATTAATATAAAATGATGGGCCGTTAATTTGAGCGATCATCGAGAATTGTTTATATTGGTCTACCATAATGGAGTGGTATACAAATGTTTGATCAATGTTTACCGTGTGCGGTATCGATGGGAGATGACTTAAATTATCTTGATGTACCGCTTTTGTCAACATTTGAATTATTCATTACTTTGTATGAACATTGGGTTGTTTTTGTAACATTAGTATTGCCAAGCTCACCATAGAAACTTCACATTCTGAAATCTAAATGTAGAATTAATTGTTCCTTCTATTTGGGAAAACACATAACAAAGCTACGAGTATAGTAGTTTACATTCCAAAAAAGATTTCATCGTTTTTAGGGTTCCGTAGCCAAAATGGCAAAAAACGGAACCCTTATAGATTCGTCAAGTCTGTCTGTCTGTCTGTCTGTCCGTCCGTATGTCACAGCCACTTTATTCCAAAAGTATTAGGACTACATAGTTGAAACTTAGTAAGTAGGTGTATTCTGTGAACCGCTTTACGATTTTTATACAAAAATAAAAAAAAATAAAAGATTAAGGGGGGCTCCCCATACATGGAACTGAAACTGAAAATATTTTTTTTTCATCAAACCAATACTTGTGGGGTGTCTATAGATAGATCTTTAAAAATGACATTGAGGTTTCTAAGACTATTTTTTTTTAAAGTCAACCGTTTGAAAGATATATGCCGCCAAAGTGGTAAAATGTGTGTCCCCCCCTTTAACTTTTAAAGTAAGAGGGTGAAAAATCTAAAAAAAATCTAAACTATAGATCTTAATAAACACTTTCAACGAAAATTGTTTTGAACGAGATACAGTAATTAGTTTTCGAGATATAGTACATTTTCCAAAACCGCAAATATAACTTTGTCATTCATACAAACCCTGTGAAAAACAAAGTTATTTTTTCAGACGAAAAATGATAGCGGTATTAAAATATGGTATGGTATAATGTACCTACGGAACCCTACTGCGCGTGGCCCGACACGCACTTGGCCGGTTTTTTTATTGCTACATTTTGCTTAGCTGTTCTCGAATTAAATTAAAACTATAGTCAACAATTCTAACACTGCAATTCGCTTTATTTATTCGCAACAACACGAACTTATGCCCGGACACTTTTTATCGTTCCCTTGGAAACGTGAAAGAAATAAAAGAACTTGCCGTCCACGGCTTAAATTAATGTATCGGGCTGTGAGGGAAACGGAGAAAAACGGGCGGGAAAAAAGACGCAAGCACACCACGAAGTGGTTGTCGGCTTCCCAGATAAATACGCCAGCTTAGAGGTTGCTTTCGGCCAATCTGTTTCGATTTCATCAAACCACTATTGGTGGCACGGATTTCGTTCCGTATTTGAGTTGGCGATGCGATTTTGTTTGTGTTCTTTTTGTTTTTTGAATATTTGTTCATTTGACTCAATTCTATGTTTAATTTAACTTTTAGTTTATTAGTACCACAAAGGGACGGGAACGAGAAAAAGGAGCGGAAACGGGAACAGAGACAGCATTGCCTTCTACCAGCATTTTAAGGATTCTATGCATTTTTTAAAATGTCCACGAGAACGAAGTCGCGGGCAAAAGCTAGTAATAATAATAAAACCTAAAGCAACATACACATCAATGATAGGAATTTACCTCAATAATCAGTGAAAAAATAACAGGAGAATATAATAATTATAAATATTATCATTTATTTAAAAATGTTATTATCATTATTATAAAACTAATTTATAGTAGTAGTAGTAGTCCTACAACGATCACGTATCTTCACTATTATTCACAATTTCGCTACAAACCTTGTGACGAAAACTATACTCTCAGTCCAAACTAAACCTGAAGGTAACCAAACATCTTGCCTCGCCGTCAAAGTTGCATAAACAGAATCGTTAGAAAACCTTTAAAAACTATCCGTAAAATGTCGTTAAAAGTCGCATATTCTACACGTTCACGATCTGGCGCACTCTTTAACTCCGGCTCAGACTTTTCATATTACTAAGTGCTTACAACTTCCGTATTCATGATCAGCAATCTTCGATCCTGAGGAGCACAAACAAAGGATATAAAACTACGAGTCTGTGCTGAAAGATAACCGTCAAGGAATTTGTGCTTGATTATGTCAACATGTCAAAAACGCGTTTTTGTCATGTTGCCAGTCGATAAAGCGCTCATGGCGGAACTTGACAGACTGATCGTACCCAATCACGTTTGTTAAGCAACGCTCGGTCCGGTCAGGTGTCGGATGGGTGACTTAAGTGGCATTACAAACGAGCGCTTCCGTGCTTCGGAGGGCACGTTAAACCATCGGTCCCGGCTGTTGTCATCTGATAACAGTCGTTAAGCCAAGAGGCCTTACAGGCGGCTTGATAAACTCTAACACTAGAGGTGGCCACTAATCCTCATTTGATAAGAAGAAGAAGATTCAAGAACAACACTCAACGACCTTTGCTTATGCGAATGCACTGCGTTGAAATAGCTCTCTGTGATTGGTTCGTTTGTTTTACGCATCCTTTTCTTTCCGTATTGAAATTGAAAAGACAAGAGAATACTAAAGTTAAGTTTAGTCCTGTCAATTTAGTTTAGTCGTCTGTACCGTATCGACACCAATAGTTTGTAACATGTGATTATATCATCATTAGTCTTTCCCGTAAGCTGCCTACACAAATCTCGACTGAATATAAATTCACAATAAACTCTCCATAGACCAAAACATCAATACGAAATCTCGCATTGCACTTACATTCTTAAACTATTCAGCACCGTTTTTGTGTACAACCTTGTTCCTTTGACACAAAGTGTAGTTTTGCTCAGTTCAACTATGTTCCTCGACGTGTGCCACTGGGATTTCGTAAGTAACACAGAGTCAGGAACAAAGTACACTGTTTGTAACTAAAGAGCATGAGAAAATAACTGAGAGCCCAGGTTAGAATATGCATCAAGAAACACTGGTATTTAGTTAACAAACCCTCAATAAATCCTCTTTTCACAACACTTAGAATTTCGGCAACCAAATTCACCGACACCACACTACTACAGAAACCCAATACTGTTGAAAAGAGAGTGTTATTTGACTAGGATCTTCTATAAGGAAGGAACAACTCATAGCTACTACAATTTGAACCTGTCGCATGCAGCAAACATTCTGGGTTTGAATTTTTAATAGCCTTAGTTTTTTTTGGAATTAAGATACCTATATACAATTACTAGCGGCCCGCCCCGGCTTCGCACGGGTGCAATGTAGTTACTAAATGTAAAACTGTGCTAATGTGGTGTCAGTGTGAAGTTATTAGATTATACTACAGGATACATATACCTAGGAGGACGACATATACCTATACGACGTATGCAAGGGGTGTCAATTATATATAATATAATTGACGTGTGTGTGTCTGTCTGTCTGAGGCAACCAACCTAGCTCCCAAACATATGGATTAATTTTAATGAGGTTTTTATACATAGTTGAAGAGAAGCGTATAGACGGCGGGAAGCGACTTTGTTTTATACTATGTATAGCTTTTGCCCGTGGCTCCGCCCGCGTGGGAGTCGGTAATCGTTGTAAGTCTTCCCTTGGAAACCAATGATCGGGGTGAAAAGAAGCCTGTGTTAAGTATTCCAGACTTAATCTATATCTGTGCCAAATTTCTCCTAAATCCGTTCACCCGTTCAGACGTGATTGAGTATGATATGATTGAGTAGGTACCTAACAGAACCACATCCAAACATCAAAACTTTCACATTTATACAATTTTGTGATTATATATGTAATAGCTGCACCCCGCGGTTTTACCCGCGCAGCCTGTCGATTCTGTAACCAAACTCGCATCTCACTTCACTTCGCGTGAATTTGTTATTAGACATTTGTTTACTAAATGATCTATTTTACTGATTGCAAAAAATTTAGGTAGCCTGCGTAGTTATCTAAAATCTTTTGTGATAAAAAAAATTCTTATCATTATCTTATTTATGATTCAAAATTCCCGTGCAGTGAAGTGAGATTCGAAGTGGGGTTCGAGTTTGGTTACAGAATCGACGCCCTGTTAACGATTCTGTATTAGGTAGGTAGGTACTTAATAAAATTTATTAGCGGTAATTTAACAAAATAAGTATAATAATATTATGTTACATTTAATACTTACCTATAGTTAAAAATTCTAATATCTTTGCTTAATAGTTATCTTCTTTATAAATAAAAATCGATGTATGTGTATTTGTTTCCTTTGCACTCCTAAACCATTCATCCACATCCGATTATGATGAAACTTTGGTGAATGTTTGGTGAATTGTTCTGCTTACTACTGAAAAGGTTTCTGGCTAAAAAAACGTGACATTGCAACGCATGCCGGGCAAAGATTTATGCCGGGTGCAACTAATGTTGTGCATTATCATCAGGCTCTCCATCGAAACACTTCTCTAAATACCACATTCCTTGTCACGTTATCTGATATTTGCCAGATGTTGCCGTTTTATTTGACTAATATTTCGTAAAGTAGTGAAAATAGGGATAAAATCTTATACAACATTATAAGAATCAAAGCTTGTCTTGAAAATCGGGAAAATTAGAGATTAAACGTCAGCCCGTACAGTGACAACTGACATTTATTTTTCTTAATCATTCAAATGCACTAAGAAGTTTTGATTCCGATATCGAAGTCAACCACCCTAAAAATAGCTTTCTACCCCTTTTCAACCCTGTTAAGGGATACATTTCAAAAAAATTCGAAACACATGTTCAATTAATTTTGTAAAAGAATGTCTATGCCAAATTTCAAGTCAATCGGGCCAAGGAATCGCGTTCTCCCATACAAACTTTGCCACCCTGTTTCACCCTCTTAGGGATTGAATTTCGCAAAATCCCGTCTTAGTGAGCACCTACACCCTAAAAGGCAGAGATGTGAATTATTTGAAATACATGTATTTAAAATACAAATACAAAATACAAAATATGTATTTGTATTTTGTATTTAAAATACTTTTTTTCAAAATGTATTTTGTATTTTATTTGAAATACTTTTTATGAGGTACTTAGTATTTTTAAAATACAAATTACTTTTTTCTGTGTATTGGTATATGTATTCTGTGGTATAGTATGTCATGTCAATGTCAAACAAAACAAAACAACTAATTACAGAGCTCGGTAATTTGTCATGACACTTCGTTTAATTTCTATCTATACCAATGGGTTCTAATGGGTGCATTTCAGCAGACTAATCGCTAAAGAGTTCTAGACTAGGCAGACGTGGGCCACGTATGCCGATCTGCGTATAATATTAAGGATGATCTCTTTGAACAAATGCTAGTGTTAAAAATCGGTGAATTAATATGAAGTTATTTTATACCATATTTTATTTATTTGACCAGTTTTAACACTAATATTTTTTGAAGCTACAAAGATCCCATGTTAGAGTGTTTGTAAAAATTAGTCTGCCGTTTTTGGCCCAATTAAAAAAAAAGTATGGTACAGAAACGAAACTTGTTTCCAAGTATAAAGTCTGGCCAACGAGTCGTGTCATCTCAAACCCGCGACAAATTTAAAATTTTCTTTCTCTAGATATTATTATCATTAGGGTTGACTTATAATATTATCATGGCACCAAAAAAATGTATCCCAGTGAAAAAAAGTTATAACCTCCTTCAAAAACTTAAAAATAAAAACAAAAATCGTTAAAAATAGCTCTAAAAACCATGAAATAATATTGTAATCACAAATACGCATATAAATTTTAATAAAAAAGTCTATTGAAGTCGGTTGGGGCTCGATGAAGGAAAACTTTTTTTATCCTAAAATCCCCATCCGACTTCATTAGACGTTATTTTTTATTAAAATAGCTATGCGTATTGGTGATTTTAATATTACTTCTTGCCTTTTAGAGCTATGTGAAACTGTTTTTGTTTTTATTTTTAGGTTTTTGAAGGTATTTATTTTTTAAAGTAGCTTTTTTATTTTTAACTTTTTTGTGGTAAGTGTCTAAGCATGTAATATTTTTAATTTTATATATTTTCAAAATGCCCATAACTCAATTTCTTAATTTACGCTGCTTGTTTTTAAAGAGTTGTTGTGGTTTTGTAGTCCCAGTCTATTCCAGAACGTCGCAGACCATAACTTGATTTGTTTTGGATTGTCACAAATCTACCAATATCACAATCACTATACATATCCTATTTGAGTTTGAAGAGTTCCCTTGAATATCTTCGAAGTCCAAGGTCCAATGTCAATTAAATTAAAAGGACACTTAAGGGTGTCCCTTTTCCAACAAAAAATCGGTTCATAATAACCAAGTCGTCACGGTAGTTAACGCAAAATCATAGTATTTTTAGGATTATTTGAAAAGTACTGGAACGTTTAAAAAAATAATAAAAATTGGGACCATCTCGCAAGAAAACTCAATGAAACAAAAAAGAACCACCAAAATCGGTCTATAAATATCGAAGATACGCGCGAACAACTATAAAAAAATACAATCGAATTGAGAACCTCCTCCTTTTTTGAAGTCTGTTGAAAAAAGACAACCCGAATGATATTGATAATATCTATATTTGGAAACAAGTTTCATTTCTGTATCATACTTTATTAAAAATCGGGCCACAGGTCAAGGGAACAGAGTGGAACAGTTGCATTGTCTAATTGCGTTGTTTTTTGGAAACTGTATTTTTTACTTTACTTTAGAAGAAAGTTCATGAAATAATCTAGTGTCGGCTACGGTCATGCTCTTTGTTTTCTTATGTTATGTATTAGGCATGAGGGAGGCAGTTGTTTTCATAACAATATACCTAATTTTATCGACACAAACACCCACATGTTGGGGTCTATCCCCACTCCTGTTGGAATGGCCGCCATTTTAAGGGTCATAATTCAAACAAAAATAACTCTCAAAAAATGCAACGTAGAGCAATAAATTTTGAAGTCGTTTTGTAGATAATATCCCTGTGTATTTGAATAATGCAAATGTCCTAGTTTTTGAGAAATGTAATAAAAACTCAAAAAAGTACACAAATTTCGTATAAAATTTTACTTCAGTAATTTTTTATGTCATATTTGAGTCGAAAGTTACCACACATTTTTTTTTTAAGTTGATAGGTGGTATTATTAGCTTTCGAACAGTATTTTTGTTATAACTCTAGGACTTCTAAATCCGGAGAAATTTATATTTTTCCGCAAGGTCATCTAAAAAAAGTCAAATTTAAAATGGCGGCCATTCCAACAGGAGTGGGGATAGACCCCAACATGTGGGTGTTTTTGTCAATAAAATTAGGTATATTTCACGCCTTTAAATTATCGTTAGTTCAAGACCAAAGGCACTGTATAAACATTTATAACGCTTTTTGAAACTTTGTGTTTTTTGTTTATTGCAAAAGATAAAGATAACGTCTTCTAATTAATTATTATGGACTGTGTAGTACCTAGTGTGGTAGTACACTTGTAACTGTTAATAAAAATAATAACAATGATAAAAAATAAAATACGAAAAAAGGTATTTTATTTGAAAAAAGTATTTTGAAAATACGTATTTTGTATTTTGTATTTAAATACTTTTTTTGAAAACTATTTTGTATTTTTATTTGAAATACAAAAAATAGCCAAGTATTTGTATTTTATATTTAAATACTTTTAATAAAGTATTTTGCACATCTCTGCTAAAAGGGACCCCCATGCAAAATTTGAGACTTCTAGCACTTGTAGTTTCGGAGATTTCGTGATGAGTCAGTGAGTGATTTACGCTTTTATATATATAGATTACTAAGTATTCCTTATTCCTTGCATCAAGTGTTTTTTGGTTCGAGTAGCAGACAGAGTGATTTCTCAACTAGTTGAAAGTTATTTACTCTCACATTTACCTATCTGAATGTAGTAGATATTTGATTTTAACCTACCTACCCATTGTGTGCAAACTTTTGTTAATTATTGTGATGGAAAATGACCTCACTTTAAACGTGGAGCCCATTTTTCAATGTTGACGACTCTGTATGAAATATACAGGGAGAAAAAAGCAGCCCTTGACGAGTTTCTTGCCGGTTCTTCTCGTTATAAGATCTCCCGCTTAGGGTTTGCGAACCGATGGCGTAGCTTCTATGACATTCACAAGTGCTTGTAACAGCCTAGACTGAATAAATTATTTTTGAATTATATTCCATTTTAATAACTCGTTTATTGAAGCCCGTCAATTTAGCTATAAACTTAACCTTCCAATTAATATTTAAGTATGATCAAGTGAATTAAGTTGAAATTCGTCGCACAAACGAATCCAGTAAAATTACTATCTTCAAATTCGGATCGTCCGTTGCTGTTCATCCAGGATTACCGAATTAATTCCCGTAACCGTATTCCACTCCGATTTATGTCCCCTTCGTATGCGGATCCAAAATTAATAGTTCTCTCTGATTACTCACCGATTATTGACTGATGATTACGAGCCACAAAAGTGCTTTAGGCTATTCATGAAAAGTCTATTAAATTTTCATTCAAGTCTGCGAACGCATCTGCCGCTGAAAATCAATTCGGTTTGATATTTTGTTTGGTACACTTTAGTGGCCTATCGTACTTTTCAATCAGTTGTTTTCAGAGCAAAATTATGCTAGATACGCATTTTCCAATTTGTTTCGCTGTAATAATGTAGGGCATTGAAAAAATATATAAGGTGGAACTATATTATTTAACAATACTGGAACAGGTATTGCTTAAACTAATAACTTGCTCCAGACTCCAAGGAACATAAGTGGAAAAAATGTTTTTTTCGCCTTTCCGTAGTAAGTCGGTCAACTGACCAATACTTTTTGCATGGTAGTATGTTTTTTTAGCATATTCAGACCTATGTTCCTTTGAGAAAGTTGTTCATATTAAGCACTATCACCTGTTTCAGTATCCTTACTAATATTATAAATGCGAAAGTTTGTTTGTATTCCTTCACGTCTTAACTACTGAACCGATCATCATGAAATTTTATACGATACACGTTGTCAAAGATACAGAGAACGACATAGGGTAGGGTACATTTCATCACGAAAAAAAGTATTGTTCCCAAGGGATAGCAAAAAAACTATCCATGCAGACGAAATCGCGGGCGGTCACTAGCTGTTACATAAAATTGTTCCACCTTATATTTAAAAAAATAGATCATTCAGTCAACCAACAAAATATAAAAAAAAATCCACAGCAAATATCAACCGTGCGACTTTACGAGCTATGATAAATTTTGATTTAAGGCCTCTATATACCACAAAGTAACGCCCTCATCTTAAATAGATTAATTTCTTGCTAAGTATAAGTAAGAAGCTCGATAAGTAAGTACAGATTGAAGCTAGGGTTCTACAGTTTATTTACAAACAATAACCTCAGTAAAATATAGTTAGTTGTATTAGTAGTAGGCAAAAGTTTGTGTGGGCCCATGGTCTAATAGCTGTCAACCCAAATCGCTCTTGCGGGCTTACTCAATCCGAGGTATTAATCTATTAACCGGCAGTCGCCACCTATCACTTAACTCCAATAATCCTAAATTCTCAAGGACGTTGTGTGACGTGATGTGACGTCACATTCTACCTTAGCGGGACCTCCATTTAGCTATTAGCCTAATGACTGGGATCTCGGGAGGCCGCAGTCCCTCGTTAGGTAGCGATCCGAGGTACTAGTATACCCTTAAGAAATTCGAATTTCGATGTTTGTCAAGTGTGAATAAATGTACTTTGGCTCGAAAAAGTTGTTTTTATTATTTTAAATCCATACAGCTGCTATGGTCCTTTTACTCTGGCTTCCGAGTAGAAGTATTTTTGCTATAAACGTTTAGTTTACTATATACCTACATACATATAAGTGCTTTTATATTTTTATTTACTTGCCGGTTAAAAATGTAATCTATATAATAGTTAAAGAATGAAGCAAGGTTTTTAAACAATAATAAGTATTATGTACTGATTTCTTTTATATTTACAAATCAATTCTGTGTTGAACAAGAATATCAATGTCTTGTCTACATTATTCAACGATTCCAAACATTTTTTTTTCAGTAAGCCATTCCAAAGTACATTTTATAAAATACCGCGAATTATGAACTATTATAAGAGCTATGTATACTTATTTGAAGCCGCTTACCACGCTTTGGATGTCTCGCTCACCGCCACACCCTCCTAGTGGGGCACCCCACTGGTTGGGAACCTATGTTTAGGCCGAGAATTATTATTCGGCATCTTCAGTTGGCCTGTTTTATGTATCTGCTTAACGTCCGTTGCCAATTTGCCAAGGGTCCAGCCCGTGAAAGGGGGCCCGGTACGTTTATTTATTATTCTCTTTACTGCTCCACGCAGGCAGGTAAAAGGTTTTTTAGATTAAGCGATGCAACCTAATGAAGATAAAGGGGTTCCTAATGGTGTGTACCGTCCGCAAAAGAAAACTGTAAACTGCGATGTACTGCCTCGCTAATTGGCCCACGATTTTGTTCTTTGGCAGATTTATTACTTAATTATTCAGCCTGACCTGGGTTAAGTTAATTTGTGCTGCTTTGTCAGTGGGTGTGTGTATTTTTAACCGGTAAACTGTCTACTTAGTGGCCATTATTGGGGCTATAATTTTTCTGTAGCTTCGTTGCAGATGTTTTGTAGGCTAAGATTTATACGAGCCATTATGTAAGCTTTTCCTCGAGAAAAATTTATTGTCTGCGTTGACGTGAAAAGAACTTAAACTAACGTCGGGATCTTAGGCGATGTATTATGAATGATGCAAATATACTCACCATAATTTAGTGTTTGCTTTTCAAGTCCTTTCTTTAAATATTTTATTTACACCCATGCTTTAAAAACTCTGTAAAGGGTTCTGAAAAAGTTAGCTTACTGCCAAAATTATAACTACCAGTATCATAGTAAACACAATATCCGCCCGACGAGTTACATTGTGATTTTCAGTACAACACATACACTCGTTCGGACGATATTATGACGCGGAGGGGGAGGAAAGTCGAGTCAAAGTCAACTTTAAGGTCAAGGTCAACTTCAATGTCAAAGTCATACACCCCTTTCAAAGGATACATATAATGGGTGTAGATAAATACCATGGGTTTTCCAAACAAAAAATAATAAAAAATGGGTGTAGATAAAGTCTTGTATGCAACTGTACATAGTTAGGTATTAAAACACTCATGTGATACTATTATCACACTCGGCTTCGCCGCGCGTTTTAAACCCACACTCGTGTTTTAGTACCCCTCATTATAGTACAATTGCATAAATAACTATAAAAAGAGTAAGAAATGTACTAAATGGTTTTATATTTTTAATGGAGGGAATAAATTTCTTTTATACAATACTAATCATGGTAAAAACATCACCCAAAGTAAATTCTTGTAACTGATAAGTTAAATACCGTCTATTTAATAAGATTCAATATCAATTTCTGTACCAATATTCGAGTTTGTCTTTGCAATTATATTCAGTTGAAAGGCCTTATAATATTTTACCGTTATACTGATGTTGACTTTGAAAATTATTATAATGAGTCTAATAATTTAAAGCTCTTATAAATTGATGGGTTGTAAGTAAGATAACTATAGTTAATCATAATAAATAATGCGTAACATAGCATAGAATCTCTAAAGTAAGTCATGTACAATCGTAGATTAAAATACCTAGTACAGTTATAGCAAATTCTAGCACATTTATTTAAACCCCTTTATTAATAATAATTAAAAAAAAATATCTAAAAGGCTGGTTTTGAGTCGAACTTTTGATAATAAAATATGTTTTTTCAATATGAATTAACAGCAGATCAAAAAAGCTTGTTGAAAGTATCTATAAGTATTTTTTGTCATTATTTTTTTAAACTTTGCTATAATAATACCTATATAAGTCTGGCTTTTGAAGCGCTCATGGCAGAGCTTGACAGACTGTTCGTACTCGATTACGTTTGTTAAGCGACTCTCGGTCCGGCCAGGTGTTGGATGGGTGACTGTTAAGAGGTATTACAACTGAGGCCTTCCGTGCTTCGGAGAGCACGTTAAACCGTCCCGACTGTTGTCATCTGATAACAGTCGTTAAGCCATGTTAGAGGCCTTCCAGGCGGCTTGATAAACTCTAACACCAGAGGTGGCCACTAATCCTCATACGATAAAAAAATATAACAAAGTCTGGCTTTAGCACTAATTTGCAAATGGAATTTTTAAATCATGTTATATTACGTTGTAGCTTACAGACAAGTTCTAAATTTGGAAATGGAATTTAACGTTGTGTATTCAATAAATAAGATTTCCCTAATTCACTACGATACACGTTGCACAATGGAAATAAAACGAGGGTTTAAGCAAATGGGTGCGTCTCAATCTGTTTAAATTCAGCCAAGCTAAGACTGCGCGTAATTGAAACGAAATTCCTACTCGTCCCGGCTCGGGTTTGGATAATGTGCGTTTGTCTTACAATGCTTTTGGCTTGTGAGCGGGGTTTTTTGCATTTATTTGTATTAAAGAGTCCAACTGGTTTTGGCCGAAAAAAAATTTTTGTCGTGAATATTTTTTTCAAAAAAACGAGAAGATTAAAAATTCTTCGCGTGATATTTTTTTCAAAAAAACAAGTAGGTTAACAATTCATTGCGTATTTTTTTATGTATATTGAAATAACCAATAATCCATATATTTTTTGCACTGGACTGAAAGTTATATTTTACTTAGTATTTTTATTGTTTCTTTTTGATTGTATTTACATCCGTTCTTTATGCAATGCATAAGTACTAACTCTAAACACAAAATATTACGTAAACGACAAGTAAAATTTACATTTAGATCACAATTCATTATTCCGGTCGCATCCGAGTTTTTCCCGCCAGGATTTCCCCGTAAAATGTGGTATCAGACATTAATTCATAAACCGTGATTATCACAGATAAAAAAGTATCGTGGATAGCATAAATTGTTCAGGTTGGTATTTTAATTTTAAGGCACTAACATTGTGAGAGTGGATTTTATTTGAAAAGATAGAATAGATTGATACAAAAAATATTTTCAAAAAGTTAATTATATTGATTTAAAAAAATATTGCAACAACAGTTGGTCTATAATTTAATGTTTAAACAGTTTATTCAAATTCCATGTTCTTATAGTAGTGTTGAATAGCAAATGGTTACACAGCGATTTGTATTTTTCTTTTAATGACAAATGGAAGTATTACACGAGTAAAAATAAAAGAATCATCGGTGTTCAAGTATACCTACATCTATAGGTAAGTATATAACTATTTTTTACCAAAGTCGTATAGCTTTAAACTTTTCTTTTGTAACTATTACACTAAAATGTTTAAACTTCTCACTAAGTCATGCACATGCTAGATAACAAATGGTCCTGCACTGAACTTTGCACCTCCGAGCTAGTATATCAAAGAGATAACCATCCCACTCCAGATAGATTTTATTGAGTTGAATAACTGCAGCCATATTTTTGCCTTAACACCCATGTCCATTGTAGACTTCACTATCGCACTGAATTATCGCTTTATTCCTTTGAGTAATAGTTTCGATTTGTATTATAGTTAACCGCAACTTAAGCCATTTCTGTTCAACCTGTCACTACGTAGACTTGTCATATATTATTACAAGTGGATTCCGTTCAGATGCTTTGCTATATTCAACTTGGCTCCTTTAAATTGATACGAATACTTATACACTATAAAAATGTATTTATTCAATTTTATCTTTCAATTATTAATATTTAATGCGGAAACATAATATCGCATCTTAGTTACTTATTTTTTTGTTGCACTACTTAGGCACGTAATGGTACCTATATATCCGTGACTTAGGTATCGTTAAAGTGTCGAAAAACGAAGTTTAGTTAGTTTAGTAGACTGCAGTTAACAACTAATAGTAATGCTTTTAATCCGGATATCATTAATAGATGGTATGACTTAATTTATAAATGAAAGAAAAAATACAACAGAAGCCACATTGGATTGGTTGTGTTCGCCAGCTGAATTCATTATAGTAGTTTTTTTTTTTGTAAAATAAGTATTAATTTAATATAGATCACAATATTCCGAGTCAAGAAACCCAAACAACGTCCTTTATCAATCCGCCCGAAAAAGCCGCCATTTTATAGAATACACATTATAGATTTAATTTCGATGAAGCAGGATTTCCCTTTTATTAGGGAGAGGAGAGGAAGGCAGGGGAAAATGGGGACATTGTCGGGCCGCTTATCCAAATTAAAGGTAAACTAATTCCAGAAATGGAAGTGTGAAAGGAGATCCCGGGGGTTAGACTTGGCTTAATTAATACACAGTTCCGTTTTATTTGCGGATTTTATCTTTGAACAAGTTGTTTTTTCACAAATTTGTATTAACTTTTTAGAGGCGTCGAGGAAAAATGTTGCATTTCACCTGCGGACAATACTTAGATGTAATCTCTATTAGAGGTAAAACCTACTTACTACCTAATTTCCACTGAGTATGATTTTACCTCTATGGATTTCGAAATTCAATATACAGAAAAGGTTTGAAGAAAATTCCTTAAATTTAAAACCTACTTTTTTCTAGTGTATATTTTGTTTTCCATAAATACATTTTATTTGTTAACGGTGGAAATATGAAATCAAAACTTTTTTACGTAACGGTTAATCATTGTTAATTTGATTTAAAATATTTGTGTAAATTAAATAAAATACTTTCTTAATGAAAAAAACCTACTTCAGTAATTAAAAAAGATAACATTTAGTTTAGCAATCAGACCGAAAATAATTTTCGTAAGCGTATCTTCCAGTTTTAATCGCTCGGCTTCCGCAAAAACTAGACTTTGTACTAAAATTGGCTTCATCTGACAGACCAGAGCGGAGCAAACTTAAATCCACGGCTCCTTCTGAAGTTTAATTAAATCAAATAGTTTTGCGAACATTTGTCTGTTTCACATTACACGTGATGTCGTCGCACGTTGTGATATATAGTGAATTATAGGTAAGTATAGGAGCTTGGCGGCGCAGAGGTTTAGCGCCTGGCCCAGCGATTACGGAGGTTAAGCAACTTTCGCAAGGGTCGGTCATGGGATGGGTGACCAAAAATTTACCATCGCGAGCTCCTCCGTGCTTCGGAAAGCACGTTAAGCCGTTGGTCCCGGCTGAATTTGCAGTTATTAACACCCACCAATCCGCATTGGGCCCGCGTTGTATGTTATGGCCCGTCCTCCTTATTCACCAATAAGGAAGGCCTGTGCCCCAGCAGTGGGGACATTAAAAATGGCTGATGGACATAGCTATCTTAATATATTTTATAGGTTCGTATTTCATTAGATAAATATCTAATGTCAATAAAAGGCCTTTCCGATTAACCAGTTTCAGCTCTGATAACAAGAAAATATCTAGGACCCGAAAAAATGCGTAGTTTTGTTATTAGCTAACAAGCATTATGTAACATTGAGACAATTCGATAGCGCCAATCTTTTGTTTAGCTGACGAAAATGACAATTAACTTTTCTGCTCACGAAGTTCCAGTCGTTCCATCTTCGAAGAATGTGCTAATTCGTCATAAAATACAATTGAAATCTAGATAAAATTGTCATTACTTCGTATTTACGTAACTCCCACAATCTTGAAAAATCACATTTTTAGGGTTCCGTACCCAAAGGGTAAAAACGGGTTCCTATTACTAAGACTCCGCTGTCCGTCTGTCTGTCTGTCTGTCACCAGGCTGTATCTCATGAACCGTGATAGCTAGAAAGTTGAAATTTTCACAGATGATGTGTTTCTGATGCCGCTATAACAACAAATACTAAAAACAGAATAAAATTAATATTTAAGGGGGGCTCTCATACAACAAACGTGATTTTTTTGCCGTTTTTTACTCGATATTAATAACGACAACAGCTAGACAGTTGAAATTTTCACAGATGATGTATTTTTGTTGCCGCTGTATTAATAAATACTAAAAACAGAATAAAACTAATATTTAATTTAAGCCCCCCTTAAATATTAGTTTTACAACAATACAACAAACGTAATTTTTTTGCCATTTTTTGGTAAGGAACCCTTCATGCGCAAGTCCTACTCGCACTTGGCCGGTTTTTTTTAATATGTCTCACAAATAAACTATATTAGTCGTAGTATGAATAGGTAATTTAAGTTTTTGACTGCAACCGCTCTAACTCATCAAGGTTCAGTTCATTAAGGTAATAGTAGCTTGGGACAGCACTACCTCACTAACACTAAAAGTATAAAGTTAGTGAAACTTTCGTAACGCTTTTGCTTATAAAAGCTACCTAGTATTAATTGGTAGCACTTATTGTAATGAAATTAGCTGCAAAACTATTCAATTACCTATCTATTATAGTTTTCGTCCATTAAAGATATTATGTACACTGCAAAAGTTTTATTTAAAAAAAAAAATATAATCATTTATTGACCGAGCGAGCACGAAGCGTCACCGTTTCAGTTTGGGCAAAAATGATTCGTACGTCTGTGCGTTTGTTTTCCTCCACAATTCGCATTCTCGTGAAATTTTTAAAGCAGGTTCTATAAATTATATAAATTCTTTTTGACGATTCAGTTTTTTTTTTTTATTTTTCAAAATGGCAGAGATGTGGAGAAAATAATGTTTCAATTTTTTTTTAATGTCACAAACGCAAAAAAAAAACAGCTCTATAGAGCCACTAGGTTATGGTTATTCATAAATTTATATTATAATATATTATTTACCGTATCATAGTATAAATAGTGCTTGATGTAGAACTGAATAAAAAGTTTTTGTTAAAAATGGGCTGTTTTTGTTACTGAATTTTTGCCTACGACCCATACAGCATGATGTTAAGTATCCATTTATTTAAAGTTAGCGTGCTTAGTTAGTATTAAAATGTCCTGTGGGCGGTTTAATGGACTGCTGTGAAAATATCAAGCAAGCCTTTTAACGATTACCAACTGTTGGTATACAAAACGTACAAGTACCTTGTCAAACTCACTGTAATGTGTATTTGAACGCGTGCAGCATCTGTTTTATAACAAACTTGAATGTAACAAGATTCTAAGTGTACGTAACTTTTTTATGTTTATGATGGTTTCTATCACCAAGTGCCTGAAACGCCGTCTTGCGTCGCCGTCACGATGATTTTTTTTATGAAGACTTTAAAAAAAAAAACGAGTTTTCAGCAATATTAATAATACAAGTCGGTACCAATTCTTTAACTTTTGCAAGCACGTTACAATTATCATTTCGACGCTTAAGAACCAAGACCATCTATCTACACTTTTGGCGATTTTTACTTTTTAATGCAGTTCTTTTTATGGTTAACTTACGCATCGCTTCCTTTAATCAGTTACCTCAAATTCGCATTAAATAGGGAGTTATGAGAAAATACCAATACCAGCTAAGTAACAAATTTTAACTAATACCAGCTATCTACAGTTATTTTAAAACTAATGAAGCTCTCTTGAAATACATGTAAACATCTAATTTCAACTTTTTTTTTCATGCCAATCCTGTAAATGTTCAGACATAATTTTAATGAAATTGTTTGAAAAATAAAGAAAACCATTTTTCGTCTCCTGTGAAGTCGACTTTTTGTAGATAGATGGTCTTGGTTCTTAAGCGTCGATTTATTTTTGACATCTCATATTAAGACACTCTCATTTTTGACACATCTCGATACTTAAAGCTTTGTTTTTATTAGAATAAACTATTTCGGGATTTACACCTGTACATGTTTATTTTTGAGACTCCGATATTTTGTTTGTGTCCGAGACTTTGTTTTTACTCTAAAAATGTTGATAGTTGATTACAAAGCACTTAAAAGTCCCAAAATATGAGGATGATATGACACATCAAGTAGAAAATGTCAAAAGAAGGTTTGGAGTGGTGTTCAGCTCAGTTTCTACAACAAAAAAGAAAAATAATTGCTGGGAACGATTCGGAATATGAAATCAAACAGCACCTCAGGATTCGTTTCGCTGACGAATGCCAACGGGTCCGAAATGAGCCTCATTATTATTCCGAGATCGTCGCGGCGATATAACAGACACCGAATTTTATGACATTATAACAAGCTGCGTAGATTCGATTATTCGTTTAATTACTTTGTTATTACTTACATTGGGAAACATTAATTCCTAATTATTACTTTCGAGAGGTTAATTATTGTTCACTCGCTCTGGTTTTTGTCGTGACTTTGATCTGCGGTTTGATCTTTGGTGAACTTGAAATGTTTTAACAGATTTTTCAACACACTTGCTCGTAAAGTGAGCCCTAATACATCGCTTTTAGGGCCATAAACCGAGCTATAACAAACGCGTGCAATAATATATAAAACACTAGGTTGTTATAGAATTATCCCTACAAAGTTAAATTAGTACCTTACTGCAACTTCTATGCGAGTAAACAGAGCATTCCCAATTTAACCGGGTAATACAGTATTTTTTTAGAAACAACAAAGAGGTTTTATTCCCCTGAAAATTCATATTCATTTTAGAAATAATTAATTGTGTTTGTCCTTAATTAAGTCAAACAAATATTTATTATTATCAAATTATTCATAATTCACAATACTTTGTTATAAAATATTAAAATATTTGCATTTTATCACTTAAACTTATAATTTTGAAGTAGGCTGTATGCTCACTCACCTCTTTGTTCGCAAAATATTCTTGCATTCGGCGTCTGAAAAAAAAACCTGTGCGCCTTTTCCAATAGTGTCATACTTTGTTCTTGGCGTATTTGTTGCTGTGTGGTAAATAACTTTGTATTTTCCTCGCAAATGTGTTGAAAAACACATTAGGTTGCTCATTGCACACAGCCTTGTGTGCAATGAGCAACCTAAGCTAACTTGTCTCAAAATGTACTGTTCTGCTTTAGCATACCTACAGCATACCTACTCTTATCTTCTACCTACTCCTCCCATCACAATTAGTTTTTATTTAAATATATAAGACAACCTTCTAGCTAAAAGCTGCTGTGTTAAATATTTAAATGCTTTGAAGTTTCTCAAAGTTTCCGACTAGAACCAAGCAACTTTTCGAAAACGTTATTTTTTCTATGAAAGTGTTCATTTTTATTTCATCGCCCGCCTTTACGTTAGTTTGTATGCGTATTTACCGAAGTTTCCCTTTTATTCCTTCTATAAAAGGCCTTTCGAAGCTCTCCTCGGGAACCTTGGAAACTTTTAATGTATGTAACAGCTCCTCTCTTTTGTTGCTTTTTCGAATATGAGTTTTCGCGACTGTTTTTGTAATTTATCAGTGTTCTTACACTGTTTGCTTTGGAGGGCTTTAGGTTATTATACTTTGGCTTGTGACGTGATACCTAGATACTTTTGATCTTATAAGTATTTCATTTTTTTACTTAAGGATTGCAGTGGTAACATTGATTCATTTTAAAACATTACCGTGCGTTAACACAGCAGGTCCGTATTTTCAGGAGCGTTTTTAACGGATACGTCGCTACTGGATGTGATGTTCAACACCGCATTTACAGGAAGATTTTATCGTATCCGTTGCTATGGATACAGTACATATACGGATCCGATATACTGTCATGTGCGTGAAAACGCTCGTACAACTATATACCTACGTCATCGCCGAATAACAACGTATCCGATAAAACGAACCTGTATAACGGATCGCTCTGGGAACGGGTACTATATCTAGAGTCGCCCAAATATAAAGATATGAAATTGATACACACGCTGAAATTTTAATCATTTGGTTCCCGCTGTGGGTTGGTTCCACTGATGATTACAAGCAATTTTTCCCAATGGGGCCAACTCTGATATCGCGATAAAAAAACAGCTGTTCCATACAAAAGCGCAATACCTACTCGACCTTAATGTATGGAACAGCTGATTTTTATTCCGCGATTTCAGAGTTGGCCCCATAGTAATAGTTGCTTCCAATCATGAGTGGTGCCACCCCATTGCGGGAACAAAATGGCAAAAAATTCACGCTGTAGATTATTCAACTATCTAGCTAAATGGTCAAAATCACAAGTAATTTATTTAGTTAGATTTATTCTACTTTTCATAGCATGAGGCCTAAAATATTTTCTCCTTATTGACTAAAGCACCAGATTACCTGATTTTGTAATCTTTGTGTACTGCTGCCTTTGTAACTTAAGCCATTAATAAAGAAGTTAGTGATAATTTCTATTTAAATAAAGATATTGCTACCGACGTCGATAAGTAGGCGTAACTATTAAATAAATTATTCCGTACGGCTTTTCCTTACATTTTGTCCCTCATTAACACAAAATGTAGGTCGTACCTAGTGGTTATTTCTATGATGACCCAAAATCGACGCCTCAAACCCCTATTTCAAAAGTTATAAATGTTATATCGCAAGTATATGTCGTAATAAGGAAAGTACTTCGCTTATTAACAGACGGCGTATTAAAAGTTCTATAAAAAAATACTTGCGTAAAGTAAAGCTGTGGTAAGATTCTAGGTTGCGCTAACTTTATTTAAAACCGATTTCATTTAAAATTTAAACTTTCGCGTTGCATTTTATGAGATAAGGAAAACAGGTAAGTATTAACCTTGGACGAATCAATAAACATAGGTTTAGGTAACATAGGTAAAGTACTTAATAATTAAGTTTTTTTGAATAAAGCTTATTTGACTTTGACTTTGACATTTAGTTAAATGCATTTTTGGGAGGTCATTTGCTTTTCGGCCGCGTGGCCGAGAACTAATGTATGAGTTTCATTTGGCCGGCAATTATGGTCGAAAACCGGCTAAATCACCCTATAACATTGTCATTATTTGACAAGTGTACTCCCCCCTTCACCCGCAAAAATTGGTCGATCGTGATTTCATACAATTTTCTTACGTTACGTGTCCAGTGGTTGATTCGTCCAAGGTATTATTAACCTTGGACGAATCAATAAACATAGGTTTTCTTAATCTCATTTGAAATTGTCTGTCTTAGAAACTTAATTGGAACGTATGAAACCAGCCTACTCACCCTCGTTCTGAAACCTATAAAAATAAAATAAAAATAGGTTTTAGTTATCTCATACTAATAGGAACCTAATTACATAATATACAGTTTCTTTATCTTATGTTAAGTATGAGATCTGGCGCCCGAAGAAATTTAGACTAAAGTTAGACTTGGTTTAAATCTAATGCGTCTCCAAATAAAAGTGACTAAGTCAGCTTTATGTTAGTTAACGTTTAAGAATGTAGAGGGGGCACAAAAAAAATCTTTGCTGATATTTAATTCTGCTACCGTAGACACTTGTTTTTTTTTTTCATTTCGTCTTACACTAGCCGTTTGATTCAGGGCAAATCGCCTGTCGACATTACCTGTAAATTAGAAGTAAGTTCTTCCCAAAGTTGTCCTGAACCGGGGACCCTTTTAATTAATTAGGGAACGCTGACTTTTACGTACTTACATTGACGATTCGCAAACTGTCGTTGAATTGAACTACTTCTTAACTTTTGAACTAAATATCTGCAGTATGAATTTTCTTGCAACTGTTTCAATCTTAATATTTTGCACTGTACTGAATATTGTTTTTATATTTACTATTATTGGACAATTGTGTATGTATTTTAACTTATTATTAAACTAAGAAATATTTTTTTCGTTGCTATAAAACTTAAAATTTCTATACAATTGGCTAGCTTCTTAAGGCGGTACCAACGGTGGCAAATTACGCTACAATTCTGCCATATTATCCTCATCGCCTTTTTCCTAAACTCATGTAATGACGCGTTCATTCCGAAAAGTAATTATTTAATATCAGCGAAGCATTAGTTAAAGGATCAGGGCTACTCTGAATTCCCGGCGATCCAGGGATCCCTTTCATTCCAAAACGCCAGTTGTAATGTTTTAAGCGAATTGTCCCGACTGCGCCCGCTCTATTCTCCGTTGACAATCCCTTGACGTGGTTTATGTTCTAATTTAAATTGCTTTATCGCGAACACGGCAGTTACGAGCCCAAAACGGCCTCCCCGAATCTCGTTTTTCACTTGGGAAGACCAAAATTACGCTTCTCGGTTCCACTAATTGTTTCCGAGTGTTAATAAAGACGCAACATTTTTAGGGTCCATAAAGATTTTTAAGTCCGCTTTGACTTTTTAATTTTATGTGTCATTGGCTTTATCCGGACTTCTTGCTAGGATTTGTTTCCGAGCAATTCTTTTTTTAAATGGCTGTTAGGTTATGTTGTTCAAACCGAAAAGTTTGGTTACCGACTTTGAATCGTACTCGTCGCGAACTGATTGATGACAGTTCGAAATTAAAAAAGCATGGAATAAAAAAATCATGGAGCGAGACGTACATCAAAGAGAATGTAAAAAACTAGCGTTTTAACGTACATATTTTTGACATTCTAAACTTTTCTATCATGTGTGAGGTACGTACTACTTAAATATATTATGTACTATTATCGCAGTCAATATCACATTCTATTTCTCGAATGTTACTGGCACTCGCCTATCGCAGCTACAGTAAATATATTGAGCAAACTTTCGTATGTTCGTGCAGATATTTGCATCGACATTAAGTAAATCTTATTTTAACTTGTGTAGTTTACTCTTTGAACAAAGATGAGAAGTTTTTACGCCTCCATGGTATTGTCGGAAAACTGTTTGGATACTTGTATTAAATTGTTTTAAATTCTTTGATATAGCCTGTACACAGGGTATTTGATAATAATAACCCATAAAACCGAATATGGTTAGGGTATCATAGACACAGCCCCAGAAAAACATTGTAAACCCTAAAAGCCAACACATGGCTGAAAAAAATGTTTTTTATTTGTACGGAAAAGTGAAAAGTGACAACTCTAGACGCAAATAGACTTTGTTCCACATTAATGGACAAAAGCAAAAGACAACATAGGGATTTTATTTTATTAACGTTATTTCACTACTAGAATATATTAATAACTAGCAGCCGCCCGCGGTTTACCCGCGTGGTTCCCGTTCCCGTGGGAATATCGGTATAAAAAGTATTCTGTGTTTTAATCCAGGCTATCTTCTATCTGTGTGCCAAATTTCAACCAAATCCGTTTAGTAGTTTTTGCGTGATTGAGGAACAAACATCCAAACATCCACACCCACAAACTTTCACATTTATAACATTTACATTAGTAGGATGTTTGTACGAAACAAAGAAAAAAACCGGCCAAGTGCGTGTCGGGCCACGCGCCATAGAGTTCCGTAGTTACCTTATACCATACCATATTTAATACCACCTACAATTTTTCGTCTGTAAAAATAACTTTGTTTTTCACAGTGTTGGTATGAATGACAAAGTTATATTTGCGGTTAAAAAGTGCTATATCTCAAAAATTAATTACTATGTCTCGTTCAAACCAATTTTGGTTGAAAGTGTTTATTAAGATCTTTAGCATATATTTTTTTTAGATTTTTCACTCTCTTATTTCAAAAGTTAAAGGGGGGGGATACACATTTTACCACTTTGGCGGTGAATATCTTTCAAACGGTTGACTTTGAGAAAAAGTCGTCTTAGAAACCTTAATGTCATTTTTAAAGACCTATCTATAGACACCCAACACATGTTGGTTCGAAGAAAAAAATTTTTTTCAGTTTCAGTTCCATGTATGGGGAGCCCCCCCTTAATCTTTTATTTTTCTTATTTTTGTATTAAATTCGTTAAGCGGTTAACATAATACATCTACCTACCAAGTTTCAACTGTGTAGTCTTAATACTTTCGGAATAAAGTGGCTGTGACATACGGACAGACAGACAGACAGACAGACAGACAGACATGACGAATCTATAAGGGTTCCGTTTTTTGCCATTTAGGCTACGGAACCCTAAAAAGCATCGTCAGGATCAAGAGAATGTCAGGTTTTTAGCTCTGTGCAACATAGAAACCAAAAATCTGGCTGGCCAAGGCCCTAGATCCATGGAGTATAATTTCATGGAGTTCAATATTCCAGGCTACGTGCAATCGGCTTGCGAAAATCCGTTTCCAGGGAGGCAGTTGGAGCGAAGAGAATTTGAAAAATTGAATGACAAAAAAATAAGCTATGTGAAAAGTATCGGTGTGACGTCACATCGAAATTAATCCTTTTTGCGAAGATAGACGAGAAAAAGATGGGAAGGAATTGACTATCAACAGATGCCAAATTGGAAAATATTCTGTTTTTAGACGGGAGGAGGCGAGCAGCGGAAAATTTCGTGTCATTTTTTTGTCACGACGCGGAAAATGAATGTTTTCATCATTTTCGGAACGCTATGCAGGAAATCAGTTAGTAAATAAGGATCATTTAAAAAAAAAGATCCTTTTAAGAAAATTTAAGTACTTACAGTTTTTATTAAAAAAAAAGTTGAAATGAAAACTAACCGCTGCGAATTCATAACAGTATCGGGGCTTATATAATCACACTTTCTCATAGGATTCCAGCTACAATATCAGCCACGTCAAAGTTTCCAATGTGGTAACATCAAATAGATGCTAAATACAAACTCTAACCTCAACAGACTTCTAAAGGATTGCTCGATCGTGTTTAAAGCCTATGGCTCCACATAATAGTCTTAAGATTCTTCCGTCGCCATAAAGCTTTCAATTATTTTTTTATATTTAGATTCTTTAAACCACGTTAGAAAATCCTAGTTCAATATAAAAGAGAAACAAGTGAGGCGAACGCGCGGTCGTCATCAATCTTCGACGTCGCCGAGACGCCGAGTGGCTGACGCGGGGAAAATACTTATTATCGTTATTAGGACGAGAATATTCAGAGATCGCAAATTCGCTAAATTCACCTCGTGTTTTTTCAAATGCGTGACTGTGCGCAATTTGGTAATTCTTTATTCAAAAATATTAGGTCATCAGTTCAACGGAGGTTCAACGCCATATTTTCCTTTTCTTAAAAAGTTGCTAAATATCGATCGAATATTACAACCGGCCTGTTACAAGTTAATTTAAAAAATGGAGTAGAATTTGAGGTCATTGGGAGTTTTTTGGCGCCATTTGTCAAGTTCGGTTCGGTGTCTATTTTAATTATTTGCAAATTGATTCATAGTGGATATTGTGTCTTAAAATTGGTGCAGTTTTGTGGTACAAGTGTCTACGCAACTGAACAATATGTAGGATAATTGAAATAGGCGCGATCTTGGTTGTGTGAAGCCGAGACTTTTACTGTAGTGGTGGCTACCTCGGCAGAACTTACCAAGTAAACTGTCTTGATATACTTGGTGCCAAATGCTCCAAGCAGCATTGGAATGCGATGCACCTGCATTTTAATGTAAACTGAAACAATCTATCACTGAAATATTCAACACGTGACACTGGCAAAAATTACTTCCAAGAAGAAAGTAGATTGCCAAAACAAAAATAAGAAGAAGAAGAAGAAGAGGTCATTGATATGTTCTATTTTTAAATTGATTGTGTTAGAGTGCGTTTCATCGGGTATTACCTATGGCGTTATGTTGGTACCCCTGAAATTTATTATTATTGCGATGGAATAAGGTTCAAAATTGAATAATTTCAGGGGTACCAACATAACGCCATAAGTAATAACCGATGAAACGCACTCTTTCCGGAACCGGCCTTTAGCGCAAAAGAAGAGCCGCTTGGAACAATTTTCCATGCACGCACATCACTTTTTGTTGTACGGCCTGTGACGCACATAGACATTTCATACAGGCGATATCAGGATAAATTAGGCCTTATTTAATACTGTAGCAGTTACTAAAAAGTTCTTAGCACAACAAAACAAATAACGGCATTGTTTTCTAGAACACACAAACATTATATTTTGTGATTTGAGCGTTATTTTTCATTAACCTCTTAAAGCGGCGTGAAGCTTCACGTGAAAACTCACTCAACAAACAAAATGTAGTTAAATGGCAGTCAACTAAAAAGAGGTTAATTAGTGTCATCTAGCGTGAAACAACGCTGAAATAGGCTATTCCCGTTACAGAACGCGACTCTATTGATTTCATCTATCATAGACAATATTACCCACCTCCTTTGTTCACGATTAAAAATAAAAATTTCGAACGACTCCGGCTGAATAGAAATCGGATATTTATTTACCCGTTGCAAATTCGACATCTTTTGAAAGCGAACGTAAGAAATAGAAGGAGCGCGCTTTAAAGGAAGCCAGCGGACCGTGAATTCGTACGTACTTCATTATAGGGCGTATGTGAAGGTTGCCTTGCTGTACATAGCTGACTTTATTTATATTCTAAGGCTGCCCCCTTTTAGGGTCTTCTCATATTTATACGCCAGTATAGAATAAATTTCTTTGTTTTGTCGACGCGTCAAGTTTTGTGTTGATTTTCAACCTGTCGAAAGTTAGCTTGTCAGCAGTTCATAAAGTCGATACTTTTTACCATGATTAAATGCAATAACTATGTAACTGTTAATGGCACTATATCACTATACCTATATACCAGCGAACTAAACTATATGGAACAAGCATTTCGCTCAAAAAATGGCACCATACGAAAAGTACAACTAAGTGGATGGAGCTAAAAATGCTGGAATTTAATAAATATGCAGCACAAAGCGTCTGAGTACTGGTTGCTATATTAGCGACCATAATTTATATACTCATAGATATTTTCTATACTTAAACGAACAAATATGATACGTTATTTCAGCATATTTTTACTGCTTTCTTTGCGTCTTTTACACCACTACACAGGAAGTCATTTCTAATAAACTCTCTCTTTTCTCTACAATACAAACTGCAATTATTGTAAAGAACGCTAACGTCAATCACCGGGTGCGTGGCTGGCCCGACTAAAGCTAAGCGGGTTGTTCTTTTTCGGCCCCGTGGTGCCATTTTTAAGCAATATTATGTTTGCAATTACACTTCCATAGATTTTAGTTCGCTGCTATAGGTTAGGTATATACCACTATTATAAAAATCGTTGTTATGAGTTAAGTAATCCTAAATTCGAGTCCAAAATAAAATGATCCTGTCATTTAAATAACAGTTTGACTTAACCGGAAGAAAATTTCAGCTCTATATAAAAACGTTTCGCGGTTTCGTTGCGAATGAATTAAACCGACGCATCAAACTTTATAGGTCCTCAAAACTTAGTAATATAACCGAAGCCGATTAACAAACAATTCGATTTGAACCGAAGGCCGATCGCAACCTTGGTTGTGACTAACAACAGTGGATCGCCACAAAATAACCTCAAATTACAGGTTTCACTATCTCTTAAATAAACATTCCGAGTATACGAATCGTTTCGTAATTACACGCGACGGTATTATAGACATCGATTTCCGATTCCATAGACAAGTCGAAAAGTTCAGTTGCGTTTTAATACAATGCTGTAGCGTGTAGCTTCGTTTTGTTTTGTTTGTAATCAAGTATTAATAACAACCCGGTCAACTTAACTCGGCATCTGAAGCGAAAGCGACCCCTCTCCTTTTCTCCTTGCCTCGCGCCACCGTCATGCTAATAGCGTTAGTATAGATACTTTTTAGCGAGTTAGTACATTTATTAGCGATAATTTATCGATAATCTATTGAAAAAGTTCAAAAAATTTACAACGGCGTGAGGCAAGGAGTAAAGGAGAGGGGTCGCTTTCGCTTTAGGTACCGAGTTAACTTGACCGGGTTGTAAATAAAGGTACGTTGGGGTAAGAACGGATCGGGTAAAGATCGGATAATTCAAATAACTCCCCAATGTGGCAATATTTCTTATTGCTGGCAATATAATATGAAACGCCATTTCTTTCTGCCCCTCCCCTCATTCTGCGGTTGTCACTGTAATGATATATAAATGTTTTTTGGAACAACAACCAAAACGACTCAATTTCGTGTCTCAATCGAAGATCCGGACTTCCTCCAGGCAACTTTTTTTTAATTTTGTGATGTTTATTCGTTTTCTGCTTATATTGTACATGTGAAATAATTTTATAACGTGTAGCGGTTATATAAAACTGATAAATGCAATTGTAAGATGACTGTAAGCTGAGATCCTATCTTGCCCCTTATGGTTGAAGATCGGATTTACATACTATTATCCAATTTTAATATAAAAATAGTATTTTAATTTTTGTAACGAAACTACTTATTTTTTTTATTCTTTGGTATAGTCATAATACGGAAAAAACCGGATATTTCTCAATGACAACCTTTCGTTTTAAGCCACACGAACGCTTTTTTTTTATCTTAAATGGGTTTGCTCTTGACCCCAGTCTAGCCCAAAAGCAAAGACTGGGCCTACGATGGAGCGAGCTTGCCCAGAAAGTGCTTATTCACTCTGGCCTTGAATAGAGTCAGGTTGTAAGCGCTCGGAAACAGACGCCGGCAGGGAATTCCATTCCATAGCTGTGCGCATTATAAACGATGTGGAGTAGCGCTTGGTACGCAGAAAAGGTATATCAACTAAGAACGGGTGATAGCCCGCAGTGCGTCTGCGGGCTATCACTTTTTTTATACACAACGGTGCTAGTGCTTGGCCTTAATCTCATCTAATGTTAAATGACAATAAGGCCGAAGGTGGAAGCGCACTACACCCGGAATACTGGCTATCTTACCTCTAACTGCCGGAACACAACAATTTTTAAATTGTTGTTATGGCGTCAGACTTAGGTAAGATGGTTGTAGCTAGCCGGGCGGACTTGAAATAAGCCCTACCACCAACCAAACCGAGTACAAATTGTACCCCCCTGGGAATCGAACCCGGGACCTCTGCGTCCTACACGGGTGGGCGAACCATTAGACCACAGAGGCGGTTAAATAGTAGTTCGAACTTTCCCCACTATGGTCTGGCCTTTACCTGGTATTTTGATTAGCAATCCTAATCTTCCCAAAGGTATAACTTGGCAACCGCTTACCTAAAAGAAACTTTAAAAATGCTGATAGATAGTACATTTAATCCTTAACAACAGAAGCTCAATTTGATTTGAGAATCTTTTTTAGGTAATGAGGGAAAAAATATTTGCTGCAACCTCTTCAACTAACCGAAAAACTGTCCGAACATACCCCAACAAACCTTATTTATGTGTTAGTCATTATCATCATATCAACGACTGTTTGATATAGACACTGGGTAAACAAAAATCTTCTGTTATTCCTGTGGTATAAGCCTGATCAAGGATCTCCGCAACGATTGGTCCTACACTGCCCGCGCGGCGTACGGCGATCTTCGATATGTAACCTATTTACCAAGACTCGAAAAACTCATTTGAGTCTTCTTTGCAAGCAGTATGTTCACAATACTTTCATGAAACGTCTATTTAAAAATTAGATAAGCCCATTCAAATGAACAAAGATTACTGAGTATTTGTTCACCCACGTTACCAGCTCAAATACGTACGCTACTGAAATGTTCCAGTTTTAAAATGCCAATACTCATCAAGTCAATCTAAGTTACACAATATTTTTTTATTTCATTGATTCGTTTAAATATGTATAATCTCTAGAATAATTATTAAAATTTATTAGTCAGCGCTTTTTAACTCAAAGATAAAAAAACCGGCCAAGTGCTAGTCGGACTCGCGCACGAAGGGTTCCGTACCAAAAAACTGCAAAAAAAATCACGTTTGTTGTATGGGAGCCCCCCTTAAATATGTTTTAGTTATAGCGGCAACAAAAATACATCATCTGGGATAATGTCAACTGTCTAGCTATCACGGTTCACGAGATACAGCCTGGTGACAGACAGACAGACGGACAGCGGAGTCTTAGTAATAGGGTCCCGTTTTTACCCTTTGAGTACGGAACCCTAAAAAGATCATTTTATTTTTACTGTCGAACCATCGAGCAAACAAGGAAAAAACGTTGCAACAGATACGCAAATAAATCAAAATGTTGCAGGCAAAAGAATAAATTATAAACGGCCAGCTGAAACGGTGAAAGCAGAAGCAATAAAATCAATAGGCAACCTTTCCCAGGAACAGATAACAACGGCAACGGTTGTTATTCCGAAATAACAAGCATGTTCATTTATCGAACCTAGTCTCTCTTAGCGGTTATAAGTAGAACGTATAGTATTATATTATCTGTGGTAGAACTCATTTTATGGTTTGAATTTATAAACGGAGTTTTTGGCGCCATTTTGTCGGGTTTGGTTTGGTGACTATTTTAATTATTCGCAAATTGATTCGTAGTGGATATTGTGTCTTAAAATTGGTGCAGTTTTGTGGTACAAGTGTCTACGCAACTGAACAATATGTGGGTAATTGAAATAGGCGCGATGTTGGTTGTGTAAAGCTGAGACTTTTATTGTAGTGGTGGCTACCTCGGCTGACCTTACCGAGTAAACTGTCTTGATTATACTTGGTGCCAAATGCTCCAAGCAGCATTAGAATGCGATGCACCCGCATTTTAATGTAAACTGAAACAATCTACCACTGGACTATTCAACACTTGACACTGGCAAAAATTACTTCTAAGAGGAAAGTAGATTGCCAAAACAAAAATAAGAAGAAGAAGAAGAATATATAAACATTTTTCGTTATACTTTTGTCATTAAGTTTATTTTACTTTTTTTGAAAATGCAGCAAAATGAGTTGGGTTTTAAAGTTTTAATGCCAATTTCTTGCAAAAGTTGTAAATCAATTTTAGTTTGTACTAGCGACCCGCCCTCGCTTCGCTTCGGTTCCTTCATCCTTACTAATATTATAAATGCGAAAGTCCGTTTGTTTGTTTGTTTGTTACGCCTTCACGTCTCAACTACTAAACCGATTTTGCATTTTGCATACATGTTGTCAGGGGTGCAGAGAAAGACATAGGCTACCTTTTATCCCAAAAAAATATTGTTCCCGAGGGATAGCAAAAAAACTTTCCACGCAGACGAAGTCGCGGGCGGCCGCTAGTTTGTATATAAAACTTCCTCTTGAATAACTCTATCTATTAAAAAAAACCACGTCAAAATCCGTTGCGAAGTTTTAAAGATCTAAGCATACATAGGGTCAGACAGCGGGGAGCGACTTTGTTTTATACTATGTAGTGATATAACTCAACTTAGTTAAAAACTTGGAAAGCGTGAGCTTAAATCTCTGGCGTGGTAGTTCGTTTCTTACTGCAGACCATTGACAATAGCTAAAATACCTGTTTGTTATTTAAAGACGAAAGCGCAAAGTTGCTGCAACTACGGCATCAATAAAACCTATCTTAGATTTTAGTTCCCTTTTTAATGTGTATGTTACGGCTAATACCCGAAGTGCGGCTACACTTTGGGGGTAATTATGTATTTTTTTTGCAATCAACTCTGACTTAAATCGCAGTTACGTTGCTGCTTTAGTTAAGAACCAATGTGACAACTATCTTACTTAAAGCAGCAATGTAACTGCGTTTACAATCGATTTCAATCGAGAATTGTTAGCAACAGACTTACGTAATTCGGGGTCTGGTGTAGTCGGTAGCTGTTGGGTAAACCTAGGTGTAACCGATTTGCTCACGGCTAATACTAGGAGTAGCCGCTGGTTGCATTTGGTTGTAACTAGGTCTAGCCTTCTTTGTGTTTCTCCTAAGTGATAGTAATTTATGGGATTATATTAAGAAAGTTATTACTGTTGTCTGTTAAAATAAATAACCACGAAAAATTTCTAACCTATATTCGGGACTAAGGCGGCCATTACATGCTCGTGCAAGCGTCAGTCAAATTCCATCAGTCATGCATGAATTACGTTTGACTGACTGACTGATGGAAAGAAAAAATCAACCTCATGCAACCGTCAGTCACCCCTTACACGGTAGGTTAATCGTCAGTCACAGCCGTGACTTTGGTTAAACTGACAGCAAAACCTACCGTGTAATGGATGCCTTACAGGAGTAAAGCAGATCGGTTACACTTAGGTTCAACCAACAGCCACCTAGTTTTAGCCGGCAAAACTTGGTGTAGCCGCACTTCGGGTATTAGCCGTAACATGTATAAACAAATTACTTATTATATGGGGAATTGGGGACCTTGTAGTTAAATAAACTTTTAAAATTATTAATTAACGGCAAAATCGAAAGGTCATCATTTACATCATTTTGTATGATCAATTAATTTTATCATCAATATTTGAATGATACAAATAGGTTCTAAAAGTACTATTAAAACTTTCTTTATCCGAGTCTGTTCGTCTAATTTACTTAATGGAAGTTAATTGAATTCACTAATGGTTTTTAGTATTTTTTTACTTTGCCGAGTAATTCTTTTTAATCATATTTAATTGTCACTGGATTTAAGTACTCTACACTAATTCACTGTGAATTTGTTAACCATGACAAATAGCTAGCAATCCGAATAGTTGTCTATGGTATAATTGTCCTGTGACTAATTGTCTTCGTTAATTTTTTATGAATCTGAGTGCCTTTGTATGTCTAAAAAGTAAACTTCAATATTAAAAATGTCTTAATAAATGTGGATCACTCTTTTTTGTCCAGTAGAACTAATTGTAGGCCTGATCAAAAATTTACTATCAACATGACTTAATTAATTACTTTTTTCAAATCACCAAAAATTAAATAAACCCATTTTAATAAAAAAAGCATGATTTATGCCTCCACAGATTTTAATACCGGGTCACCCGAGTATGATCGCGAACAAAAGTGTATAATCGAATTAAACGTCACCCCTTTTGTGATAAATAAAAAGGCTCACATAAATAACTTTAGAGCGGCTCTCTAATGAGTTAAGGGGAGGTTCGGGTGCAAAATTGAAACCGTTTCCTCCAATAAACCATTTGTATTCAAACGGCTACTGCCCGGCCGCATTTTAATTTACTTACTCAAATTAAAATCGCGCGTGATTCGAATCCGATTGGTTCTCACTCAGACACTTTATTTTTATCGTTGATTGAAGACGGAGCCCTATTAAAGAACAGTGGTACAGTACACTACATATAGTAAAATGCTTATCCAGTTTATCTAAGGAGGCGGTATAATTATTTCTTTCTGTAACCTAATAAAATTGTTTCCAATAAAATTTAGAGAGTATATTATTAATATTATTATACTCGATATTTCGTACTAATTTAATATTAACTCAAAAGCGTACAAACATTAAACTTCGATCCACTGGTGGATCCTCGCCGGTGGATCGTAAAGGAATGAGAGAAATAAATTACGTAACCCTACCCCTAATCGGTACAGAACTTTTTTATACTTGTAAACTCACTGTATTTTTTAACTGTATCATTCATAGTGAATCATTTGACGTAAATTCATCAGTACGACTTATAATTTTGGATCGGTGTTAAGTTTTCGTCTTTGTTTACGATGGGATAACACAGGCTTATGACTTATCTATGGTTATCAATAATATGTAAAAATACTTCGGTCACCCGTTAGCACTAGCACAATTCCGTGACATTATAAAAAGTATGCCTCGTCCTTTATTTCGATTTCTGAAGACCCATTCGGAATCCAATTGGGTATTCAGTTGGAGCGTCGCATTTCCTGGGGCTCGAACTCGAAGGCATATTTTGTAAATTGACTATAACTTTCTCGTGATGAACCCGATTGTCTACGATCGTTTATTCTTTCAATATTCGTATTGCGAGGCCTGTATTGTTATGTTTGACGGTTTAGACGTATTGCCTGAAAAGCTTTTACTAGTTGGCATGCGAGAATTTCCTCCTCTTTTCAGCATTTCGAAAAGGTAAATTTTATGCAGTATTTACATTGATATGAAAAGCTATTCTCTTCCTTTTTTATGGCATCTTTTGAATGAGTATCGTTATTATATTTTATAATTAGTATGATGACGTCATTAAATCGAACAAATCTTGCTTACTAAATACGGCAATTCCATTAATTTACATCGCATCTGATTCCTGGAATTGGTGATATCGGATTCCGAATTCAAATTTGAACAAAAGCGTATTACGACGCTTCATATTCCGCGTTCCAGAAGCAGTTATCGCTAAATTCGATGTTTATATTTGCACAACAATCGTGCAGCGCCAGCGCTTTGTTGTGGTAATTTCATTAGACGAGGTCGGTCGCGACCGCTGCATATTAATTGGCAACTTCGTTCGTGCACTTTTGCTCGCGTCTGTACTTACTACCGGACATTCACTAGTACCGGCCTTAAATTGTTGCCTTGTAGACTTTGCCTTTTAAAATTTATCGCAAACATTTAAATACATTCTACTTGAAAACATCAAACATTACAAAAGATTTTTAAATAAGTACCTACCTGCTTAACATAGATAATGTTTAAATGTGATGCTGACAGTTTTTTGACAATATTATTTGAAAGAGAGCATCACTTCATATTTAAACAGTGTCTAAGTTGAACAGGTGTTTTAAAATATTTTGTAATAACACCGCAAATGTTTGAACCGGTTGTAATTTACAAATGGATACTCCAGTAATATTTATTCCCGTAATTTTTTTTCATCGAACCGATACATTGAGTCCATAAGTTTATGTGACTAGTAATAGAGGTGGTTAATATAGCATCTAGCGCCATATTATAGCGCGCTATCTGTACATAGCGCACATAGCGCGCTATGTAAGTAGACGCTATGGCGCTATGAATATCGCGCGTGGCAACAAGTAGCGTCGTCGTTGGCCGGACGGGGGTGCGGGCATTCGTTATAGTAATAATAATAATAATAATAATAATAATAATAAGCCCGCAGGGCAGCTTGTGGCGAGCTGTTGGTGAGTAGCGACACCACGGACCCAAGTGCTCCCGGGAGTCGATCCAGGCCCTCGTCCCCGCAGCAGGGGTGGACCCCAAGGGGGCCTGCGGACTCCCGCCCCTGGCTCGCCTTCGCCGGCCGTCCAGGGTGGAGTCGTTAGAGCTATTGCTCGAAGGGTGGAAGTGTAAAATGTCATAACGCCGGGGGCCTGCTGACTGGTGCGCTTAGCACCGGGAACTGGCGCCCCGCAGTCTCACCTCTCTACACCCTGAGTCGCCCGCGCCGGTGTTGCGCCCCGGTCGGCAGTTGCTGACCAGTTTGGGGTGCCCATCTAGCGGGCGGCGAGCCACCTTCCGCCGACGGTTCGAGTTTGTGAGATGTAGGAAAAGGCGGAAGTCCGTTATCTCACCCCATAGCCCAATATCCCAATCCATTATCCGTTCACCCAATAGCCCAATTCTTTATTTTTATATATATTCTCACACTCACAATAGTCTATGTACTTGCCGGGGTCCGCTTCCGTCTGCGCACTATGCGTGTAGTGGGGAGCGGATCCCGGTATGTGCATCACACAGTTCACAAATATCAAATCCGTCTCAAAGGGCCTCTACGTGTTGGACCCATGTCCCCACGCAAGCCTGGCAAAAGGACCGGGCTTTGCACCCGAGAAAACCAAGCCGAGATACATAATAATAATAATAATAATAATAATAATAATTTCTTTATTGTTACATAAAATAAAGGTTACATAAAACTGTGAAGTCCCTGACCTCTATGCTAGGTTGAACGCCTGTGTGACAGAGGTCAGTTCTTTCCTCCTCTTAAGGGAACTAAAATTTATGTTAACAATAAGACTTAATTAAAAACAAACTTAAAATATGTACTTGATATAAAACAAAAATAAGTAATTTTAAATTTCTAAGTTATAACAAGGAAAGTGAAAATCTTGTTATGATATATTACGATGATTGTTGAAATATGCATAGGTGCATTTACATGACATTTAAGGGGGGAAAAGAAATAAGAAAAATAAAATATTGGGTACAGAAGATTATTTTTGGAGTAATGATTCCGTTTCGTTATAGTTAAGGGTTAGTAGCCACTTTCGTATTTTGGTTTTAGCTTCACTGTGCGATGATGGGTAAAAATCAATTTTTTTATTCACTCTATTATAAAGAAACCTTGACAAGTAAGAGTTCTGCCGTTTAGCAAAAACAGTTCGAAATTCAGGTAGATTACACACACTAACAATAGTACGTTTACTTCTATATGTTTTGTGGTCATATGGAGTACTTTTATGCAGTTTCAAAAGTGTTTGTAAAATGAATAATTGCCTAGCTGATAAAACTTCACATTTTTCATACAGCAACCTAGTAGAGAATCTAAATGGACTGAAGGTCATAACTTTAAGTAAGGATCTTTGGGCTCTCTCCAAGTGAATCATAAAAGTCTTACAGGCACCGCCCCATACACTAATGCAATAGCTAAGAACTGAACGAGCCAAAGCATAGTATAAATTCCGTAAGAGGACAAAATCGGCGACATGGCGTAAACGCTTAAAGGCCCAAATAAGTTTTCTAAGGCGAGAGGCTGTTAGATTAATATGTGTTTGCCAGTTTAAATTTTGATCTATAATTACACCAAGGTACTTAATATGGTTAGTATTTTCAATAGTGTGGCATGAGCAGTTATCATGTTGAGGTTGATTGCAAGAGTGAAATTTCAAATTTAAATTGTCAGAATTAATCTTGGAGATACTAAATTGGAGACATTTTGTTTTTGAGAGATTCAAAGATAGAACATTTGATCTAAGCCACAGACCAACCCTATGAAGCCCGGCTTCAGCGTTTTGCCTCACATCATTCCAAGTCTCTCCATGAAATATCAGAGCCGTGTCATCTGCATAAGTGAATATATTGCCATTGACTAGAGATTGTTGACACAACTCATCAATATATATCAAGAAGAGACTAGGGCCAAGAATGCTACCCTGGGGAACTCCAAAAGCAACGGGACGCTCAGAACTTAGATGTTCACCAATCCTTACTTGTTGAGTGCGGTCTACAAGAAAATTATGAAAAATCTTTAAAGCATTATCCCTTACACCAATTCTATTTAGTTTATTCACAAGTCTGGGGATCGAAACCGTATCAAATGCTTTGGCCAGGTCGAGGAATACTCCAATGCACTTTTGTTTAGCATCAAGATGAGATGTAACATAGTCAACCAACTGACTTACCGCATCTTCGGTGCATTTCCCCGACCTGAATCCAAATTGACAGTCAGATAAGATATGATAGCGTTCCAAATAATTGATAAGTCGATTATTGAGAGCTTTCTCCAAAACTTTGGATAAAGCTGATAATACTGAGATCGGTCGATAGTTAGTTACACAAGATCGATCCCCAACCTTGTGAACAGGAGTTATAAAAGACTTTTTAAACACCGCAGGGAAGACACCTTGGTCAAAACATAGTTCCACGAGCCTAGTGAGGTGTGGAACCAGAACATCTTGACCAAGTTTTAGTAATTTGACAGGTTAAAAAATATCGCGTGCGCGCTTTTGCTACCGGAGGTGTTACGCGCGTTTCTCTCGCAACACGCTAGGTACGAGTATAATATCGCGCGCGACCTTCTATTGTGTTAGTTCGATTAGGACTTTTATGACACAACTCGTCAATTAGTTCGTATTATGTAAAAACTATTTAGCTAAGCAAAGTTAGTTGAACGAGAAATATGGTAAAAACAACCGAATTTCAAAGGTCAATAAGGTCGAAAATCGCTTGCACCTGTTTTTTTAATCTAGGAAACATTGTCTAGTGATCACAAGTTAGAAAAATGAGTGCAAGCGATTTTCAACCTTATTACGAAACTTATTTTTGAACTTTAGACAGTTCTAAGACCGAAAAGTATAAGATAAAGTTCATTAGTTTACATTACTGCTTTATTTTATTTAAGACTAAAATGTAACGTATTAATAAATAACGTTTTTGTAAAGCGCGCGATCTGTCTAACGAACGACGTGTGAAGTAACGTGTTACGAAATCTAACGTGCTGCATCTAACGCGCCAGCCAGCCGCCCGCATGCTACCTAATAAATAGCGCGTTATAACATAGCGTATTTAATAGCGCGCTAGAAATCAATAGCATATAGTCTGTAGCGTGCTGTTGCTTTATAGGCGTTATGAACAACTCTAACTAGTAAGATATCCATACTGGTCCATATTAAACCAATTTCACGTTACAATCAATATAAATATGGAATTCTAGAGTCCATATACTATTCAAAAAAATATCACATCGATACGAGTATTATAATATAATATACACGAAATTCTTTTTATTTTACATTTTGATTCCTAGTCAAACCTGAACCCCGCCTACTAAATGAAATTAATAGGAAATATTAGTAAATAAACCTTAAACCTCCTCTCTGTGAAGACCTATAGTCTGTATTTTTTTTCTGTATGGCGTAAAATAATGAAGTGATCTATTAGATCGAAAATGAAGAAGAATTATTTATTGCTGATACACCTACTGAGTGAGATAGAAATGGAGTTAGGGCTGTCAATTCTAAATTAGCAGTATATAGAGCTCTTATTTACTTAACCCTGTATATTACTGGTAGGTTGCAAATTTAAAGTGGCATTATGAAGTGAAGAGTAAATAAAAATGCATGCATACATTGCCTCAAGCAACGTGTATTCATCAACCAAGTAGGTGTCGCGTAATGGCGAATGTATTTGCAGAACCGATACAAAAAGCATATTTTTTTTGTAGAACTAGAAATATGAAAACGTTTGATACCTTACTTAAAGCATTTGTTATGTTATCTTTTCCTTTATATTGTGACTTCACACAAAGAAGTGACATCCTTGGATAATAATTCATTCAATTAAATTCTCTAAGCGTCAGGGAATAAAGCACACGCCCGTAGCGTAGGTATCAGGTGGAGCGTGATCATACATCGCAAGCATTGAGAAACTGCCTTTAAGCCGGCCACATACACATGGAATCTGATTCGGAATGCCGAACCGGAATATCGTTAATGAATGAAAATTCCGAACAGAAAAATACCGCATGTAAGTATGCGTGATATAGATCCATAGATATGTATGGAATAGCTGCGTTCGGAATGATTCCCTTTCGGAATTCGGAATCAAAATTCTATTTGTATGTGTCCAGTTTAAAGCCCACCGGTAACGATCAATTGAGATTGTCAATATTTCCGCAATTGACGCCCATTGACGGAAAAATTGATCGTTTACGCGTGCAATTGAAGCGATTGTCAATTGCTCCAACAATGGCATTGACGGAAAAATTGACAATCGCAATTGATCGTTACCGGCGGGCTTAAGACTACGCAGATTATCCATACATATCTATGGACCTACCACACACATCACATGCGGTATTTTTCCCTTCGAATTTTTCATATATTATCGATATTCATACTTAAGCCGGCCACATACAGACGGAATCTGATTCGAAGTTCCGAACCGGAATAATGTTTGAAAATTCCAAACGGAAAAATACAGCATGTATGTGTGATAGATTTATAGATATGTATGGATTTGCTGCGTTCGGAATGAATCCATTTCGGAATTCTGAATCAGATTCCGTCCTATATTCTCATCGAGTCACACTGAAACGAGTCACACTGTGACTGGTTGAGAATAAATCGCAACGAGTAACATTGTGACTTGATGCGATTTTTATTCTCATCCAGTAACACTGGTACGTGTATGGTGTGACACGTTTGGAAAAAAATCGCATCGGGTAACAGTGTGACTCGATGCGAATTTTTATTCTCATATAGTAACACTGTTTCTGTTCTAAACGTGTCACACTATACACGAACCAGTGTTACTAGATGAGAATAAAAATTCGCATCGAGTCACCCCTGTTACTCGTTGCGGTTTTTTTTCTCAACCAGTCACAGTGTGACTAGTTTCAGTGTAACTCGATGAGAATATAAGGATTCCATCTGTAAGTTGCCGGCCTTATTAGAGGTAAAAAAGTCGTAATAGATTATGATTTCTGTATAGAGGGCTCCACACTCGCGCCGCGAAAGCCCGCGAAGGCCGCGAACCGCGAGTGTGGAGGGTTTCGCGGCTTCGCGTATGGGCTTCGCGTTCGCGCTTCGCGGCGTTCCCCGTCCGGTAACGGTTTTTTGATCCACGTCAAAGAATTTGTGTGCCGAACTAATGTTGCCGTGATTCGCGGCCGCGGTTCACGCGCGAGTCTGGAGGGCTATATTTTTCGCACCGTTTTCATGCGCGAACCGCGCCCGTGATTCGCGGCCGCGGTTCGCGCGCGAGTGTGGAGCCGGCTTAAGGATGGGCTTGTAAAAAATGAAAATGAATCTCTAGTCGCTGTTTGTCTTTTGTTTCTAGTTGTAAGGTTGGTATTGTTTGTGAACCTCTTTCGTGTGAGATAGCTGTCGATAAAATTGGAAGATTGTATAAAGGGGCTGCTTCCATGTTTTCTGGCTGAATACCTGTTTATCATTTCTTAAGGTGGAAATAAACAAATTGAGATCTCGATATCGGCCAAACCAAAGAGATAAAACTTTTAAACGAGTAAGCATTAACACCAGGTGTGTCCTAACGCAAGACGGCTACGAACTAGCGCCGGGGCAATTATGTTGATGTCTAAACTTGTCTCGGGACTGTACTTGGAGTCAAATTGGATTTGTTCTTCTTTAATCATACATCTTTTGTTTTCTTTGTCGTATTACCTTAGATGATCGAAAATCTTATGCCACGAAATTTTTAAGTTGGTAATCAGTATAAACTTTATTGATATCTATTTACGATACCCAGAAATAAGTTGTATACGTAGCTTTCCGCTCGCAGTTTTACCAGCGTGTACTACAGATTATATCATGCGTGCGGAAACCAGTGCCCAGCAGTGGGATAAAAAGTAGCCTATGTCTTTCACCAAGGTGCCATCTAAGTACCTATATCCGTACCAAATTTCGTCAAAATCGGTCCAGTGGTCTAAGCGTAAAAACGTAACAGACAAAAAAAAAGTTAATTCGCTATAATATGGATTTATATGGTAAAAAACAAAAACATTTTAGAAATAGTTATGCTAAAATATAATACTTATTCTTTCATTGCTTAAAGAGTTTTATTTTAAATAAACTTTGTTATATATTTCATAATGTAAGTAATCGCTTAATAATATCCACAAAAACTCTCTGAAACAAAAATCATACGCGCACCGTATTTTTCGGAGGCAAACTTTGACATGTTATTGCCTCTCATGCAATATGCATGGTAATACTCCGAGACACTCCGCTCATCCCCTCACACCCACGTAATTGGTGAAAATCAGCCCGCTACCCCTCTCCTATTGTTATACATCACAAAAAAATACCCCCCTCTACCTATCTACCGTAACATGACCTCCAAAACGTAAGCATAAGAACTTCTTCGAAGATCAATTGCTTTTTGGCATCACATAAAAAAGAGCTAAGCATTCTTTTGTTTATTTACCGGTCAATAACATCGCGAATATAAAAGTGAACAGCGTTCCTAATTAAGAGCGTTCGAAATTTAAAATTACTTTGGTCATAAATTTTCGTACGAAATTCCGTTTATTTGAGCAACAGCGAGAATACAGGCAACTATTCAACTTTCGCCAGCAGTTGTTTTTAATACTTTGTAGGATGGTGTGACCAGAATTTTTATTTACATGAATGATTTTTAGTAATATTAATACTAATAAATTAAGGGTAGTATTTAATCGGGTAACAATAAATTCCCATTTTGGATATCAAAAATACTGAATACAGCGTACTGAAATACTAAGTGGGCGACCGACGGAGCGAGGGCGACTACAAATATTGAAAATGGGTGACTTTAAAATACAAATTGAGTAACTACTTATTCAGAACGGGCGACCAAATTACTATTTGGGCGACAACCTGAGGGCAGACAAAACTTTAAAATTTGGCATATATTTTATTTATTAAAAAGGTGACTATTATCCTAATCGAGATGAAAAAAAACAAACAAACAAGAAAGCAACCTAATAAAAACGTGTTAAAATACCATGTTGGGTAGCTTAAATCAGTTACAGTTACAGTGTATGTGGTAACCTACTTTTTTAGTCACCCATTTAGATTATTTGTCACCCACATATAGTCGCCCGTTTTAAGTATTTTTGTAATCCACTGTTTGCCGCCCGTTTAGTTATTTTGTCGCCCAAAAAATAAATTGCTGCCCAGTTTAGTATTTAAGTATCCCATTAACAATCGCCTTTAATTATTTTCAGTCATCCAATTAATAAATTCCCATAAAATTATAAGCAAATACTTATATAAAATAAAAATTTAAATTTTACTGGATGGAGAAGTACTTACCTATACTTTTTGTTCCAAATGGTCTTGTGTCAAGTTATTGTTATAAAATTGGCCTCAGAAGCAGCAGTGGTTGAATTTCCAAGTATTTTGTCACATCAACTGAAACATTGGTTCAGTAAGTAAGTAGGTATACGTAAGTAAGTAATATAAATACAATAATTGGCGTGACATAGTACTACTTTTGAAGTATGTACTATCGTTGTTTTTGATTTTCATTACATTTTTATCTTTTTCTTACTATCTTTTCTTTATTATACTTTACCTACATATAATTAGAGTCAGAGTGCAGTGGAACTGTTTTTCCGTGTAACGTGACACGTGAACGAAAGAAAAACTACACTTTGCTAGCCACAATCAAATTCGCTAGAAATTAATTGCACCTAATCCGTAGTAATCCATAATGCAAAATCTTTTATGCTTCTAATTTTCAAACTTAATAAACGTATTGTATTTTTTTAAAGTTGTTTTGTTTGCCACCCAAAAGTTTTCCCCGCAAACGTACCGCGTACGGCATTTTGAAGTAACATTGTTTTATGGTAAGCAGAAAATCTTGTCACGGCTCTATACCGCAGCGATTCGCTTATTCATGGACTCCATCTTGAGAGCTTATGCCCACATACTAGTGTGGGGAATGTAAAACAACGGGATCTTATAAAAAGTATTATTCTGTCTGTAGCACTTCATAATAATGTCTTCTACATGATTTTACTAGATATACTACGATAGCTTTTCGTCACGACTTCATCCGCGGGAAATTTCTTTTCAAGTGTGGAACAATAGTCCAATTTATCTATTTACTAAAATTCATAAAAATGGGGTTCAGTGGTTTAAGTAAAAACGTAACAAACAGGCAGACTGACTCTATTTCTAATCTTGTTCATGTTTTATTACATATTGATGGACAAATGTTTAGAAGTTTTTCCATTACACTTTGTTTTATCTACCACAAGTTTTACACATCGATCTTTAATAAGATACATTGGGTAAATAAATTATAGTTTGTGGACTGGAATTACTAATGAAGATTGTATAGCAGATGTATAGTTACACAATAGTTACTCTCTGTCAATCTATTTATGTTTGACATTAAGAAGAAAGGGACAAAACACTGTGTAGCACTATACATATTCTGATATACATACAATCTTTATTAATAAGGCCAAAGGCTCTGTGTTCTAGACCGTTTTCTTTCGAATACAGTTCTGTAATTTGTTATTGCTCTATACGAGGAACTGCTTGGGCACTACCAACTAATAGCCCGTTTGGTCTAAGATTTCCCGTTAGTAATATCTATGTGTGCATGCAAAACACGATTCGCTCCGAGTGTCCCTTCTGTTTACTTCATATTTTGGTTTGAGCATCGCAACACAAAATAGAGAGACTACAGAAGTTAAGCTTAGTACTACGCACGCTCGAGCTACACACACATAGACACCTATCACCGATACGGAATCACAGCTTGCTACGCTCAAAACAAGTCGAGTGCGAGACGCAGTGTAATCAACTAGTCTAATCATTAATTCACTGGAGTAATCTGACGGTTACGGTTGTAACCATGAACGTTTGAGGCTTGTTTAAAAAATATCTTAGTTGTAACCATGAACGCTACTGACTTTGTGTGAGTGAACTGAATCACAATGAACGAAACGCAGCACTATTACAATAAATAGAGGCAACCTTATTTTACAATGTAACATTAGAATCTTTCAGTTTACTTCAGTGAATTAATAATTAGACTTTAATGACACTGCGTCTCTCACTCGACTCTCAACTTGTTTTAAGCGTAGGTACAGTACGAGGCATATAACTTGAAATCGGGTGGGGATTGCGCGGAATGCGTATTTTGGGCACACGTCGCGGTGAGGGGCGCGGGCGGCGGGAGAGGGGCGCACGCTATTGGTCGCTCACAAGGGCACATGCGCGAACTTATCCCTACTCCGTCGAAAAAATTTCAAGATACGTGCCTAGTACTGTAGCGTGAGTCTCACCGACCACCTACCGACCGAGCCGACTATGTGTGTGTGCGTAGCTCGAGCGCACGTAGACCTTAACTTCTGTAGTCTCTCTATTTTGTGATCGCAACATCAACACGCAGAATACACCTGCTCGTTTTTATAGCCCTTCACATTGACGCAGTCAGAATCTGTGAATAATGACGTCATTCTCTCCATACCGCCGCTGAATTTCAAGCCGGTTACTATAAAATGAACCGATACCTTTAAAAAAAACTTGCCGCCTGTTTTATGACTGTGTGTGCAGACCATTAAGTTTATTTTGTCTTGGATTTAGACGTGACAAGACAACAATAAAAATTCCCAATAACACAAACATAAACTAAACAATTTGAATAATTAATGCGTAAAACCCAAAAGCAATAAAGTAAGAAGATATAAAAAAATAACACCGTTATATTGTCAGTTCGTTACTTACTACTATTTTAATACGTTTTTATTTGATTGTTTTTATTAAGTATTGATATTAAGTCGTTGTACCTAAGTATTAACTTAACTTTAAGAATACTATTATTATAATGTAACATAGTGATAAGATTCAAACATGTTATAAAAAGGCATATTTATCGAATCCCAAATTTTTTGAGCACAGTACAATGTCCTTTTTCGATGATTTTAGTACTAATGCTTATTTTTTTCCTACACTATTGTTTTTGCTCTTGTGCAAAAGATTCATTTATTCCAATTAAATTGTAATCATTTGTTAGTTGAAACAGAATCTTTGGACTATGTTTCGAGCGTCACCAAAAGAAACACTATCGTTTTTCTTAAATATATATAGGTGTCCCAAAACTTTGCCACACGGAGGGAAAGTGCCTCAAATATTGAAGATAGGAAATTTTACTGAAAGAAGGCTTCATTTTATTTATAAAAATAAATCGCACTGCATTCAAAGAGTTTTGAAAAATCGCCTGTCTTAACCAGGAATCGAACCCACTAAGAATGAAAAAAAAAACTTTTTTATTTTTACGATACTGATCGAAAGAGTCATTCGTTATGATTATTTTTGCCTAAATAACACATCATCTTAAACAGAAGGAAGACAATGAAATTTAATATTTAACTTTTAATTATTACCGTATTGAATAAAGGAGGTCGCTCATACATTTCAGCCCATTTTATGTACCTGAGGTACATGTATACCAAAATGTAGGGAAAAATACGAGGATTCCGAAAATAATGTTATTTTACTTCAATCTTTACTCAAAACTTAGAAATATATCATTAAAAGTGTGAACTACCTACTTGTAACACAATTAAATTATATGGAAATACTGGATATTCACTTTTAGTTTAATGCTTTGAGTAGGGAAGAAATGTCAAAAGAACTGTAAAACTAAACGTCATGAGAGAAATGTCATTCCGAGTTCTGAGTTTAATAAAATCAACTTCAACTGACAATGACAACTGTCAACTTGACAGTTGATTCAAGTATGAGCTGAATATGATATAATCTGTGTAATAGGTTCTTATATCGAGTGCATTTTTAATTTTTTTTTCTTGTTTCCAAATAACCAGAAAAAAAAATATTGGTATATTACTCAGGATATTATAGGGTATTTTTTTCCGAAGAGTGTACCTCGGTACATCATTTGGGCCATTTTTGGTGACATCCTTTGTATGGTATCGTATGCGATTTCTAAAAAAATCTTTGAATGAAGTTCGATTTATTTTTAAAAACACAATGAAGTCTTCTTTCAGAAAAGTTTCCTATCTCCAATATTTAAGGTACTTTCACTCCGTGTGGCAAAGTTTTGGGACACCCTGTATATGTTAGGCTCAAAGACCGAAATCGGTGTTTGAGCGAAAAAAACGGTCACAACGCGTTCTGGTCACTGTCAAAATGCCACAACGCGAAATTCGTGTCGTGGCTCTTATAAAAACGTCCAGAACGCGTTGTGGTAATCATAGAAATACCACAACGCGTTGTAGAAATTAAGAAAAAGAAAGACCGGTTCCGGTCTTTGAGCCTAACATAATAGTAAGAGACATACGAGTACACATGTACAATGCGATTAAATCTTGGACGAAAAAGCCTTGACAATGTACAACTGAAGTGACTACCTTCAGAGCGCTTGCAGTACTAAACGACGTAATTATTTTAATCTGTAAAATTTTCTCTTTTCCGTACATTCTCGAGTGAAGTTGCAGCGGTTCACTGTCTATTGTCAATTTAATCGCATTGTATGAACATAAACCTTACCTCCTCTTGTTTAAACTCGATTAAAAAGACATAACTACAAAGAGGTTGTCTGACGTATGATTTATGTATCACCAGTATACTACTTGCATCTTTTTTGAGAATATAAGCATACTGTATTAATTTGCAACTTTTATGCGGTCTACGAAAGTAGTGCTCTAAAGCACATTAAATTTCATTATTTCCTCTCAAAAGTACTTCGTACCTTGGTTACATTATACCTTCGCTAAGGTTTCGTTGTAAAATATTTTAAGACCTACCTCGTGAGTGCACTTTGGTTAATGCGTCATGCTCACCTCCGGTACCAGACACATTGTCTCGGAAACTACCCGGCTTAAATTGGAATTCCTGGGAAATACCTAGGAAGCTCGTTTTCTACTTTTTAAGTCGTTGGTTGGTACATCTTCCTAAACAGCGTAATAGCTTTAGCACATTTTATTTTCCGGTCTCCAACTATCTTTTATACAATGACTTCAATGGTCAAGTGGCTTGCACGTCGGTTTTCATGGTATATCCGTCTTCGAGGCCCCGGGTTCGATCCCCGGTTGGGTCAATGTAGAAAAACTGAAAATCGTACCTATGTATGTTTTTCTCAAATATTCAATTATGATTACCTAAGGTCTAATTTCGACTATTAGGTGAAAACTAGTTATACTAAAAACGTCATCTGTATACTTCACTGTACTGCAGAAACGCCAAAGAATAAAGATTAACTTACACCTCAAACTAACCACCACATATGAATAGAAGTACATACAAAAAGGTTAAAAATACGCAAGCCTCGAACAATGGAGGCAAAACAAAGGGCTGCCTCAAAGGAGGTTTTGGTGTGAAAAAAGTGACAAAAAGAATCATTGTTACAACCGTTCGTGGCTGAAATATGGGGAGACAAAACCAGTAAGAGATTTAAACTTCTGTAATAGTATTTTTTATAAAAACGATGTGATACTTACTTACAGTTTGCGAAGAAGCTTTGTGGTTGATCGTTCTGTTTTTTGTAACTTTAGTTTTAAAATTAATTACCTATGTATTTATTTCAATTCGGTTTTAAAGAATGATCATAAAACTATCTATCCTACTTAAAATGATGGTAACTATTTACACAAGTGGGATAATTTTACTCCCAGTAAGAAGGCAGCTTTAAAATGGGATTTTTATCCCGTATTGAAGCCAGCTACAAATCTGGCTAGGTACGAAGTGGTCCGAAGGGAGAAAAATCAATTCAAATGAAATTAATAATTATGTTTTTATAATCTTTTTTATTTTTGTGACCTTGTAATTATTATTGTAATAATCAATGTTGGAATTTGAAAAGTAAAGAAAAAACAAAAATCAATATTAATCGAACAACCGCATAACTTTAAATTCTGTTTTTAACATTTTTGTAACACAAATTCCACTGAAATAAATATTATTAAAAGTGAGAATCAATGTTGGAATTTGAAAAGAAAAAATAACAAAAATAATCTAACAACCGAATAACTTTAAATTCTGTTTTGAACTTTTTTGTAACAAAAAATCCACTGAAATAAATATTATTAAAAGTGAGTATCTTTTTTTAAATTACGTGTACATTTCCTGCCAGCTGTCACTTTCATAACACTGTTTTATATAGTTTTTTCGACAGCCGAGATCATTATAGGGAATTGACTCGAATAGGGCCATCGTTCGTGGTTAATGGCCCCTAAAGAAGGCTCTATTAGTTTCATACGATACCCCAGAATTTATAGTTCAATCTCTCATCTCATGTATGAAACATGGATTTTTATAACCCCCCCTTTTGCTGAGATAGGTCGGTACAATGTAGGAAACTTTCCAAGCTTTTTATGTTGCTGTAATTCTTATAGATCAATTTTGTATGTTTGTAGGTAATTCTTTTAAATTATGTATCTAGTTTTTTCTCACATAGACAGATAATAGTTTCATTTTGTAGATTTTGAATTCACTTGGTTTTATTTTTAAATAAAGTCTCCGCCTCTGAAAAAAAATAACTGCCTCTGTTGTCTAGTGGTTCGCCCACCCATATAAGACGCAGGGGTCTCGGGTTCGATTCCCAGGGGGGTACAATTTGTACTCGGTTTGGTTGGTGGTAGGGCTTATTTCAAGTCCGCCTGGCTAGCTACCACCATTACCTAAGTCTGACGCTATAAGAACAATTTAAAAATTGTTGTGTTCCGGCAGTTAGAGGTAAGATAGCCAGTTCCTCAGTGATGAGGATTCCGGGTGTAGTGCGCATCCACCTTCGGCCTTATCGTCACTTAACATAAGGTAAGGTGAAGGCGAAGCACTATGCCTTTGTGCATAAAAAAAACGTTTAAGGGATCCATTATACACCATCATTTTAAGTAGGATAGATACGTTTAAGGTCCATCGTGCATGACCCCAAAATTATTGATACACAAACCCTCTTTCTTTTGTATTAAAAACGCTCTTTCTTATGGTAGCATTATCAGACTAAAATGTAGTGTAAATTTTAGACGTAATACAACGGTATATCAGATAAGGTCAGGTAAACAAGAAACCCGAATCGATAACCGATACTTGGGAACAACTAACTCGATTACCAAAGTCACTTGTACACCATCCAACTGAAAAATTGTAAACAAAGGAACACATTACGCTAGCGGAGCGAGCGCGATTCATATTAATGCCGGCTATTAACCAGCGAACGATAAATTCCCTCGGGCGATCGCGAAACGATTTGTTCACATATCGAACGGCGTGAGTTATCGTTGAGTCGTGCTCGTCCGCCCGCCTCCCGCTCCGCCACCCGCTCGTTACCACGATCACAGCTTAATACGAACGAATTAATCATAGACACCTCATTAGAGAGAGACAGATCAAGTTTATAACTGAGATCGTTGAGACAGACGATTTGTTATGTATGACTAAAGAGACGCTCTCGTGGCAGTTTTAGTTGTCATTTCATGTTCCAAGATTAGTGACCTAAGATTGGAGTGATGAATTCGCGTGAACTGGTAATACGGTATCACGGTAATAAAATGTATCAGTATTCTAACTTAGTACAAACGGTCGAAATGCGAGCCATATGTACCTATGCGCCTCGAGTTCGGTCTGCACCTGGTATACAATACAATAGTCGCGAATGCGTCGCAGTGCCGAACGGAAGATTTACGTACTATTGATTGAAATTCAAGTAATTACTATAGCAAAGTGCAGATTGTGCTAATTTTATTATATTTAATTAGTGTGAACAAGCTTGCATTTCGTAAAGTTGCGACCTAGAAATATTATTTAATGAATTAAAAATTCCGAAAAAGAACATTCTGAATTCTTAATAATGTTATGAATTCTTTTTGAGCTTTATTGTTTTGAATTAAAATAATCATCCAAGATGCCGAATAAAAATTAAGTAGGTATTTTAATTTCTTATGCATAAAGCAAATGCAAAACACTTGTTACGTTGCCGCCATTATATGCAGTAAAGTTACAAAATGGCGGCGCAAGTCGTTTATAAAGTGCATAAATTGTGGAACCAACACGTGGTCGTGTGCACGGCGCAGCGGGACCGCGCTGCATACTGAAACACTATCATCGTAAAGTGCTTTATGGTACAAAAGATAATCTAGCTGCGGGTTTTATTTATTAACGTGGCTGTAAAGGTCTTAGTGCCGCTAAAGAATTCAAATATAAATAACCCTTATATTTATATGTTTCCGCGCAGTTAAAATCGAAACACAAATCATTAATTGAGTTGAGTCTAAGGAAAGTCAAAGAAATGATAAAATAATTTCAAAATGCTTCGGCCGAAAACTTTGCGAGTACAACCGGCAAGAAACTCGTCAATTGACCTCACCTCATAAGAATAAGTCACTTTTCAGTGACCTCATTAGAAGAGGTCACCTTTCAGTGACCTCAGCTTAAAAATAATATTCCAGGACTCCGCATAAAAGTTGTTATAGGCTTGTTGATGTTGTTTTTGTCCAAAGATACAAATATTTCAACCAATACTTTTTTCACAACCTGTCACGTAATCACAAATGCCGTGGGCATACTCTGGACGGGCCAATGTAATGTAATTAGTAGTATTAATTAATAAGATGAAGGACTTAATTCTTAAGCTAACTGTGTTAGACCATACCAGAACAGAGTTTCGAGTCTTTGAAGTGCTTTTCTAGAACAAACGAGGTGATTGGAACTCGATTAGACTACTTAAAGCAGATACTGGCTACCAACAAAACCACTACCATGGCGCGTTACATTTCCCTATAAAGAATATAAGATATAAGCTCAGAGTAGGTATATAAATTCGCAAAGAACTCTGTGCTTAGGTGTTAAACGCACGTATTACGAGGGACAGCAGGTTGCACTCCGTGGACACTGCATACTAAAAAGGTTATCACAACACTTAAGGAGCCGTGACTGTGTTGATATTTTAAAATGCGCTGAGCTGCACACAAGATGGCGGATATCAAAGTATAAATAGGGATGTAGAAGTTTCACTTCTAGTGCTTGTGAAATACCTACCTTTGAAAGTGGAAATTAGAGGCCGGTGAACAGTGAACTTCCCACACAAACGTTATACCAAATTGATTTGCAATTTAAGCATAATTAACTCCTCTTGTGATGTTATTCGGATTATAAGACAGTATTGTCTAGGGTTCTATTAAATAAAAAATTCCAAAAAAGAAAACCAAATAAAAAATAATGCGATTTACAGTTTTGCAAGAAAAATGTATTTGACATTAATTACTCTCTGAATTCTTCTGAATTGGGTTAGTATTTTAATTTTTTTAATTAATAGAACCCTGGACAAATACTGTCAAAATCCGAATAACATCACAAGATGAGTTAATTATGCTCAAATTGCAAATCATTTCACTGTTCGCCGGCCTCTTAAAACGGGCCTAACATTTTTTTTTCCTGTTGTATTTAAAAATTATGAAATTTCATAACCACTAAGCAAACAAAGCTGTATTAAAGTAAGTAATTTGAAAGTCAACCATTTTATTTCCTTGACTCTTAAAACTTTCGGAATGTTTAAAAAACTGATACAAACTGCAAATGAAAGGGAAAAATGATTGGGATTCCTATTTACAAAATAAAAACTATCTCACTTTTCTTTAACATTGTTAACAAAACAAATAAAGCCATCGCGATACTTTTTGCTATTTACAAAAGAAAAAAACACAAGTCTCGAGTGTAATAGTTTTCTTTGGCTACATTCTCTTTTAAAAATAATAAAAGTTTTTCCCTTCAGTATCACAATATGAACGGCTTCGCGCTGAAGTTTCTGTAACTCATTTTGCATAAAAAAAAAGAACATCACTTTTCCAGCCGCGTCGGCATAGGTGGCCAATAAAACTACCTACTTGCCTTTCTGTAACTTTTTTTGCTATATTCTTTCTTGTGTGGTTTATGTTTCTCTTTAGTATCTGACGTGAAAATTATGTAAATTTGTGTTAGGAAATGGCATACTAAAAGGCATTATTTTCCGTTCCTTCTTATAACGCTTTTAATAAATTCGGAAGATACACTGTAACGTTGTATCTCCTAACTTCAAATCCTTATCGTGATTTAATCGCAAATTATTCTATTAAGTATAAAAAAAAGATTCAAATTAGGATAAAGTAAAAATATTGTAATTAATGTAGAACAACATTCAAACACATTCTTAAACAATGCAGTGTATGTATATTGGGACACCAGTATTTTTTAGGGTTCTGTACCCAAAGTGTAAAAACGGGACCCAATTACTAAGACTCTGCTGTCCGTCTGTCTGTCTATCTGTCACCAGGCTGTATCTCATGAACTATGATAGCTAGATAGTTGAAATTTTCACAGATGATGTATTTCTGTTGCCGCTATAATAACAAGTACTAAATATTTAAGGGGGGCTCCCATACAACAAACGTGATTGTTTTTCCGGTTTTTGCTCGATATTAATAACGATAACAGGTAGACAGTTGAAATTTACACATATAATGTATTTCTGTTGCCGCTATAACAAAAACTACTAAAAACAGAATAAAATAAATATAAAAGGGTGGCTCCCATACAACAAACGTGATGTTTTTGCCGTTTTTTGGTACGGAACCCTTCGTGCGCGAGTCCGACTCGCACTTGGCCGGTTTTTTTTATTAAAAGTAAAAAACAGATTGGAAGATCATGTCAATAAAAACTTTCAGATCATCCCTCAGATCTCCATACAATATCTCCGTTGAATAATGGCGGAAGCATACACGTCGGACAGCACTGAGATATAAATCTTTCAGTAATCGATGTTTCTCGGATGTGTATTTATTGCGTCGAAACTACAGTATCGAGAATCGAGATCTCCGAATTTTTTCCCCGATAATAACAATGGGTATGATTTATTGTACCGAAACTGTATCTAGCCTTTGTGAAGGTAAATATTTTATTTCTCGATCGTCGAACGTAGCTGTTAAATACGTGAGTACCTACTCTTGGGGATTTTGTTTTGTTACACGTTCATATTAAGGGAAAATAAATATTATGTGCAATAAGCACAACCCAGTAATTTTATATGATATGATATTTTGGCATATTATAATACTAGCGGCCGTCCGCAGTTTTACCCGCGTGGTTCCCGTTCCCGTAGGAATATCGGGATAAAAAGTTTCCTATGTTTTAATCTAGGCTATCTACTATCTGTGTGCCAAATTTCAACCAAATCCGTTCAGTAGTTTTTGCGTGATTAAGGAACAAACAATTTCACATTTATAATATTAGTAGGATAACATAATGTCCTGACTGACACACTCTCTGATTCATCAACGCACAACTCCCAAATAAAACATAGTTATTATGTCGTAGGCATCCGCAAAGAAAGAAATTATCGGAATACCTACTCACAAAGTAAAGGAAAAATTATACAAGGTGCTGGTAAAAGCCTTGTAAAGCCGAATATAGTAATAGGGACCAACAAACTGAACAACTTTTACTATGGGACCAACTCTGAAGTCGCGAAAAAAAATCGGCTGTTTCATACATTTTGATATTTTCGTAATTAATTTTTGTATGAAACAGCTGTTTTTTTCGCGATTTCAGACTTGTTCCCATAATAAAACTTGTTCAGTTTGATGGTCCCTATTACCATATTCAACTTTATAAGGCTTTTACCAAACACCTTGTAGTGATGTGTACAACGAGGTTTCAACGTATAGAAATCCAACCAGGGACCTTTGAAAATATTCTTTATACAAACACTTTATATTTTATTTGTTACGGTGTATATTTTTTTAGACCATTCATTTTTCTAATCTTACTTTGAGCCCAGAAATGTGGAGCTGACAACCAGTTGATTCAATCAATATGCCTTTTTATTTTTATTAAAAAATATAAGTATTTGTTTAACCAATCATAAACGCGAATTATTAACAGGTTGATTGTAATCCTAATAGATTTCAGTGGATTTGTATTGATAACACATTTTCGAATGATACGAGTTCATTGAAATAATCTTAGTCTAAAATAAATTCAATCAACAATGCTAATGGATTCCGATTTAATTGGATTTTGGAAATACTTAATTTGTGTTAAATTGGTGCAAAACACAAGGTAGTCGTATTTTAATTGATATAATCAAATATTTACTAACTGTTTTTAAGCTACCTTTTGTTTTGTTCTTATGCTATATATAAACTTGTTTGTATTAATTCAATGTTTTACTACAGTGCCTGTATTATGTATGTGTATTTACTATATTCGATAGCGACTGCGGTAAAAGCAATTTTGTATGCAAATTGGGCACATTGCCTCTGGCGGTAACTACACTAAACTAAAAAAAAGTTGTCATAAAAATGTCAACTACAGTCTCTATCGAGTATGCATAAACTTATAATATATCTACAGTACGGTAATTAACAAAACATCAAAACCGAAAACAAAATACGCTCTAAAATACCCAAAAAAAATCACATAAATACGACAACCGCGCGCGCTCAAAACGAATCTTCTCTGCCAGACGACGTGACAGAAGAATCGGAGTCACCAGATTTGGCGACAGAGGACGACACACCGCACGTGGTGCCGCCTACGCAGGCGACACCGCCCGTCAACGACACTGGCAATATATTTATACGATATTTGACACGTAAGTTGATGGACTGTGTTCTTATGTTTCAGGTTGTTCGAGGTTACGAGGTATTCGATGCGGTTGATGAAAAGTTTTATAACATTTGTTTTTAGTGCCTAGACACATTATGCCGAAGTTAGCCCCTTGTTACACGGCGCTACTGAAAACTGACGAAACCAGTTAGTAATTACAGTTACAAACTAGTTAGTGACAAAGATTCGTACACGGCACTACCAAAAGTTGAAACCTACATAAAACGCGGTGTGTGTGTTGTTTCGGAATAATATTGACATGGCTAGCGATTCGAGGGATGAGGAGCTATTACTTCTTTACTACATCAGACGACTCCACTTCACTCCAAGCTTCCGTACGCGAATTCTCTGTTAGTGTGTAATTATACAAACACAGATGCTTTTTCACTTCTTGGACGAATTGTATATTTACTAATTGGTCAATTCCATTAGTAATCAGTCGCGCGCGACCATCATGACCAGTCGCCAGTGATTAGTTACTAACGCGTAATAAACCAGTTTGTGATTGGTAGCGTCGTGTACGAACCGCCATTAAAATACTAGAGTGCTGTGACATTTTAGAAACTCATTGGTGATTAGAGTTTGACACTAGTTTATTTCTAGTAGCGCCATGTAAGAAGGGCCTTATGCGACCGAAGTTCGGCCTAGTTACGCCTGTAATACTTAGTGAATGGTTTGCAACACATCTGTCGAAGCGTTTTTCATAATAAAAGCGTTGCCGCTGATCTTTGGTCGCGTAACTTCGGTATAGCGTGTCTAGACACGAATCGAATGCCAGATGGAAATTACAATTTCATTGGTAATATACGCGCGTTGAACTGTAGTCACTGCGTAATTAAATGTTCACCGTCACATATATTGATTTAACAAAATTGTACGCCCATTTTGACTTGTGATTAGAACATTTTCAGTAATACAAACGGCCAATTTAAACAGTATCGAAGTACTTTAAATATGTAAATGAGAATTAAATCAGCCAATAAATTTAGCTTAAATTGCAGTCGTATAGTTTTCGAAATCCGCAATACGGCGACGTACAGATTATTGTCATAAATTGCGAATACGGGTATACTCGTTTTCATCGATTCATCGGCGTGTGCACATTTCGATTAACTGATTGGTGGAGTAATAAAGTGTTTCACTAAAGCAAAATAAAACTGGTCAGAAGCTTAAATCGATTACGCTACTTTCATGAAATATATCGCTGTTTTTTGCGTATTTGCATGACGTGACATCATAACTCCTTTTGTACTCGAAGCTTGACTTGTCTCATCAATTGTGATTTTTCCGTGCTTTTTCCATATTTTTATCTGTTAAATCTTTTTGATGTGATTAAGTGCTATAGATTTCAAATAAATGTTGAACTGCCAAATCTATATAAGGATTACTATCATTATTGGATAACTCTCGCTCATAAAGCATTATTGGAATGAAACTCGGGTACTTGAAATATATATTTTGAATGAAATAATGAATAACTAAACCCATACTGTTTCAAATTCTATCGGCAATGAAATACTCTGAAATTGTCGGTAATAAATCGCTAATAGCAAACATCCTGATCTAATCAAAATCATTGGGCTGTTGCATTCGATTTGACTCGGCTCTATTGTATCGATAATCGGGTATATCGATAATCGGTATTGCCTCAGTGCGAGCGGCGTTTAGCTGATGAAGTGGAAAAGATGTCGTTGGTACATATTCAAATTCTGATTGTAACAATTAAGTTATCTAACATTCAATAGGTATTGTCTTAAAATTGAAAGTAGGTAGTTGGAATAAGTCCTCCTTTTTAATGCAACAATTCTTTTTTTTTCGAATTGTAATAAATTATACATAATGAGGGCTTCTCAAAGTGACATTTAAAAAATAAAATAGTAACTATTCGCCTCACTATATGGTGTTGAGTGTTGATACTCTTCATAGCTTAAAAATAGTAACTATTTGATTCACTAGATGGTGTTGATACCCTTCGAAGCTTAGTAAAAAAAACACATTGACACCCATTTTCATCAACGCCATCTATCAAGCCTACAGTTTTTTGTCATTGTGAAAAGCCCCTATTACGAATCGTTTTGTCACTAGCAAAACTTAGCAATATCTTATCAAATATTTTAATGTAAAAGCAATACCTATGCGGTATTACAATTTTAGGTTAATCAACATCTGATTCATAAAATGATAAAACAATACGTATTGAATTAAAAACCTATTACAAATAAAAATAATACGCTTACCAATGAAAACAAACGAACTGCCAATATGAAAATGCGTTTTAAGAGAGACACCAACGTACAGCGAAAAGTTCATGTCGCGTCTCGCTACAATGACCCTGAGCTTTCCAGATAACAAGCAGAGATGTAATGAAAACGCAGCATTATTTTAGCAATGCTAGTAAATGTGTCCAGTCGATAACGAAACGATTTCGCATCGCCGAGTAATAAATCGCCAGTAATTGATAGCAATATTCCGCTGTTGTGCTACCTTCAAAAAAGGATGGATTTTTGCGAACTACATAAATGGTGATTCGTGTTGATGTTTTCAATTTTTTATTGTTCTTTTTGAACCAATTATTATTTATACTCAGCGTAAGTGAAATCTGTTAAACTCCAATTAACTTGTTTGACAAATAACTTCATTAGTTCTATTACTAAATTAAATCTGAGTTTAGTGCTTAGTAGTAGACTGAAACATGCACTTAGTCTCATAAAACTCATACATAAAACATCTTTAAAAACCATAAAAATAATGATGTCGGTATTTCAGGCTCCTCCTTTTTTATTGATTGAAATTATCTTAGTAATGATTTCCAACAGTAAGATAATTTTAAAACACAAGCATAAGCTGTTCATCTAATTTAGTTACAAACTGCTAATTAATTAGTTAACTGATTGGTGTTAAAAAATTTCCCAATGTGGCCAGGCAAATATATTATATTTTTTATAATAGAAATGCATACAGCGCGTGCCTTACTTCAATCCTTTCATTCCATCGCACACAAAACGTGACAATTCGCTCCGGTTGGTGCAAATATATCTGTCGGTATTCTACCTAAACTAAATATTTAGTTAGTGCAACTCGTTCATTCACTGACCAATAGTAAAAAAGTTGTACTTTTAAATCATTAAAACGTATAGAGTGCTATGTTTTTCCTCATGGATGGATTTCAGTTTCGTTCTAATTCGTCAGCCAGTAGCGGATAAAAAGTGCTTTTGATTCCATAGCACCTAACTACATTCTGTATCATATTTTTAACAGAAATTGAGATTTTAGGATCATTTCAAATGAAAAAACTCGGCCAAGTGCGAGTCGGACTCGCGCACGAAGGGAGCCCCCCTTAAATATTAATTTTATTCTGTTTTTAGTGTTTGTTGTTATAGCGGCAACAAAAATACATCATCTGTGAAAATTTCAGCTGTCTACCTGTTGTCGTTATATCGAGCAAAAAACGGCAAAAAAATCACTTTTGATGTATGAGAGCCCCCCTTAAATATTAATTTTATTCTGTTTTTAGTATTTGTTATTATAGCGGCAACAGAAATACATAATCTGTGAAAACTTCAACTTTCTAGCAATCACGGTTCATGAGTACAGCCTGGTGAAAGACAGACAGACAGCGGAGTGTTAGTAATAGGGTCCCGTTTTTACCCTTTGGGTACGGAACCCTAAAAACGACCTTTATTCGAACATTTCATAGAATTTGGAACCTCAATAGAGTTTGGAACTTTCTACGCCTCACAAAAAAAAAATAAAAAAAAACTTAATTATTCTTCAATTTGATGCTAGCATTTTAAGACATTCATTACCATGTGGCATATGTAGAAGTTTGTACTAAGAAGCGAAAGACAAAGGACATTAAAAGTACGTTTTAACTACAATTATTGCTAACTACGAGGTACGAGGATACTAGACAAACTTTAAAGTAGAGACAACTTTGAAAAAGCTCCCGTTAGTCGTAATTTTTTAAGACGGTTTTATTGCCTTATGCTATATTAAAGTACTATAGTACTACCGTATGCTATTATAGTACCCAAATTACATCTACCTTCCGAAACGATCTAAAAATATAAATTATGTAAGAAAAATACAGCTCATATTTATCCTATACTTCTATCTATCTAACAGATCCAGAGATAATACCTACATAACTGCATCCGTGTTTAGGGTTCCGTACCCAAATGGTAAAAACGGGACCCTAAAGACTCCGCTATCCGTCTGTCTGTCACCAGGCTATATCTCATGAATCGTAATAGCTAGACATTTGAAATTTTCACAGATGATGTATTTTTATGTTGCCGCTATAACAACAATACTAAAAATAGAATAAAATATTCAAGGGGGGCTCTCATACAACAAACGTGATTTTTTTTTGCCGTTGTTTGGTACGGAACCCTTCGAGCGCGAGTCCGACTCGCACTTGGCTGGTTTTTGCATTGCGTAATCTCCGCTTTGTAAAACATTCGTTTGTAGGTAGTGGCATGATTGTACCATTCATAGCAGGGGTCTAATCAGCCCCTTCTTGTTTTGTCATCTAATTGAAGGGTTAACGTTTGCTAGTGCCAATTAAAAGAGCCCTGTTTTTAGAAAGCTAGTAGTTGTAATTTTTTTTATTGGTCTTTTTTGTAATTATGTTAACTAACTTATTGAAACACACTGTAAAACGGCGAAATTTATTGTTTTAAGAAAAATAATTCAGTCAATAACTTTCCCTTTTTACCAATTGAAGGGTCCACTGCAATAATGATGAATGTCCAAAAAAATTTAATTCCTAACTAGTAATGCCATTCGGTCACTTGACTCTAAGAATGATTATTTTCCAAAGAAATAATATATAATACACATACTTTTAACTTTAATAAACAACATTTTATTATCTTCAGGTCTGAGTTTTTTTTACACCGTTTATAAATTTAAAACCCAATTATATTATCTTAAAACAAAAAACAAAGGACATTCATCATTATTGCAGTGGACCCTTCAATTCATTTTTAGTTTAACAATCGAATCAAATCCAACAATATTTTGTCCTGAAAAAACTGACAGTGTGTCCTACAAACATGCTCGCGCTTTGTGCTTTTCAAATATTTTCATCAATTTTTCAGTTGCATTTTGACACCCAATTACTCGCTCTAGAATCTAAATTAAATATGATGCGTCATCATTTTGCTCGCGTCAGTATTCGGAGACTGGCGTGAATCAATGAATGTTTTATAGTGCGTATGGAATAAGCTAAAGTTGGATTGGAGGGGATGAATTGAAGTTATTATTATAATAAACTCTAATCTAGATCATTAATCCAAACCCGAAACAAACTTTCTAAATTGTGACGTCACCAACTCATCCCCGTCAATCCGCCTAAAAGCAAACAAGATTATTATGTAAATGGTTTTACGATCAAAAAGTGACACGTACCAATTTTTTCAAATTACTTAATCTCCACAGGCCACAGAAGCGACCAACTCATGAATATATTAACTTGCATGTGACAATCTCGAAAATACGTAAACGCGGATACGTTTATTAATGTCACATCGACGAACCAAGGGACAACCCCGGTCGAAACTAAATGGGATCCCATTTTCTAGTTCAGATATCAAAAGCTCCCTGCGGCATCCGCTCTTCTGCGTCGTACAAAAAGTAAAAAAAAACTGGACTTGATGGGATATTTGAAACTCAATCGTTAATGCTCCCTTTTGATAACGTTATATGTATGTTAATATAATTTTTGATGTTTGGAACGATACATTAATGTTTATAAAAACGTAACACATTAGAATTGTACTGTCGAATCGTGTTGATGTGTGAATTAAAAACAATAGTTGATATTAAGTACAAGGTACTTAGTACCTGATAGTGTGTAACAGGTTATTTTCGTATCTGATACGTCCACAGCACGGTCATGGTATGAAACGGGTTAAAATGCTAAGCCTTTACCAATCTAAAGACATTTTAAAATGTGTCTTGTCTTCTTAGTTCAAACACTTTCATAATACGAAAGAAAAAGTTAAAACCCCCTTTAAGTAAAATAGGTTTATGAAGCGTTTGATTGTTTTACGAATAACACGAAATGTACAAGGGTAGTTTGATAAGTCCGTGACTTTCAAAAGAAGTAATACATTTTTGTCATATTTTTTTCTTTGTATCTTAAAAAGATACTCCTTAGGAATCTTAACACTATTTTCGGCAAAAGATTATTACTTTTGGAAACAAAAAGCTCAAGCGACTTCTAACTTTTCTTAATGACCTTGTGGTCCCTCTCGGCAGCACTCATGACATCAAAACTCATCGAATGAAAATGCGAATCCTTCCTATTCTCTAGATTTAGTCCACTGAGATTTTTCCTCCTACCAAACATGAATAAATGTCTTGGCAGGCAAAGATTTTCATCCTCATTTCAATTACCACAGTTTTAAGGCGATGCAAAAAAAAAAAATGGGTTAAAGACATAGTAACTTTGTTGGACTGAATATGTAGAGCTACAAAAAGATTATGTGGAGAAATAAAACAAAATATGCCGAAAAGAGATGTTTCTTCTTTACAAAGTCATGGACTTATCAATCCACCCTCGTATGCAGACAGACCAGTTCCCTTTTACGTCACAAAATGACCCACCCGTGACCCGTGACAGAAACAAAGTTCCTCAACTTTGCAACTTGAACTTTTCTAGCTAAGAAATTAAATTCACATTGGCCTGGTTTTGTTTGTAAAGTTGCGCGTCGCCGTCGGGTCGTCTTTGACTTGTAATTTGGAGTGATTACGACTTTGATGTTGGCTCTTTGAATATCAATGTCGACATTTGTTTAACTTATTAATTTGATAATGATACGGGGTGTTATGAGTGATTGAAGAAGGAAGGAGGTTTACATAAGAGCACTGGTAATAATACTGTCCTTTAGTTTAGTTATTTAGTGTAGGAAATGAAGCGATATTTTGTATAGAGACCCCAACATTAAATCCTCTGTCGATGAAACTTTGCAGGGATGTAATATAGTAGGAACCAAAACTAATGTACAAATATAAAAAAAACGTTTTGGATAATTTAAAAAAATATGTTTCATTTATAGATACTTTATCATACTGTAAAGTTTCGTCGACTGAGGATTTACTGTGGGGGTCCAGCACCTTCCTTTCCTACGCTAATTATGTTGTCAAAACGTGTTTCAAGAGTTAAGAAATAGAAATATAAACTTTGAAAAGCTGTGGATAATCGACATTGTTACATACTAAAATTAATAAAATATTTCGCTTAATTTACCGCAAAATAGTTGTACTTTTCCTTCTAAATTACGAGAGTGGCATTTAAAATTCACCGATGCTAGTAAATAAAAGGTACTTAATTCCATTTGATGTTTATTTTAACTCTTAATTTATTCATAGTTCCAACATTAAAGGTGTGGGTAGAGAAGCAAAAACGTACGTTGGTTCATACATAATTCATATCGGTAGGCCGAATTAGTCGATGGTTAGGGACACCGCAGATTTGCATACCGGAGATAACTTTTATATCGAGTTATGTTTTTAAATCTCCGACGAAAGCATTTGTCTTGAAAATCTATCCAGTTCGTATAATTGTGAAAAAAAATTGATGAAATTGTGAAGAAAATTGTACAGAGCAGAAATAGAAGATTAAGATTAATGATTTTTAGTTCAGATGTTTTTTTTTTGTATTGGAAATCTTTTTCCAATACAAAAGATTATACATTTCTGTTCGATAGTAATTTTATTGAAACTTGGTAGTTTTTCGTGCTAATGATGGATCGAGTTTTTGTATTTTCGTATGGATCGATTTAAATAATAAGTATTAAGTGGTAGTAAATATACTATACTAGCGGCCGCCCGCAGTTTCACCCGCGTGGTTTCCGTTCCCGTGTGAATATTGGGATAAAAAGTATTCTATGTTTTAATGTAGGCTGTATACTACCTGTGTGCCAAATTATGACCAAATCCGTTCAGTAGTTTTTGCGTGATTGAGGAACAAACATCCAAACCCACAAACTTTCACATTTATAATATTAGTTAGGATTGCAAGAAGTATACAATTACATTTACATTAGATCCTTACCTATTTTTTTCTTGTTGTCTGCTTTATTGCCGGCACTGTAGCACTCTTACACCCTCACCGGTTGACTGGAAGACAATGCCTTATAGCATTAAATCCGCCATTAACCGTTGTTTAATAATACCAATAAAGTGTAAAATATAAAAAAAATTGTTTAAAAAAACAAAAAACCGACTTCAAAAAACCTACCTTTAAAAAGCAAGAAATAATATTCGTAATAATAAAAACACGTCTATTGAAGTCGGGTGGGGCTGGAGTACAAATTCCTTATTTTTATTCTAAAAGCCCCACCCGACTTCAATAGACGTGTTTTTATTATTACGAATATTATTTCTTGCTTTTTAGAGGTAGGTTTTTTGAAGTCGGTTTTTTGTTTTTTTAAACAATTTTTTATTTTTTTATTTTTAGTGTAGGTACCTTTTGTATTAGGTAGTGTAGGTATATTATTTAGGTAGAAAAATCGGCTCAGCCAAACGTGAGTTAATCGCGGAGAAACATACATACATGAGGGTCAAACTGAGAACCTCCTTTTTTTAAGTCGGTTAAAGAACTACACTTAAGATGTGTGGATATCCCTATTCCAACAAAAAAAGAATTATCTTATTCAGTTCATAAACAAAGAAGTTACACGAGTGATCATCGAGGTAGTTCACACAAAATCATACTATTTTCGTACTTTTTTCAAGATTACTTGAAAAGTACTGAACCGATTTCAAAATTTTAAAAAATGGGACCAACTTGGGAGTTTCCCTAATATAATAACGTTTGAATCATTTCAATCGGTTCAGCCGTCTTCGAGTAATCGGTGTACATACAAAAAACAAAAAAAAAAAAAAAAAAAAAAAACGGGTCGAATTGAGTACCTCCCTCCTTTTGAAGTCGGTAATTAGTAATATTTTTTCTCAAAAATCTAGATGATAGAACTAAAAACGGCGATTGAGGCCAAAATCTCTGAAAAATTAGAATATCTAGCTATTATGGAGGTAAAAACTAAAAGATTTTTGAAAACAAAAAGAGCTTTTATACTGCCAAAAGCCTCCACAGACGTAAAACAAAATAACTTGTTACCATCTTCTTTAGAAGTCTGAAACTAAATAATATAATTGAGGTGAATGATCTCATTATTAAAATATAAAGCTTTCTTTACGAAAACATGTTTTCTTGTTATCATTGTTCATCTGTATTTTATTGTTTCTCCGTATACGACTGAACATTTCTTTTTTTATAAAGAATTAATTAGATTAGCCGTAAAATGACGTTTTTACATTTCATTGTATATTACAATTTCAACTTGTTTTATTTTACTTTGTTTGTTTTAATTTTTGTACTGTAGGCAGCTAACATAAAAATGGTTGTTTAAATATGTATAAGTGACGGTGAACATTCAACTCGAATTTGTGAATAGCGTCATGTAAAGTATTTTTTTTATTATTAATAATTATAAAGAAATAGTTCTATAAGTCGACTTTTTTGTGCGTTCGATGTTTTAATGATTGGTATCATTGTCTTTCAGCGTTGTCCTAACATGGTTCTTAACTAAACAACGTATTTCAGTAACTAATGAGTATTTTTTTTCTGCTTACAGATCCGCCCGAGATCACAATCAGACCCCGAAACCTACAAGTGCGTGCCAACGGAATCGCGGCTTTCTACTGTGCGGCTAAAGGAGACCCAATGCCGAACATACAGTGGAGAAAGAACGGCAAACGGGTTTCAAGTAAGTACTATAATGCCTGGTTTATACGGAGTCAGTAACACAGTACGTTACCCAATCCAGCACTAGTTTCAACCCAGTCCAAGGGGGTATTACAACCTCTTAAAACTTGCCAGGTTTATGAATTGCTATAGTTACATCTCTTTCTCGCTGTATAGCAAATAAAAGAGACACATTGATAGCCATTCAGAACACTGGCAAGTTTTAAGAGGTTGTAATACGGGGGCTGTGCTGACTTTTCGCTCGCAAGTCAGTCCAGCTGGCTAGAGTAGAGACCCGATCTATTCTCGGACACAGTACGACTTACTGCCGTCTTGTCTACATGTACCCAGTTACAGGGTTCGAAATTCCGAGTTACTGGGTCTTGCCAATCACTGGCGTCGCATAAACCAGCCCTAATGTTGGGCGCAGTAAAAAAAGAACGATTTAAATTTTAAATTGTAGCTATTTATTTTCTGAATTTACACGTTGATTTTAATAACAAGAAAGGAGACCGTCCTACATTTTGAACTGCAACCAGCTTGTAACAGCAATGAAATGGCCAGGCACCCAATTCCGCAAATTTTCAAAACCAAAACTAAATCGTTACCGTTTACAAAAGAATACTCGCTTTAGGTAGTTTTGTTTTATAAAATGTTTGTTGTTGAAAGTTCATGAAAATAAAACTTGTGTTTTTATGAATACATAACCTAAATGACAACGTAACGTTTTGATTTATTGGGCCCCAGCTTGCAGTGTGGTGGTATGCCGAACTCCACAGTACGATATACTTCATCATGATAGTACATTATAATTAATCTATTGCATAACGTTAGCCTCTCTTGTGAGACGATGTTATCATAATCCCCCTCCACGCCTATGATCCTATGATAAAATAACTGCGACCATGGAACAGGTTATTCGTGATATTTGGTTTGATTTCGAGACGCAAATTATGAATAACATTTTACTTACAAACGTATTTTTTTGTACTGAAGGTGACATTTAAAAGCACGGAACTAAAGAAAACAAAATCTGATCAAACCTCCAAAAGAAGGATCATTTTTTGCGAGTAATATAAAAAGCTTCAAACACTTTATATATCTAAAAACATGAATAAATCTACCAGGAAAATGTCCCGAAAAATCTCCTTGTGTCTTACGAAGCAGGAAAAACCTATTCATATAGTTTCTCGAGTCAGCGAATCTGATAGATGATGCGCCAATGACAAAGAGACGAATAGCACGAAATTCTTACACAGCACGTGGAATATGAAATGAGATAGAACTTTATACTTAGGAAAAAATACTTGTTTCGTCTACGGACCATAATCTAAATATACTTGATCATTGTCAAACATCTACAATAACGTTGCGCAAAAAAATCTTATTTAAAAAAACCGGCCAAGTGCGAGTCGGACTCGCGCACAAAGGGTTCCGTACCAAAAAACGGCAAAAAAAAAAATACGTTTGTTGTATCGGAGCCCTCTTAAATATTAATTTTATTCTGTTTTTAGTATTTATTGTTATAGCGACACCAAAAATACATCATAAGTGAAAATTGCAATTGTCTACCTGTTGTCGTTTTAATGTCGAGCAAAAAACGGCAAAAATATCACGTTTGTTGTATGGGAGCCCCCCTTAAATATTGATTTTATTCTGTTTTTAGTATTTGTTGTTATAGCGGCAACAGAAATACATCATCTGTGAAAATTTCAACTTTCTAGTTATCACGGTTCATGAGATACAGCTTGGTGACAGACAGACGGACAGCGGAGTCTTAGTAATAGGGTCCCGTTTTTACCCTTTGGGTACGGAACCCTAAAAAATGCATTGTAAATGCAAAACTCTAAAACTTAATGAGAGGTGGTCACTTAATGATAGACTTTTAAGGAGATTAATTAAAACTCCCAAGACTCTTGCCACCCTGGGGCCCAATCGTGCTAATTCTGAATGATAAAACCAAAACCGTTATGTTGTCATTTAAAATTGTCGAAAGTTAGCATTTTAACAATTGCGCTTTTAATAATTTCGACAAAACTAAAGCGAGTATTTTTCTGTAAACGAAACTGCGGTAATGATTAAGTTTTGGTTTTATTGAGCCCCTGGCCACACAGACGGGTAACCGGCGGCGGAGCCACAGTATAGGCACATGATATGAGTAAAAATAATATATGGCGGAGCGGTGGATGGTCGACGAAATCTCTCTGTCTGTACAACGGTTAACCTATTATTACACGACATGTATTTAAAATTACTGCGTCGTGCTCCGCGCCTCGCTTCTTCGCGTGGTCAATCAAACTGTGCAGCATTTTGACATCGCTCTATTCGTATCATAGAGAGCGAGAAGTTGAAAAATGCGTTCGGAACCGATCAGGGGATCGGCCAACGCTTCCTCTCTCAGTCTATGGATACGACGATTTCGTGTGTTAGAGAGGAATACAGGGATGTCAAAATGCTCTGAATCACTCTTTCATGGGCGCCGCTCAGTACGACACTGGCTTACATTTTTCATTGAAGAGAAATAAAGCGGTGGACACACTGCTTAATGGAGTATTAATAATTCATCGGCCGATATTTTTCGGAGTATCCGAATTATCCAATATTAAATACTTGCTCTTTTATCGAGGGTAATGTATCAGGTTTAATTTTGTGAAACTGTTTGCTCCGGCCGTATGTTACACAATGGCTGGTGGAATTATTTGCTTAATTTATTCTCGTGTTAATGACGGTTGAAGAGAGAAATTATTTGAATGCTTCTGCTTTGGCTTAACGGTCATTGAAATTCTAATGAAAGTGATTTTTATTGCATCTATTAAAAAATAAATAAATAAGTATTAAAACCTTTTTTGTATTTCTTCTATTCGAGATATTTAAATGAAACACAATCCACTATGGAAGATGTGTCGCACTGTGCACTCGTCTTTTTCAAAGTTCCGTACCCAAAGGGTAAAAACGGCACCCTATTACTAAGTCTCCACTGTCCGTCTGTCTGTCACCTGTCTGTCACCACACAAGGCTGTATCTCATGAACCGTGATAGCTAGACAGTTGAAATTCTCACAGATGATGAATTTTTGTTACCACTAAAACAAGGAGGTAACTCCCGAAACACGAAAGAGAAACTGATATCGAAAAGGTATCGAGTAAACGTCAAAACAGTACAATGGACACCATGGCAACCGTTTTCTGTACTAAAATAGTCGATTTTTGACGTTCATTCGATCCTGATGTGCACTCAATCTCGTTAATTCCCGTCAAGAAATATTTAAGTGGGGCTCCAACATACAACAAACTAGATATTTTGCCGTTTTTTGGTACGGAACCCATCGTGCGCGAGTCCGATTCGCACTTGGCCGTTTTTTTATAACTAAAGATATGGCTGCTTACTTTGACCCTTTTGTGAATTCTTAATCTAATGAAAAACTTTGTTTAATAGTGTTTCAAAAACAAAATTACATAGATAATGTATGTCAGTCATTAAATATGACTCACTACCCGGAGAACTTTCAGGTCATCTCATAAAAACAACTTCTTTTCTCCGCGCAAGCCTCTACGTGACCAACCAAGATCCAAGATCTAATATGGACTTCCCAGAATAAAAACTGTTCTCCTCCATTTTTGTTCCAAGTTTGATTCTTTATTTTTGACCAAGCGAGCGTGAAGCGCGAGCGAAGCGTCTCCATTTCAGCATGGTCAAAAATGCTTTTGGAGGAGACCAAACGGATAGCCGTCCGGCTATTTCTCAGCCGATACTCGTGAATTTTTGTGAGCAGGTTCTATAATTATGTAGATTTTTTTATCGATTCAGATTTTCGAAATTTTTAAACTTGGCACAGAAATGGGAAAAAATATTTTTCAGTCATTTCGAAAAATGCTCAAATATGTCACAAACGCGAGGTGTACTGCTCTACAGAGCCACTAGTATAGTGTGCGCCATCCTTTAAGGCAGAATACATTCGGCCGGCCGACACGTTTTTTTTCAGTTCATTGCCTCAGGCTTATAGACGTCATTACCGGCCCCAGATATTTATGGGCCAAAAACGGGGGTTTTACATTTCAATCACGAATAAAAATAGTGGAAGTAATAGCTTGTAGTTTCTCTTCTGTTCGAATTTATTTCTTGTCGCTTCATTTTTGGTGTACTCATTGTTTGACGTAAAATAAAAATAAAAGTTTTTGTAAGCGTGATTTTTTACTATTTCATTGATTTTGTAATTTCACAACAATAACAGAACTTACTTTTGTAATGCGGCCTAATAATGGTGATTGATTTCAATATAAATACAGGACATGTAAATCTGTAAGTCAGTACTACTGTCAGGACAAGTAATATTGTAATGTTACTTATTTGGAAGTTTTACATCATATTATGTTTAATAAGCAACTAGCGACCTGCCCTCGCTTCACTTCGGTGTAGTGTGGAATTTGACACCATTTTTTATACATATAAATCTTCCTCTTGAATTACTCTATCTATTAAAAAAAAATCGCATCAAAATCCGTTGCGTAGTTTTAAAGATCTAAGCATACATAGGGAGAGACACTCTGAAGCGACTTTGATTTATACTGATTTTATACTATGTAGTGATATATTAAACTATGCAAAAATAAGGGCACTCCATTTAGTCATAATAATGGATTTCACGATAGTGAAGACTCAATATTTGCTTAAGTTATTTATAAGTTATCTTATTTTCTACGAATCGTAGGTACCTTTATTAAAATTTTTGTTTACTAAAACCTTTTAACGGAGAGCATCAAATTGGTTTTCAGAATTTGATCTTTTATAATAAACAAAACTTATTATTATATTTAAATTTACTGATATTTTTTGGAAAGTAGTGTTATTTCATAATATTTTTAGTAAAATCTACGTGCCAAAACGATGATAGAGTCTGTCTAAGAAGTCTGTTTACATGAGAAATTATTAAATTATTTATAAAAACTTATACAGGTGCCCTGTTGGTGCTGTCAAAATTTTAATTGTAAACATAGCTTTACTCAATTTTATTTAGATGGGTATTGGTGGGGTGGTTGGGGATTTAGGTAGGTAATAAAATTACCTTTGAAATTACCCATGTAAAGTGACTTTTTAGACAGACTTTAAATGGAACCATGGATGTATTCATGTTATTGCTCGTGACTACACAAAATCGTTTTAATTATATTTTTAAATACCTGTTAATGACATGTAAAAAGAGGTCACTCACAGTTTGATTTCAGTTTTTTTTTTTTTTTTATTCTTTACTTTTTTTAGGGGTTTTATCCTTTTGGATATGCCAACCCCATCGTACCCAAAACGAAAACATTACAAAATTGAATGTATACTTTCTAAAATGAACTTAAACAAGGATTTTGTGGCTTCTGATTTACGATCCGACAGAACACTTTGGGCCATTCCTTGGCCATTCCTACATCTAACAGTTTTATGTTAAAAGTTTTAACAAATGCCTCCCTCGCATTCTTGTTTTTCACACAGTCCATCAGCAAATGATGTACATCTATGGTAGGACATTTATAAGACTCGGCCTTTTTCATCAAAAATGCAAATTTTCTTTTATTGTTACAAAAAATCTGTCTTCTGATGAGTCATACGCAAGACATAGCTCGCCAAATGTGACTTCAGCTTAAATAAATCAGTTTTTTTTTCTTCTGAAAATAAACTACCTTCTGAACTATAACTTGATAATGTAGTAAAATAGGTCACAGTTCGATTCTTATGCTAAAGCCGTCATCTTCCGCCTCCTACCATTGAGAACCAACGCGCGTCACGTTTGACTGGCGTGCTTTGTTAGCGTGGCTAGGAACTTTCATCGTCTTTTTACTTTAAGGCGATTCCCTGACCGAAAGTAGCTCTTTCAGAGGTTTGTATTTAATAAGTTGTTGATAGAAAAGGATTTTGATCAAACTTTTTGTGGAATTTTTAAGGCTCATAGTCTAGTATTTTTAGAAGGGTCCTACATTCCCTCGCAGTCATTCATAGAAGTACATAGATAGCAAATGTGTCAATAACGGCCGCTTTTAGCACTTTTGCTATCTACTTATCGTCTAAAATACTAGACTATAGATAGGCCTTAAAAAATCCACGAGAAGTTTTAGTAAAATTGTGTATTAGAATTACTTACAATATTAAATAAAATTCACCGCGGCGCTACTTTCAGTCAGGAAAGCGCCTTAAACCACAGCTTCGCTGGAGAGGAAAGCGCGCCTACCAAAAAGGTTTATTCTCACACTCAAAGATTGTAGTAGTATAATGTTTTTTTTATTTCATCACTTGTCATTATGAATTTAGTTTTGCTTTTGGCCCTCTTGTGTCATGTATTACATTCTCTCTGATAACAACGTAATCCCGCGTCCTTTTTGAATTTCTTTACTACATATAGTAGGTAGAACATAGTATGCGCAGATGTTTGATTAAAACAAAGTATCAAATTTATTTTGCACTACAAAGTTACTTCGCAGTATCATAACAAAATCGTAACAAAATATACCCACGAAAACTGTTACATTTGACAAACTTATACTGAATGAAGCTTGGGTGGATCATACTTTGTTTTTTTTCCGAGTACGTAAAAAAACACAGTAACAAAATCTACTTTTTTGTATTCCACGCGTGTGAAAAAGCAGTGACAATAAAACAAAAGCGCCGATTGATAATCACAAGTCATGTCACCGCGTGTCACTGTGATGGATGGACAGTAGCTCTCGTCACTGAGCGTACGTAGGTTACGTATACAGGGTGTTTTAGGTAATATCCTCACAAAGCGGAATATAGTAGTTCAGTAAAATTACGGGAGCTAGTATGACGAAATAGAAATAATTTGCAATAGCGGTCTTTCTTCTTTTGATCGTTAGATTAAATGGCTAGCTGTCATTTTGTAAATGAATCCAACTAATTTTCACAAATTTTTTTTTCTTTACTAGACCAAAATATTATTTTATTTAATTGCTTTAGCAAAATTGCTAATTACATACTTTCTTTACTTTTTGCTTGATTTGGAACTATAATTTGATTGTGAATGTAAATCCAACAAAAAAAAAGTAACAACTACGCTCTATTTTTTTGTATTCGTAAATTTAGTTGGATTCGTAAATATTAGTGTTTTATAATCACATCAAAGTCAGATTGCAAAATTACAGCTTATTACCATTTAATGTTTTGAGAACCCGTAATTTTACTGAACTATAGATAGTTTACCATGCAAACAACCCCGGAAAGTTATTATCAACCCTGAAAACCACCACCTATTTGATTTTTTTTTTAAACCTTAGACCAAAATTGTGTTTTGCTTTGATTATCGAATACAATAGTCTATTTGCGTTTGCGGTTGCCATTTGCATTTTTCCATACAAATAAAACCAGTAGCTCTATTTGTAACATTTTTGTACATTTTGCGAAATGGCTAAAATATGACATTTCCACATATCTGCGCCATTTTGAATTTTCGAATAAACTGAACATAAAAAAAATCGGGTTGCACTCCGGGAGTGAAGGCAGAAGTGAATACTTGAATATTACGTTGTGCATTTTTGATATTTTGGAATGGTTAGGGAATAATTTTGCACGAATTGCCTTCTTACGAATTTACTCTGCATTTGAATTTACGAATACAGAACAGTATTGTACGAAAGTCTTATCCATAGCTTGAAAGAAAATCTAGAGCTTTGACATTGAATTAAAAAATTAGCGCGTTGCTATGGTGACGCAAGTGTTTAGGTCTTGAAATAACGCGCCGCCATTTTCGCCGCGCCCAGTAAAAAGAGAGGGGGATACTTCCGCCGCCGGCTGTCTACTTTCCATCCGTTACATCCGTCTTACGAATTTTTGATCAGGGTCACGTGACCCTGACTGACTGACGCGAGTTTAACATTTTTTCCCCATTTTCACTTCAAAAATACATATAAGTAGTTATAAAAAACTGTTCACAAAATTTTACGAGAATCTGTTGAGAAATGCGACCTGTAGAGGAGAACAAACGGACAGCTGGACAGTCGGACGAACATACAAAAGCATTTTCCCCAAGCTGAAATGGAGAGGCTTCGCTCGCGCTTCGCGCTTGCTCGGTCAAAAACATATCCTACGATTTTCGGCTTTATAAGGCTATTACCAAACACCCTGTATTCTCCGTCACGTAGTGGAATGATATATTATGTGGTAGCTTCCAGGAAATTTTGGCTTTTAGAAATAGACTTAATCGGCTAGAAAAATAAAGTAATAAATAAAAGCTGGTTCGCAGCTATATTTTGTTCATCAGGCATATTTTAATGCTGAGACCAGCGAACTAAAATCTATGGAACAAGCATTGCGCTCAAAAAATGGCACAACACGAAAAGTACAGCTAAGTGGATGGAGCTAAAAATGCTGGTATCTAATTATACAGCACAAAGCGTCTGAGCACTGGTTGCTTATTAGCGACCATAACTCATAGATATTTTCTATACTTAAACGAAAAAATATGATACTTTATTTCTGCATATTTTTACTGCATTCTTTGCGTCTTTTACACCATTTGACTACACAGGACGTCATTTCTAATAAACTTTCTCTTTCTCTCTTTTCTCTACAACGCGAACTGCAATTATTGTAAAGAACGCTAACGTCAGTCACCAGGTGCGTGGCTGGCCCGACTAAAGCTGAGCAGGTTGTACTTTTTCGGCCCTGTGGTGCCTTTTTTAAGCAATATTAGTTTGCAATTACACTTCCATAGATTTTAGTTCGCTGGCTGGGACACAGGTCTTCCTTATGGATGGATAAGGAGGATGGGCCCAGTGCGGATCGGTGGGTGGCTTACATTATACATAATAACAATCTACAACACTCGTTATATACATATAGAAACGGTTTCGAGACAATGCCACACAAATAATGATCATGATAAAACTGAGCATTAAGGGTCTCATTATTCTAATGACACGGCAGATAGCTCTGTATTTGTATTATTATCTACGAATTATAATGGTGCAAATGATGACAAACTATATATAAGACACGCCTACTCACATAATTTGATGAATACTTACTAGTGATAATGTAAGATGACACTGACAAATTATGTTGGAAATTATTACCGTTCATTTTAACCCTTTTCTTTTATATGGTAGGAATACTAATTAATATGTTTTAAGGTAAACTAATGCGATAGGTTGTCAAAGGTTGTCAATTAACAACAAGTATGTACTGCTTCCGCTATGATTTTTTTCTTCACTTCAGTTGCAGTCATCCTCTAATATCTACGGTCCTTGAAAGGTCCCAAACTGGGAAATTAAGAAATTAATAAAACCAAACTAAGTCATCTCATACCAACACCTGAAATAATAATATACGCGTTGTAATCCATAAAAAAAAATTAAAACTAGCACACAGCAGCCCGCGACTTTGTCATTCATTCAAAAAATCCAAGACGATCCTTTGGCCAGGATAAAAAGTATCATCATCATCATCATCATCAGCCTATCATCGTCCACTGCTGAACATAGGCCTCTCCGAGTGCACGCCACTGAGCACGATCCGCGGCTATACTCATCCAGTTTATGCCAGCCACCTTGCGAAGATCGTCGCTCCACCTTGTCTGAGGGCGTCCCACACTACGTTTGCCGATACGCGGTCTCCACTCAAGAACTCGTCTGCCCCAGCGGCCATCGGTTCTACGGCTAATATGGCCGGCCCACTGCCACTTCAGCTTGTTATGTAACCAAAAGAGGCTAACAAAAAGTATCCTATGTTTTAATCCGGATAACTATCTGTGTGCCAAAAAACTGCCTCTGTGGTCTAGCTAGTGGTTTGCCCACACATGTAAGACGCAGGGGTTCCGGGTTCAATTCCCAGGAGGTTTGTAAATATATGCCATTTGTAATAGGATTTGTTGGTGGTAGGGCTTATTTCAAGTCCGCCTGGCTAGCTACCGCTTTACCTAAGTCTGACGCCATTACAACAATATAAAAAAAAATGTGTTCCGGCAGTAAGAATAAAGTTAGCCAGTTGTTAAGTGATGAGGATTCCGGGTGTAGTGCGCTTCCACCTTCGGCCTTATCGTCACTTAACATCAAGTGAGGTGAAGGCCAAACACTATCTCGTTGTGGATAAAAAAAATATCTAAATCCGTTCAGCCGTTTTATCATGATTGGGTAACAAACATCCAAACTTGCACATTATAATATTAGTAGGATTTTAGAAAAATCAAGGGCGTAGATGCGTCGTCTCTGCTTACCTACTTTCACGCAGATGCGTACCAGTGTGAGTTCGTCACAACAGTAAGTTTAACTACAAAAGCACAGTAGTGTTGTGCGTACATCGATAACGCTAAAATATTCTGCTCGTTAGCGAACTTGGGAATAAACGGAGCAAAATAATCCGCGCGGGCGATTCTCCAAAGGCTGCCGGGATTAAATATTCAACTGCTACTTATAGCAGGCCGATGCCCGCCGCTAATGATCCTTACTTCGGACATTCCCCGTAAAATGTATGAAATAAACTTAGTAAGGTTCATTTAGTCTGTAATCTATATCTTTGTCATGTAGCTTAAGCTTGCGTCCCCTTATTTTATTTTAAAACATGGACTTAAATACCAGGGTTAAATCCATTGCCATTTTAAGATTCCGGAGTCAAGTCAAAGGAACCCTTATAGTTTCGCCAACTCCGTCTCTTTGGTCAGAGGCTTTAGTGCTAGAAAGAATCTTTGTAATTTGTAAGAATCTGATGTAATTACATCAGATTCTTACAAATTACAAAGATTCTTAAACATAAAATACATTATATAAAATACATACAACATAAAATACATAAAGTTTTTTAAACATAAAATACATTAGTGTCAAATTTGACATTAATGTATTTTATGTTTAAAAAACGCCAAAAAAGTGGTAAAATAAAATCTTGAATAATATATATCTTAGTGTACCTACCTTCCCTACGTGTAAAGAGGGTATGTCATTTTTTTCTCGTCAATCTCATAGTGTGGGTGTTGTATAGGGCTTTTCAAAATATTGTAGGTTTGTAAAAACCACTTTTCAATAAAATTTCGTTAGAGTCAAATCCCCCCCTTTACCAGGAACACGGTTGCTTTTGGATAAGTAAAAAAATTCAGATCAGAAGTACGCACGACAGCACGGTAGGTTAAACAATTGGGATGTTGACAACTTTTTTATTTTATCTATATATATAAAAGAGTAAATCACTCACTGACTCATCACGAAATCTCAGAAACTACAAGTGCTAGGAGTCTCAAATTTTGCATGGGGGTTCCTTTTAGGGTGAAGGTTCTCACTAAGACGGGATTTTGCGAAATTCAACCCCTAAGGGGGTAAAACAGGGTGGCAAAGTTTGTATGGGAGAAAGCAATTCCTTGGCCCGATTGACTTGAAATTTGGCATAAACATTTTTTAACATAATTAATTGAATACGTGTTTCGTATTTTCTTGAAATGTATCCCCTAACAGGGTTAAAAAGGGGTAGAAAGCTATTTTTAGGGTGGTTGACTTCGATATCGGAATCAAAACTTCTTAGTGCATTTGTACGATTAAGAAAAATAAATGTCAGTGGTCAGGTTGTCACCTCCCCTGAGATTGTAATTATGTCACCGCACGAGCTGACATTTCATGTTGTATAAGATTTTATCCTGATTTTCACTAGGTACCTATTTAACGAAATATTAGTCTACTTATAAAACGTGGCAAAATCTAGCAAATATCAGATATCTAACGTGACAAGGAATGTGGTGTAAAGTGTTGAAATTGAGAGCCGGATAATAATGCACAACATAAGTTGCACCCGACATAATTTACAATGTCACGTTATTTTAGCCAGGAACCAGGAACAAATAAACATACATAGATTTTTATTTAAAAAGAAGATACCTACTATACTATTAAGTATGAGTATTAAATGTTACATAATATTATTATACTTATTTTGTTATATTACTGCTAAGAAATTTTATTAAGTACTTACCTACCTACCTAATACAAAATCGTGAACAGTAGGGCGTCGGTTCTGTAACCAAACTCGAACCCCACTTCGAATCTCACTTCACTGCACGGGACGGGAACTTTAAATTATAAATAAGATAATGATAAGATTTTTTTTTCATCATAATATTTTACATAGCTACCTAAATTTATTGTAATCGGTAAAATTGCTAATTTCGTTAGCTAATTTCTAATAACAATTCACGCGAAGTGAAGTGAGGTTCGAAGTGAGATGCGAGTTTGGTTACAGAATCAACAGATTGCGCAGGTAAAACCGCGGGGTGCAGCTATTACTACATATCACAAAATTGTAAAAATGTGAAATTTTTGATGTTTGGATGTTGTTCATTTTATTACTCAATCACGTCTGAACGGGTGAACGGATTTAGACGAAATTTGGCACAGGGATAGATTATAGTCTGGAATACTTAACACAGGCTTCTTTTCATGCCGATCATTGGTTTCCAAGGGAAGACTTACAACGATTACCGACTCCCACGCGGGCGGAGCCACGGGCAAAAGCTAAACATAGTATAAAACAAAGTCGCTTCCCGCCGTCTGTACGCTTCTCTTAAACTATATATAAAAATCGCAATAAAATCGATCTTTAAGTTTGGGAGCTGGTGGCCTCAGACAGAAACACACACACTACAATTATATTTTAACACCCCTTGCGTACATCGTATATAGGTATGTAGATATCCTGTAGTATAATCAAATATCTTCACACTGACACCACATTAGCACAGTTTTACATTAGTAACTACATTGCACTGCACTGCACCCGTGCGAAGCCGGGGCGGGCCGCTAGTATTACATAAATTACCTCTCAAAAAAAGAAACATTGGTAAAATAATTATTTCGCTAGCTTGAAAACTGCCCGAGATATCACAGTGTGAAATGCATGCATGGACTCGCCCAAAAACGCTCCATACTAACGGCTACTGAATTATGACGTCACGCCTCAGTAGTTTGTATGCAACGCGTAGGAAATTTGTTCGGCAGCTATATTAAATATTGTGTTTATCAAAATGTTTTCGTAGACAAATTTGCTATACATTTTACGAACTAATTAAAGGTATCATTTATTTTAATAAATTTTATGCTTTTTAAATGGACTTGTCCACCCAACTTTGAAGGGTCATAAAACAAATAATATGCAATATATAAAACCAAGAGGTATACAAGCTACTCTAAAAGTTTAATATGTTTACGATTTTTATTAGTATTTCGTTATTTTATTCATTAGTCAACATCCCAATTGAACTACGAAAACAGCTTTTATTACATACGGCATAAAAATATATTTTTTTTTCCTTTTTGGTGGGTCTCAGGAATTTGCATGGTTAAGAAAGGCGATTTTTCAAAAATCTTTGAATGCCGTTCCTATTATTTTTAAAAACAAAATAAAATCTTCTTTCAGTGAAATTTCCCATCTTCAATATTTAAGGTACTTTCCCTCTGTGTGGCAAAGTTTTGGGACACATGTATATGGTATGGTTAAGGTTACTCAGGAACCCTATACTGCACGTGGCCTGATATAATAATAATAATACTTTATTTCAGAATACAAAGTTCCATAGTCATTCATTCAATAAACATAATCTGAATAATAATAATAAGAATGTCAATTTAGAATATTACAAATTAAATAAAATAATTTATTTAATAAAAATACGAAATGATACTAAAATAAAATAAAAATAATTACAATTTAATTTACTTAACCAATACATTAGTCCAGCGGTGGCTAATAGGACACTCGGACACCTACCTCCCACAGCTCTCAAGATGCTATTGCTGCTGCCGCACACTCGGTTCATGAGTGAGGCTACTTTTTTGCGCATTATTGCATAAAAATCGTTAATCCGTGCCTCAGCGAACATGCCGGACGCGCTGCAGCGCCACGGCAACCCCAATAGCATCCTGAAAACATTATTGTACTGCACACGTAGAGCGTTGTAGGCCTTCTGCGTATATCTCACCCAAAGGCTGCCGGTGTAAAAAGATTGGCAGAATTATTTAAAAAGAGTTATCTTGCTCTGAAGACCGAGCAAACCTTCGGGCGATCATGTTGCTTCTGACCGCCAACGACCTACGTTCGCGTTCAATGTCTTGATATGTGCTTAGCCGGTTTTTTATTTTCCGTTTGACGAAAATAAGTTAGAGCAATGGTTTTAAACTAAATTTGAAATTAGTTCACGATTTAGATTAAAGTGACAGATACCTAGTTTAGATGCAAAATGATAAGTATCTGGTGCATTGTGTAACTTTATAGGCAATTTACTTTAATAACGCCCATAAAAAGAACTTAACTAACCTTAACTTATTGTACTTAAAACGCTACGAAATTCGTCCAAGGCTACGAAGCATCGTAGGCCGTAGCAGATTCGTAGCGACGTAGTTACTACGGACTACGAAACTGCTGCTAAGTTGCTACGCCGAGTTAAATCTTCTATGAAATTTGATTTCACACGCTTTGAATGGTAAATTGTGCCTTAGTCTTATAACTAGCTCATGCTTCAACAATTCGGAGGTGCATTTAGTAAGTGCACAATAAGTTGCAATAATGGCCATATTTTTGATTTCGTAGGTTGTGATAGAATTATGTTATCTTTAAAGCTCCTCCATCGTAGACTTTAGAATTCGGTGTAAATGCTATGCTATTAATATTGTGCATCCAATCACACCATTAAATGACATAAATATTCTGACAAATAAAGAGTTTATGATTATAATTTATGATTATGACTATAAATGAATATTTAAGTACCTCTCTTTCTGTCCATCAATTCCATGCTGTGAAAGCATTAAAAAATATTGACTCTGCGTCTCTCTCAAATCTTAGTTAATTTCTATTTAGGTTAAGTATCATAAATAATTACTTTTCAATAATATTTCTTATAAGTATTTTCTCTCATATTAATTGCAATTACGCTATCTGATCTGGCGCAACATAAGTAATTTATATCTGCAATAACTGGGTGATAAATTGCCGCATGCTACTGAAAGAATGCGTCCTTCGACTTGTGACACTAACTTTGTAAGGGAATTAATGCCACAGTACAATAAATGAAGCAGTAGTCTGAATTGGCATTGAGGTGAACACTTTACATATAGCAAAAAATGCATTATAATATTTATTAGTTTATGCTAGTCAATTCAATATTAAACTTTTTTTTATTATTTTCAATTATCGCACCTTTAGACCCAATACACACTTTCGCCGGCGACTGTACGTTCTACTAGTGTACTAGTTTAAAATACATGTGTACGCTTGGAGTGGGCGACTCACAGATGATTTTTATTCATTTATCTTTTTTTGCAACAAAATAACGTGCCTTTATCTTTCCTAGTTTGTTTCTCTATAAATTAGTAGCGATACTATTGCAACTTCTCTGCACGAATGTACAGGAAACACTAATCATTTCACAGAATACATATTTAAGTTGTTCATTTTGTCGCCGGTCTACTCGCCCATGTTTTTGGTCGCCGGGAGACCGAGTGTCCCGGTGACCGGTCGACAGTGCGTCTTGGCTCTACGGTTTATTTTATACTACTTTTATCTGTTTCGGTACGTTACTTATACTCTTTTTTCTTCAAAATGGTTAGCTTATTGGGTATGCTTAGCTTATGCTAGTAGTCCAAGGCTGTTTACCTTGTCGAATTTAAACAATATAAAATACCTTGACTATTCATCAATTTTTCCTCCTTTCTATATAATTTAGTTTGTAGTTACTGGTGTAATATAATTTCTATTGTGTCTATGTTATTATTGTTTCCTATGTGACGTGCGTAATGATTTATAATCCTGCGTGTTTCGGATTCAAAATAATGTTGCCCAAACATTATAACATCTTCGATTCCTTATTTGTAGTATCTATAGGCAATAATTAACAATGATAATAATATGGGTACTAATATAGGCAAAGAAAGTTTTTGTATTCTTTAACTCTATGTAGGGAAACTAATTAAAGTTAGGTATTCTACTAACACCGTTATATTATCGATAAAAATAGTAGTTTATGATACAAGGTTGGTAAGGAGGTTTTTAAAACGAGTTGACGTTTTATAAGCCCGAGCCGCAGGCGAGGGTTTATAATCGTCACGAGTTTTAAAAAACCTTAACAACCGTGTGCCATACTACGTTTTTCAATACATTTGCGAGAAAACATTATAGGTACTACTGAAATTGTAATCTATACATATAATAAAAGTGTAAATTCTAAATATTTGTGCGCGTATTATGCAAAAACCACTAAAAGAATTTTGATGGGCTTTTCACAGTTTAGTAGATTACGGTCCAACTTAAAATCTAAGCTATGTTTTATTTAATTCAGGTGGGTGGATCCACGGAAACAGTTTGAACTCTCCTTAGTATGAGCTTTCATACACTAAAGAGGTCATTTTAAACTGGTCGCCTTAGTTTTCTACTGACCATGCGGACGAAGTCGCGGGTGGAAGCTAGTAGAAATTAAAAAAAAACGTACGTAAACATAAACGCACGGCGCGGGCGTGCGGTAAAATCAAGTTACCGCACGTTGTACTAAACCGTAAACAAAAACGCACGGCGTGCGGTAAAATCAACTTACCGCACGCTGGCCTGTCAAGCGTAAGCTCACGTTTTCGAGCAACTGTATTGAAAAAATAGTTATAATATTGATAGTTAGTATTGAATCGAAAAGTACAACAGAGTTACTGTGTTGTGGTACCACTTAACAGTTACTGTGTTGTGGTAGAAAATATTTGTTTTCTTTCAAAATTCCTGATTATGTAGTCAAAATGGCCCATATGCAAAGAATTATAAAATGAATGCAAAGAATATAGAATACAGATATTTTTTATCTAAAATCTCCTATAAAACCGCAACGAAAAGTCTCAGTGTACAAACCATTATCCGCTCAAAACCTCGGTTGAAGAAAGACAACGATTATTCTCACTTGTTGTGAAATACATTTTCTTGGCACTTACCACGAGTGGCGATTTAGCTCTTTACATTCCACCAACTTTGCCGACTGCAGCTGCAACACTGCAATTTAAACTTAAGTCCCCAGACACAGGAGTCATGTTGACTGCAAAAAGAGTCGATTTTGTTGTTTTTCCGCTGCAATCTTGAGCGGGAAAAATGCAAAGTGCAAGGATACTTCACAAAAGAAGTAGGACATTAATACCGGGGTCTCATGTTTTTACGAGAAAATTCTAATGAATTTCTTCGCGATTGTTTTCCGTGACAGTGCTGAGTGATATATTAGGTAAGGTTGTCGACATATAATACGCCTTTGCAGTATTTAATAAATCTGCCGACCACTTACAGGTAGCCAAGTTACCTTATGTTCTTTCTTTATGCTCCAACGTTGCTTTTCGTTTGACTGTATTTAACAAAGATATTGACATGGTACAACATGAAATAAAACACTTTTAAAGGATACTAGCGCGGTGTTATTGAAAGTACTGTGGTAATTAGTTGGTATTTGATTTGACTTTTTATTTTCCCGGACGTTTCGGAACCTTTGCAGCTGTTGTGGTCACAAGGGAGTCACTATAACATCCGTTAAGAAGTGTTTTAATTCATGTCTATAGTGACTGGTGAGCGCGTAAGCTTGAGAAGTGTTCCTCTCTATAACTTTAATAGTCGAATTTCATTAGGCCAATACAATAAAATACGCATTCATTAAAATAAGATTCTTATGAAGATGCTGAAATCCTGCACAGCTAATTACCTTCGTGCGGTCAGCAGAGTGAGCAGTAAACCGACTGCAGATTGTTGCACCGCAACCTGTGTGCTAGAAATACGTGCACTTTACAATTCGCACTAACAGCTAAATACACTGAGGCTTTCTTGGAATCTGAGAGAATTAACTATTAAGTTGTACTAGAAAGAGGTGTGAAGCTTAGGTCAAATTAAAGAGTTGAACTCAGCCGATCACTCAACAATAAAAAATGAACTTTTCTAAATTGACTCAGGTCTGAGTATTGGTGTTACAATTACAACACACGCCACGAACGATGAGACCTGAAACAACCACGTGGTTTTCACGATTTGTTAACACAATTTGTATGCGAATTTCCCCCTCCCGCTCGTCATGTCAGGTCTCATCTTTCGTGACGCGTACTATACCACCGTTGTCTCCGATTTCCTTAACACAGTGCTGTAGCTACTTTACTTACTTTGGAATCGGAAGCTATGTATGTTGTGCAATATTAAAAAATAATTATCTTTTTCAACAGGCACGCAATCCCGCTACCAAGTGTTCAGCATGGACGCGACAGCCGGCCCTCGGGCGATGGGTGCTGTGTTACGCATCGAACCGGTGCGTGCGCAGCGCGACGACGCCACCTACGAATGCGTCGCCGAGAACGGGGTGGGTGACGCGGTCAGCGCTGTGGCTACACTGACGGTGTTCGAAGGTAAGATTTTAATAAAAAAAATGGAATAGTGTTGTGGTAGCACAGAAGGATATTGTTTACTCTGTGAAAGCGGTCACAAAGTACAGCGGTGGGCGTCATGTCACGTATTGAACCGGTGCGTTCACAGCGCGACGATGCAACCTACGAATGCGTCGCGGAGAACGGAGTGGACGATGCCGGTCAGCGCTGTGGTTACATTGACGGTGTTCGAAGGTAAGATTTTAAAAAATGGAATGGTGTTGGGACTTGTGGTAGCACAGAAGATTATTGTTTACTCTGTGAAACAAGTGTCACAAAATATAGCGATGGGCGCCATGTTACGTATTGAACCGGTGCGTGCGCAGTGCGACGACACTAAGTATGAATGCGTCGCGGAGAACCAATCTACTATACGAAAGCGTCGCGGAGAACGAACTTACTATACGAATGCGTCGCGGAGAACGGGTGGGGGATGCCGTCAGCGATGTGGTTACCTACACTGACGGTGTTCGAAGTAAATGTTTTAATTTTTTGGAAATGGAACGATGTTATTAACAAAAACATGAAGAAACGATGTCGTGGTCTAAAAGACGATTATACTTAACACTTATAAAAAAATAGGTACCTATTCCGTGTCGCCAAATAGTTGTCACTTGCATGACGTGGCTGTTGCAAAAATTCGTCATGTGTTTAGCACTCGAATAAATGTAGATACTTCCATTTCAATATTACATTGAAAACTAAATACCTACAGTGCCTTCATTCTCAATTTGTTTTAAGTAGGTAGCTAAAGAAAACAATGTCGATCCTATTAATTTCAATCACAGAAAATCTCAAAGCTCACGATTCTTCACCCCCGAAGTGTCCTTAGTCACCCTTTTCTCACTTCATTCACAATATAAAGTAATGATTACAAGTATAACTCCAGTAGAATAGCGGGCAATCCTTTCGCAAAGGTTTGTTCCACTTGCGGCTCACCGGAACGACCCCTTTTCGCATAAAATAGGCCCCACGCTGACAGAATGATCCCCCTAGAAAATAAGTCCACTAGCCGCGAAGACAGTAGCCTTTCAATAAATAAGCATTAAAATCCCCCCTCGGAAGACCTCGCCGATAACGATTCCCCTAAATTCCCACTAACGACATTTCCAACAAAATACCATTACAATTTCTGTTGTAAATGAGTGGAATTATTGTCGTGATAGCTTAAGTTCTCGATTTACGCAGCGACACGACGTGGCTGGTAATTGACGACTAAATCGCGATAATTATGTCATATTTCAACTCAGTTAGGAGACACATTTAACTCCTTTGCATACATTTGTGGGTGTTAGAGGGAGTTGTTTCGTGTTCCGAGGGTGCTGGGTCCTGTAACGCGAAATTTAAGAGGTTAATTTTATCGTCTTGCAATGTATAATGTATCATTTTTGTTTATTAAACCTCCGCCCTGAGTTTCAGTTGTTCTTTGTTAGAGGAGATTTACGTATTTTCCTTCGCAGTACTCTTCAACTGTAGGAAATTCTTTTTCAAATATAAACATAAGAGATTTCACATTTAATTTGGAGTGTTTTCATTTACTTTTATTACTTTATTATTAAAATTGAGTTCGTTTTTAGACGTTTACTGCATTTGTTATTGTAAGTTAAATAAACAGTTATTGCTTTCTAGAAGCCAAAGTCCTCATTAAATTAAACTAATAAACTTTGTGTTCAACGAAACAATAACTTTATTTTGATATTATGACATTATACGTAAATATTTCCTGATTAAAACTGTAATATTCCTCTAGTTAATAAACTACGTTTATCGGTTGTGCTCTTCGTTTGAAATTAAAGTATGTTGTCAGCTATAAAAGATAAGCCATTGTTTCCCAAATGAAGAGCCTGGAGGGAGTCCAGTTTTGTGCTTGTGCCAACACGCTGCAAAAATATTAACAAATATTATGTTAAAAGAAAATGTAGGGGAACATAATAACCGATATTTGTGCCAATATGTTTTTTATCGAATGAATAAGGACCACTATAAATTCAGACCTTTAATTTGTATTCTTTATTTCTATTTGCACCGAAATAACAATTTTAGTTTGTATACAGGGTGTCTCAAAACTTTGCCACACGGAGGAAAAGTATTGTAACTGAAAAATAGATGATAAGAAATTTTCACTGTATAGTTTTACCGTTATGATACCATGCAATTTGTAATAATATAAATGTTAAACATGGTCTTCCTTTTGTTTAAAATGCTGTGTTATTCAAGAAAAAAATTATCCTAATGATTAAATCTTTCGATCGGTACAAATAAAACATTGATTGGTTTTTCATATTAGGTGGGTCTGGTTCCTGGTTCCAGGCAATTTTTCAAAAATCTTTGAATGCAGTCCCAATTATTTTCAAAATCAAAATGAAGTCTTCCTTCAGTAAAATTTCCTACCTTCAATATTTAAGGTACTTTCCATAAAAAATAATTACGTTTACGAAATAAGAGCTCTGTATTCTGTAGTATTGATAAGATTTTTTTGTGTGGATTCTTTGAGCTGATTATAAAACAGAAACATCGTATATATTTTAAAGCTGTAGTGATCACCTACATAGTATATAAAAGTTATTTTTGTTGCTTTTTGCATTAACTATTATTATATCAATGACATACTCGTATGTTAATAATAAGCTATTCGTTTCATAATACGTCAATGATTTCGACAGGAATATAAATCAATGTTTGTGCTGATCGTAGGTATTAGAACGATGTTAATAAAAAAAATCTCAACGCCAATCAACATGTTATTACAATATTCTGGAAACAATGTTTTCTTTTTATTATCTGATTCTGATTTTTCCATTTTATATTCTTTGATCTGAAGGCAAAGTTCTAGTAAAAATATGACTCTTAAGAGAAATTGTATTCTAAGGAACCTTATTATTATTGTTATATTAATAAATATTGCTCCTAGATATACTAGAAGTATTAAATCAAAATAAGATATACAACTTGTAACAAAACAACCCTTAATGCCGAATATGGTAGATAGAGACTATCAAACTGAACAACTTTTACTATGGCACCAACTCTGAAGTCGCAAAAAAATCTGCTGTTTCATACAAAAATTAATAACGAAAATATAAAAATGTATGAAACAGCAGATTTTATTGCGATTTCAGAGTTGGTCTCATAGTAAAAGTTGTTCAATTTGATGGTCCCTATCTACCATATTCGGCATTAGGGGTTATTTTGTAACACGTTGTATATGTCACGGTTATCTCGCGAGATTGTAAACCGTCGAAAATTTTTAATCTGTTATAACATACTGCTTGCAATTTAATGCATTATTTTTAGATCGATTTATTATATATATGGCCAAATACTCGAACGAATTTTAAAGTTAAGGCTACATTACATTAGATTCAAAAAAGTAGTTAAATTTGACAGAAATTCTATGAAACTGACAGCTTCCTTAAAGTTAAGGAGGCCTTAACTTAAGATTTTAGCTAAGAAGCCTTTGATATTATTGAACTTTTACGAAGTTATTGGTTTTTTGCACTAAATAATAAAAAGACGTGTATGTTCGAATATCGTATTCAAGAGAAGAGTAAAGCAAATCGACATTAAAAGACATTCTAAAATGGATTAGATGGTCATAAGTTAAACAAACCTTGTTCATACTATAGAGTGACTAAACAACGGAAATTATACACAAAATATGAACATAAACAAGGCAAAAGTTTAAATTATTTCACGACCGTTCCGATGAACCGTAGTGGTTCTGCGTACTGTATCAAAGATCCTCAGTTAAAATCCTGGTAGAAGCATACGTTTGTGTGATGTCAGTCACTGCTCGAGACACGGTTGTTTATGTTCATATTTGTGTACAATTTCCGTTGTTTAGTCACTCTACAGTATGTACAAGGTATGTTTAATTTATGACCGTCTAATCCATTTTAGATTTTTTTTAATGTCGATTTGCACTACTCTCCTCTTGAATACGATATTCGAACATGCACGTCTCTTTATTATTTAGTACAAAACCAATAACTTCGTACAAGTTCAATAATATGTACGCACCTTTGACAGAGCATCAACCTTATGCATTTGTAATAAAAGTCAACATCTGTCAAAAGTGCTTACATATTTATGAACTCGACTGTACAAATAAAACTATGTAATTCAATCCTTGATAAGCCAAAAATTTAAACTAAATAAAAATGCTAACCAGATTAATTATATACCACGTTGGTTTATGAGACACCAAAGTAAATTAAATTACTGTTTTCCACAGCGAAATATCATGTCAAACAAAAATGATTTCGGTACCATGTGAAAATTATATCCACATCAATTAATATTCATTTGATCATTGCCGACGTTTGATCATCAAACACTCAGTAATTTGACGCGTAAATTTTAATGCTATCACCGATGTCATCTTGTTAATATTGAATTAGCGTAATTACGACAACTCTACGTTTGAAATGATTTCGTACCTTTGCCACGGAATTAATATGTAGGCATTTTTAAATTCCAGATTTTAGAATTCATTATGCTATTTATACGGGGTTATTTGTAAAACACCAACAACCTCGCAGGAGTAGATAACTACTTATCATCATAAACAACTACCTTCGACTATTCTGAAAACTGACACAAAAATATCGACTTTTCATACAAAACTCGATCGGCTGTTCGGGACATTTGTATGGGGAGTCGAATTTTTTTTATCAGTTTTCGGAAAAGTCTTAGAACAAATGTTGTTTATGATGTTAGTAATCTACTACTGCGAGGTTGTTGGTGTTTTACAAATAACCCTGTATTCGACACTAATCTAGTGGCTCCGTCAGCTGTAGGTCTCGTGTTAAAAGCTTCGATCAGATCTGATTGAAGGTTAAAAGATACGGTAGCCCAAATTGTACATATTTTAAAACATATAGTATAGCAGATTTGTTCCGGATTTGATCACGTGACCCTGACTGACGCGAGTTTAACATTTTTTCCCCATTACAAAAAAAGTGTACAACGCCACTAAAGAAGTTTTCACTTCAAAAAAAAAATAGAAAATTGGCTCGACTAAAAAAAATATTTATAAATATTAGGTTGGGGAAAAAGTATTTTCGCATCTAGTACCTATGTATGACAACACAATTTTCTATTTTAGGGCATGTGCTTTGTATAGTTAGGCATGCGTCAAACGTGCGATGTATGGCGCTGGCGCTTCAGGCATTATGACTGAGTCAAACGCGCTATGTATGGCGCTTCAAGCATTCGTTAGACGAAAGCGCAAGATGAACTAGGGTGGGCCGATTTTAATAATCGGCCCAGCGACGTAGGCTATAGGAAAACTAATAATAAAAAAAGGACTGTTATGTTGAGCCCTCTCCTAGCGATCGAATTTTATAAAATACCTTTATTTCGTGTGTTTCAGACTTTAGAATTTAAAAGTTGCGCAATGGAAAAATATTTTAAATAGTAGATAGCAAATGAATTTCGTAAAAAACTGTCCATTTTTCTTCTTTTTCTTAACAACTATTTTATTACAATACCACAACAAAAAATACTAAGAAACAACTGATAATAGTCGTCTTAAATAGATTTTTTAAATATACTTGTATGTAATTAGTATACAGTTACCGTCGTGAATAATTTTATTAATTCAAAAATAATAATTACAATACAGTATTTCTCTCGATAAAGTAAAACCCCGAAAAGAGGTGAAACTAGACCATAAATCGACAAAAAAAATTTCTTAATTTAAAGATCCCTCATCATCATCATCATATCAGCCGCACGACACCCACTGCTGGGTATAGGCCTCCCCTAAGGATCTCCACCACGATCGGTCCGAAAGATCCCTAAACAATACAAAATAATATATCAGAAAAAAATCGACTCGTCACAAGGATTGTCTCGGGCGGGAATCGAACCCTCGATCTTTGGAAGTCCGGTCCAATGCTCTTACCAACAGTCACTTGACACTGGCATTGTCGAAATCTTTCTAGTATATTCCACTCTACGCTGCAGTCCAGCTCCTTGATAACAACGGTTATAGGAAAAGCATTTTTTTTACAAAAAGCACAGTTTAAATCATTGTAGTCTCTTTTTCTAAGCTGTTATCATTTTACCTCCACTGCCAAGTATTGAAGTTTAATTTTAAAGAAATCAGTCCACTAATTTAGAAGATATATGTATATTTAGATAATTAATTTAATAGAAAAAACACTAGAAAAAATCGACTCACCCGTAGTAGCTCAGACGGGATTAATATAAAAATAGCATTTTGAAGGCTTAAAATCTAGAATTTCAATAGAAATATATTTTTTCACATAGATAAGGTCTTACTAAAAGTAAAAATTATTATTCATCTATATTTTTTGTATTATTTTATGGTCTATATTCACCCTCTTTCGGGGTTGATTGGTTCCGGTAACGCGTTCATTTTGTAACTAAATCTTAAACATAACCCTTCGATAGGCACGGCTTCTTCCATCAAAATAATATCGCGTGACTAAGCGATGTTACCCTATCCTGAAATCGCATAACTATTTATCTAAAGTACGAGTATCACATTACATCCGAGTTCATAATTGTATCTCATGATCTGTGCCCTCCAAATTGTGTGTATTTATGTTAATTCGCCTCAGATTCTGAGTCAGGGTATCTGTTCCGAATTACTGTTCTAATTGTATCAGATATGGTATCAGATGAATTGAGTAATTATCGCAGATTTACCGCTCCTATGATGTCGGGTTATCGCTTAATTGAGCTTTGACATTATTTAATTGATTTACTAGTATCTAGAAAATTAATTAAAACCTTAAAGGTGCATTTCGCGACGTAACATAACATTACGTAACATGCTATTTGCTTTCAGGTTTTTTCTTTTTAGGGTTCCGTAGCCTAAATGGCAAAAACGGAACCCTTATAGATTCGTCATGTCTGTCTGTCTGTCTGTCTGTCTGTCCGTATGTCACAGCCACTTTATTCCGAAAGTATTAAGACTACACAGTCGAAATTTGGTAGGTAGATGTATTCTATTAACCGCTTACTGAATTTAATACAAAAATAAGAAAAATAAAAGATTAAGGGGGGGCTCCCTATACATGCAACTGAAACTGAAAAAAATTTTTTTCTTCTAACCAACACGTGTTGGGTGTCTATAGATAGGACTTTAAAAATGACATTAAGGTTTCTAAGACCACTTTTTCTCAAAGTCACCGCCAAAGTGGTAAAATGTGTCCCCTCCCCCCCCCCCCTTTAACTTTTGAAATAAGAGAGTGAAAAATCTTAAAAAAATATATGCTGTAGATCTTAATAAACACTTTCAACCAAAATTGGTTTGAACTAGATATAGTAATTAGTTTTCGAGATATAGCACATTTTCCAAAACCGCAAATATAACTTTGTCATTCATACCAACACTGTGGAAAACAAAGTTATTTTTGCAGACGAAAAATGATAGGTGGTATTAAATATGGTATGGTATAAGGTAACTACGGAACCCTATGGCGCGTGGCCCGACACGCACTTGGCCGGTTTTTTTTTTATTATTCTGATCAGCCCCCTTACTCAAATGGCCAACTTTCTATTCGTTTGAACGCTACGCTTACTTTTAAAGCTTAAATATAAGCAATAGATGATTAAATCACACGTCGCAAACTTATGTAAATCACAGACTTCGATGTATTGTATGGAATTGTCAAGCTTACGGCACGTAATTTTATAGTTTACTGCCTATTTTAAAGTTTTAATAGTAAGCGTAGCGTTCAAACGAATAGAATGTTGGCCATTTGAGTAGGGGGGCAGAGCATTAAATTCTGATCAGAGCATTAACGGGCTTATTCTTCCAGGCTGTATTTTTGCAGAGTACACAAAACTTCGTTCTGCATAAGTTCCACACGTATTCCGAGTTCAAAATTCATCGCACACGCTCGGATCACGGAGGTGCAATACAAGTTTTGATTGGCCGGCGCCTCTGATCCGATTATCGGTCGGGTAATAATGACGCAGGGCTCCAGGGCTCCAGTAATAGGCCTTGCTCCCGATATATAGCGCGAACAAGTTACTTGGAAGTACTTAATCTAGTAGGTGAATAAAAACTATAGTGGCACAATTTCGTATGTCTGCACTATATTAAACAAAAATGTGCAAGACAAACGAATACTGTTGATCTGAGAGTAGGGTTGACACCCGTACTTTAAAATACTGTACTCTATTTCGTGTAGGTGTACTCTATTATCTACGGCGGCAATAGAGTACGTTAAAATACTCTATTTGCGTATCACTTGTGTAACTATCTTAAAGAAAGACAAATAGTTGATAGTTGCTAAAAGCAACACACATTATGTTTTTAAGTATAAATAAGTGTAAAATTAATAATGTACTCTTTTTTATGCAGCGTACTTTAATTTTGTTCTGCCTAAATGAAAAAATACTCTGTCTGAAAAAAGGTGGCAACCCTATCTGAGAGCGTAATAGGAAGTAATAATTTCACATATGACAAGCTTTATTGCCATTTTAGTGGTAAAAATCAAATATTAATTATTATCTCAAATGAAAATTGAGATTTCCATTTACAACATTAACAATAAAATAAGCAATTATTTTTCATAGACTATCTATCTACATGCAGAATCTCATTTTCCACTATCGAGTTTTTAATTAAAATTACTAAAGCGTCCCAATCTATTAAACTGTAGAATAATAATTTTAATTAGCAGTTCAGCGGTTGTGAAATTAATAGCGAATTAAATTTAATCGTCCATAAATCATTATGGCTGAAACTGCCTTTTATTACTGTATCCCAGCCTATGGGATTAGGGAAGCACCTATTATTGTGAATTACGATCATTGTATCGATTATCGGACGATTGTTCGAATAGCAATATATCTGCTTAGAATATTGAAATAATTGGTGAGTAAGTCAATCAATTACGTGTAAATATCTAGCGCTTAAAAAGTGGTGGTTTGGAACATTTTTACTATCTATAAATACGGTAAAAATAAAATTATAAGTAAATGAAATCATTGTTTCTAAATAAACTATCTTCTTACCCTTACTTGAATCGTTTCTAAAAATGTTTTTACTTAAAAAGTGCATTATTTTTATCAATTGATATTGAATTGAAATACAAACTTATTTTTTAAACCACAGAATCCTTACTTAATATTATAAATGCGAAAGTTCGTTTGTTTGTTTGATTGTTTGTTTGTTACGCCTTCACGTCCTAACTACTGAACCGATCATCATGAAATTTTGTATACACGTTGTCAGGGGTATAGAAAAGGATATAGAGTACCTTATATCCCGAAAAAAAGTACAGTTCCCGAGGGATAGCAAAAAACCTTTCCACGCAGACGAAGTCGCGGGCGGCCGCTAGTAAATTATAAAAACCGGCCAAGTGCGTGTCGGGCCACGCGCCATAGGGTTCCGTAGTTACCTTATACCATACCATATTTAATACCACCTATCATTTTTCGTCTGCAAAAATAACTTTGTTTTTCTCAGTGTTGGTATGAATGACAAAGTTATATTTGCGGTTTTGGAAAATGTGCTATATCTCGAAAACTACTTACTACATCTCGTTCAAACCAATTTTGGTTGAAAGTGTTTATTAAGATCTACAGCACATATTTTTTTTAGATTTTTCACTCTCTTATTTTAAAAGTTAAAGGGGGGGGGGACACACATTTTACCACTTTGGCGGTGAATATCTTTCAAACGGTTGACTTTGAGAAAAAGTTGTCCTAGGAACCTTAATGTCATTTTTAAAGACCTATCTATAGACACCCAACACGTATTGGTTTGAAGAAAAAATTTTTTTTTAGTTTCAGTTCCATGTATGGAGAGCCCCCCCTTAATCTTTTATTTTTCTTATTTTTGTATTAAATTCGTTAAGCGGTTAACAGAATACATTTACCTACCAAGTTTCAACTGTGTAGTCTTAATACTTTCGGAATAAAGTGGCTGTGACATACGGACAGACAGACAGACAGACAGACAGACAGACAGACAGACATGACGAATCTATAAGGGTTCCGTTTTTTGCCATTTAGGCTACGGAACCCTAAAAAGGTGCAAATTCACCTCCTCTTGTAAAGATAACTGAACTTGCATCCCTTTGTTTTAACAGCAAACCTTCTAATAATAAGAAAACCTACGGAATAACCGATAAATCCCAATATGTTAGTTGCACATTAGAATCACGTGCGCGTTATAGAGCCGCGACAACGCCACCTGACGGCTTTAATCTGAATATAAATTATCCATAATTAAAGAGACTCGGACACGGGCGGAATAAATGTGGTCACTTGGAACAAAGCCTGGGTGGGTGGCGCCAAATAAAAGATGAAGCGGTTTTCAGTTACGCTGTATTTAATATGTGGTTAGCATTTTGTGTGACATTAAAAAAAATTGTGTACCGTGGAACAACTATAAGTTGGCGTGCAGTAAGAAAAGGCATTAAAATGTTGACAGTTGTTACACCTTATAATAAGGGTTTTTTTTTTATTTTATTTGCGATAAGATCTATCAAGGATTTAAAAAGTGTACTAGAAGAGAAAGTTAATAAAATGATAATAAAAGCAAAGCGAATGGCACCATTGTAACGCTTAGAGCAACACGGGAAAAGCCGGCGTTGCTCTAAGTTGGGACGTCAACTTATTAAAAAAAGTCTGGAACGATATAGACGATTCAAAAGTGCTTAATTATTAAGTTTATTTGAATAAAGACACTTTGACTTTGACTATAATTGTCACACTGTATCGCTTTTACTTGTCAGTTGTCCTCTTAGAGCAACACGGGAAGAAGCCGGCGTTGCTCTAAGGTTGTCCTTAATATTATCATCAGTATCATAACCATAACGGATGAAAGGCTTCAGATACACAAGGTTTTAATCAATAACGTATAAAAGGCTTTAGATACACAAGGATTTAATCAATATGTTACCTAAAAAAAGTTGTCAGTATTCTTTTAATTTGAGTTTGTTTTACAACAGCAGCAGATTTTCACAAAAGATCTGTTTCATAATAGTTTGTGATGTAGGTGTTGTATTAAATTACTTACTTGTAAAATAAAGTTATTATTGTGAAGCATTTTAAAAAGTAGAACGATTAAAATAAAATTGTTACCTATGCTATGATTGGAGAAGAAATATCATAAGAACTTTGTTTTGTGCTTTTACCTTTTTTACTTGGGCCAACCATCACGCGCTGCGCCCTTGCAAAGCTAACTCAAACAGCGCCATATTTTTTCCGGAAGCCTTTTCGTTCCAGTAAATTTCGCATTACATTACTTATCGCATTCAGGATCTTCTGAAATACGCCACAAAACTATGCTTTGAACAAACCGTTGGAGCAAAAAACCAATTTAATGTTATTTTATGTAAATACCTAATCAGTATTGTCGGGAACTAAATTAACTGACATCGCTCGAAGGATTGCTCAGCTGAAGTGGCAGTGGGGGGGGGACATAGCGAGAAAAACCGATGGCGGTTGGGACGGAAAGGTTCTGGAATGGCGACCGCGCACAGGACGACGCTCCGTGGGTAGGTCCCCGACAAGGTGGACCAACGATCTGGTGAAGGTCGCGGGAAACCGCTGGATGCAGGAAGCGCAGGACCGATCGTCGTGGAGATCCTTGGGGGAAGCCTATATCCAGCAGTTAATGGTATCGTGCGGCTGATTGATGATTCCCGTTTGCCCCAAATATTCGAAGACTCACCCAAAACAGCGTTTTGATACTACAAATCGAATTTACATGTGAACGAAACATGACTGCAATAGCTTTCTCGCAAATAGCTTTCCAATTTTGCATTCAACTGTACAATTTGTATTCAATATACAGTTTGTATTGGAAAATATTATTAAAGTAGAGCCAATATGTATTGTGTAAATTCTATTTTGATGTGCTTTTGTTTTGTAATTTAGGGGTGGTTGACATGGGAGGGTCATAATTTATATTAAGTATTATTATTAGTTTATTCACACAACCACATTTTTTTGTTTAACCCAACCACTTCGGAATTTTGAGATACACAACGGAACTGCAAGAATCTGTCACGAGAGTTTTGACGATAATAACTTAAACACAACAAATTAAATTTATCAAAACATCAACCAATACGGCTCCATAAAATTAGAACACACCACCAAACACATGTCTGACACAATGTCAATCGAGCATCGAAGATCCGGTGCGTTAATTAGGTGCTAATCAGGGTTGGCACATGTGCGTGGTTGGCCAAACAGCGGGGGCGCAAACACGCGGTTTCTGCGCAAACACGCCGTAACGAGTTGTGCGAGTTTGGCTACGAGTTTGACACTTGTACTCGTAGCGCGTACGGGGCTACGGGGGGTTAAGTTGCAATCAAAAATATGGTTTCGTTGTAAATAAAAACACTTATCAAAAACAAAACAAGAATTTCATTTCATTCTAGTATTATTCGGTATTCTTCTTCCGAACAATGTATCTGAGTGGTGGAAAGAGACTATAAAAATGTGGTTCTGAGTGTACAGCTTATTGTCATAATACAAATAAAATTCTTTGCAATAAACAAAAAAGTTAGAAAGAAAAAATATCATATCATTTCAATACCATTATGTATAGTATAAAACAAAAAAAACTACAAATCGGATTTAATTCCTACAAAAGGTTTTATTGTTTTAATGGCATCTTTTGTTATCCAATATGACTGTCCTAGGGCCCCCCCCCCCCCCCCCCCTTCCCGGCGGAGTTGTGCTTAAGTGGTGTGGGGTAAAAATGTACCCCAAAAGGGGATTTTTGGCTGTTTTTGGGTTATATCTCTTAAAGGACTTACAATATCGAAAACGGTCCTTCATAAAAGTTGTAGCGCATTTAATCCTGCATAAATAAGACCTTTCAAAGGATCATGCCGCATTCTGGGCCATGATGCGCATTAACCATACATAATCTGTGACAGACTCATGTCATGTCAAAAAGGGGTAGATAACAAAATGTCATATAAAAGGAAAATGTAACCCCAAACGGCTCCTTGAGATTGAGATTTCTCTTTTTTCCCGCATTATATTTTAATGATATTCTTCCCACGCAATCACTATAAAATTACTATAGTATTTTGGTAATCTCATCAAAGCGCATCATGGCCTAGCTTGTATAGTAAAATCGGCATAATCCTTTTTTGGACTACCCGTTCTCATGTTAATGCACATCAAAGTTGGACGTATTTTACATTTTTATGAAAAAAAATCTTTTTGACTTCTGGCTTTTGGGAATATCATCTAAATTATACCATTTATTACTAAAATGACTCTTGGGGTACATTTTTACCCCCTACCCCTTAAGAGCGTGCAGTCTGCACACTAGCGCCGCCATTGGAAATAATATCATAGTGCTCAAATAAAAAAGAAATTATGAATTATCTCTCTGGAGTGCACTCCGAACAAGCTTTGCGGTACTTTTTATCACTTAAGCAATATTTTCTAGCCTGTTGTTTAGTTATACTATTTTACTATTTACTTATTTATTACTTATAACTTTTATTGCGAAAAGTGGCCACTTTTAACATTAAAAGTCAATTAAACTAAACGACAGGCTAGAAAATATTGCTTAAGTGATAAAAAGTACCACAAAGCTTGTTCGGAGTGCACTCCAGAGAGATAATTTACAAATTTGTCTTTATTTAAGCACTATGATTTTTTTTCTAATGGCGGCGCTAGTGTGCAGACTGCGCAGCCTTAAGCACAACTCCGCCGAGGGGGGAAAACTAGGATAGTCATATTTGGCAACAAATGAAGCTATTAAAACAATAAAACCTTTTGTAGGAATTAAATCCGATTTCAAATCTAACCCTACTGACCTAGTATTCTGCGTCAATAGTTAAAGATGCTAGAGACCACATGTGCGTGTACCACCGAAAATGTGCAAACACCTAGCGTCTATTCAAACACGCCGTTAATCAGCTTGTTAGTATTAATTAACACTATTAAGGTAGTACTTAGATATATTCTGTGCTATTATTGAAATTTAATAATTAAGTTACTTACATTACTAATTTTGAAATGTACTGTAGTTGATAATTGTTATATTGTATCATTATATTTCAAACCTTCGAGCAACGAAGGCTTCGGCTGCGCGTCTTACTCTGAGTTTCAAACGCAATATTAACAATGCAAACACATACTTGCTATATTATATTACGCGTTCTATTTCTATCATTTTCAAAGTTATAATGTTAAGGAGCATTAAGACAGAAATTAATAAGCTGTCTCATTACACATTAGTGTCACTTAGCTAAAGTATTCTGTATTGGTGTTAACTTTTCTCGCTCCTTAGAAAATCTGCTATTAAAACGAATTGAATTTCACACACACAGAAAGTGGCCCTTGTAACATCCATAAGACAGATGGGTCATTCAATTTGACCTCCTCGGAGATGCCTATTAACCCTCCGATGGTTGAGTTACAATCGAACGTAATGAGTGCGCGTGTCGTTAACGTAACAAGCTTACTCGCAACGATCACGTCACCGTATCTGCGGTTATGAGACGTACATACACAACATACATTCGCTGGCAATCTGTATTTTCACTTTAAAGATCCCTTCCTTTTGCTTATAAGCTGTATGTGTAAGTTATATGCGGTTAGCGATTCTATTTAATTTCTTCGTCATTACCTACTTTACTTTATTAATTTGTTAACAGCCCTTCTAGGATACATACAGCGGGTATACTATAGGTCCAAATTGGAGCTAAATAAATTGAAAAAATGGTTAGTAGTGTCTTTCTGACAATGAAAAACATGCCAGAAATAGGGCTACTTAAAAAGGGAGATCGAGTACATATTACGGTACCTATGATTGCTCACCTTATGATGGTACGAAGTTTTTTTTTTTTTCATCTTATACTACACTCAGCGACAGAAAAATCGCATCTTTCAAAAATTTCTTCAAAGTTAATTTAATCCTATCTAATTTAATGGTAAGTGTTGTTATATATTTCTTCCCCTTCGGACATAGCCAGCCAACAGTCTCTAGAAACTGTTGGAATACTCGTCGAATGGAATCAATTACTGAGATTCAGTTTCCGAGCAACATTACATTTCCTCATTTTTTTGCAATATTTGAGCAACTTCATATTATTGTGGTGTTTCTTTTTTAAATTGAACTATTGAAGTGTGTTTTCTCCATCATCTCGATAGCGAATTTACCCGCATTCCTGAATTGACCCCTTTTATTTGCTATTTATGGCGGCGCAAGCAATAATGCTTTAAGCGATTAATTATAGTAACTATGTTATGTTAATTAAATCAAACAATTATTAATTGAAAGCTCATTAAATGTACTTTCAATGGATATCAACATTTACACAATAAAACGTTAGCTAGCAATAGCAGGTGGCCAAGTCTAAACTTATTTTCGAAGAGGTGCGATTTTTCTGACGTCGAGTGTATTAACCAAAATGCTTCTCTTCTTTGCCTTAGACCATCGCTTTTACAATATTGCGAATCGCAATCTTCCTCTCTTTGAAATTGTTTGTGATTACAGCAGTTGTGTTGAGTCGAGGTGTAATTTTGCTCGCTATCAGTGTCGGCTTAGCTCCCACTTTGTTATGTTTTGTTATTACATATTAAATTGTATCTTATTAACGCAAACATCGGTTTTGGAAGGTTTGGTTGTACTGTACGTAATTAATTTTAAAACTAATTCAATTTAGTTGAGTGTTAGATAGTAATAGTTTAATTGATTTTTCTTGAATTTCTACACTAATACATAAACACGCTGAAAGTTTAGTCATTTGGTTCCCGCAAGGAGATGGTTCCACTCATGATTACAAGCAACTTTCACTATGGGGCCAACTCTGAAATCGCGAAAAAAAAATCAACTGTTCCATACATAAGCAACATACCTACTCAGTCTAAATGTATGGAACAGCTGATTTTTTTCGCGACATCAGAGTTGGCCCCTTAGAAAAAGTTGCTTGTAATGTAATCATGAGTGGAACCACCCCACTGCGTGAACTAAATGATTAAAATTTCACGCTGTAATGTAGGTATATCGAATCTGTGGAGTATAATTTGTATTTTATAGTTGTATTGTAATAAACATTCAGTCCTACCCACCAATCCGCATTGGGCCCGCGTGGTGGGTTATGGCCCGTCCTCCTTATCCACCCATAAGGAAGGCCTGTGCCCCAGCAGTGGGGACATTAAAAATGGCTGATGGACAAACATTCAGTTACGTCAGAACTATACTAAATCTGTGATTCAGGTTAGGGTTGGATATAAATATATTTTTCTTGATTATTCATTTAATAAGTTTGAGGGTCAAGTATTTAGATTCGCGTACTCGGTTTTGTTGGTGGTAGGGCTTATTTCAAGTCCGCCTGGCTAGCAACCACCATCTTACCTAGGTCTGACGCCATAACAACAATTAAAAATGGTTGTGTTACGGCAGATAGAGTTAGACAGCCAGTTCCTCAGTGATGAGGATTCCGGGTGTAGTGCACTTCCACCTTCGGCCTTATCGTCACTTAACATCAGGTGAGGTGAAGGTGTTTTTTAATGCACACTATCCCGTTGTGCATTAAAAAAAAACACAATACTGTGATACCACGTGATACTGCGAATCTAATGGCGCCAAAAGCTACTTTCCTACAAACGTTTCAAACATTAAATGTCACTGACGTATTTTAGCCAATCAAAGCGGTCGGGTTTACGATAGAGCACAATGGCGTCACCTGCGCTGTACTAAATTAAAACCAATGACTGAGAAATTAGCTCTCTTGAGAGTTAAACAAGATTTTGTTTCATTAGGTACAACTTAAATTACAAACCTTTTTTTTACTCCTACAAAAACTAACCAAAGAATACAATACTATGCAAAATTGAACCTTAGGTCCTACTCCATAAATTAGTCGGTAACGTATCCTTTGTATGACCACCAGCGGGACCACCTGTCTTTCCAGGGTCCCCCGAGGGCCATGCGTCACTCTACGTCCGTCCATTTAGTGAATACTGGATGGCCATGGCCACACGGAGCGATCAATCGCCTTCACAGAAATGGCATGTCAAACGTACTGTTTTGTTCTGTTACTGCGAAAAAGAGACGTACCTATATGTCAACTTACTGTGTGGTTTACTATTGAGAAAAACTAACTTTTGAAAAGTTTAGCCTGACTTTTAGGGTTCCGTTGCCTAAATGGAAAAAACGGAACCCTTATAGATTCGTCATGTCTGTCTGTCTGTCCGTTCGTCCGTATGTCACAGCCACTTTATTCCGAAAGTATTAGGCCTACACAGTTGAAACTTGGTATGCTATAGATCTTAATGAACACTTACAACGAAAATTAGTTTGAGCGAGATATAGTTAGCAGTTTTTGAGATTTCCAAAACCGAAAATATAACTTTGTCATTCGTACAAACACTATGAAAAAGAAAGTTATTTTTGCAGACGAAAAATGATAGTGGTATTAAATATGGTATGGTATGAGGTAACTACGGAACCCTACTGCGCGTGGCGCGACACGCACTTGACCGGTTTTTTTAATCCCTTGATGAAATAGCACAAAATAATGTGATGATAGGGTTCTTTAAAGTACCAGTATCTTTCTTAGAAGTAAATTTGTTTTACTGGACTATTTATTGGTATTCTGTAGTATAAAAAAAAGTAAGTTACCTTAATGTTTGTTGTAGAACTTTTGCATAAGAATCGCAAAGTCCTATCTTATTATATTATTATCTAGCTTTGCATTGAAAATTATCTAATGTCATCATTATTGTCTATTTCGCTTTACATTTGTTATTCATATCAAATGAATGAAATCCTATTCTAGCGTAGAAATCCGCCTCTTATTTAATTAATTTAGGGAATATTAGCTCATTCGGATTGACTTCTAAAGGAGAATAGAATCTTTGAAATATTTTGTGAAACCTTCAGGGAACAATAGGCACTTTTATATCATTACTAGCGGCTGCCCGCGGTTTCACCTGCGTGGTTCCCGTTCCCGTAGGAATATCGGGATAAAAAGTATCCTATGTTTTTATCTAGGCTATCTTCTATTTGTGTGCCAAATTTCAACCAAATTCGTTCAGTAGTTTTTGCGTGATTGAGGAACAAACATCCAAACCCACAAACTTTCACGTTTATAATATTAGTAGGATGTTCAGACATTATTCAATGAAATACTATTATTAGAATCTTGAAACATCAGGGACTTTTCGATTTATTTATCAACCATTTTTTTTTGCTGATAAAAGTATTTCCGCGAAGCTAAAACCAAAGGAAGTTAAAAGTTTACCAGATTAAGTTAATTGTATCTTTGGTACAACCTTGAAATTTGCAAATTAAGTTTCGTAGAATTTCGGTCGACCATCTTCGGATTATTAAATTTCGCCCCCAAAAGATGGAGAACTGTGAACATTTTAATTCACCTATACTGTAATTAGTAGAATCTACATAGAAATTGAGGAGCTCGGTGGCGCAGTGGTTTAGCGCCTGGCCCAGCGATTGCGTAAGTTAAGCAACGTTCGCAAGGGTCGGTCATGGGATGGGTGACCAAAAATTTACTATCGCGAACTCCTCCGTGCTTCGGAAGGCACGTTAAGCTGTTGGTCCCGGCTGCATTTGCAGTCGTTAATACCCACCAATCCGCATTGGGCCCGCGTGGTGGGTTATGGCCCGTCCTCCTTATCCACCCATAAGGAAGGCCTGTGCCCCAGCAGTGGGGACATCAAAAATGGCTGATGGACATAGAAATTAGATTGAAGAAGATTCAGTTCCATAGAAATTTGTTTGAATATACAAGGTAATTTTTAGTATATACGAAACCTGAAAAGCTACTTGTTCAGAATCAGTAATAGAATCGATTGCAATATTTTTTATATCATGTTATATTTTGACTAAATAATATTTACAAAACCATAATTAACGCACACCCTACTAAAATGTCTCGCGCGCACAACACTAAAGCTTGTAACTTCGTGAGTTTTCAAGGTATCATTATCATTTTTTTTATACTGATTCTGAAAATGAAAATATGTGACCCGTGTTTCGGCTTTCGTATATACAAAAAATAATGTTGTATAATATACTCTGACATAAGAAGATTAATTTCCATCCACGTGAATTTCCATTTAGCATGGAAATTTCTAAAAATAATTTAAACGGATTTCTGCGTCATAAATAAATCATAACATAATACAGGGTGGGTGTAGCACCCTAGCAAAAACTTTCAGGGTATAGTGGACTCATGACTCTAAATCTATCTGAAGTGGAATTTTCCGTCGCAAAATTCATGAATGTGTTTTTTTTCTGTCACACAGAGTCTGCCTTAGATGCATACAACCTAAAACAGAAACATTAAAATATCAAAATTTTATCAACCCGCAATGTACAACTATTTACTCGCGATATTATCGAGCTGTCACGGTTAAATTGCTTCTTAATGAAAAATCAAAATCTCAACAACTAAGTATGCATTTGCGACAAGTGGTTCCTTAGATTAGATAAAGTTGCTTATTTCTAAGGGTAGAATCATCCCTTAAAGTTTTCGTTAGGGTGCTATTAACACCCTGTATAGGTACTTACGATTATGCCTTTTTCAACCCGATTCGTCTAGTGGTTTGAGCTGTACGGATGGATCAGTCATTTAGGACATTAAAATCAAATATATTAATATAAAATTATGATATTGGCTTTTAACTAATCAAATGATAAAAATGTATGATGCCTTACCAGTAAATTTATGTATACCTATTTCTTGTTTTGAAATCGCAAAAGAGTTATTGCCAAAATAGTAATATTTGTCCCCAACCTTATTGACATGTTAACACAAACAAAAACCTAATAAAACCACATGAAAGTTGAATCAGAATATATGAAATACGCGAAGCCAAAGAGGCGAACCAAGTAGCTAATCAATGCGGCACATTAATAAGGAAACCTTTCGCAATCGTATCGTACCCCGTTTCGACCCAAATAAAGTACCGTCTACATAAAAAGTATAATAAGATTATGATAAATTTATGTATAAAATAAAATGTTCTTACTGAACCAACGGAATGGAACTCAAATATGGCGTTAGAGTTATTATGAGGTAGTTAATTTTGAAAATTCCCATGCTTTATTTTATGGGCGCGTAATTTTCAAAATACGCAATAAAACATGCGCCTTTTTTACTTCATCTGTCATTAGTCCAAACACGTAGTAAGATTAATTTCCTAAGTATTTTTGGCATATATAAAAATTCAGGAAAATTTTGTCATATCAAATATTGATGTTGACTGTACTCGTTGTCTGTTCTTCGAGAGAGGCACGAAACGCGAAAAATTGTAGAGTTGAAGACACAAAAAAGCTATAGCTAATAAATATAGGTAAAATGTTGATAAAATCTTTGACTAAAATATATCTTTTGCAAGATTTACCTTATAATGAGAATTTTAAGAGATCTTTTTTTTTTATTTCTAATTCCGAGTACAGATCCAAAGACAGAATGAAATGGGAATTAAGGTTTTATTTATAAAGTTACATTGGCCCAGAAGTAAAGTAGTTGTACTTTAGTATTTGAATATTTTTATCATATTTTTTCCTTTAAATTTTTTTCACTACCTAGTGAAGAAATAAAATAGTAGGCAAAGTTCCATGATTTGAAACACTGATTTACACGATTCAGTGTACAGTACAAAACTAGAAACTCTTTCGAGCAAAAAGAAATCGGCATCGAGCAAAAAGTATTCTGCCTGTTGGAAACTTCAGTAAGAGTCAAACACGAAGTGAATTGGATCCGTAATGAACTTATTTCGTAAACAACTTTTTGTATGAATGAAGAACGATGTTCGGAGTTTAAATGTGAATATTTTATTCGGAAACGAATGAGGATTTGAAATTTTTATTCCTCGATTTGAATTTGGAACACTTATACCGTTTCGAGTTCTTTTAGATGTCAACTTTTTTTAACTATATCACTGTCTTGTTTTTTTTTATTTATTTGAAGTTGCGTTCCTTTTTCGAAACAAGAGAACATCACAAAAGAAAGTAAGCCGTGTCTCTTGAAAGCTATAGACTTAAGTCTCTCTTGGTCATCAGAAGGTGCTATAATTTCGTTCAAACACGCTTGATTTTTTAATGAACCTACAGGGGTGGTGATTTATTCAGTGACGCAAACTCTAGGGCTGTATAACGCAGACTTGGTGAATCGGTTGAAGCACTTTTGAGATATGTGAAAGATGGAATCTGTTTCGCCTGCTATTGAGTATTGAGCCCCATTAAAGGGAGCAGAAATGTTCGGGATTCTTTCAATGAAATGGAAATTTCGGCGTCGATGAAAAGGTCTCGCCTTATTTTTGAGGAAGTATAATAGGTTTATTCAAATTCTTTTTAAGGTCTGCTGTAGGTAAGAGCGTCTAGTTTATCAGGCAAAGCTGCTATGTTGTGGACACAACTGTAGCTCTACCATAAGTTGATGCAAATTGTTTTCGCTACCGAAAACTATTGGATATACTTATCCGATAGTTTTCGGTAGCGAAAACGCGAAGTAGCTCTAAAAAAAGTACAACATAAAAAGTAATGCGGTTTATACTAAAAAAAAATACGCCTCGACTTGACGAATTCCATTTTCCTTTCCTCAATTAAAAAATAATCCACACACAGATCTATTACAGTTCGCGAAACAGCAATCTCACAAAGTCGACTTATTCCACGGAATAATAAAAAAGAAAATCGTCTTACCCAAAATTCAAAGAGCGTTCAAAAACAGAGAGTGTCCTTCAAATTAAACAACAAAAGCTGAAAATTAAAACAGCGCTTTAAATTAATTCCCTTCGTCCCGTCGGTCGGTACAGTCGTGTGCAATCGGGTTTTTGTGTAAAAATGTCTTCCGTAGCAGTTAGCACTATCTCACGCGACCACGACAGGGGTACAATCGCGCTCGACTCCAATTTGTGGAGCTACGTGAGGACAATTGCGGTTAGACAGACTTAAAACTGAGGGTGTTATTTTTCCAAAGGTAATCCAATTATATTCTAGTTGGGTATGAAGCTATGTTATTAAAGTCTTAGAAGTAATTTAAAGATTTGTGCAGAAAAATGTGTAATGTTAACTTAACTTTCTTTCCAACTCAAAATATACCTGACGAATATTCCGCCATAGATCGTAGAGATTCGATTCAAACGCAATAACATTTTACAATGTATGATAAATAATTAGAGTACTTACTGTAATATCGTGATCTATCGTGCAGCTAACAATGGTGACTGATTTCTGAATACTTTGATTTTAAGGAGCGGCCAAATTGCGCCACGTAATAATTTTTGCTCCCGCTTATTTACAGCCATGGGCCATGGCCCGTATAATGCTCTTCTTTACAAGATATTAAAAACGATGGTTTTACAAGCATGTTGCTTAATTAAATTCAAAGTAATTGAAAATTGTTTTCCATTTTTCTGTACTCAGTAAAATAAAAAAAGAACACCTTTTAAGTGGAGATCGGACATTTGTTGTAAAGTTACCTTTCAAAGACACGTTTCAACATTTTCTCTGAAGTCGTCAACTCCCTGTTGAATCGTAGACTCGAGCGACTCAGATGGTTTTACGATAAGAACTTTCATCGAAGACTTGCGCTCCCGACTGTACACATCTACTGCAATGCCAAAGTGTCTCTCGGGTAATGAAAAGAAGTGTCCCCTTGAAACAGGAAAGCTTGTATAGTGTTACCTTATCTCTTTTAGTTTTACTTTTAGTTAAAAAATCAAGGCACCTTTCAGCAGTTGAGTCCTCGGAAACACTTTCAGGAAAGGAGCTAGAGTAAAAAAGACACTATCTACATTAAAAAGCGAGGTGTAAACACTTTAAAATAAGAAACTAAAGAAAATATGCGATGCGTGTGCCTGTACACTAAATACTTATTCTGTGGACAACAGGATTATAAGGAGACTTTACGTATTCCGTATTCTACCCATGTATATTTAATTCCGCTTTCTACCCAAAATCTATTCCGTTTTCTACCTTCGATACAACAAATTATTATATTTCCACTTTCTACCGAAAATGGATGCCGGTTTCGACCCATATCATAGCGGATTATTATAAAATGTTGTACTGAAGGAAACAAAAGTTTTGTAAGTTGAAAACGGAATGGTTTTCAGAATTTGGGTAGAAAACGCTAGTGGATAAAAATAGTGGGTAGAATACGGAATACATTCGGCATTTTACGTTTTGTTGTATTTGGGTAGATTGTTTACCCAAAGACGGCAACATAACTAAAAAGTTAAACACGTCAGTAAAAAAGAACTAAAACGTTTAAATACTTTATAAAATTTATTTTTAACTTATTAGTTTTTAGATACATAATCCTCTTAGATACGTAATCCTGAAATTCAATGTCAAATGACTAGACTTGGAAAATTGTAAGCATAAAAACATAACAGCAAACTAATGTCATAAAATATCACTTCTTCTTCTTCTTATTTTTGTTATGGCAATCTACTTTCCTCTTGGAAGTAATTTTTGCCAGTGTCATGTTTTGAATAGTTCAGTATTTTTAGATTTTCTAGTAGATTGTTTCAGTTTACATTAAAATGCGGGTGCATCACATTCCAATGCTGCTTGGAGCATTTGGCAGCAAGTATATCAAGACAGTTTACTCGGTAAGTTTTGCCGAGGTAGCGACCACTACAATAAAAGTCTTAGCTTCACACAACCAAGATCGCGCCTATTTCCATTATCCCACATATTGTTCAGTTGCGTAGACACTTGTACCACAAAACTGCACCAATTTTAAGACACAATATCCACTATGAATCAATTTGCGAATAATTAAAATAGTCACCGAACTGAACTCGACAAAATCCCGCCAAAAACTCCAATATCACTTCTAATATTACAATATATCTAAATACTCTTTTGGAATATCACCATACACTTTTAATTTATCAACCTAAACTTATACATATTCATTTTCATTTTCACGTCCCTGTTTAGCTCTCAAGTGCATAAAAGCTCAATTTAAAAATAAAGCAATATTATCACACCTTATTTACCTTCATTTTATTTCAAAACCCTTACAAAACCGTTCCATTTTCGTAAAAAAAACTCAAACAAAATGGAAGCCATGTTAAGCTTATTTACGTACACACGTACGCTTTCAAGACTGTACCTACCGAATCTTATCCCATAATCAAATACAAACAGCGCCCGCTGGTTTGCTCGGTGTGTTTTACGCCACGTAAATCTTATAACGATAAACATGGCGGAGTGTGCTCAATTGTATTATCTGTGACGTGGTAATGGTTTTTGTTCTGTAAGTTTATGTGTGTTAATAGATGTGCCTTCACTTTCTTCTCTGTATATTATAATAATGTTGTGATAATATCACATTTTGAGAATATTTAGTAGAAGTGCTTTTTGGATCACTGTAGAGTTTATTTTGTTACAGTTTCTGCTGATACACTGTTTTGATTACTTTTTACGCGCATACATATTGAAATTCTTTTACGTACGTATACTAATCTAACGCTGTTTTATTAAAAAAAATATGTTAAGATTTTTTATTAGATATTTGATTTCCCGACGTTTCGGCAACTTAGCAGCAGATTTGCTTTTCCAGAAAAAAAAAACAGCTTTTGCCCGACTGGAATCATTTATGAACACGAAATCTCTTAACATGTGGTGGCAATTGGGTTTATTCGCTCATTCCATTCCCAAATGACCCCTTCGCAAACATTCGACGTATGCGCCGTGTCGGTACACTATCCAATTTGTACCGAGTAACTAGTCTACGCATACCCAATTGAGTTAACCAAGTCGTAAATCGCGGTTACATCTTTATATATTTGGCGATTGCATCCAGAGTATCTACATACATAGATTCATCAACTTTGATAAATAAATAATCATTTTCTTGTTCAAATTGAAAATTTAATTTTAAAGACTGGAGCACTTCAAATGAAGTACCGATCAGATTTTTTATGGCATTCCCTTTTTTATTTTTTCCATGAAAAAACATCAATTTTAAAATCTAGGATCTTTCACAGGCTCGGATATGTTCTAGTTAACACGAAATTCTGATCTGTTTTTATATCAAAATACGCGGGCTTGAGTATTAGCAACAAGCGAATAAAATACGTAACATGCAAAGCCTCTAAATAATCATTTAAAGGCCACCTTACATCATACCGGTGGTTTCACACCAAACTAAGCCTCGAAGCATTATCTCCGAAGGCTTTACGTCTTAGCACTTTTACGACGGCACTTAACACATTTTAGTGCAATGCCTCACGCACATCATCTGCGAAAACAGGTTTAATACCAACCATTTTCATAACCAGCACCACGTCACAGTTCACACGCGAAACGACGACGAGGGAGGTCTCGTGTTACAGGTCAGGATCAAGGGTGGATTTTATGGGCCCTGTAATAGAAAAAATACAAATACAAATATCTTTATTGTCTCGATGAGTTTTACATGGTGGTAAATATTAGAAAGTATCATCATGAACCCCGTTAGTGCACTACAATTTGTACAATTAAATTAACTACTCGCTTAATCAATTATAATTTTAATCCTGAAATCAATCGATACCTTCAAATCGCCAAGATTTTCATACTGCTCCAAAATGATGAGACTACTATAAATTATTTCATTTGGCCTAAAAACTGAAAAAAACGTAAGAACATGGCATACCTACAAACTAAGAACGTGAGATGTGATCATCCACAAATAATACTTAAGTATTAGTGTCCAGAGAAGACTGTGAAGCTATTAATCTAAATTTTTGTCTGAATACAAAAATAACATATTATGTCCGGATAATTTTTAAATGTGTACCGAAACAACTGTTTCTATCAATTTGACTTATTTAATTTCTTCATTATAAATTTAAAATTATGAACTCAATTTTCTAGAAAATTAAAAAGTAAACCGATAGTGTGTCATGTTGGGGCCCTGGGCCCTCTCCTTGCTCCAACCCTGCTTTAAATATTTCGTGCGGAGCGGTAATCTCGCGAGGCATTCACGCCAAAACGCAGTAAGGCCGAATGTTACGCGATGTAAAGACGTTAATGAGACAAAAACCATCCTGGGAGCCCATCTAATCTCGGCGGGCTTGTTGTCGCTCCTCCGTATGTTAATATAAAGTTAATTATGCATTTCGTGCGCGTAGAATAAGCCCAGTCTCTATACTCGATGCTTGCGTGGCGCTTAAAGGTGGAGCTTTAATCATACGACGAAACGCAATACAAACGCTTAAATTGTACGCAGGAAATTTAATCAAAGAATTTATGCACGTGAAAGTCTAGCTCAATTCTTAAAGTAACGAAGCATCAATTTCTTTTCGTTACTGATTAGTTAAAATATTGCTACGGTATTAAGAAAATAATTAAATAAAATTAATATAGAGTTAATTATGCATTTCGTGCGCGTAGAATAAACCCAGAGTCTAATACTTGATTCATGCGAGATTGGCGCGTGGAGGTGGGGCTTTAATCATACGGCGAAAGGCTTAAAGTAAAAGTATTTTCTACATTCCAATCTATTTCTTCTTGGTATTATTCGAAGTATTTGCTACGTAAATGATAAATAGTATTGATTCATTTTACTGAAGTGTAGAACTATTTTTCGTGTAACAATTTCGAAGAATAACGGTATAACACGGAAAAAATATTGAAAATACTTAATATAGAAGTTAGTTATTCGCCTTCTTTATTCAATAAACTATATTTCTTTGTTTGATAAACTTTGTTTCTTTATTTTTGTTACTTTGTTTAATAAACTTTTCTTTGAACTAAATAACAATCTTATTGTCTCTGTCGGTCTGCTTGAGTTTGGCATAAAAAAAAATATTTGCTGCACAACAAAATAAAATATTAATATAAGTAAAAGCGTAATCTAATATTTTAAATGAAACAGCTTTTGCCCGCCACTCCGTCTAAACGGAGTTTTGTTTCCCGTAGAACTTAAAATAAATAAATAAATTATTATGGAATTAATCAAACAATGAGTAGCAAACATATTTTATTAAAATTGACTTGTATTTACGTGATAAAATTCAGGACTAAGCGCGTGTATTTATTAAAGAAATATTGCTCTTTCCTAAAAGGTTCCCCATTGTAGAGCAAAGGTTGCGCCCCATTGTGACCAGCAAAATTATTTCTCGCCCAGATTTACGCGCGTAATAACTACTAGATGTAGTGTTTTTCATCGTAAACAAAGAATAAATAGTGTACTTACAAAACATTTATAAACTTTACTATAGGAAAGGTTATTGTGTAAGGTTATTTTTCACAGAAAATTTCTGAATGATGTCTATACACGATAATTTTATAAGTCTTTCTGTTTTTTACATTAAAAATTCGATAGCTTTTCAATCACTATAAAACGTATTCAATTACATTATGAAACTTAGAATCAAGTAATGAAGTAAGTATTAGATATTTTCATGGAACAATGTAGGATCTATTTTGTAGAATGTACTGTGAATAAATAAAAAAATATTGAAGAAAAAAAAATTAGGTAATCGACTGTTTCGAGACAGTTTTATAGTAAAAAATTTAGTAATTGTAAATTAACTGCCATACAAAAAATAATTCCAACAGTACAAAGAAGCCTTTTAAAGAAATCCCTGCTTTCGTGAGTTTACCCACCTTTCCGCCATAAAGCTACGCTTTAGAATACACGGCAGCTCTAAAGTTAATGCCGTAATCCAGTCGCAGATGAAAAATGTCCGGCAATAAAAACCGTCGCCGGCGCCGTGTCGCCGTGTCGCCGACTCTGTAAGCACCTGTATCAGTCACTATGACGTCCAATCTTAAGATGACGAGAGGCCAAAAATTGTTCTCCACGTGACGCGGTTATTGTTGAGATTTGAACGGGCCATTGTGGGAGATGACCTCGCTGTGCTGCGTTTGAGTTGAGTTTTCCTACTTGCTCTCTGCCTACGGCTATTTTACAAGCTTTTATTTAACTTGCAATGTATGTAGGATGTTCGGCTGGATGTTCGGTTGCAACTCAATTTTGAAGCAGATATGTTCAACCGATTGAGCTGAAATTTTGTATACACGTTTAGTTTGGATGACAATGCTGTGTGACAGCACTCTAAATCCAACATGGTGGAACACCCAAAACGGCGGACAATTTTAGTTGTAATGAACTCCTACAATATGGGTATTAAATGAAAGGGCTTGCTAAGAATAACTCGAAAAATAAAGTGACGTCACTCTACATCCAATATGGCGGACAAAAATGCAGTTGGCATTAAAAGCTTGTACCAAAAATTTATATTTTTACAAAAACTTATTCTACTTGAAGTGATAGACGATAGTAGTACTTAGAATCAAGATTGTATTTAAAAATAAGCTCCGAAGACCAACAAATACTTGCTATGACTTTTCTGATGATTTATTATTTTTTCCCAATTTTTTGTCATAACGAAGTAATACTCGTACTAACTATTTAAAAAAAATCAGAACACGTATTTAAATACCTAATCTCTAACTGTACTTATAACGCCGATCAAACACTTTCCGTCAATAACTTCGATCGAAGGCCAATAAAAAATGAAAACTAGTCCAACTCCGAAAGTCCGGCAAGGCAAGTGTGCTCGCCCGTTCAAACCCCCTCCAAGGTGGAAAGACATCAAATGGCGGGATTTCTACAACGCGTCACATGTACATGTGTCGCACATCAGTCTTGGTAGTGTAATGGGGGAGCCGTTTGTCATACAAGTTACGTATAACAGCTGGCTTTGTGACGCAAGGAGTTCGCAAGGACCTCCACAATGTACCCAGCTTCGTTAACATTGTTAGCCGTGTGACCTTTTTGGAGCACAAAGCCGTAGAAAATATGTATTTGAGTCGCCCGAATTTGTGAGGAAAGATAGCTGAAAGTAGATTTAATCTTTTGTGTACTGATTATTGTTGGAGTTGTAAGGAATGGGAGTATAAAGAGACAAAGGAAGGGAGAGCTAAAGTCATGTTCGTGTAATTCTAGCTAAGAGGCTTTATCAAATTAACGAAAGGTTTTTAGATGATTATATGTTGTTTATGAATATTAACGTTATGAATAACATTGTACGGTCTGCTCCAAAAATAGAAAAAGCACTTCCTTAATTATTCAATTACTGAAAGTAGGTATTTATACTTTTGCTCGTATGAGTGTATTTATAAATTGTAATTAGTAACCCAATCTCAATGAAAATATATGTAATACTAGCTTCCGCCCGCGACTTCGTCTGCGTGGAAAGTTTTTTGCTATCCCTCGGGAACATAACTTTTTTTCTGGATGAAAGGTACCCTATGTCCTTCTCTGTGCCCCTGACAACGTGTATGCAAAATTTCATGATGATCGGTTCAGAAGTTAGGACGTGAAGGCGTAACAAACAAACAAACGGACTATGGGTGGATAAGGAGGAAGGGCCATAACCCACCACGCGGGCCCAATGCGGATTGGTGGATATTATAACGACTGCAAATGCAGCCGAGACCAACGGCTTAACGTGCCTTCCGAAGCACGGAGGAGTACGCGATAGTAAATTTTTGGTCACCCATCCCATGACCAACCCTTGCGAACGTTGCTTAACTTACGCAATCGCTGGGCCAGGCGTTAAACCACTACGCCACCGAGCTTCTCTGTATATACTAGAAAAAATCAACATACCCGTAGCACCACAGACGGGACATTACGCTACGGATAAGTCGATTTTTTTCTAATATTTTTCTAGTAAGTACGTATATTATTTACGATAAATCTAAAGTTTAATAACAAAATGAATCACTTTCGAAACATCTGTATCTAAGTACATTGTAAAACAAACTCTTTTGTTATAAGAACCAGTCTCAGACAACACGACTTAGACACAAGTGTCCGATTCACCTAAACGAATTTTGAAGGATTCGCTTGAATCAAGTGATATTTCATCAGCGCAAGCCTCTTAAGCCGGCGTCAGGTTTTCCAATAAGCATATTACTCGGATGTCGAAATACGACTCTTAAATCCTTCGTTATTCTATAGAATGAGGAAGGAGGCGCCGGATCAAAGAAACACGACCTCTTTTTGGCTGTAGTTCTATGGCAGTGTTTTGATATACAAATAATACAACATTGGTCCTAAGAGATAACCCTGCTCTAATTTGAGAAGCGATTGCAATAACGCAACATGCTGAACTTTTTTAGCGCTCAGCCTGCAATTATTTAAAATAGCTTACTGAGTAAGTATGTGTATGTAAATGGCACCAAATTTCAAAAAATATTTTTCTGATTCAGAAACATTCAACTATATTTTATCTGTTAAAAGTGAGAATTACCATTTTGGTCAAATGTTTGCGACTGCTGAAAAGCAGAAAAAAATCCACGAATAACTAAAACAACTTTCAAATAACAGTCGTTACGGTTATTAACACTCAAATGTGCGTGCTTCGGAAACTTTAATTAACAATGAAAGCTTTCAGAGATGGTTATTGTTGAGTGCCGGTAGATACTTTGATGCTATTTTCTAAATTTTCGTTAATTTCGTAGCAACGCTACTAATATTGCGTCATGAACGGCGTTTTGCCGTTTTTAGGGTTCCCTGCCCAAAGGGTAAAAACGGGACCCTATCACTAAGACTCCACTGTCCTTCTGTCTTTCTGTCATCAAGCTGTATCTCAAAACCGTCATAGCTGGATAGTTGAAATTTTCACAGATGATGTATTTCTGTTGCCGCTATAACATCAAATAAAAACAGTTAATAAATATTTAAGTGGGGCTCCCATACAACAAACGTTATAATGGTACGAAACCCTTTGTGTGCTAGTCCGACTCGCACTTGGCCGGTTTTAATTTTGTTTCAGAGCAAATACACTACAGCTATCTTTGAAATATTATATTTTTTCTTGAGCACTTTTGTAATGACATGGTGCCTGAAAAACAGCCAAAACTTTTAAGAAAACGAAACAATCTTAAAATGTATTAAACTGAAGTTATAAATAGCACCGTAAAACCCGAAAATCTGTTTTATTTCAATATAAAAATGGCTCTGTTTACTGAAGTTATCGAATTACGCAACAAAGCTTTCAATTTTAGTTAAAAACTAACGGTAACTCCATTAGCCGTAGTGCATTATCACGAATTACTGCCTCTGAGGATATTTTCAGTACTATAAGTTTTATGGTATGGCCGAAACTCTGCTTGAGCTGACTTTCAGTTTTTTGCGTTATCATTTATTGCATTTCTGCACTGTGTAAGTACAAATTTATTTTACAAGTTTTTCCTACACAAATCCTTGATATTAACAGGTACTTGTTTAAAATGAACCTATGTCACAGAATAGATATAAGTACTACGTACAGAAAGGACACTCTCCGCCCCGCCCTAGAATCAATTACGTACCCCTCCCCGCGAGCTCATGTGCCGAATCGGGTGCTCGTTTAGTGGCGTATATCAACAGCTGTCAAATTTCGTGCACGGCGTTGCAAAAAGCAAAGCAAAACATTTAATATCACTCGTGGAATAATTTCTTATCACCAATAAATACATATTTATTGTCAAAATGGTGAAACTACAATATGTTTTGTGTGTGTGAGGCGACACGATTCCCGTAGCAGCACACAGTTGCGCGTCATCTGTTCTGTGTAATAGGTAGTTATAACGGAGGGGTTGCATGGAGTGACCGGGGTGTGTCTATGTTTAAATAAAACCGGTCAAGAGCGAGTCGGACTCGCGCACCGAGGGTTCCGTACAATCGTAAATACATTTGGATATGTTACTTTAGTACAGTCTTTAGTCAAAAGTAGGATAAACGGCGGACAGGTGGAAGGGCGAACAGGCGGCCAGTTAATTTACAAATCTTAACCACAGCTGCTTATGGTGACTGAAAAACGTTTCAGCTACTCCACATTGCAAACTGTTTATTTTACTGTAGGAACTTATTCTTCGTGTATTCGTACGGCAAATAGTAGGTAATTATATTAGAACCAGCCACCAATTATTATTGTAGTATTAGGTCAGCGCCTAATGCGAACTAATGATTTCTGTTTGTTTTTTGAATTTCTAAAATAGTGTGTTATATTGAGACATCGTTTTATTTTTCCTGTAATCTTCACATATGCTGCTATCACATAGAATTATTTCAGATTTTTCTCTTTTACAAACTTCGGAGATGAGGGGGGGAACGGTATTTTTTTTACATTTTTCATCATAAGTCGAAAACTATGCAGCTTAAAAAAACCGAAAAAAATGTTTCAAAATGTGCAAACGGCGCTCTTTCATATGATACGCCACATGCCCTAGTAGCTCCACTTCAAATTTTTAAGACCCCTTTTCAGGCCCTGCTGTAAAAAAGATGCTTATTTTTTTATTTATTTCTTATTTGCAAAATAGTTGGACAAATGTCATCTTAAACTATTCCAAATTTCAAGTTGATACCATTAGTAGTTCTCGAGATATCCAGCTGTGACAGACAGACAGACAGACTGAGTCACATCATAAGGGTTCCTTCTTTACCATTTTGGTACGGAACCCTAAAAATACAGAAAATATGCTTTTTTACTTACTTAATTCGTAATTAAATGATTTTGCAATTTTAATTTCTAAATAATTAATTAATTCTGCTATGAACTGTCTAAAAAATACTATCGCAGTCCACTGACTGCAGTCAGCGGCAGTCCGCTTGCAGTAGGCTGCAGTTCTAGGACTGCACACTAACTGCAGACTACCTGCACGTATGAGAAAAAGTTAGACAAATGTTTTAAGAATGACCTTCGTATCTTTGTATGAAAATTTGTCATAGCTGTTTACTTGGTGTCTCAAAAAGGTTTTATGAAGTTTCTTATACCTAGGCGTGATATTTAGGTTTGACTAAGAGTAATGGTCTGAGCTAACACAATGGACCTAAACGGGTCGACGCGGGTTACTAACGGGACCTAAATACGGTCAGCCCTATTGAAAGTACTTTCAAAGTATCTTAGTATTGATCGCATTCTCAAGTGCTATCTTCCATGGGCTATTGTAAAATTTGTGAAGCTATAAAAATTATTTTCCTTTAGGCTTTGTCATTTTCGGGCCTAAAAGACTGAATAATAAAAAGTAGTGTGACATAAAGAATATTATCCTGTGCTTTATGATAACTTACTGAATGTATGTACAGGCAGTTGGTTAATTATTATAAACCCTGAAAACCACCACATTGCCAAAAATTTTGCTTTTTTTATTTGATAACCCTAGATGCAAATAGACTTTTGTTTTCTATACAATCCCTATGTTTAAAAAAACATCTTCGTGTCCGATTTACCTCAGTGTCTCAAGACGAAAGTCTATGACCAATGTGTGTTGCCAGTGATGACTTACGGCTGTGAAACGTGGTCGCTAACTATGGGTCTTATAAGGAGGCTCAAGTTCACCCAGCGTGCAATGGAGAGAGCCATGCTCGGCGTTTCCCTGCGTGATCGAATCAGAAATGAGAAGATCCGCAGGCGAACTAAAGTAACCGACATCGCTCGAAGAATTGCTCAGCTGAAGTGGCAGTGGGCTGGACACATAGCGAGAAGAACCGATGGCCGTTGGGGCGGAAAGGTTCTTGAATGGCGACCGCGTACCGGACGGAAAATAAATACCTATAGACTAAATTAAAAGGAAACCGAAGTTATGTCGGAACCATCTACAATTTTATTCTGTCCGCTCCGCAAAAACAAAATTTAATTATTCGGAGACGGAAAAATCGCGATCAAAACAAGATTGAACAAATTGGAATCAGTATCAAAGACCAATCTGAGATAATCACATTCAGTTCTTGGGCTTGTATTATCGACTTTTTTTTTCGTCTACGTACCTACTTTGTTTTGCTTAAACAACGCGTAAATGAAATAAGTATAGGGGTCATATTTACGAACAACTTTTTTCAGGGAAGCAATCCTGAAATCACGGAAAAAATTCGCTGTTTCATACAACATTTTTAGCGAACTTTGCTAAAGTCTAAAAGTTTTGCTTTATTTCATTTACGTTGTATAAAAAAACTCGAGTCTATAATTATTTGATAACCAGAACTTGGTTCCCAAAATCTTTCCCACGATCTTTCGTTATCCCGATGAATACTAAAACCATGGTATCAGCATATCATGCAGGTATTCTAGTTTTTCCGGTCTAATCGTATTTTTTTTTTTAACTTAATGTTTTCAAAAAAGATACTTAGATTATTTAAAGTTACACATTACGGTAGAGTGTACAATAATTTTGTGTCAAGTCTCGGCCTCATATACCGAAACAATAAACAGCTGTAAAACCACATTCACGATTCATTTTATTAAGGGCAAAACCCATATCGGAACAAGGCTACGTTTTTATAGCACTTCCTCCATCTTATACCACCCAATATCCGAAGAGGCGGCCATCGCTACTTATTGATTTCATTTCTCTTAATGTCAAAGAGCCTTTTGATTTGACGGCCCTAGAATGGGAAGCCACCAAATATATTTTGTTGTGAACGACATAAAAGGAATACTGACATATATTATTCGATGAGTATTAAGCTTGTAATGGAAATAAATTTATCCCTCCATTTCATTATGTTAGTTAAGTTTCATTATAATATTCTGTGAAAAGCTTTGAACAAGAGAATATTTTTACGCTACTTATATTTTATAGATTTTATTTCTTTTCATTTTGTTTTCTCAGATTTAACCTTGAGGTAATTCCTAAACTGTTTTGTGTTATTTGATGTCGGTTAATATTTCTTCATTACATTCAAATCAATAATACCTATTTATTCCTTTGAACCTAAAGTAATATAAGTTTGACCCATCTTCCAGGCACTATTTAAAGGGTATTACAATATATTACAATTTGCGGTTTGCGGACTGAGCAGACGCCGTAATTAATATCAAGTTTGCCATAAATTTATGACGGCGGAACTTTCTCACCGGATTCTCGACCTTATTGCTGTCGACTTAAGAGTTCAGACACTGTGATGCATCGCTTTAAATTATGAGGGTGGGAATTTTTTTGTGCATCAGCTTTCAGCGGAATGTTTTATTAGACATTTTGTGCTCGTTATATTCCGTTCGTGCTCTGAAAATCTGAAAGTGAAGAGAGTTTTAATATTATTGTTATTATTATAACATTGGAAACAAAAGGCAGCGAACCAATTTCATTGTTTTCCCAATAAGCAGAACCAAGAACCTTATATTCATATTAAGGTTCTTGAGCAGAACCGTCTGTTGTGAATTTTTATTTATTTTTAAAACATCATACAATTATGTTGTTCCAATTTCAAATTTACTCTTTTCTCTTATTTCTTTTGTTATAAATTACTCATGATAGTTTTTATTCCGTCATATTCCGGATGAATTGAAAAATACACTGTACGTATTTAAGAAATTGGTCCGTGAACACTATACTTGAGTTCTTTACGCCTAGTCTCGTCGTATCTGACATTGCTACTCTTTCTTATTTATATGTATGATTTGTGTAGGTATAAATGTATATAATTATGTATTTATAAGGATTTAGTGTATATGTATAATTTTGTATTTTTTTTCTATATATTTTTTTGGTATATTTTCAGATTCAGTTTTTTTAATAAGTTTTGTTTATTGCCGCCACGATTTTTCTCCTTAACACATTTACCGGTTGACTGGTAGAGAATGCCCTTTAGCATTAAGTCCGCCATTTGCTGTTTTTAAATTAAGCAATAAGATTAAATAAAATAAAATAAAAACAACTTATGTATCTGTTTTCTGCCTACCGATATTCAAACTTTTCGAAGGCGTTGAAATCCGTCAAATCCTTGTGACTATCTGCTCATACTGCAATTCAATCATGAAGTTGGAATTGAAAAAGTATCAAATGATGTCTACATAGGCCAGATGTAGGCTGAGCTATTTCGTCGAATTCTGTTCGATCTCAGCTGACTGACGCGCGAGCGACATCTTGTCATATCATATCACATCAACACAGCATTGTATTCCAACTTGCCTTATAATCGAGTTAGGCTATGGTGTAAGCAATTTACTTATGACGATTAATAACAAAGACTTTGAAATTTAACACTTTTCCTCCTTATTTGACTTATTATTGTAGATAGGTACATATTAATGATTATTTTAAAATCTTCGGATAATTAGAAACATCAGTCGTTTTCATACAAACTAGGTAACTTTGAAACCTTGGTTCTCCGCCAGGGATTTATCGAACTTTGATCTGATGATGGCTATCCAGGAAGTGAACGAAGGAACTCCAGATCGCTATACACACACACCCAACTTATCTGATCAGAATGGCAGGATATCAGAAAACCACGTTTGTATGAAAATCGACTGGTGTTTCTAATTATCCGTCCACCATGTGTCTTTAATAAAATTCAAAATTGTTCTACAAATAATTGAACAAGGAAACAAAACCTTTTTTGTAAAACCTGAACATACCAACAAAAACAACCTGCTATACTTAATCTTATTTTATATTATGAAGTGCGCCTACATGTTACTATAGTGACCGAGAAGTACCGTATTTTCCTTGCCGTATTTATAAGCGTAGTTCATCTGACAATATCTATTACGAACTGTCAAAGAGAGCCTCGCGACAGACGTGCGATTCTCGAGGGAACAAACAAGAAAGAATCACGACAAACTTTGTTTTTAATAAATCATATACTTTCGATGTTGTTGCCAGTTTTTTGCAGAGAAATACCTATTTATTTTATGGACTACTATGGTTTCGGTAGTTGTTAGATTATTATTTTTGTCACTTCATGCTACGGCTCCACCTGCGTTAACGCATAGCTTAAAGCAATCTAGGCGTTACGCAAGACTTTAACGTGTTAATTTACAAACGACTTTACTAAACTTACATAACGCCTTAGCTGACGCGTAGTTGAACATTACCATTAACGTTAACGCAGGTGGAGCAGAAGCATAAAGTGAATTAATTATAATATTATTATTTAGACTCATCACTAATAACACTAAATTACAAATAATAAGTAAACATTTAAAAAAATATTATTCTCAGTCGTCGAGAACTGCTGTTGCTACCTTACTTAATTTTTAAAATTGTGTTAATTTGTTAGCTTAATAAGTATAACTTAAATATTATATGTTTCATAACCGTCATTAATTAATCTGTTAAACAATTTGTGATAGATAACCATAAGAGATAGCCGAATTATGAAGACAAAAAACGAATAGGTATTTAAAAACCCCTCTTGTCCTATGACAAACTTATTTGACCCAATTATATCGACTTTGTGCTGACCCGGATCAAACTCATTATATCGAATCTTCGGAATAAAAATTCCACTTCATATTTTCGACTCATAATTTTTACAGGCATGTCGCAACAAGACCCCTCAATACAAAAATAAAAATTCAAAACATGGTTCTTAATAAAATGGTAAACTTTTACTGTTTCATGTGGACGGGTCATTTGACAAATGGCATAAATCAAAGAAATACAGCTACTGTCAACTACACAAACCGTAAAGGCGAATGTGCTGATCGTAAAACCGTCTCAGTTTTGTTAAAGTTAAATGTATTTTGTTTATTTTCGTTCTAAAAGACCGAATTTTTCTGATGACTCTGTGTAAAATAAAACAGGAAATTGTTGTCAGGTTTTCTGCAAGTATTTCTTTTCGCTAGTCGTAGATTTTTAAACTGGTGGTGTGGCTTTTTGATATTTACAGATCTTGTATTAATTTAAGAAAAAATACTTTTATAATTTCTTATAATATCAGAGTAGGCTTACTGTGTTTGCGTCCAGCAACCCTACTGTGAAAATATCAATCCACCAGGGAGTTTTTTTTTTTGATTAAAATGACAGGAATTAAACGCGAGCAAACTACGGTAGGTATTTTCACACCTACCTATTTTCCCGACGTTTCGACCGAGTTGCATCGGCCGTGGTCACGGAGCTGCGGTGTTACGCCTCCTCCTAATTCCTGTCATTTCAATTAAGTATAATGCAACGCGAAAGTTTAAAAGTGTATATGGTTTTTTTGATTACGGAAATAATCGACCACCTGTAATTTTTATTATTGGGCCTATTTGACCGAACGAGGCCGAAGCGCAAGCGGAGAGTATCCGTTTCCGGCTGTCCGTGTCCGTCTGTTCTCCCTAACAGGTCGCTTTTTTCATAAAAGTAATTGTGCACACGATGTAGGATAGTATAATATAAAATAATTGATAACCACAAAACAAAGAAAAACAATTTTCCTAACCTACTCAAACCTAACGCGTTACAGAAACAATCAACTATTAGGTACCACTTAAGAGACATATTACGTTTCGACTATGATTTTTGCGTAAAATGGCCAATTTTGGGGTTCTCGATCTCAGAAACAAAAATACATTAACAGTTTTGACTTATTAAATAGTGTAGAATAGCTATTGGAACAGTTCATAGCGGCCTCGCTTTTTTGAAAATTTGCTTAACTTTATAATTAAACCCGAAATTGCAGAGAAAGATTTTCATAAAATGCGCTAAGGCACTTTTTTGGGGTCATGGATTGAACTACTGTGCTAAACAAATGAAATAAAAAAAATTGAATATTATCTCTTATATAGTCGAATAGTTCATAGCGGCCTCGGAATTTTGAAATTATGTATAGAATACGTGAAAAAAAATCCCAATCAAAAACCATAAAACTACTAAAAACGCTCAGAATTAACTGTGAATTTCTCCTAGATGCATAATTATTATTACGTAAAATTTATATCAGAATAATCTTTACTTCATAAGAAAATCAAATTACATACTTTTATTTGTTGTTTGTACTTGTTTTTCTTTCTGTGTATGTTCAAAGTTGACTCTAAGAAATCGTTGACCAACTTTAATTTTCCTTTCTAACCCTTTAACTTTCCAGTGTATCATCATATTACTTTTTGTCGCGAACACACATAAATGTATTTAGTAGACCCAAAGGTTTCTCTAGGTTGTAGCGCTAAAATCCGTCAAAATCGAAATTTCGACGAAAAAATGTGATAGGGCCCTTAACACAAATCAACATTTCATAGCAATTAAAACTGTAGGATTGCTTATATACGTCTTGAAATAGAGGCTAATTTTCCTTTAATTAATGGTTATCTTTGATGATACGTTTTTTTTTGTTATAAACTGTAACAGAAAATACAATTCAATTTTTTTACCAAACAAAGCCAGCGTCTCTCGGCGTCTCCTAATTTATGCTTAATTTAAAAAATAAACAAAACAAAGTTGTTGCAATTCGCCGCACATCCTAATGTTCAAACAGGCAAACCCGACTGTTTATTCAATTAATCGAGCTGAGTTTTACAAGGCAATAAATTTCATTCGCATCTAAAAGTTCACAAAGCAATTCCCCAGAATAATACCGCCGTCCCTTTCACACTCGCATAAACGAAACTCGAATCTTCGAGAAATAATGTCAGCCTTGTAACTTAATCAAATTTCGTTCAGTTTGGCCGAAAGACCGAGCAGAATTTCATTTAACGAATTAACATTTCACTATTTGAATTTTATGGGCTTTTAAGATTCTCACAGGATATTTTCTGGGCCGGCTCGCGCCTTAAATAGTCGGGAAAATGGCGCCAACTTCACCTGTATTAGGTGAAATTTAATATTTCACAGTTAAGCCTGCAATTGATTTTGATATACTGTTTCTAATATCCTGCAGAGTTGTGATAATTTCGTTTCATCTACTGCCTTAATTTTATTTTTTTTTAATTTACTTTTAAATTTAATGCCCTTAAATCAAGTTAATATTAAAAAGAGGGAACAAGGTTTCTTTTCTTAATTTGGGTCCAATATTTAGTGAATAACTCTTCACTACTTTTAATTCTGTTATTAGTTTTATGAGTATAACGAGTGGCCACTTTTGGTGTGATCACAATTTTTACTTTTTCCTTTTTTTATGCACAACGCGATAGTGCTTGGCCTTCACCTCACCTGATGTTAAGTGACGATAAGGCCGGTGGAAGCACACTGCATCCGGAATCCTCACCACTGAGGAACTGGCTATGTCTATACCTTTAACTGTCGGAACACAACAATTTTGAAATTATTGTTATGGCGAAGATGGTGGCAGCTGGGTAGGTTGACTTGAAATAAACCCTACCACCAATCGAAAGTGTCTGTGTCAAAGACAACCTACTTTTTTCTTTGAAACTGTCATTGAACTGTAAGTTCACAGATTAAAATGTTTTTTTTTTTGCAGCCGACAAAACCCCGCCGGGTTTCCCGAGCATAGTGCCTCCTCCGTCGTCGACGATGGTGGTGGAGGTCGGCCACCCGGCCACCCTCCCGTGCCAGGCCACTGGCAACCCCACACCCAGGGTCAAGTGGCTATGGAACTCCTTGCCGCTAGACGTCGCCTCCAACCCGAGATACGCGCTGCTCAATAACAAGATGCATGGTGAGTAGATTTTCATAACCAGCCATTTTCTATTGACCGAGCGAACGCGAAGTCTTTGCTTCAGCTTGGACAAAAAACCTTTCGTATGTCCAGATGTCTATCCGTTTGTTCTCCTCTACAGGTAACATTTCTCAATCGATTCTCGTGAAATTTTGTGAGTAGGTTCGATAAATTTTTAGGCACTTTTTAGTCGAATTTTTGGAGATATGTAAAGAAAAACATATTTCATTCGTTTCGAAAAATTATCAAGAATGTAATAAAACTTTTTTGCTAGTGGTGCATAGCATATTTTTATTTTTAGAAGACTCAAAAGTTCATAGTTTAAAATCGAATATTTCTGGCCAATAATCGAAAGAAAATAATAAGATTGTGACAGAACCTAGGACTGCGTCCCTTCGGCCGCATACGAAACCATATGTTCGTAACAGTTGCGAATGAGGAAAAAATATACAATTTGAGATACTTTGAACGCGTGGGGTACATACAGTTCACGGAGCCACTAGTGTTAGATTTTTCCATCGCTTAGCGTAGGCTTTTCTTATGGATGGTTAAAGCTCCGTTATGCGAAATCATTTGTCTCTGTCTTTTTCTTTACGTGTAAAGAGTATGGAAAATAGCCTCACTTCTGCTCTTTTTCGATGTTTTTCGTTGTTTTTTCATCATTATCTTTAGCACAATTATCTTTCTTGAAAAAAGTTATTGGAGCAACTGCAAAGTACGTTAAATTGTATTTTGATGTAGAATTCAATACGTTTACGCTATTATTAACGCCAAAAATATGGCCCGCGACAAGCGCTTTTGATGATATTCTGATTTTTTTTTACAATCATCTCTGAGGTTTATACGCAATTTAATATTTGTAGCAACTAGGTAAACTCTTTAGCTTTTCGTATGATTTTTTTGGTGGCTACAAGTTTACGTTTTCTATACCTATATAAAGATATGGCCCGCGCAAACCATGTTTTCCCATTACCGCCCCTTAAGGAGGAAGGCTTGACACACGCAGGCCCAATGCGAGGAGGAGTGCTCGATATAATAAGGGTTTGTCAACCATCCCATGACCGAACCATGACCTTGCGGAAGTAGCTTAAGGGTCCTATACAGCCGTCCACTGTGCCGCCGACAATTTCATTTTGTTACTCTAAAACCAGTTTAATGAAAAGTGGTAACAAAATTTTTCTTCTTATTTTGTCACTTATATTAATCGAACAACTCTAAAACTTTTGATTATTGACCGAGCAAATGCGAACCGCGGATAATTAATGATTAAACGAACTTACCTGTAAGTGAAGTTCTATCATAATTATACGAAGGATTCGTCCGAAGATATTAGTATATTAACACATGTAGTATCGCTTGCATGTATCACCACTTAGCACGTTATTTTAAAGTAATAACCTAAAAAAACCTAAAAAAGAGAAGGTTTTTGACTTAAAATTGACAGATATTTTGACATTTCCGGTCCAAGCTCGCCCCGTCACTACTACACGCCAACCGCTTCATTTAGTTTAAAGTCCAAATCCTATGATATTTCCTCAGTTTCTTCAGTGGGTAAATAGGTAGTTATTGTAATTTACAATAATGAGTAGGGAGGGTGGGATTCTATACTAATATCTTCGGACGAATCCTTCGTATAATTATGATAGAACTTCACTTACAGGTAAGTTCGTTTAATCATTAATTATACTTCAGATTCGTCCTTCGATATTAGTATATTAACACATGTAGATGTTGAAAGCATTAAAATAAGAAGATGGAAATATCATCTCTTATGTAATTAATTACTCTTTTAAATTCAAAAAAGAAAACCAGACAAATTTAACATAATTCTTAATGTTTTGGTAGCAAAGATGATACCTACAGATGGTTGGTACCAAAAAAAAACAATAAGCAAGATTGGTCTGGAAAATTCAGTTTAATTATCATTAATCAATGATATCTTGCAAAGATAGTGAAATCATCTACCATCTGTTACGTGGAACGTCTATAATAAAAAAAAATGTAATGGCTATATAGGTATCGGCGTACGTCAAGTGCTAAACCTGGTTACCATGGACTTGAATCTACTCCACTATCATTGAATTTTAAATTTCAGCAATCCATTATCTATATTACATAAATTTTTTTTTTTTGGTATTATTATATTTATTTTATATTTATAATTAAAAAGAAGTGATTATACAAAGTTTATAATAATAATAATATGTAGCATTCTCGAAAAAGAAGGTAATTATTAAATGGTTTACTTGTGTCAAATTAAGAAGAATTAATGTTTCATACTTGAACTAAACAGATAATTAATTGATTATATTGTTTGCATTCTATTTGCAATAGGAAAGGTACCTAATCAATGTGAAACTTTCTTTTTCTTTTTAAAATCAAAAAGTTGAAAAGTTGAAGAGCTAAATTGGTAAATATTTAATAAATAGTAATAAAACTAAGATATCCATTGTATTTGAGCAATGTAAGTCTACGCAAAGGCGTAGTTAAATTCTTTACTGAACCTTGAGATTAGCTCATATTGTGCAATCAATAATGAATTCAATATTAAATAATACTAATAATTGTGTTACACACTTCTGTAAGAAAATTTGTGTTTATTTTGTCTATATTATTGTTTTGTAAATAATGGATCCATTTTTATAACCAAACTCTGTACTTTCTGATAGTATCAGCAGACAGAGAAACTTCAATAACATGTATTGCTATGTTATTGAAGTCCCTCCGTCTGGAATTTTACAGGTAAACACCTGTAAAATAATATCACCTTGATAATGTTGTACAAACCAGTCTAATTGTGCATAAATTTCCGTCCCTGGAATTGGAAGTTATAGGATGTAAGTATTTTAAATTAGACACTATATTACATGTGAACTATGGGTACCAAGGCTTAAAGTTGTGGCGTCATGATGGCATAATTGTAACAACTCGTGCCTAAGAAACTGGTGAAGAAGAATAAAAACAATAGCTTGTCCGATTGATAGTGACAGAATTGTCTTTGTAAAATACTAAACAAAAATAGCGTTGTGAAATAGAATCTAAAATTCGAAATAATCATCTTTGGGATCCAAATGCTAAGAATAAAGAAAAAATATTTCTTATTTCTTTTTTTTTTCTCTACTACTTAATTCGACTTGCATTCGAATTTACTCAATTTTAATCCGAGGTGATTTAGGTACCAAAACTGGTGATAATTTTTTGAATGAGTGAATCGAATAATTTCTATTTAGTATCAGATTAATAACGTCTAGAATACTTTACACTGAACACAATAAAAAAAAATCAATGAATAATAAGCTACATGTTCTAGCTAGATAATTTATATGCAATCATTTATCAATTTTTTGATTCCTGGGCCACCCGTGTCCCCCAGTCTACCCCGTTGTTGAGAGGTACCAGAGAAAATAGCCCACAACTATGTCATCTCTAATTCGGTGTAAGTATCGATGACATTTAACCATATAAAGTAAAATATAATACTATACCGGTATCTACAGGTTTAATCAATTCATGAAATAGTCATAATTTAAGCTATTTTGCATTTTTGTGAACGTTGTTCTTGTGGAAGACCTTAATGTAAAGTTGTGAAGGTAGTTGCATAAAAAAAAAAAAAAAAAATTAAATGTATTGTGTATTTAAATTTTTTTTAAAAATGTTCTGAGACACATTGTTAGAGTAAATATAATATCCAATATAACAGGGAAATAATGCTGTCTAAGAAGTCATAGCCGGCGGCAGTAATTTTGTAAAAATATGGGCACTACAATACCCAAAAGAAAAGTATATTTCTATCACTTTTCATATCAATATTAGAACCATAAAGTTGATGGGATTTCTAAAATGTGTTTTCTTACAAACAATTACCATTTTTAATATTGGTTAACTTTTGTACTGTTTTTGTACTGGCATTTCTAGAAAGTGTTTTGTTACAAACAATAAGTTTTTATTTTTATTATACCTATAGTATAACTTACACAGTTCATAATAATATGACTTCTGTCAGATTTTAACTTAACCTGATATGACAACCTGATAAAACATTTTTTCTCGAACAGAGATGTTGAACATTCAACTAAATGTGTAGTTGACAAATTATTGTTTGTCACTAAAATAAATACGTATTATGTGGTTGTTATGCATTCCGCCCGAATTTTAGTCATATTAATATTAGAATTTAATATATATCTGAAGATTGTACAAGTGAGTACGAGTGAGTATAAAAGAAAATAATAATAATCTAAGTGTCCTTCGTAGCGCAGTGAAAATATTATTTCCACACATGCCGAATTTAGACGATTACCGGCTCAAACAACTATGTGGACGCCTATGTGACTGTAGTTGGCGACCACTGCCTGTATTCTCTGAATACAGATAAATTCCGCACCAGATTCCTTACGAGTGTCCTTACCCCGTGTACGATGATCGAATGTGAATGTTGACGAATGCATCATCAGCAAGTTTCAATGGACCGTAACGGCCGCCTGCGGGTCTGCTGCGATGACGAAACAAATCTTTGATGGAGCTTCCTCGCCGCGTCTCGCTGTTCGTTTGCCGTCGGAGATGAAGCATATGTCATACCTGGCTGCATGTTTCGTTTGTTGTTTTCAAGTTTAAATTGTTTTAAACAAAATGTACCAGCATATAAATATATGAATCAGTTTTAAAATTTGTTTTATTAAAGTACTGCGCCCGGTTTACTTACAGTTTTTTCGTTGATCAATATCGTTAACCTCAGGCCTGTGACCAATGCATCATTCATATTCGACTCAACTGTTGGTGGCCTTTTAAGTCAACAGCATCAATTACACTAGAGTTGACCGTATATTGTCTATAATAGAATGTATATTGTGCACAACAAATGAATGTTGCAATGCCCCATTGTATAATGTAAAATAAAAAGTGTAAGACACTGTCTTAAATTACTGTTATAAAAAAGGTGTTCTATACTGGAAAGCTGCTCCTTAAGCTTCATTATTACTATAATATATACTTGGCTAATAATTTCTGCACATCAGAATAATTATCATTAAGATCAATCAATTTATGTTTTATACACACAAAGTCAATTTGAAAATTAATAGACAGATAATTTGTACATTGTACAAGGGCATAGCTTAGAAATAAATATACTAATTAGTTAGTGATTAAATATAAATAATAAGCCTGAAACATAGGATCTCCTAGTTAAGGCAAATGTTTAAAGTTTTTGCTTATTAAAACTGTGTACCAATAAACACTAACTGCATTTATGGAAATGTAAGGATTCTATTATTCAATTTCTTATTGAAATTTCTATCAGCAGGCCCATGTTAGGCTTACCTATATTAATAGAAGCTATTTCACATGAAAATTGTGAAATATCAGGTATCAGCTAGTTGCTGTATAACTTATTATCTGGTTCCATGAAGTTGATAAATTTTAGCATATATTTATAGCTCTGCTTATATGCACGTTATACTGGCAGTTTTTCGTTACAGTTGTAACAATGTGTATAATAAAATCATACATATGTAATTAAATTATATTAATTTTGCAATTTCAGTACCGATGGTACTCTATTATTTCGTTGAGATCAACTCAACACCAAGGATATCTATGATATCAAAATTCATACCTGATGAACTAAGCTGCTGTCAGGGCTGCTGTTGCAGCTCCAGCAGAGCAGCCGCCTGACTGGAAGGTGGATGGCGGCGAATTCGGCGGACGGCGGAGTCACCCGATTGGTGCTCGGCAACGGTTCCAACGTGGTAACCTTTAAGGGCAGCCTGCTTTTTACACTGTCGCGTCATCAGGGGCACTTTGAGTTGCAGAACTTGTTGCAGTTGCGTTGTCTGACCTATCTATGCGGTGAAATAGTCCAGTGTGACTATTTCGAGTGCAATAGATATTTGGTTCATGCCTTATTAGACACATGCCTTATGACAGAAAGTAGCCAGTATGGTAAGTTCGTGTCAGACAAATAATTAAATGGTAAAAGCCCAGTGTGGCAGTTACGCATTTTTAAATCTCAGCAAACAATGTTGTCTGGGAGAGAATGCTTTTAGCATTAAGTCCGCTCTTTTTGTACCCATGTACATTAAAGTAAAATAAATATATATGGTAAAAGCCCAGTATGGCAGTTACGCATTCATAAAGGTAAGCAAACATTTATGCAGTTAAGCCAAGTAAACGGTAAAAGCCCAGTCTGGCAGTTACGCGTTCAAGCCAAATGAACGGTAAAAGCCCAAAATGGCAGTTACGCATTTAATAGTGTTTCTCCATCTGGTATTTTTCTTCTTGTCTTCTTCCGTCTTGAAAACATTTTTCCTTTCTGCACGAAGCATTTTAATTTAACTAAGTATAATTAAATTTTCACTGTATAAACTATAATTCTGAAATATTCTCACTTTGAGATTGTATACGTGCGTCCGTGGCGAAGCACGAAAAGCGAATGAAGCGGTTGGCGTGTAGTAGTGACGGGGCGAGCTTGGACCGGAAATGTCAAAATATCTGTCAATTTTAAGTCAAAAACCTTCTCTTTTTTAGGTTTTTTTAGGTTATTACTTTAAAATAACGTGCTAAGTGGTGATACATGCAAGCGATACTACATGTGTTAATATACTAATATCGAAGGACGAATCTGAAGTATAATTGTTGTTGGATACGTCTCTGCTTCAGCTTGGGCGCAAATATGCTTTCGTATGTCTGTCCGTTTGTTCTTCTCTACAGGTCGCATTTATCAACCGATTCCCGTGATATTTTGTGAGCAGGTTCGATAATTAGAGCATATTTTGTGTCAAGTCATTTTTTCGAAATTTTTCGAAAAAATAACACCTTTCAACCATTTCGAAAAATTCCATCTATCCACTTGACCTTTATAAAATGTTACAAACGCGAAGACTACAGCTAACAGAGCCACTTGTTTCTTTTATTTATTTTAAAATGGTTTTAAACGTTAAATGGCCACTTTCTGTGTTGAGGTATCCTACGTACCGTACCTACACGCGCTTTTTCTTCGATTAAGATATTGGCACCCCGAGCGAAAGTGGTGCCGCGGTGAATTTTATTTAATATTATAATTCTAATACACAATTTTAATAATGTGTTACGTGGAATTTTTAAGGCCCACAGTCTAGTATTTTAGACGGTATCGTTACATTCCCTCGTAGTCACTGCTAAAAGTAGATAGCAAAACTGCTAAAAGTGAAAGTTGACACATTTGCTATCTACTTCTACGAGGACATGTAGTGATACCTTCTAAAAATACTAGATCATGGGCCCTAAAAATTCCATGTAAAACATTATTTAAATCTTTTTCTATCAATAACTTATTAAGTAAAAACCTCTAAGGGCGCCACTTTCGGTCATACAACCGCCTTAAGGATTGACTGACTGCATCCCAATCCATTTTCATTCATCTACCATCTCACCTCTGTTGACCTTGACTGTTCTGCATAAATTAATAGACTATGCCTAATCTGATACAAATAAACTAGTAAGCAATAGTTTTTAGGGTTCCGTAATAGCTAGACAATTGAAATTTCCACAGATCTGGGAGCACGGTAATGCTCCCGCCAAGACGAGCAAGCGAAGCGCAAGGGCACTACCTAACCTTTTCTCGAAGCGCTTCGTCATTTTTTGGAACCCTCATTTCTTGGGTTTGGACTGGGTTTGGAGTATGCCAGATAAACGAAATTCTCGGGATTTGATATCAGTAATAAACTTATTAAACATACAAAGTTTTAATTGCATAGCTCTTATAATATAGATTTTATTGAAATCTAAAAAACCCCGATTTCGTCACTGACTCACTCACGATCATCAAAACTCATAGGTTACTTCGTGAAATCCATAGAAAACTGAAATTTGGTATTTAAGCTAGTATTAGTACACAAACAACAAAAAAAATAAGAAACGTACTTTAACCCCCCAACCGCTTAACCGTCATAACTTGGGTTTGAAGTATACCAGATAAACAAAATTCTCGGGATATTATGATGTCAGTAGTTAACTTATTAAACATACAAAGTTTCAATTGCATAGCTCTCTCTAAGATTATTTATATGTATAGACAGTCGAAGCTACGACAGTGTCGAAAAAAATATCACCCAACAGTTGGGTGACCAAAACACGCACGCATTGTCAGTAGTGTTACGTTACGGGGCCTTTTTATTACAATACTCTTTGGACGCGATGATGCTAAAAATGCACACCACCTTAAAAAAGTTGGCCTGTTTTGTTTAATACGTCAAAAGCCTAAGACTCTATCTAGACATAGACATATAAATAATCTAAGAGCTCTCTCATATCATATAGATTTTATTGATATCTAAAACCCCGATTTCGTCAAAACTTACTGATAATCATCAATATTCTTAGAGTACTTTCTGAAGTCCTAGAAAACTGAAATTTGGTATGTAAGCTAGTTTTAATACACAAACAACAAAAAAAATATAAAACTTGGAACTTTTACCCCCCAACCCCTTAAAGTAGGGGATGGAAGTTTGTATGAGACTTCCGCAAGTTTTGATGATAGAGGTTTGAAAAATGAGACTTATGTATCTGAAAAATCTTTAAATATTTAGTAATTATTTTTAAGACTTAGTAACACTGTTAAAGCAACGGAAAAAAATATTCTTAAAAAGAAATTAATTTCAAATCATAATTACTTCTTTCTTGGCGCAAACCTCACGCAGACTCAGACTCTCTTTGCACTGTCACATTCTACGTCAAAGAGTAAAATAATATCACAGCATAAATGAATTAGTTCTACCACAGAATAAAATAAATAATAGTACAAGTACTCTGGTTAATGTTGATTGATTTTACACGTTTTTAGACCACAATTCTGACTCCACCTTGCTTTTCCGGTTTATGGAGAGTTCTTACAAAAAAAAGTGAAATCCCTTCAAAAACATTTTCATGTATAGTGTTGCCAAGACTTCCATATGGCTCGCATTGTCAAAAAGTTATCAGACCTCGTGTAGAGCCAAAGTTCTTTCTTACTCTACGCGTCCTAACTCTAGAAGCCCTAACTTCAAAAACTCTACACCTTAGTCAAAATATGCGGCTTGGCCATTTCACTACAAGGAAAACTTTATTCACTGTTTTTTTTTTTGGGGGCTCTCCACCTTAGGGGCTTTGAGCCACCCTCCCCCGCGGGGGGGGAAGGAGGCGGGAAATCTTCATTGGATACCACCTAGCCGGTTGCTACCGGACTAATCTGGTTATGTCAGACTCGTACTGACTAAAAACCGCCTTAATCTGGTTACGTGCCCGGACAGTCAACGAACCTTCATCCGGAAGCGACTGCCCTCCCTCAGGGGAGAGGACAGCGCAGACGTCACATTTCACCTAGGTGATTGTGCGTCGAAAGACGAGTAACTATTAAGCTGACTCCCTGAGGGGGATCGATCACCCAGAGCGGGCGGGGAATTCACTGTTCATTACTTTTCTGATAAACAAATAGTTCATGTAATAACGAAATGCACAAGCATCCTTTTCTGGCAAACTTGAATCGTTCACACTGAACGAACATCAATACAGCTTTCATTTGTTTCTCTATTGTTTTCCAACTATTTCCATCTTTCATTTTCTATCATGAAAGATGTTTCTCAAACACTTTCAAAAAACCGACTGACAACTAATAACCTCGATGGTTCGAGATTACCATGAAATGTTCAAAGACAATGTCAAACTTTCTAGCTCTTAATCTAAAATTGAATCTACGAATCGATCAGGTGTATCCAGATAATAGGGATGTTGACTTATGAATAAAATAACGAAATGCTAATAAAAATCGTTAACATATCAAACTTTTGGAGTAGCTTGTAGGTATACCTCTTGATTTTATATATTGCGTATTAATTGTTTTATGACCCTTTAAAGTTGGGTGGACAAGTCCATTTAAAAAGTATAAAATTTGTTAAAATAAATAATACATTTAATTAGTCCGTAAAATTTATAGCAAATTTGTCAAAGAAACCATTTTGATAAACATAATATTTAATAAAGCTGCCGAACAAATTTCCTACGCGTTGCATACAACGTAGGAAGGCGTGACGTCATAACTTGGTAGCCGTTAGTATGGAGCATTTTCGGGTGAGTCCAATTTTGTGCATTTCAAACTGTGATATCTCGGGTAGTTTTCATGCTAGCGTAATAATTCTTATACAAATGTTTCTTTATTTTAGGGGTAATTTATGTAACATAAAATAAAAAAATAGTCAACATGCCTATTATGCTGATATATCTTAGAAAGGAAATTGGCTTCATTTCTTCATATGTTAATAATCTTATTTTTTTTATATTCACGCCATATTGTATACAAGGTGTTTGGTAGTAGCCTTATAAAGCCGAATATGGTAGATAGGGACTATCTAACTGAACAACTTTTACTATGGGCCCAACTCTGAAACCGTGAAAAAAAATCAGCTGTTTCATACAAAAATTAATAATGAAAATATCAAAATGTATGAAATAGCAGATTTTTTTTCGCGATTTCAGAGTTGGTCCCATAGTAAAAGTTGTCCAGTTTGATGGTCCCTATCACCTATTTTTATAAGGCTATTACCAAACACCCTGTAGACCGCGTCACGTAAAAAGACCGCTCAACGACAAGTGAATGAATGAACGGAACGTCAACGTCAGCCATCGTTTACGTGACGCCTCACTGACATGAAAAATATTTGTATCTTAACGGTCAGGTAATTAATTCATTATTATAAAAATCTAAACCATATTTTATATACATTTTGTCTAATAATTGTAATATATTAGTTACTCATACAAATAAATAACTTTCAATAACTATTTAACCGCTTTAGATGTAACATTTGACATGCTCCCCCCAGTACCTTAGCTCAGAATCGCCGAAACAGAGAAGTTAATAAAGAGGAGGGCTTAGCGGGAGTTATCCCGAATGACGCCTCAACTTTATTAAACATCCCCAAGCCAAGCCTTCGGATTGCCGTCATACACTTTGTATGGAGCCTGTTGTGTGTGAATTCATGAATCGGATTTTAACTAGTTTCACTTGAAAACCAACATTAGAAAGTTTCAATATAGGTGTTCCTTTCTACATAAAACTTATGAAAAATAAACCGGTCAAGAGCGAGTCGGACTCGCGCACCGAGGGTTCCGTACAATCATAAATATATTTGGATATGTTACTTTAGTACGGTCTTTAAAAAAGTAGGATAAACGGCAGACAGGTGGAAGGGCGAACAGGCGGACAGTTAAGAGTCCGCTTGCAAAATTTTTACGAGCGTTCGCTGCCCCCCACCCACTTATTTTACTCGCAACTGTCTCGCTCCCGCACTATATCGCGCGGCCGAGCGCTTTGTGTCCATCGTTCTGGCAGCGCCCCGGTTTCCGATTTTTAAAGTGCAAAATTTTCAACTGAGTTAAAAAATATATTTTATATGACTTTTATGTATCTCTTCGCCTGCAAACAAGGCTTGATCTGTTCTGAGAACACTCATTAGAATTATAAAGGTAAGTATAAACGTAAGTAATATAACTATAGATAAGTATTTATATTTTTGTGGCAAGCTTACATAGCTTAATAAGAAAGAAAGAAAATTAAAGAAAATGCTTTTTACTATTCCCCATTCAGTATATTCACATATTATTAGTTAGGTACTAAGAAGACAGAAAGAAAGAAAAGCTATTTATTGACCGTAAAACATTATAGACAGTAAGGTAATTAAAAATAAAAGCAAAAAAAAAAAGAGAACAATGTACCTACACGAACTTAGAACTAATTTGTGTGCGGCCAACTAGGCCCAACCTCAGCAATGCTACAGTGGCATACCGGAGCATACCACTGCAACGCTAGTATTCTGGAGGAGCCTACTTGGTGACGACAACCGACAGACAAACAAAAAAAAACAATTCTACTTCCTATAAAATACAGAAAAGACAATTTCAACGAAATAATACCTACATAATAATAATACCAACGCGATAATGCGATATCAGTGGCTGAGTTCTGGTCCTCAAAATTCAGCACTGTTTCTCTTCCGGTGACTGAAACTTTTCGATATTCCTTAGGAATTCGCTGTGAAAGGTAACCATATTATATGAATGAAACCAGGACAGGTAGTTTTTTTTATTTACTTTGACGTCATACGTTAGGTTAGGTAGGCCTTTATAGCGCGGACAGCAAGGGCTGCAATGATGACTAAGCTTGAAGGCCGAGAGCGTAGTTAAGCTTAGCTCGAGGCCATCATACATAACGTGGCCAGCAGTGCAGTCATTGTGGACCAAGGCTTGTATAGTGCTTTACTCAAAAATGCGAGTACTACCTACTATACTATAGCAGGTACTTATTATAATAACCTAATTTGAAAAAAATATACAAAAATGCAAATATCGGAAACGGTGCATCGGAGCCAAAAAATAAGGTTTTCTTCGACCCCCCTATGGTACCCCGGAAGTAGATAAGAAGTATTTATTGAAAGGTCAAAAAACGGTTAAGTGCGAGTTTTTCATGTATTTTTCTAAACTAATTTTACATAAAAATACAAAAACATCACCTGTGTAATAGGGGTTTCTCCCCTCAATGTACTAACAACACCTGCGCAGATAAAGAATGGGATTGAAAATGGCGGCACACCACGCTTACCACAACAAGTGTGACTGAGAGAGCGATAGGTGTGGCGTTTAGTGTGCGAGCGAGAAGTGAATATAAACGACGCCATTTTTAATCAAAGTCAAAGTCAAAAGTCAAAAATAGCTTTATTCAAATAAACTTAATTATTAAGTACTTTTGAATCGTCTATATTTTCCTACCACCCGTTCCAGACTTTTTTAACTGACAAGAAGAACGGGCGCAAGAAACTTATCAGCTTTAATAGCAATAAGTAACGATATTTACAAACTTAAATATATCGTTACCAGATAATTACAACAGGGTGACAGGATTATTGGCAACAAACATAGACTTATTATATTACTATCATTGGCAACAAAGTACTTATAGTAGTTATGTGTTACATCATTTCCACGCATTTTGATCTTTAATAACCTTTACCCATGAGCGTTTTTTTAACATGGTTTTTAAATTCATGCAAAGGAAGATCAATTACTTGTTGTGGAACTTTATTAATAAAGGATATGCCTTTCCCCATAAATGAACCTCTAGTTTTTGCAAGCCTAAATCTTGGAACGGCAAGTTTATCTTTATTTCTTGTATTAAACTGGTGATTATTGCTGTTCTTAGCAAATGAATCATAGTGTTTTCTTACATAAACTAAATTTTCATATATGTATTGGCCTGCCAAAGTTAAAATATTTATTTCTTTAAACAGTTCTCTCAAGGTATCTCTCCACCGAAGATTGTATATGCCGCGAACAGCTCTTTTTTGGAGTACAAAAATATTTTCAATACTGGCAGCTGAGCCCCACAATAGCAGTTCAAAAGACATTACACTATGAAAATAACTAAAATATACTAACCTTGCCTTTTCAATATCAGTTAAAAGCCTTATTTTCTTAACAGCGAATGCCGCTGAACTAAGTCTACTTGACAAGGCTTCGATATGTGGATCCCATTGCAGTCGAGAATCTAGTGCAATACCTAGAAATTTTGTACTTTCAATAAACTCGACTTCATCGTCATTCAAATTAATATTTAATTCCGTCTGCTCAACATTAGGCAATGAAAATTTTACACATTTAGTTTTTTTGGGGTTAAGTGCTAAATTATTACTATTGAACCAGTATGAAACTTTAGAGAGGGCACTATTTACTTCGTCCGAACAGTTATTACCTCTGTTAACTTTGAAAACTAAAGAAGTATCATCCGCAAATAGTACTGTCTCACATAAATTATTCGCGTAGTTGGGAAGGTCATTTAAATAAATTAGAAACAGCAATGGGTCCAATATTGATCCCTGCGGCACACCCATATTGATGGGGGCTCCAGTATATTCAGTTCAATCCCATTCTTTATCTGCGCGGATTGTACAATGTACTATTTTTCACCTATGTTTGAAAGAAAACTCAAAGGAAATTGCTGGTGGCTAAAACTCGACAATAATGAAATCCCATACAACTTTGTAGCGTCACCATTGGAAGACCGCGGCAACCTCGACTTTGCTCAAAGAAGGTTGTCAAAATATGACCATATTATAAGCGTTTTAAGTAAATAAATATTATTGTAGGTAGGTAAGTTAGATATTAATTTTCAGGTACCCCTTGCAAAATGTGGTCACCCTTTACAGCGAATCCTTAAGGATCTTGAGCGAAAAAACGCTCACAACGCGTTCTGGTCACTGCAAAAATGCCACAACGCGAAATCCGTGTCATGGCTCTTATAAAAGCGCACAGAATGCGTTGTGGTAATCATAGAAATACGATAGAAAGCGAAATTCGCGTCGTGGTCAACATACCAAACGACCACATCGCGTTGTGGAAACGAAAAAAGCCATATATAACAGAATTTGTTGCTAAATTAAAGCGTATCTGGTTTTGATTCCATTGTTATCTGAGGTAGGTTAGGTACAGTAAGTAAGTTGTTTATATGCAAAACGTCAGCATTGAGGAGCCATACAAATTGCGTTCTCCAGCACTACTGAGCTAAAAATTAAAAAAAAAATAGTAAGTACTTTACACATTTGCTGCTAAACGATGCATTAATTTTCTAAAGTATTCAACTGGTACTTAGCGAGTTCCAGAGTGGCTCCTCAAACCTGATGTTTAGACTGAGGAGCCACCTTTGCATTGATACCTCTCGTGATATATTATGATGCTAACTTCAGGATTTGTGCTACAAAATAATCTACTTTGCTGCTAAATAATGGTGTGACGTGGCTCCTCAAACCTAATAATGAACATATACGTACATCTTCGGATGTACCTCTTCCAGTGGGGGGCGATCAAACCTACTTTCTCCCGAGCTCCCGACTGGCAAAAAAATGACATTCGTGGTGTATTTAATTCACGCAAATCGGAAACCGTGGCGCTGCCAGAACGATGAACACGCGCGCTTTGCTGTTTGTTACCCATACCACAGTTATACAATCTTTATCATAGAAATTTGAGGGAAACCACCCTAGCCCTCGCGAAATCCCCTCCGTTGCTCTGCGCAAGTACATACGTTAAATAACTGTATAGATAGATTGCAAAGCAATGCTCGTACTGATAAAAAATTCGATGCGCGAGCGACACACGTCCTACCTCGACGGCGCACTGCGCAGTACTAACGAAGGCGGCGCCCGCAGCGCGCTGGTATTTAATCTCTTTTTTGGTAATAACAATAGTAATAATTAATATATACGATTTTTGTGCCGTCAGTCACTGGAACACGTAATTTCCTTTTGATTTACATAAATTTTGCTCAGAAACGATGTATAATTAAAGAGATATTTCGAAAATTGGCCTAAAAAGGACATGTTTTCAGAATAAAAAACTATCGAGCCAAACTCAATAATTTCTGAAATCCTGCCGTCATCCACTAAATGAAGGTCCATAAAAGCATATATCTGAATTTGACATTCATTGAGATTGTACAGACGTCACTATTTGAGTTCAAATATTGCCAAATTCTGGGAGCCTCCTCTTAATTTACAAATCTTAACCACAGTTGCTTATGGTGACTGAAAAACGTTTCAGCCGCTCCACATTGCAAACTGTTTATATTACTAAGTAGGAACTTATTCTTCGTTTATTCGTACGGCAAATAGTAGGTAATTTATATAAGAACCAGTCACCAATTATTACTGTAGTATTAGGTTGCGCCATCTCTTGACCGATAGTGGAACTATTTTAATTCGCAAGTCAGCATTCTTAGGTCACCGCCATCTGCTGACGGGTAGTGAAACTAAAGAATTCTTGTTTGTTTTTTGAATTTCTAAAAAAGTGTGTTATATTGAGACCTCGTTTTATTTTTCCTGTAATCTTTACGTAAACTACTATCACATAGAATTATTTCAGATTTTTCTCTTTGCAAACTTCGGAGATAAGGGGAGGGGAACGGTATTTTTTTTTACATTTTTCATCATAAGTCAAAAACTATGCGGCCTAAGAAAAAAGAAAAAAATGTTTTAAAATGTGCAAACAGCGCTCTTTCATATGATACCCCACACGCCCTAGTCACCTCACTTCAAATTTTTAAGACCCCTTTTCAGTCCCTGTTGTAAAAAAATATTTTTTTTTTTTATTTCTTTCTTATTTGCAAAATAGTTGGGCAAATCTCATCTTAAACTATTCCAAATTTCAAGTTGACACCATTAGTAGTTCTCGAGATATTCAGCTGTGACAGACAGACAGACAGACAGACTGAGTCACACCATAAGGGTTCCTTTTTTACCATTTTGGTACGGAACCCTAATCATAACGCAAAAACAAAATGTTTACCCGGTTTACAGAGTTTAGAATCAGAAGAATTTTATTTGTCCAAGGAATTTTGTTATCACTGTGCTTCCATTACAATTTAAATAAAGAACAAACAATTTTCATTTAAATATAAATAAGTATTCCAATTTCAAATCTTTTTTTATTTATTTCAAAATAAATTGATAAACTTTTTACAGAATCAAATGTCTTACCAATGGAACTTGCTACATTTTCGAGAGAGCTAAAGTTCGCAGCTTAGAGCAGCTTATACAGTTTCAAGGCATTACGCTCATCGTTCGGTTAGCTACGTAGTTGCCACTTGCTTTTAACACTCTGACATTTATTTAAAATAGGTAAGCAGTTTTGGCGCAACGGTGTTACCAGATATTAAGGATTTTTCCACTCAATTTGAATCTGCTTGAACAGGGACTCTCGAGCTCCTTTGTATTATGACCCGTTTCTTTCGGTTAGTAAATTGGATAATGGTAACTTTTCATTGATACTCATTTTGCCGGTTCACGTAAAATGATTTGCTTATTTATATCAAATACCTACATACTTAGACCAATCTAATTTACTCAACAAAAGTTATTATGACATTAATGTAAAACACGATTTTATCAAAGGTTCTTTGTTGTTTTGATTTTGCATTTTGTTTATTGTTTTCTTTTAAAGTTGATATGGTCACGATTCTTGATAATACTTACTGACTGATACATAAACATTTTTGTGTTTAAAAATAGATTTTAATACTAAACGTTTTAGTATTAAAATCTTAGTAGTATTTTAAAATAAAATTTCATTTTATTTCATTTCATTAGACGAGGTCCACGAAGTCTTCGTTTAATTTACTTTTAATTAAAAGAGGTGAAGCATAATATAATGGAATATTAAATTAACTTGTTACTCATAATAGGTACCTACTTTTATCTACACCCATGCTTTAAATCCTCTATAAAGAGTTCTGAAACGGTTAGCTTACAGCCAACATTACAATACCCGAGCGAGAAGATGTCGCGCTCCTCCCCGCTCCCACGCCCGATGAGTTACATTATGAATTTCAGCACAACATTTTATGACACTCTTTCGGATGATATAATGACAAAGAGGAAGAGGAAAGTCAAAGTCAAAACCCTTTATAGGGGATACATATCATGGGTGTAGATAAAGTCTTGTATGCAACTGTTTCATAAATGAATTAGGTATTAAAACACTCATATGATTAGGGTTACCATCCGTCCGGATTTGACCGGACATGTCCGGACTTTGTCCGGCTTTGTAATTTGTCCGGCTTTTAGATTGGGCGGTGTAATACTAGTTATAAAACATACATAGCAGTATAAGCTGTACCTTAGTGTTCGAAAGAGATGTCCCCAAACAAAATGTATGGAGTCTGGGCGACGTCCATGTTCACGTACAGTATACTTACCAAAAAAAATTGTTTTAGACATGATAAACAGTTTATATTATTCAAATAGGTAAACACACGATAAATCATCAAATTTGTGTAAAATAACTTTGTTTTTGGAAAGATTTTATCTTGTGCTTTAAAATGCAACAAAAATACCTACGTCATGTCCTGGCGGAAGATATCATTTTTCAGTCAGTTTGTTTTAGAAAAAAAATCGGGTTGCACTCCGGGAATGCCGGCAGAAGTGAAAACTTGAATATTAACGTTGTGCATTTTTGATATTTTAGAATGGTTAGGGAATAATTTTGCACGAATTGCTTAAATTTATCAGTATAAAAGTATTATCATTTATGAGGTAGAATACAATATTTATTTATTGCGCTATCGTAAACAAACATGACAATTTATATTACATTAAAAAGTTTATCTCTCTGAAAAATCAACCCGCCGAACGCCAAAATGACGCGTCGCCATTTTCGCCGCGCCCCGTAGAAACTTCCGCCGCCGGCTGTCTACGCTTACGAATTTTCGATCAGGGTCACGTGACCCTGACTGACGCGAGTTTAACATTTTTTCCCCATTACAAAAAAAGTGTACAACGCCGCTAAAGAATTTTCACTTCAATAATATGTCCGGACTTTTATTGAAATGTCCGGCTTTTTTTCAGGACTTTTGAAATTTTGAAATGGTAACCCTACATGTGATACTATATATATCACACGAGGCGAAATACCCCTCATTATAGTACAGTTGCATAAATAACTATTAAGAACTAAGTAATTTTGTGCTATTACCTCATTAGTTTATAAACCCACGCCCTTATTAATAAACAAAGAGTAATTTACACTTGGTTTAACAAATAATTTGGCTAAGCAATATTACTCCTTACATTTGACGTCTCAAAGTACTCCTAAGCAAACTTTTTAGTTAAACTACGTGTAAACTTAATCTCCGTTTATTAATAAGACGGTTAATGAAAATTGCGAGAACGTCTAGACTACAGAAAGATCTCCTAGGTATAAGTACTGAAATTTTCTTTAAATTTACCTACACTGTTGTACTGCTCTTTGATCTCTCCATTGTTGAAACTTAATTATAATAGCTTTACTTTTAAGAAAACCAAACAAGCAGCAATTATTTTTAAAATACTACTTATGTACGATTAAGAATAAAAGGATATGTTAGGTACCACAGTCCAGAAATCGATATAGCAATTTATTTATTTATTAACAAGTTATTTTTATGCAAGCTGAATTTGTACTTTGAATATTATGTAATGTATACCTATATGTCTCTGTATCTGAACACATTTTTAATATTTATAAGCATTGCTCAGTATTCCAAGTTAACTTTTTTAAAGCTTTTTTTATATCTTGCTTCAGTTTACATAATGGATTGCTTTTATGATTCACATTTGTTTCGATTCGACTCCTTATTTAATAATATTATAATATAATTACTTTACATTTAATAATATACAAGTTCCATTGTATTATATAGGAACCGTATATTTAAGGTGTACAAACCCGATCTCATCAATGCGAAACGGGTCACTATTCTAATAAAACATTTCATAATTTCCGATAGGAATTACCTTCCCAAAACCTTTAGGGAAAACCCTCAACGATATTAATCTTTTTTAATACATATTTGTAAAGGACTTTTCCTCTCCCCTAATCTTAATCCGTACCGAACACCTCACTTTATCCCGCAAATTACCCGGAAAAAATTGACAACCGGAGGCTCGCCTAATTTCTTAGTGAGCGAGCGACTCTTGTAATCGGTCGTGTTATGGTGTTCACTCACTGGAGCATTTACCTGTAACGTTACAGATTCGAGCATTATACTTCTACCGTGCAATACAGTACGCAACCTGTGATGATACAGTCTGTAATATTTTTTCAACGTATGACTAGTTATTTATAACACCAATATCGTTTCTTCTCTTTTTTTTGACAAAGTCGAATTAATTGACCGAGTCAGCGCTAGCGCTAGCGAAGCGCCTCTGTATCAGCTTGGGCAAAAAATTTCATATGTCCGTGGTGTGTGTCCGTGTCCGCTCCTGGTGAGCCTCACATACGAACCTCCTGCTCACCACCAGGGGGGAATGCGTAGAAGCAGTTTCTCCGGCTAAAAAAAACACTGTCCGTTTGTTTTCTTCTACAGGTTACATTTCTCAAAAGATTCTCGTGAAATTTTGTAAGCTGGTTCGATAATTACATAGATTTTTTTGTCTTTTCAGTTTTTAGAAATGTTTAAAATGGCGGAAATATAAAGCTATGTCTACAGCTCACAGAGCCACTAGTATTAACGTGCTGTACCATGTTTGTTTGTAAGTTAGGCCAGGAGTTTTTGGCGCCATTTAGTCGAGTGCGGTTCGGTGATTATTTTAATTATTTGCAAATAGATTCATAGTGGATATTGTGTCTTAAAATTGGTGCAGTTTTGTGGTACAAGTGTCTACGCAACTGAACAATATGTGGGATAATTGAAATAGGCGCGATCTTGGTTGTGTGAAGCCGAGACTTTTACTGTAGTGGTGGCTACCTCGGCAGAACTCACCGAGTAAACTGTCTGAATATACTTGGTACCAAATGCTCCGAGCAGCATTAGAATGCAATGCACCCGCATTCTAATGTAAACTGAAACAATCTACCACTGAACTATTCAATACTTGACACTGGCAAAAATTACTTCCAAGGAGAATGTAGATTGCCAAAACAAAAATAAGAAGAAGAAGTTAGGCCAAAATATATGATCAGAAACAGACGTGATTGGTATTGTCATCCTTCATCATCATCCAATCAACATTACAGGCGAATGCTCCCGGTGAGTGAGCCTCTTTATATAAAGGTTGTGTGTGTGATAAAAATCTTCACAGTCGATTGGCGTTCGTAATTGTGCCTTTAGTTGTTGTGGCTTAGGTATCGGGTCGGGTGTGTAACAACGCCGCGTTAATAATCCCTTACACACGGATATACACTGGAGGGCTGTAGAACCGGCACGTATTCCTAATTACTATTTATTTGTTACAAGTTACAACCAATGTACTGGCATAGGTTAGGAATTTCATACCACAGAATAAATAATACAACTAGTAAGATAAAAACATTGGTATTTATCGTGGTAACCTTTGCTATACTTACCTGTCATTAAAGGAAAGGTGAAACTTAATAGGTTTTTAATTCTTTCTGTGTCTGAAATCTTGATCTACGCAGGATATAGCACCATTTTATACCATTATTACCCTTTTTAGATTAAGTCTAAAACGTGAAAAATGAACAAATATAAGTTTCTTCTTTTCGGTAAATAAAAGTAACAGTATTAGCACATTGGTACCTATTAGATTATGGAATTAGTCACCTCTCAAACTAACACGCTCACTAGACATGAATTAAAATGGATACTAGCGCGGTTTTATTGAATGTACTTTGGTAATTAGTTGGTATTTAGTTTGATTTTCCCGATGTTTCGGCACCTTTGCAGCTGCCGTGGTCACGGGGGACTCAAGCTGTTCGTAAGCCTAAAAGTCAATGGATAAAATAGATATTTTAATGAATGTAATGTTTATTAGCCTCATGTTTAAGTATATCTAAAAATGAAACGAATGAATCTCTTCCCTATTCTAATCGAGTATGTACAGTTAAAAATTTTAATATTTAATAATTGGTCAAATAATGGTTGAGGTATGTTTTTGTCCCAAAATTTTACGGATTTCTGGATTTAGAGCTCATTCATAGAATTACACGCGCGTAATAAAAATATACTATCTTGTATACCTACGTAAATATTGAAAATAATGAATCAACGCACGCGTCTTGCTATTTTTGTGAGTTTGCCAATTAATCAAGATTTTTTTCAATATTTTCAAACTATAAATTTTTAACTTTTAACTACACATTTATATTCAGAAACGTGGTCTAAAATCCCCATTTCATTTTTAGATATAGGTACTTAAAAATTAACGGTGTATACTAAAATTAGTAATAAAATGATTTCACTACTAATTTTTCCAAGCACTTCTAGTTTACATAGATCCATCTCTATCCGAAACTTTGTTTTTGCCGAGACAATCATACAATAGTATTGTTGCGTATATCTCTGTTTACAGTTTACCTATTTGTTGAACTAATTCTGAACTAACGCACGATAACGACATTTATTGAAATAGTTCCGGTTTGGCATATCTTCCGATCCCAAAGAGAGGTAGGTATACCTAAATAAACATAGTATATCATCAAAGTTGTTTATTAGACATAGCTTATAAATAACTATTCAAGGCGTGGCAGTAAATCCTTACTAATATTATAAATGCGAAAGTCCGTTTGTTTGTTACGCCTTCACGTCTTAACTACTGAACCGATCATCATGAAATTTTGCATAAACGTTGTCAGGGGTACAGAGAAGGACATAGTACCTTTCATCCCGAAAAAAAGTATTGTTCCCGAGGGATAGCAAAAAAACTATTCACGCAGACGAAGTCGCGGGCGGCCGCTAGTCTAAACTATTTCATTTTAACTATTGTAGGTACTAAAAATGTTGCTCAATCACTAAATATTTTACTTAGATTTCATGTATTTGAAAGATTAATGTTTATTTAAAAAAAATAGAGACAATATAAAATATATTAAAGAGATACAAGAATACCGACATCCTTACCTAGGCATTCAGTTGAACTGAATTGGTTCTCATCAAAAAAGAATCCTAAGTGGTGATGACGTCATAACAAAAAAAACCAAGTAAAAACATAACTTTACAAATAATAAATAGTCGTTTGAATTTCATTATGTCTACTTATTATTTTGACATTCTTCAAACGGAAACAAAGCAATTATTATAATCGCAATTACTCAAAAATGAGACCACTTAAAAACCACTTACGTTCGATGTAGCGAAGAAAAAATTAAGCGAATAATTTAGTTAACGGTGGAACTTTAATTTTTGAAAAGTTCATTTGGGTCCGTACACTTGTCACTCACCTATAATCAAATTTAATTAAAAGAGGATGGGAATTATTAAAAAAACGTCTTGGGACGAATTTAATTTGCACATTTTAATGAGAGACTGGAATTTCCACCCACAATACGGTGAGATGGGAAATTTCAGGAGTACAGGAAAATGAGGTGGGTGTGTTTTAATAATATTATGGTAATAAAAAAATATTCTACGATATGCGATATGATTCTTATTGTTGATTGTTTTATTGTTCCTTTACTAAGCTAAACTACTAGATGGTACGGTTTTTTTTTTGTAGTAACACACTATATTATTTGGTTTGAAAAAAAAATACTTTTTAACGGATACTAGCGCGGTTTTATTGACCTGAGGCACCTTTGCAGCTGCCGTGGTCACGGGGGACTGAACCTGCTCGTGAGCCTACGCTCAAGCGATGAATTTTTAAAGACGTTCGGAAATTATTACTAAACAAAAATATTAATTGGTTTAAGTTAATGTTATAATTTAATGTTGTGAGTTGATTAATGCTAAAAATAGAGAATCTACTGAAACTACCACTACTTCACAAAAGTGGGAGGCCCCTCCAAAAAAGAAATGGCGAAAGAAAACTTGGAGAGGATTGCAGACCTCCGTCTTTTATATTTATTATTTGGTTTTCTTCTTTTTTTTATTGTTAAAGTAATAATGCTTATTGAGTGGAAAGGTGCAAGTATTGGTACCACTATTCATGATTTTGTATAGCATTCGGCATACAATGGTCATAGTAACGAATAGGCATACGACTATTTGCCACTGTTGCGTTGCTGCGAAAAACAGCTATTTCTTAATAGCGCATCTCATTTCATTTATAAATTCAAAACTAAGCATGAACTTGCGAACAAGTTTTAATCGCCATTAAATCTCTTACACAAATGTCCTCGCCGAAATGTTAATAATTTCAATTTTAACGTCATTATGCACTTCACGAGAGGTGAGAAAGTAATTTAAATTCAGTTAGGGTGACACCACGACGGGCGGCGCGGGGACGCTATTTAATCTTATTAATTTTAATTTATTCCTAAGGAATTATTTCTCCTTGGATGCGTTTGCAGCGTCGTCTGATTGTCTTAAAACTTATTTTGATAAATATTAATTAAAATTAAGCGTTTTGTGGTGATGAACTTATTTTGGAAGTTTTAACTTTATTCACTTGAAGATTCTGTTTAAGTTAAACACTTTTGCCGCAAACTAACTTAGTTTTATCTTTGTATTGTGACAAAACTTAGGATTTAAATAATTCACATAATGGTTTTTATAACTTATTTGAACTAACACTTTAATTGGCTTGTCTTCAAATAAATTTCGAATGATGAACCATGCATAATCCAATAGGTATTATAATAATTGTGTATAGGTATTATTTATACATTTTGCTCTTACGGAATTCAGTAGCTGAATGTGGATTATTACTTAATTTCAGTACTAATCATAACGATTTGAATTAAAAACATTAGGTAGTATGTACTAAAGTGTTAATGGGAAGTTGAAATTGTGAAACTTTGGAAATGTTGAATTATGATAATTATTTTCGTGTGAATTTTTCATTATGAGTCGTTTTTAATTAGCAAACGGTTGGCATTACACGCAAAAAATGAAATTGGATGGACAGTAAATATGAGATGAGATGGAAGGTTATGGGCGGAATTTTTGACAAAAATTTTCTTACAATATCCGGGCGCCCTATAACCTCTTTCTTGACAACACTTTTAGCTCATTACGTTCCGATACAAATACTTTCAACCCGCTTTAGGGCGGCCGCATATTATAAGAAAATTTCTGTCAGAACAATTCTGATGGTCGCCCAAAGGCACTCGGTGCATACAATTTGTATTAGACCCCGCACACTGTTAGAAAAATTCTAATGCTAACGGTGTGCGGGGTCTTATACAAAATGTATGGCACCGAGTAGCTACCGGCGACCATCAGAATTTTTCTAATAGAAATTTGTTACAATATGCCGCCTAAATCTACCGTAAGCTGGCAACACTGCATCTCATTATTTGATTAGTTTGACAGGCAACACCGATAAACGTTAGACAACAACGATATCTTTGGGAACGCTTTTAAAATGTCTTATTTCAGAATTTTACTACGTTATCCCATGAAAAAATACGTATTAATAGATCATTTATAATCACAGACTTATATATTTTTGTGCCTTTTGTAATTGTACTTGTACTTAAATACCTACTTACAGTCTAAACACCTACTCTTATTTTTACTTGAACTTGAACTTTTTAAACATTTTGCGTTTCCTAACAAAATAAAAAATAATGCATTGAAGTCGTAAAATCATACTGTTCATAACATCAACAACAAATATAATGAAAATACCAATACTAACTTAAACCAATGGTAAATAATATAAAAAAGCGCACTAAAATGGCAGTCAGACATAATAAAATGTAAAAAATATATCAATTAGGCTGTATATAAGAAAGTAATATGTTTTCAAAGCCGTAAAAAACAAATAGTACAACTTCACTCTGATTAAACGAACTGATTTAAATCTTATAAGTTAAAAGGCATAAAATCCACAATTACTTTTAATTGCGAACGCAACGTTAAGTGTAAACAGATATCCATTACTTTTTCAGGCCAGCGCCGGCTCATGTAAATCGGTGAAGAACAAAGAATGGCCGCTTTTACGGGCTTTCACGCCGCAGAATTAACAACTAAAACTTGCTGCTTGATAATAACACTCCGCCACGGATACAGAATATCACTAAATATGAAAATTTATTTTGTTAGAATCATTAAAAAAGAATACCTGGCCTTTTATGCTGAAGTATGTTTAATTAAGATGTATATTTAAGATGAAAAATTATAAAAGGATATATTAATATACTTTTTTAATTTTTCATATTCAGATTCATAGTCTGCTGTACTTTTTCACTTATCTGTGTCTGTGGAATCTGTCAACCAAGTGACAGAACTATGCCAAATTGGAAGTCAAATAGACATTTCGTTTTCTGAATTTCGAAAAAAGAAAAATATTATGGTTTATTGTCTGTGTGGTTTATGCAGCCACATTTTTAAATTTTATGGTGACTTCTGCCTTTAAAAAATTGAATGTGGATAACGAAACGTTTATCAATGATTTGTTGTTTCCGTTTTGTTTTCATATCAGAAAATATTCATTATTAAATAACTTTTTAACTATAATGTGCTAAAAATAATACAGAACGATCAATATAGTAAATAATTATTGGCTTAATAAAGCCATAAATATTAAGACCAAATTCAATGGCAAATTACTTAAGCATTTTTTCTTTGACGAATGCCGGTTCTCCTTTTTCCTTTTATTTTTTCATTATCTTTCCCTCCCTCTCTCACTTTCCCGCGCACACACACGTACACACACACCGTATATCTTTTACAACCCCTGTCTTTAATTTTTGTTAACATCACTCTGAGGTTAACATGAATGTTGATTGAACACATAAAAATGATACAAAACTTGCCATCTGCCAGAAAAACTCCCTCAATTGACTAAGCGAACCGTATTCGCGGACTTACTAAAGCGTGTTAATATGTGTACTAACAAAAGTATTGTGTGCCAACTCACAATATGCAAATGGCGTTTGCATATCATTTGCCGCTCACGTGTTTATACGTCGTCGCTGAGGAAGATTTATCAGAACAACGCTGTCATTGTATAAACATACACACCTGTTTCACGGTTTCATGGTTTAACAATACTCTGAATAAAGCTAAGCATAATAATGGTTGCAAAAATAACACAATACGAGTAGCAACAGTGGCCGGCCCAGTACCGCATTATTTTCCATCACTAGGAAACTTGGGCTGGACACATAGCGAGAAAAACCGATGGCCTTTGGGGCGGAAAGGTTCAGGAATGGCGACCGCGCACCGGACGACGCTCCGTGGGTAGACCGCCGACAAGGTGGACCGACGATCTATTGAAGATCGCGGGAAGCCGCTGGATGCAGGCCAAGCAGGACCGATCGTCGTGGAGATCCTTGGGGTGAGCCTATACCCAGCATTGGGTGTCGTGCGGCTGATATGATGATGATTTTGAGACAGAGTTCTGAGACATCGTTGACTGAGCGAGAAAACTACTCGCTCGGTGGCTTCCACGCTTTTCACTTACCGTGGTCGTTGCCGAGCGGTATTCTTGCTCTAGCGAATGTTGGTGCAGAGCAGCATAGGAAGAGATAAAGCATAGTTGTATAGCCAGGAGGGGGTTCAAATTCATCAGTATAGATAGACCTTTTCCAAGGATTTCCAAGATGATCGCTTCTGCCCTTACGAATCCAGCGGTTTACCGCAAACTTCGCAAACTTCGCATATTATTTATGTGACTTAAAAATCAATAATTTTGGTAAAATTAAGAAGACTAAAGTCTATTGATGATCGTGGAATTGGAAGAATACTTAGTCATTTTGTTTAGAAATTGGTCCAAATTAATAAAGAAGCTACAAGTTTTAATAAATTTACCAACTACAATCAAGATGGATTTCTATGAAACGGAAATGCTTATATTTATTATCCTTTATTCAGTGTGCGCTTTTATTATCTAAGATTTCAAGTGAATGCTCTACACCAGACACTATATCAATGCCAGAATCTCAACATACAGTTATCGCAATAAAATATGTTAACCTCCCATATTTCATATGTATGAGTTGTAACTTCGGCAAGTGCTTAAATATTCCACGTAGTATTACTTCCACGGAACAGACAAACTTTGGCGTCTAAAATATGAAATTGCAGCTCAACGCCGCTTCCAGAATTATCATTTCGGTGTACAGTGTACACTGGTAGGGACAGATACATGCTGTGATTGCGACCTAAGGGTGAGATTACGATTCATTTACATACAAATGCGGAGACCTTCCAAGTTTGAATGGACCTACGCCCGACTGTTGTTCTAGCAAAAAGCTTCCCTTAATTCGAACAACAATAACAGCGAGCGGTGAGCCTTGATTAAGGTCCGTCCTTTCACACCACGCCTAGTGTCATATCCAGTTGACGTCATTTTTCTAACTTCTATGTATAATAACTAAGTAACTAAGTAACTAATTATATACCTACTAAAATGTATAATATAACAAATTATTTTGTGGTTTATTGTTTTAATTGATATACAAATGAAATTAGTTTTAATTTTGTAGAAATGCTCTCTCATTGCAATATTAAAACAATAAGTGTTGACGTATTTTTGACACGAACATTTTTTATAGTTATGAATTTTTATTCATTCATTTGATCATGCTGATAGAAAAAACCGGCCAAGGGCGAGTCGGACACCAAAAAACGGCAAAAAAAAAACACGTTTGTTGTATGGGAGCCCCCCTTAAATATTTATTTTATTCTGTTTTTAGTATTTGTTGTTATAGCGGCAATAGAAATACATCATCTGTGAAAATTTCAACTGTCTGGCTATCACGGTTAATGAGATACAGCCTGGTGACAGACAGACGGACAGCGGAGTCTTAGTAATAGGGTCCCGTTTTTACCCTTTGGGTACGGAACCCTAACAACGAACTAAACCTGGAGTCACAAGAATACACTAGCTAGAGTTACAGAGGTGAAACTAAACTACACATTACATTACACTTGAGAGCAAATTAGGTAATGGACTCAGCTAGGTTTCTTTTAATTTATTTCCGACATAGAATCAGTTGAGATTCATTCAATGAAATTGTTACATTTCAATGATTAATAATGAGTTTAAAATGTACCTTTTTTGTTCTTTACATAAATTGATTTTATTTTATTTATTTTATTTTATTTATCGTTTTTGGACAGCTAACAGCTTATATACATACAGATAACAACAAATATGTATAACTAAAAGCTATTGACAAGCTACCACATGTAGAATTCAAAAGAGATTGATCATAAAGTAATTGTAGCCCAAAAGGGACAGGTGCGTAACAGTATAGTAACATTAAACTAAATTTTAAACAGTAACTTAATAACAGTCTTAATGCTGTTGAAAAATAAATCAATATTGGCGTCGGCGTTATTAATGGCGGAACAAGCTCTAATAAGGAAACTGTTATGCCTGTAGTTGGTGTGCATAGAAGGAATACTAAATGTTCTATATAAATCATTGCGGGGTGTTCTTGTAGGTATTTTAAAACCTATTTTATGAAGTAGTTCCGGACAATCCACTGAACCTCTAATCAACTTAAGTAGAAATGTAACATCTGCAATATTATGTCTAACATTTTGTGGTGAAAAAGGTTGAATGAAACTTAACTAAGTCGAATTCATTGCCAAGTGTATTTAAATTTAGTTTCCTCAAAGATTTCTGGGGTTACGATAAGTATTGATGGTTTGTTGGCAACTATAGAATAGAAATCCTTTGTCGATATAGCAGTAATGAATAATTTCATTTAACAGTGTCGCTGGACCAGAAGGAATTTTCAATCGATTACGTCCGATTGTCACTTGTTTCGGTTAAAACAAAACAAACGGAGCTTATTGGAGGGATTCGCAGTACTTTGTTCTTCTTTATAATTCTTGTTATAACAAGAACAAAAAAGTTGGTTGTATTTTTAGTTCCCCGATTCAAATGCAAAAAATCTGAGTCTGCTTGGGCGTTTCGGTTCTCTTTGTGAGTTATGAATATTGTTTTAAGTTGTTCTCGCTCTTTTATCGCACTCAGCCTCATTATGTAACTGACTTTCATGGATTTCTTTTGCCATTATTTTTTTAAACGGCGTTGTTATTGAATCTACATATTTTTTCGATTTGCCTGCGTATGTTAGTTAATATATACACATCAAATTTGTCTAAGGATACAGGTGTTATTTTCATACAAACGAAGTAACTTTGAAGCCTTGGTTTTCTGCCAGGGATGTACCGTGCTGTAATCTGATGATGGCCATCCAGGGAGTGAATGGAGTAGATTCAGATCGCTATACACACCCAACTGATCTCATCAGCATTTTAAAAGATTAATGGGTCAGAGATCTCAATTTCAGGATTTCCATACATTTTCATGCTATTTCCGCGGCTTTTTTAAACATGTCCATTACGTTTTTAGAATGCTAGTCAAATCAGTTGGGTGTGTATGGCAATTTGAATCTCCTTCATTCACTCCCTGGATAGCCGTCATCAGATCATAGCACGGTACATCTCTGGCAGGAAACCAAGGCTTCAAAGTTACCTCGTTTGCATGAAAATAACACCTGTATCCCTAGACAAAGTTGATGCGTGTATATATTTTTATTAATATTTCGGCCATAACTTATCTACATGATATATCACTATGTCAAGATTGATTCAATTATCATAAACGTTCACTAGAGTTATCCATACTTATATCATTTTAGGGTTCCGTACTTCAGAAGGAAAAGAATGGAACCCTTATAGGATAATTTTTTTGCCTCTCCCTTCCTCTTGAATCACTCTATCTATTTAAAAAAACGGCGTCAAAATCCGTTGCGTAGTTTTAAAGATCTTAGCATACATAGGGACAGACAGTGGGAAGCGACTTTGTTTTATATTACGTTGTGATCAATTTATTGTGTCTTCATCACATCACTCAAAATTATTATAGCTATGCAATTTCAATATTCTTCATTTATTTAGCAAAACTTAGCACACACAAACCAATAAAATGTACGTACCGTACATTCTGAATTTTCTCTCTATTTACCAAATAACAAAACCTTTTTTTTTTCGCTCGAAATCACGACTGATACCACATCAGCCTGCTAGCACAAAATAGTCAGTCTGTTATGCTGCTAGTGACTAGCTTTGAAACAAACGCGTAACACGATAACGTATTCATCGAACAACATAAAAGTATCCGCTTGGCAGACTTTCTGAGCACTTTTTCATAACTCTGTCAGCACAAAATATAAATTACAGAACTCCCGCGCGGAACAAACCGCGTTTTTCCGTTCACGCACACATAGACAGTTCGTACAGACAAGTACTGTAGCAGTGATACATTTATTTGGGGCCACACATCGATAGGTTCACAATTACCTACATTATAAAAACAAAAAAACGAAACTAGATACATAGATGTAAGTAAATGGCGCATCGTCGCGTGATGCCAAAACTGTGCCAAGCTCAGTATAAGCAGTAAGCGAGGGGCCTTGCTATACTAATATTCTGGAAGAAAGATTACGGTAGCGTTTTAGGATATAGCCGTAGCGTTTTAGGCAAAGATCACCCCCCAATAGATACCACATACAAGGCAACAGACGCGCACAATACATACTTGCTTTAGCATAAACGGCCACGCTTGAATGGAATCACGACTTCAGTCCCGACCAAATCTAACTGTAAGCACGTCCGAGTTCATTACAATTTCGAGAATTGTTTTGTATTGTAACCAAAATATATTTTAAATTGCTTCCTGTGCAGTGAAATGGTGTGGAAAGTCTGCTAAGACGCGACGTCAAGTTATCAAAAATATGGCATAACATTTCACCGGTAAAAAATTCTGCACAGTAAGTTATGCTAGATAAAGCAAGTAAGCGTTGTGCGCATCTGTTGCCTTGTATGCGGTATCTATTGGAGGGTGATCTGTGGTTTTAGGATATAGCCAGAGCGGACCTTCTGACTAAAATACACAGACTTTTTATTGTTGGCGGGCCTGCCAGTTTCAAGCTGCAGTTTATTGCGGGAACTTCCGCGCCGGAATTATTATATTAACAACAGTAGTTGCACTATCTGGTTGCTTTTGGCTGTGGCCAACTTTGCCTTTGTCGGACAAAAAGATAAGTGCCACTGTTTTGTGCAAAAACAGAACTATTTGGGGTGGGTAATTTACAATTTAGTTGTGGGTTGGTTTAAATTTAAGTACATTATTAATTCCTTATAGCGGAGTTTAAGAGATACCTAAGTTGTCTATCTGACAATTAACTGTATTGACTAACTAATCAATAGCAAAGGATGCTTACTTATCCCTATCTATTTATTCTATCTATTAGCATTAGTATTTTTGTGGTAGGTTTTTTAAGCCAGTATTTCTCTAGTTTTTGACAACACACATCAGTATAAGTTTCACGCGACAAAATAATCATTACCTACCTATCTCAATCGACACGAAAGGAATACTAAGCACCCCATTATAATTCAAAGCAAAGGAAAATCTCAGTCATACGCCTACCATAAACGGGCTGATATACGATGTCGTTATTACACAGTGATAAATCCCTGTCCACATTTATTCATTACGGGCACTCATTAACTTACTAGTCTTCATATAAGTGTCTCCAGAAAATAAGATCACCCTATATCACTTAATCAACCGCTGTGGGGCGTAAGTTAACCGGCCTTTCTTGTCTTCAGCGCTAAGAGCTAGATTAAATGGGTCCTGGTGATAAAGCTTCCCCGACCATTGTAAGGTGGTCCGTGGGTTTTCACCGCTGGACCCCGCTGTGGGCGTGTTAATGAATGGTGAAAGGAAGGCTGGGGGGTCGCACGTGGCTGGTGGTGATATAATGCCGCAACGACCCGGGTATTCCGTGAGACGTTTATGAATAGCGCTTATTTTTCTTTTAATTACGACCCCCGCTGTCCGCCGGCGACAACGGCTGTTCACTACAAATATTGCTTTGGTAACTCGCGAATACCTTACTGCGTTTTTAATGCAAAGTTGCGGGTTGCAAAGACACTATGTTAGGTATTTAGTTTCACTAGTTTTTAGGGAGCTATTATTATTGAAACTAGTATGGCGTTGAATTTTATTTTGTCCCATCTGCCGGCGAAGACTGGGCATCCTGAAGTCAATGGGGAAAGTCCGAAAAAAAATAGACTTTGCTGAATATTTTTTTAAAGGTAGGAATAAGCTCCCTGATTTTTCAATGCCCAGATAATTTATCCGTTTGATAACGTATTATGCCGTCAAATTGAAAATGATTGTCATATGTTTGTAAATCAAATTTTTTGAATGACTTTTATGTTATTCGGATTATAATTTAACTGACAGATCTGTTATCTGAGGATTTAAAAATCAGCCCCTAGTAATAGAAAAAAGTTTCAGAATTACCGGTTGCGTGAAAAAATAAATAAAAAAATAAAAATTACTTCGACTTTACAAATGTACGAAAGTAACAGCAGAATGGAGATTATACATTTGCCACCCTCTGCCACAACCACAACATTGGTATTATAAAAGCGTTTCAACACAAAGTATCAAAACACTTTTTTTTAATACGTGTTGTGGTTGTAGCAGGTGTGGCAAAGGTATAATCTTTATTCTGCTGTTACTTTCGTACATTTGTGAAGTCGAAGAGACTTTATTTTTTTTAATTGAACCGAAAATTCTGAAACTTTTTTCTATTACTCTACCTAAAAAAAATATTCAGCCTATTTGTTTTTTTCGGACATTCCCCATTACTTGATATTGGCGTATTGTGCACTTTCAAATCCCACGTCCGAAACAGCATTGTTTACTTACAAGTTTCTCAGCACAAAATATTAAGTTATAAGCATAAGAATAAATTTTGTTTATTCTTATGTTATAAGGTTAGTTAGTTGATAGGTAGTGTAGTACCTAATTAGGTTAGTATATAGTCTCATATCTATAGTTACGACGGGGCTGACATATGTCTTTTGTTTACAAAAGCAAAAACAATAAATAAATATAAAATGTAGGTATCGTAACCTAAAATAATAATGGTAATGGATATTCATTAAAAAACTCCCATGATGAATTTACAACTTATATTAGAATCTTAAAATTACACAAAAACTTATCAAAGAAAGTCAAAATTGAGAATAGCCGCAGAAAATCAAGAAATATAAGATCCTTTCATTTGATCAAAATATATTCGTAAAATTCCAAACAAGCAGCCAACTGTAGTAAACAAACAGAAAGTTTCACTTTCAATTTCATTTCGATTTGATTGCAAATGTCGTCGCAAATTACGAAGTTGTACAAAAGTCTGGACGTTAAATAAGCCTGTATTTATTCTAGATGGTTCTTTATCATTCGCCATGAGAAGGGTCGCCGTTATCCGGGTGGGCTCTATAGAATTTAAATTGCTCTAAATCCGGGTGAAATATTTGACAATTTATTTGTACCGGTTTTAATTAGGTACCGGGATCGACTTAATACGACCTCCAGGTACGCGATCGGCTTCAAGATAAGTTTATTCGGAATCCATGTTGGATTTACGAGAAACTACTGACCTACGTGTAATAAGCTTATAAAAGCTATATTTACTAATGAAGCTCTATTGAGTAAAGATAATTACGAAAATACGAAAATTACGTGATACTTTTGTCGCTTGAAAGGTTTTTGTCGGTTAGTGTAGCTCTACCATGAGTTGATGCAAACTGTTTTCACTACCGAAAACTATCGGATATACTACTCACATTCAATGCGAGTGAAAAAGAGAAAACAATAGTTTACGGTAGCGAAAACAGTTTGCATCAACTCATGGTAGGGTCGCAGGTCTATAGAGCTATCAGTGTTACTATTACAAATTATTAGCACAAAATAGGTACATGTGTTGCTAGTGATTTACTTTAATACATCGTGGAAATTTCAATCATTTGGTTCCCGCAATAGGGTGGTTCTACTCATGATTACAAGAAACTTTTACTATGGGGCCAACTCTGATAACGCGAAAAAAAAACTGTAATTCCATACAAAAGCGCAATACCTACTCGACCTTACTTAATGTATGAAACAGCTGTTTTTTTTTCGCGCTATCAGAGTTGGCCCCATAATAAAAGTTGCTTTCAATCATAAGTAGAACCACCCCACTGCGGGAACCAAATGATTAAAATTTCAAGATGTATATAAAAAAATGTCTCCATTAAAAAAACTACACTATCATAATCGTGCCCATAATTAAAAATACCGAACTATGCAACATAAACTTTAAATTACATTCTCAAAATGAATTACAGATTCCGGTATATATCTTGGCAAGGCAACGAAAGATGCACAGCAGCTACAACACTAAACTCGGCACATCTTTTGTCTCATTTTTGTCTTATCAATGTTCTGTACCAAGTCGTGCTTTCTTTTTACAAGCAAATCGACACTAAAAATAATGTCGTTATCACATTATACAACGTGTTACAAAAAAAACACCTGAACCGAATATGATAGATAGGGTAATGCATACAACCCCGGGAAATTATCATAAACCTTGAAAACCGCCAGTTTTTTTAAATAAAAAGAATACTTTTCATGATAAACTGTATATTGGCACCCTAGTGTAATTGTGTTTTGCTTTTGCCCATTAATGGAATTGATTTATCGAAAACAATAGTCTATTTTCGTGTAGGTTTGTTACTTTGCAGTTTTCCATACAAATAAATTATGATACCCCCTGTATAATTATCTAAATAAAAAATCAAGTCTTTTGAAACGAAGCATCGATTTTTAAAAGTCGTAAATCTCCAAAAGTTTTATGTTCGTTTTTATACTTAGCGTTAATTCAAAAATATATTGCTAAATAATAATGTACCTCCTAAAAATGGTGGTAAACGAAAATATTTAAATAAACAAGTATACAATATAAATAAACAAACAGACGGCTCAAGTACGTAGGGGTTGACGTGGCGCATCAAAGAAATGCGGAATGGCTGAAAGGCTGAATTTCACCGATCATAGACTGGTTTGCCTCGAGACTTTATGTGGGGCGCAAGTTAAGACACTTTTTTTTATTTTGTGACACTATATTTAGAACTGATGATATATTATATTCAAACGCATACTTGAGGAGTGACTTTTCAAAAGGGCGTGTTTCCATTTTTGATCCGAGTGGAGATTTCAACGGAATCGGGAAGTCAAGGTAAAATCTCGTCTGAAACAGGCAACAGCTTATTTCAAAACGCCTTGTTTCATATAAAAAAAATGCGTATCAATAAAGGAATTTTATACAAACCGGCACATTTTCACACCTAGGTAGGATAGCAAAGCAAGTGTGATAATTAACTAAACGCCGTATTTCCTACACATTTTTCATCCATATCATGGAATTTTAAACAAAACGGCATATTTTCTATTAAACTAAAATTAACAAAAGAAAGCAACATATTTTAGGTGAAATTGAATTTTTCTGTTTAAAAAAATTCATACCAATGGTAACACTGGTGTATCACGGTGACCATAGGCAAAAAAAAGTTAATTGTCAGTTAGCTGTCACTGTCAGTGTCAATAATTTTTGCACAAATTTTTTATGACGGTGATTTGTCTAAAAACTATTTCTAATTAATATAATATAATATATATTATATTAATTAGAATAATATATATAATACCCAACGTTACAAAAAGCCTTATTTCCTAATCAGTGTGTAATTAAGGGGCACATTTCCTATTGATTTTTATACAAAAGGTCTTATTTCCAGTTGTACCGACCAAAAGGTCATATTTCCAAAAACTAAAATTAAATAAAAAAACATTGACTGAAAAAAAAAGCCAAATGATCAACAACAACACTTAAGCAACGAAACCACATCAGTCAACGGAAGTCAATGAAACATTTATTTCTTAATAAATGTAGCGAAATGGGAGTCAGTGGCTTATACTAAGCATTTCATTTCAGTATCGCCTATGAATTGTACCAAATCTATTGGTATAACGTAGAAAGCTGAAGGATCAGGCCGACCGAGCGACCGATCTTTTTTATTTCATTGCCTTTGATTCAACATTCTAGCGGATTTGATTTTTATCTTCAGGGTATCGTTGATAAGGAAATATTGCCCTAGAGATATCCAAGCTATTGTGGAACTCAACAATGGAAGTGTGTTAGTATGAATCATATTTTATTTACTGTAAATATTGTTGTTTCACGCAATATTGAGTATTGGGTAGTTCCATAGTGCTTATCTGTTGTTCATTTCAGAATATCTTTCGTAATAAATGGGGCGTTTGTTGAATGACTGAATGAATCCTACTAATCCTACTAATATTATAAATGTGAAAGTTTGTGGGTTTGGATGTTTAGATGTTTGGATGCTTGTTCCTCAATCACGCAAAAACTGCTGAACGGATTTGGTTGAATTTTGGCGCACAGATAGTAAATAGCCTAGATTAAAACATAGGATACTTTTTATCCCGATATTCTCACGGGAACGGGAATCACGCGGGTGAAACCGCGGGCGACAAAATAAGTGTTATATTGATAAAAATAAGTGTTATAAAGTAGATGTGTTAATAACTAGTGACTCTGTGAGCAGAAGTCCTCGCTTTTTCGAAATTTATCCGCCATTTTAAGGAAATTCTAAAAACTGGATCGGCAAAAAATCCATATAATTATCAAACCTGGCTCACAAAATTTCATGAGAATCGGTTAAAATATGCGACCTAAACAGGAGAACAGCCGGACAGGCAGACAGAGATACGAAAATATTTTAGGCCAAGCTCGCTGGCTCTCGCTCGGGCAATTAGTTTACATTTATCAAATGTCATTACAATATAGAACTTCAAAATATACAAAATTTGAGTTACAGTCTTCAATTTTACTTATAATTAGGCTTCTGTTCTTTGGGAACACTTTTTAAATGTAATACAACATAATAGAAAAATCTTCCTTGTTTGATTTCGTAGTTTTTTCTTTCATAACAGTAGTAATTATAATAATTAGACTGTGGTAGTAATATGTATTGACAGAAAATTCCAAGTTGTAAAAATACAGTCAATAGTGATTAAACAGTTCTACTGTTTAATGAGCAGCTCTCTACAATGTTTATTCGCGTTTTACATAAAAAGATATACTAATGTGCTCTGGTTTGAATAATTATAATTCAGCAAGGAATATAATATTACTAGGTAAAATAATAGCCTTTTGGATATGGAACATCAAAATTAGTATAGTTGTTGTCAATTTCTTTTGTTTTGTGTTGCGGGTGCATACAATTGTATACATACAAAAGTGCATACAAACATTTGACATATAACTTTACATAAACTAGGTTTCGATCGTATGTTCTTATATATCAATGTGATTTGGCAGTTTTAATAACCTATTTTTTTCTTCCATAAAATACAGTGTGATCTTTTCTTACTCGTATAGTAGAAATTCACTATCACCCGGACATAAATCAAATGAGCACACGGGTGTCTGCACAGTGGAGTAGATTCAATTCGCACATTATTTTACAATTTATCATTCTCCCAGAATTGATAGTCGAGGATTGTTTCGTGCGGATCAACGGCTGCCATATTTCTTTGCCTATACGAAGAGTATCTGCCAACTAAATGTTCTTAGAATGACAGCGGTGTTTTGGTTGAAAAAACAATAATGGGCGAATGAATTATGATGCGTTTAGTTTCGTTGATTCGAATCACATTCGAATAGAAAATGGTAACGTTCAAACAATATCTATTATTTGCGTTCTGGCGTACCCGTATTCAACAACAATACTCAAAGGACCCTTGCCTATGTGAACACACACTGCGTTGAAATAAAGCCCTGTGATTGGTACGCTGTGCGTCCGCGGGGCACTATGAGACATAGGTCTCACAGTGCCCCGCGGACGCACAGCGGACGCAAACATAGGTTTGTGAATACAGGTCTAACGTGTAAGCATAATTCCTTGCCCACTCATAAGGAAGGCATGTGCCCCAGCAAACGGCTCATGGTTATAATTGTTTGTATCCAACTGTGTAAACGAATCGATTGGATTAAATTAACTTTCGATGACGTCATATATCAGTCAGCACTGTCGTGTGTTCCCATGTTAGACCTGAAACCATCGTTCGCAAATATGCAATGCAAAAAGACTTAAGTACATGTATGTAGTTCTATTCGTCCAAAATGTAGTTATAACAGGCAGGGGCGGATCCAGGATTCAAGTTTGGGGGGGGCCCTCGGAGCCTCGGGTCTAGGGTTACCTTACATAGATATCTATGTAAGGGAGGATGCCTTAGGATGCACAAAACGCCTGATTTTTCAGAAAAATGCTTGTCTATAGGATATAAAACGGCCGCGCAGCGCGATTTTTAGTCAGTTTTATCCACTAGTCTTGTACTTTTGCCTGTCTTTAGTAAAAAAAATGGCCACGCAGCTCAATTTTTAGACAGTTTCATTCACTAATCTTATCTGTCTTTAGTAAAAAAACGGCCGCGCAGCATTATTTTTAGTTAGTTTCATCCGTTATACTTGTTATACTTGCCTGTCCGTAGTAAAAAAAAACCGCCCAAGTGCGAGTCGGACTCGCGCACGAATCGCTCCGTACCAAAAAACGGCAAAAAAAAAAAACGTTTGTTGTATGGGAGCCCCCCTTAAATATTTATTTTATTCTGTTTTTAGTATTTGTTGTTATAGCGGCAACAGAAATACATAATCTGTGAAAACAACTGTCTATCTATCACGGTTCATGATCATGAGATACAGCCTGGTGACAGACAGACGGAAAGACAGGCAGACGGACAGCGGAGTCTAAGTAATAGGGTCCCGTTTTTACCCTTTGGGTACGGAACCGTAATAAGCAGCCGCGCAGCGCGATTTTTAGTCTGTTTTATCCACTAATCTTGTCTGTCTTTAGTAAAAAACGGCCGTGCAGCACCATTTTTAGTCAGTTTCATCCACTAATCTTGTCAGTATTTAGTAAAAAAACGGTAACGCAGCGCCATTTTTAGTCAGTTTCATCCGTTAATCTTGTACTTTTGGCTGTCTTTAGTAAAAAATACGGCCGCGCAGCGCGATTTTTAGTTAGTTTCATCAATTAATCTTGTCTGTTTACAGTAAAAAACGGAGCCCGCGCTACGCCATTTTTATCCAAAAATCTTGCAATATGTGATTTCATCCGGGCAGACGGGTAGCTTGCGCAGCAAGGTTTGCGTGATTGGAGCATGTACGCAAGATTTCACAGCGAGACTCACTAAACAAAAATGCCTGTCCCTGCTTTGCTCCAGCCGCAAGCCTTGAAACCGTAAAATGCTTGTCAAATGCGCCAAATGTCTGTCAGATGGTAACCCTACTCGGGCCACGTTTTATGATTTAAAAAATAAAGATAGAGGCACTGACACTACCTACATAAAACAATACATTTAAAAAAAAAATTAATGCAAGTTCAATGTTATCCGCAAAGGTAATGGGCTTCGTGGGGGGGGCCATGGCCCCCTTGGCCCCCCCCCTGGATCCGCCAATGATAACAGGCAAAACTAAACTCTCTTCCTTTTTTTGCAATGTCAACGTCATTTATCATTAAAGTTCCTAAAACTTTACCATGTTTTAGTTTTTTTTAATTTGAAATTTTATATTGAATGGTAACACAGCAGTTTGGATTTTTGCATATTTTTACCGACTTCAAAAGGAGGGAGGTACTCAATTCGACCCGTTTTTTTTTTTTTTTTTTTTTTTTTTGTTTTTTGTATGTACACCGATTACTCGAAGACGGCTGAACCGATTGAAATGATTCAAACGTTATTACATTAGGTAAACTTCCAAGTTGGTCCCATTTTTTGAAATTTTGAAATCGGTTCGGTACTTTTCAAGTAATCTTGAAAAAAGTACGAAAATAGTATGATTTTGTGTGAACTACCTCGATGATCAGTCGTATAACTTCTTTGTTTATGAACTGAATAAGATAATTATTTTTTTGTTGGAAACGGGATATCTTAAGTGTAGTTTTTTAACCGACTTAAAAAAAGGAGGTTCTCAGTTTGACCCGCATGTATGTATGTTTCTCCGCGATTAACTCACGTTTGGCTGAGCCGAATTTTCTACCTAAATAATATACCTACACTACCTAATACAAAAGGTACCTACACTAAAAATAAAAAAATAAAAAATTATTTAAAAAAACAAAAAACCGACTTCAAAAAACCTACCTCGAAGAAGCAAGAAATAATATTCGTAATAATAAAAACACGTCTATTGAAGTCGGGTGGGGCTTTTAGAATAAAAAAAGGAATCTGTAGGTATTCCAGCCCCACCCGACTTCAATAGACGTGTTTTTATTATTACGAATATTATTTCTTGCTTTTTCGAGGTCGGTTTTTTGTTTTTTTATCCCATCGAACACACTTGATATTTAGCATTACTTTAATACTAATCTTGATAATTATATCTATCATTATTAGTGCCACATTTAACGTACCTAATGCTTCATTATTTAGGTCACATCCAGCTTAGTACTCCAACTACGCATGTAACATCAAAACATACCTTTGTACAGACCCGCGTTCAGCTCATGTCCCCAAGTAATTATGGAAACATTTTCGTTAAAAGGAATTTTACCCCGGATTCTTGCTTCGGAATTCGTCCTTTCTCGTATTTCCAAACTGGTTTCCTTTACCTGAGCACTTTTGACATACAAGAAAAAAGGCAAATCTTACTGCTCTTTGTTAGTCAAATTATAATTCCAAAAAGTGTTTACAAATTGCGAATTTAATTGCGATTTAATCATTAGTTTCTTAGAAGTTTCCAACTTGTAAGATTTTATTAAGAGAAATTAAGTCCTTTGGGATCGAATCAAAGACAATACAATATTCAAGTCTTTACCTAATTTCACTTTACAATTAACCTTTAAAAAGGTTTTATTTAAGTACACCTTTAATAATTCAAACTTCAATATCGTAACGTAACACATAAAGCCTTCTTTTGTTTCAATTTTTAAAATGAAAGTCGCAAAATCCGCTTTCAAATTTGGAACAAAAGAATCATACCCTCGTTTATTCAATCTACGGCCAGGTGGCGTCATTACGTTTTACCCTATCAATTCCCTTTTTAATTTATACCCAAACGTTCGAATTACATAACAAAAAAACAAACAGCCATACAGATTCGGCCAATCAAAAGCCGTTTTATAAAACGGGCAGGTGCCTAAACAGGTGTTCCCATAGAAATTCTAGTTAATGGGCTTAATATACTGTATGAAGGCACCATAAATGCCGGTGCTGGGCAGTGGCCTAATGGAGCTGAACCGCTTGTTATTAGGCCATCAATCTCCGCTTATATTAATTCCCTGCAAAGAACCCTTGGGAGCAAGTTTCGCTCAGAATCGTTTTCCTTGAAACTTCTTTAAAGCATCGTAACGTTAATAATAGGGTGTGGCTCGAAAACGTTACAACAATATAACACCATATTGCAATATTGTTTCAACGAGACTTTTTTTGGAAAGATATTGACCATCAGTCATTTTTAAAGTCCCCACTGCTGGGGCACAAGCCTTATGGATAAGGAGAATGGGCCATATCCCTCCACGCGGGCCCAATGCGGATTGGTTGGTGTTAACGACTGCAAATGAACCCGGGACCAACGGTGCCTTCCGAAGCTCGGAGGAGCTCGAATTAATATTTTTGGTCACCCATCCCATGACCGACCTTTGCGAAAGTTGCTTATCCTTCGTAATCACTGGGCCAGGCGCTAAACTACTGCGCCACCGAGCTCCTCGCTCACCAAGCGCAAAGATATTTTTAATTTAAAAAGAAATATCGATACCTAGAAAATTCAATGTAAGTTATATCCAAAGACCTCGTGTAAAATACAACAGTAACTGATTTGTATTGTTTTTTGTTTACAGGTACTCTACAAATCGTAAAGAGTGAGGAAGAAGACCAAGGGAAGTTCGAGTGTGTAGCCGAAAACTCAATAGGCACAGAATTCTCTAAACCCACTTCATTATATGTAAAAGGTAAGTTTTATTATTCACTTTACTGAGAAAAAGCACAAACCAAGCATGATTTGAGTAAAAAATATTTTCATATAGGTATACAAGGTTATTTTTATACAAAACCTCTCATGGGGTTGATCAGACCATCAAACTGAACAACTTTCATTATGGGACCAACCTTGAAATCGCGAAAAAAAATCAGCTGTTTCATACATTTCGATGGACAGGATTGTACTTTTGTATGGAACAGCTAGTTTTTTTCGCGATTTCGAGGTTGGTCCCATAATGAAAGTTGTTTCATTATGGGACCAACCTCAAAGGAGATTAGGAGGCATATGAGTTGTCTTATTTGGATTTTATGTCGTTTCACTATTATAGGCGTTTAATTTATAGCATTCGTAATCAAGAGGTGCTTCACAGTGTGACCGCGACAAAGGGCCAGCCACCGCAAGCCAACCTCAGAGAGGACAAATTGCTTAATTATTACACTACTGTATTACCGTGGCATTACGATTAGAGCGAACCTGCCAGCTACAATATTAAACGACACGGATACTATACTTATGAAACAAAACCGGGCTTAATGATGATCCTTGTGGTATTTCGAATTCAAGAAAGAGCTGAAATAAAAATGTTATATTCTGAAGCTATGATTACCTAATAAATGTTTCGTTAAGCCCGAGTATATCGGATTATTTTTTCTCTATATTTCCTGCAAGCCAACAGTAGAAAAGCTACGCAAACATAAACATAACACATTTATTTGTAAGGAAAACGGAAATGTTTGAAATTAATCTGTTGAAAAGAACACGAGTCAAAGAGAAGTTTTCGACATCATTATTATGCTATAGATAGCATAATAATGATGAACGAACCATAAACATATTTGGTTCGTCGTTAAACAACTTTTGACAGTTGTCATACGACTTTTAAATTTAAATAGTTAAATATGCTGTCTTATTAGTTATTTCTTTCGTGATATCTGTGGAATACCATTATTTATTGTATTTTACAATTGTTTTTTAAATAAAGAGTTGGGTGAAGATTGTTTACAAAATAAGACAAGTAAGGATAAAGAGTATAGTGTGTTACATTATAAATACCATTAATTTGTTATTATTTTATTTCACCCGAGCATTTGTGGAAAGGTAGATATAGTGGCGGATCCATTGATGCGTTTTAGAATCACTTTAAACTCTTTCAATTAACTCTAAAGGTTTCTACCCACTACACCGTAACATACCATGACCGTGCTAGGAACGTGTCAGGCAAAAAAATATTCTATGTATTGAAAAGTATGACACTACTAGCGGCCGCCCGCGACTTCGTCTGCGTGGAAAGGTTTTTTTGCTATCGCTCGGGAACAATACATTTTTTCGGGATGAAAGGTACCCTATGTCCTTCTCTGTACCCCTAACAACGTGTATGCAAAATTTCATGATGATCGGTTCAGTAGTTAGGACGTGAAGGCGTAACAAACAAACAAACAAACGGACTTTCGCATTTATAATATTAGTAAGGATTCCCACTAGACCGTTCCGTTACCGGCCATGCACTGTTCATACTTTTTAATACAAAGAATTTTTTTTTCCTGATACGTTTCTTGCACGGTTATTGTATGGAACGGTATAGTGGGCAGAGACCTTTAAACAAAATATTTACTGTAAAATGTGTTTCAGGCTTTTAAGGCGAGGTGGTAGTGAAAGTGGCGCCGCCACTACATTTATTTTTATTACTCGTAAACCAAGTCAATATTTTAAAAAAGTTCAAGTAATAATCTCTTAAATTGTCTCTAATATTTTTGAATAAGTCTTCAACAGTTATCATTCATTCTGTAAGTTTTAAAATCCATAATTGACATGTTTTCATTTTTTACAAGGTTTCTAAAATCGAAAACCATTTCGAGGTTTTCAATTTCAGACACCGTACATATTTTTTCGGGGTTTTTGATAAATTATTTAATGAATTATGTGGAAAAAACCCTGTAGCGTCGAGATATAGGAATAATAAAAAATACACTCCTTTGCGTAAAAAAAGTTGTGTGATTGTCGTTGAAGTGACAACTGTCGCTGTCAAGGTTACAATGTATGTCAAAGTCTGTATCAAGAATCAAAATATTTTTCACTTTTGCTCGCTTTGTTTTGAATGTTTTAATTATATTCTTTACTTGAATTAGTATTTTAGTTATATTTAACATCTCTCGAAATATAATATCAAGTTTTCTGAAGAATTTTTAATGGCAGACAGTCGCAACACTCGCAACCTCACTAAAGTGGACATCATCATGCTGCAGATATTATTTACGTTTCAATAAGTTTAATAAATACAGTTTGATTTCAAGTGCATTAATTTCAATTTCCATAAAACTTTAAAACAACACACCACTGTAAACGAGTGGACTTTGGTTTGGCACGTAAAACAGTGTTTGTTTGGGCATTTCATCACAGTATTTTTGCAGGCAGGAACTACACATGAGATTATGGAATCTAATTTCCGTATATCTTTATCTATTATTGTTGAAAATAAGGTAAAAATAGCGACAATTAAAGAAAACAACCTCGATCAAAACATAAACAAACAAACGTCATTAGCGTCCATAGATTAGGTTGACAGGTTGACGTCAAAGTGTATTTTTTATCCATATGGGCAAAGGAAAAACCGTCAGAAATCCTATAAACTGCATTTACGCTCTTTTAGAATGAATAAGTTTTCAAATTAATATTATGACGACATAAATTAAAATTTTGGAAAAGAAAAAAATATGTGTCTCTGGTTTTCATCAGCAATTTCTAAATAACAAATAAAAAACCAGGACAAAAATTTTGAAATGTTGTCAATTGCCAAAAGTGGCCACTTTGAGCTAAAATGGATTTAAAAACTTACAGAAAGAATGAAAACTGTTGAAGACTTATTCAAAAAATATTAGAGACAATTTAAGATATTATTACTTGAGCTTTTTTTAAATATTGACTTGGTTTACGAGTAATAAAAATAAATGTAGTGGCGGCGCCACTTTCACTACCACCTCGCCTTAAATAGTTTAAGTTCATTTTATTTTGTTTTATTGATAATCTTTGGATCAGATACGCGACATCTCTAGGTATCTAAAAGTTTGTTAAAATTATGTCAAATTTCGTGTATACCGTTGCATTTATTTATTGTTTACAATCATTAAACTAGAACCTGCAATATAGCGTGTCCCACGTTCAATTCTCACGCATTTCTATACGTCCGTAATGACGTCCAAAACTACGTCCAAATCACTCGTCCGATATTCAACTCTGACCTGCTCATTACATTTAAATAGCCGCATAAAATAGCCCTCATACAAAATAGCTCTGCTTAAAAAACGTTACACGCTCGCGTCGGGTCCGCCGGTAATATTCACAATATATTTCCGTAGATACTGTCAGCTGTCCCGCCCGACGTGTGACTTCGCTTAGATAAAATATCTCTAAATATATCACTGCTAGTAGTGTGCTGATTTCTTAATGTATTTTGTTTTTAGTGATGGAATTGAAATGGTATTTTTGAGTTTTTTAGCATATACATTCCTTCTTGCATTATTTTTAATCCTTAAGTTAAGGGTGTGGATACGCATCACGTTCCATTTTTAAATTTTCAATACAAATGATCAAAACAACTCTGCGTGAGCCGTAATGTGGGCGAACTTTGAAAATTCCTATTAATTATTAAATAGATAATACATAACACGCAATACATTATACAAATACATCATTATTCCTTAATCAAATAAAAAATGACTTTAGAATCTTTAAACACCAGTAAAAAACATATCGAAGTGTACCGATTTAAGCATTTTTATAATATTTTATTTTTTCTGTGATTAAAGATATTTTTTTTATTTCTCTCTATAGCGCACTCCTTGACAATACAAACAATAAGTGAAAAAATAAATATGAGTCGTATTCTTATTTATTTGTTACAGCTAAAACTTTTGTGAAAAATAACTCTGACAAGCAAATTTGACATTCCACATGAACAGATTGTCTTCGTTTTAAAATACCTAATAATTTATTATGCTTTTCTCTCTATGCGGCACTAATTTAAGAATTTTGCTTCCTAAAAATAAATTTTACGTCAATAGTAATGCTTTCATTCTTTGGATAACTTCTTTGGAAAAACGCTAATTTCTTTGAAATGCGGATAATTATACAGTCTTAAGGCTCCGTTATGCGAAATCATTTGTCTCTGTCTTTTTCTTTACGTTTAAAGAGAAAGTTGAATATTCCTTTACATTCCTCCGGCTTCGTCTCCCAATTGTTCTCTCTTATGGCTATACGACTCTGGAACGCCCTGCCCTTTGCTATACGGAGTGCCCCTAATAAGTTTGCATTTAAGAGATTGGTCCGAGAACATTACCTTAGCTCTTTACGTTAGCCCCTTTGAATCTGACACGCGGTAGTATATTTAATATTTTTATGTATATATGTATGTATTTTATGTATGTATATAATACATATAAAATTATTTATATATATATGAATGTTTGATATTTATCCTTAAATTATATAAGTAATATAGGTATGTATTTGCATTTTTGAACATAGATTTTAGCTTTGTTGCCTACCTTATAGTTCTAACACCCTTACCGGTTGACTGTTAGAGAATGCCTTGCGGCATTAAGTCCGCCATTTGCTGTAATCTTAGCGATAAAGTTTAAATAAAATAAATAAAAATAAAAAAAGAGTATGGAAAATAACCTCACTTCTGCACCTTTTCGATGTTTTTCATTGTTTTTTCATCATTATATTTGGCACAATTATCTTCCTTGAAAAAAAGTTATTGGAGCAACTGCACAATATATTAAAGTGTATTTGGATGTAGAATTCAATACGTTCCGGTTTCCGCTATTATCTGTAAGGTGTATACGCTATTTAATACTTGTAGCAACTAGATAATCTCTTTAGCTTGTTGTATGTTTTGTTTTGTGGCTACAACTTTACGTTTTCTATATAAAAATATGGCCCGCGCATACCATATTTTCCTATTATGGCCCCTTAAATAGGAAAAATTGACTGACTGTAGTTCGTTCAATTACTATTGCAGAGCCTTTAGATGGGACAAATTAGATCGAAACAAATGTAATTTTATTTTTTTGTGCTTTTATATTTTTTCTTTTAGAGTATTATTAGTTGGTTATAATAATATGGCCTTTTGTTTTAGTAAAGTGTCCAACTCAATTATGTTAATGTAAGTAGGTATAACCAAAACGTCCGGTTAAAGAAAACAACTTATTGAATTAGTTCCCGAGTCCACGGAAGGTCTCCCGATTATTTCCCCTTTCGGGACCTGTAACTTTGGGGACTCTTTGTAAAGTTCCCCTTTGATCTATCTAAACATTACTTTTTATCAGCAGTGAAACATGATGAGCAGTACAAACCTTGTTATCTAGATATGATTTGAATATTTTAAGATTTATATTTTTGCGCCCACAATGTTTATAAGCTAAATTTTTATACTAGAAAAAAACATCTCTTCTCCTACTAGACACTTTTTAGATTCTCGGGCGTACTATTAATTTATATTTTAATTTATTATAGTCATACCGTGACCACGGCCCCGAGAATATTCCGATAAGTCAAGATGTTAAAAACTAAACTAAATAATCTTAAGACTACACCGTATCAATCCGTAAAAATGTTTTGTTTTTATGTTGTTAGCGGAAAAAGAATTAAACAGTGAAAAGCAATAAGCTCTATAACTTACTTGCGCAATATAACTTCATAGATTTCTCAACTATAATTTACAACCTACAATAAATTAAACAATAACTATCGAAGTACATTATGGGATCGCATAATTTGTCACCAGGATTTATCTGATGAGCTTGTCAAAGTCGCAACTAAATTCTAGTCATCAATAATACCGAATGATAGATGACCAAAAGTAGCCGAAACTAGATATTGTGCCTTTATTTGTTCATAGTTAGTACTGGCACTTCGATGTTTAAGTTCTCGTAAAATATTATCAAAATTTAACTAAATTTATATAACGAAAGTGAGTTTATATGTTTGTAACGATACTTGTGTACGTTTAAACTTTTGATTCACTAATTACTTTTGTAACAGCCCACGATCAATGGCCTATGGAACAAGCATTGCGCTCAAAACATGGCACCACAGGTAAAGTACAACTAAGTGGATGGAGCTAAAAATGCTGGCATTTAATTATGTAGCACAAAGCGTCTGAGCACTGGTTACTTATTATAGCGACCAAAATTTTGTATACTCATAGATATTTTCTATACTTAAACGAAAAAATATGAAACGTTATTTCTGCATATTTGTACTGCCTTCTTTGCGTCTTTTATCATCAATGGTAAAAACTCTGTAATCATGTGATTACACAGGACGTCATTTCTAATAAACTTTCCATTTCTCTCTTTTCTCAACAATACAAACTGCAATTAAGTATTGTAAAGAACGTTAAAGTCAGTCACCGGGTGCGTGGCTGGCCCGACTAAAGCAGAGCGGGTTGTACTTTTTCGGCCCCGTGGTGCCATTATTTAAGCAATATTTGTTTGCAATTACACTTCCATAGATTTTAGTTCGCTAACCGCCTCTGTGGTCTAGTGGTTCGCCCACCCATCTAACTCGCAGGGGCCCCGGGTTCGATTCCCAGCCCACTGATTATGTGAAATTGTTGCATTCAACTCTGACAGGAATTTGCAGTGACATTGCTGCTTTAGTAAGAACCAATGTGACAACTATCTTACTTAAAGCAGCAATGTAACTGCGCTTTCAATCGATTTCAATCTAGAATTGCTAGCAACAGACTTACGTAATTCGGGGTCAGGAGGGGGGTACATTTGTACCCGGTTTGGTTGGTGGTAGAGCTTATTTCAAGTCCGCCCGCCTAGCTACCACCATCTTACCTAAGTCTGATGACGACAATTTAAAAATTGTTGTGTTCTGCATTAAGGTAGCCAGTTCCTCAGTGATGAGGATTCCGGGTGTAGTGCGTTTCTACCTTCGGCCTTATCGCCACTTAACATCAGGTAAGGTGAGGCCGAGCACTATCTCGTTGTACATAAAAAATCGATGATCAAACAGTGTCTGATAATTATAGGTAATTTTCTCTCCCTGAGGGATAATAAAATAATAACTGTCCCCGTAACGTAGATGAAGTCGCGGGTGGGCCGCTAGATTTATGAAAAATCCCACTTTCCTTTCAGTTACTTAGTTGATGCCTACGTCGTCGTCGTACATAATAATTCTTTTGATGCTAAATTTCAACCCAATTCTAAAGGTCTAGTAGATCGATGATAAATTAGTCAGAACATATTATTAAATATGCCTCAATCTAGATTTTCAGAACTTTTTTATAACTTATAGGTAAGTAATAATAATGTTAAGAGAATTTGGTATAAAAAAATCGGGTTGCACTCCGGGAGTGCCGGCAGAATAAGTGAAAACTTGGATATTAACGTTGTGCATTTTTGATATTTTGGAATGGTTAGGGAATCATTTTGCACGAATTGCCGTCTTACGAATTTACTCTGCATTTGAATTTACGAATACAGAACAGTATTGTACGAAAGTCTTATCCATAGCTTGACAGAAAATCTAGAGTTTTGAAAATTTGCGCGTTGCTATGGTGACACAAGTGTTTACGTCTTGAAATGACGCGCCGCCATTTTCACCGCGCCCCGTAGAAAGAGAGGGGGATACTTCTGCCGCCGGCTGTCTACTCTCCATCCGTCACATCCGTCTTACGAATTTTCGATCAGGGGCACGTGATCCTGACTGACTGACGCGAGTTCAGCATTTTTTCCCCATTACAAAAAAGCGTACAACCCCGCTAAAGAAGTTTTCACTTCAAAAAGGCACTTATGAAAAGTTCCGATGCTGAACTTGAATTTATCAAGTGTACCATTACTTAATTGCTTAACTTGCTCACTCACACGATTCTATAAATGACTTAATACTGTTAACGTAATGAAACATTTCCGTAATTGGAAAAATAATGTTCCCATGCTCTGAATGACATGAAATCGATTTTTGTTTAAGAGCCCCTGGCTCCGTGTAATAAATTACGATTTTTTGTTAATTTTATCAAATGGCCATCTCTCTAGTTGAGCGAGCGAGCACGAAGTACGAGCGAAGCTTGTCTGCTTCAGCTTGGGCAAAAATTCTTTCGTAGGTCCGGCTGTCTGTTCTCACCGCATTTCTCAACCGAGTCTGTCTTTGTGAGCAGGTTTGAAAAATATATAGATTTTTTTTCGAGCTAGGTTTTCGAAATTTTTCAAAATGGCGGAGGTATGTTAAAAAATCTTATTTCAGTCTGATATTCCAGCTCTGCCTGTTCTTTTCTACAGGTCGCATTTCTACACCGATTCTCGTAAAGTGTTGTAAGCAGCTTTGAAAATAATGTAGAATGTTTTTGTCAAGTCAGTTTTTTGAAATTTTTCAAAATGGCGGAGATATGCTAAAAAAACATATTTCAGTCTGGCCTTCCAGCGCTGTCTGTTCTCCTCTACAGGTCGCATTTCTCAACCGATTCTCGTGAAATTTTGTAAGCAAGTTCGAAAATTGTATAGAATATTGTGTGAACCCAGTTTTCGATTTTTTTTTAAATGACAGAGATATGTAAAAAAACATATTTCAGTCTGGCTTTCCAGTGCTGTCTGTTCTCCTCTACAGGTCGCAATTCTCAACCGATTCTCGTGAAATTGTACAGATTTTTTTGTCAAGCCAGTTTTTCAATTGTTTTTTCAATATCGGAGAATTATGTAGAGAAAAACATATTTTGTCCGGCTTTCCGGCGCTGTCTGTTCTCCTCTACAGATCGCATTTCTCAACCGATCCCGGTGAAATTTTGTGAGCAGGTTTGATAAATATATTTTTTTTCGAGACAGTTTTTCGAAATTTATTAAAATGACGGAGATAAGTAAGAAAACATATTTCAGTCCGGCTTTCCGGCAGTTTGTCCTCCTCTACAAGTCGCATTTCTCAACCGATTCTGGTGAAAATTTGCTAGCAGATTCGATAATTATATATAACTGTTTAGTAAAGCCAATTTTTCCAAATTTATCTCAAAAACTAAATATTCACCCATCTCGAAAAATTATCAAAATTAGAAGCACCATCTAGCTGCGAATACTCAATTACTCACGTACTGTGTGCTTTGAAAACTTCATGGCGAAATTTTATTTTTGTACAATTTGAGCCACTATTTATCGCAAGGTCGACAGCTCACGGAACCACTAGTTAGTCTGCAATACAAAAGATATAATCCTGTTAGTTGTTTGAAGTACTTTTTATATAACCAAAACGGTATAATTATAAAAAGCCGACCAAGTGCGAGACGGACTCGCGCGAAAGGTTCCGTACCATTTTGCACGTTTGTGGGATGGAAGCCCCACTTAAATATCGATTTTATTCTGTTTTTAGTACTTGTTGTCATAGCGGCAATAGAAATACATCACCTGTGAAAATTTTAACTGTCAAGCTATCACGGTTCATGAGATACAGCCTGGTGACAGACAGACGGATAGTGGACTTAGTGGAATCTTAGTAATAAGGTCCCGTTTTACCCTTTGGGTACGGAATCCTAAAAACACGCTCAATAAAGTGTCTTTGCATAATCGAATTAAAAAAATATATATACGATAAGGTATGTAGTCCAATTTTTACTGTCCTCCATTGTTACTTGAAAATACATACACTACAGTCCACAATATTAGGCTCCAACCGAAATACTTTAATTAGACCCAATGTTCGGACGACCTCAAGCCTATATTCAGTCTCACGTTTTATTCAGCGTATTTAGGCAAGGGAGTTTTTAGCAAAAGGCCTTTGTGCCCGTTATTGACGCAGAGGACCCGCGTCAGTTACAACAGACAATGTGACGGTCCCTTAAGGCCCCTATATACCTCAAAGTGGCGCCCTCATCATAATAAAATTAATTACTCGCAAAGTACATAATCTTACTAGTGGCCGCCCGCGACTTCGTCTGCGTGGAAAGGGTTTTTACTATCCCTCGGGAACAATACTTTTTTTCGGGATGAAAGGTACCCTATGTCCTTCTCTATACCCCCGACAACGTGTATGCAAAATTTCATGATGATCGGTTCAGTAGTTAGGACGTGAAGGCGAAACAAACAAACGGACTTTCGCATTTATAATATTAGTAAGGATACCTTGAAACGAGCAATTCTTGTATATTTATAAATTTATTTCTGTGATCTCGGAAACGGCTCTAACGATTTTGCTGAAATTTGGTATATGGGGGTTATCGGGGGTAAATAATCGATCTAGATTAGTCTTATATTTGGGAAAACGCGTGTTTTCGAGTTTTCATGCGTTTTTGATGAATTTTTCTTTCGACGCAGCATATATTTTTGTGTAGTCGAACGCCGCAATCTAGCAAAGACTTTTGAAATAGGTGCTTGGTTAGCATGCTATGCGGCAAGCAGAGGCTGTGTAGTAAAGTAGTACCACAGAATAAAATGTACACAGCACTTCAAAGATGGCGATACTTCGACTATTACCAATTAGTTTTTTAGTTTTTGGAAAATAAAAAAGAAATTATAACTACTTTTACTACGTTTTATAACACCACCATATTACGATAAATAGTAATAAGCTCGGTTGCCCAGATATTAATCTAAAATTCACATGTATAGATTAAAGCTAAGGCTCTATAGTTTATTTACAAACAATAACCTTAGTAAAATGTAGTTCGTTGTAGTAGTAGGTAATTAGATAAAGAGCAAATAGTGGCAACTTTGGCACTTTGCTAACTACTACCATATTTTACTAAAGTTATTGTTTGTAAATAAACTATAGAACCTCAGCCTTTAAATCTTCAATCTGTACATGTGAATTTTCGATACAATTTGTACTTAGCAAGCAATAAATTTATTTAAAGTGAGGGCGCCACTTGAGGGTTATAGTCGCCTTAACGTAGACTAGGTACTTGTTTCTACCACCTGGTATACTGAGGGAGCTTTATTTGCGATGCGTTCCGTTTCTCACGACACGGTTTTCTGTTAAAAAGAACGAATTCTGAGTGCTCAAAAATTTTTGTTGAAAGGAAATTATCATTTGAACCGTTTACTTTTCGTGTCTGTGAATACCCCTTTTGGTCAGCCATAGTCTTCTTAAGTTTGCTACGTATAGACTCAACTCAACTATGAAGCGCTCATGGCGGAACTTGACAGACTGATCGTACTCGATCACGTTTGTTAAGCAACGCTCGGTCCGGCCAGGTGTCGGATGGGTGACCGTTAAAGTAGCATTACAACTGAGCGTTTCCGTGCTTTGGAGGGCACGTTAAACCATCGATCCCGGCTGTTGTCATTTGATAACAGTCGTTAAGCCAAGTTAGAGGCCTTACAGGCGGCTTGATAAACTCTAACACCAGAGGTGGCCACTAATCCTCATTCGATAGGAAAGAAGAACTCAACTATGATTAATTATACTTTTGTGTAATTTCTATTACTGCAATGATTTTACACTGCCTTCTACTAATCTCTCTTCACAAGATCAAGACTCGAAATAAATTAAAATTATGTAAGTACTAGAAGTAAAGTATATTTTTCTTCAACAATGTTTGGATTGAACAAACTGATAATCGACAAGAATTCACTCCCTTGAGCGGTTGGTACCGGGTATAATGAGCTTATCAAATTACGTTTTTTGTAAGAAGAAAGAAAGAAACATATGTCTTATACAAAATTAATACAGATTACTTAAATCCCTAGAAGACAATCATATCGTAGTGTAGTTGCAGCGATACTAATTATTTTTGAGCTGTTATATATAGAACTAGCGGCCCGCCCCGGCTTCGCACGGGTGCAATGTAGTTACCTACTAATGTAATACTGTGCTATAATGTGGTGTCAGTGTGAAGTTATTAGATTATACTACAGGTTATCTACATACGACGTACGCAAGGAGTGTTATAATATAATTGATGTGTGTGTGTGTCTGTCTGTCTCCGGCAACCTAGCTCCCAAACTTATGGATCGATTATAATGCGGTTTTTATGCATAGGTAGTTTAAGTGAAGCGAACAGACGGCGGGAAGTGACTTTGTTTTATACTACCTATATACTATAGCTTTTGCCCGTGGCTCCGCCCCGGCGTGGGAGTCTGTAATTGTTGTTAGTCTTTCCCTGGAAAGCAATAATCGGGATGAAAAGAAGCCTGTGTTAAGTATTCCAGACTATAATCTATCTCTGTGCCAAATTTCGTCTAAATCCGTTCACCAGTTCAGACCTGATTGAGTAACAATATGAACAACATCCAAACATCAAAACTTTATAATTCTTACAATTTTGTGATTATAAAGGTAATAACTGCATCCCGCGGTTTTAGCCGCGCAGTCTGTCGATTCTGTAACCAAACTCGCATCTCACTTCGAACCTCACTTCACTTCGCGTGAATTTAAAATTTATTCATTTATTTTTGTGATAAAAAAAAATCTTATCATTATCTTATTTGTGATTTAAAATTCCCGTGCAGTGAAGTGAGATTCGAAGTGGGGTTCGAGTTTGGTTACAGAACCAACGCCCTGTTCATGATTCTGTATTAGGTAGGTAGGTACTTATGTCAAGGACAGGCCTACCCATGTATAGACTTATATACTCTGTAATTAGTTACATTTAAATACCTATACTATGGTTTTGTCTCTTTACTCTCTTCTTGTCATATTGCTTTCCTTTGCCTATTGCCTATTGTAAACGTGTTTCCATTATTCTGCTATTAAATCTTCCTTTTCCCCTTTCAACCAACGTTTCCTTTGCTGTCCTCGACATCCTGGTCCATAAAAAAGTTAGCGGTAATTTAACAAAAAAATAATAATTATTTTATGTAATATTTAATACTCAAAAGTATCTTCTTTATAAATAAAAATCTTATGTAATGTTCAACAACTTAGAAGTCTTTGTGTATGTTTATTTGTTTCCTATGCAGTATGCACTCCTAAACTATTCATCCACATTCCACATCCGATTAATAGATAATGTAGGTAATAATGAGTATATGTTTGGTGAATTGTTCTACTTACGACTGAAAAGACTCCTGGCTAAAAAATCGTAATATTGCAACGCATGCTGGGTGCAATTATGTTAAATTTGAATTATTTATTGTATTCTATGATGTTATATGTGATATTATCTATGATGTTTAAGTCTTTTGGAAAATTCAGTGGACGTCAGTGCTGACAACTGACATTTATTTTTCTTAATCGTACAAATGCACTAAAAAGTTTTGATTCCGATATCGAAGTCAACCACCCTAAAAATAGCTTTCTACCCCTTTTCAACCCTGTTAGGGGATACATTTCAAGAAAATACGAAAAACGTATTCAATTAATTTTGTTAAAGAATGTCTATGCCAAATTTCAAGTCAATCGGGCCAAGGAATCGCTTTCTCCCATACAAACTATGCCACCCTGTTTTACTTCCTTAGGGGTTGAATTTCGCAAAATCCCGTCTTAGTGAGCACCTTCACCCTAAAATGAACCCCCATGCAAAATTTGAGACTCCTAGCACTTGTAGTTTCTGAGATTTCGTGATGAGTCAGTGAGCGATTTACTCTTTTATATATATAGAATAAGCACTCGAACATTTCTGTGAATAGTTATGTATGTTGTAAGCTTAGAATAATAAAACCTAGAAGCCGTGTCCTCGAATGCAAAGTGAGGCAACTAATACTGAGCCAAAATGACTTAGTTTTCAGATTTATATTCTTCATACGTTACCTAATCGTAACTAAAAGTAACTAATCTCCTAAAGGTAGGGAAATTGAAACTGTTTTGTACTTATTAGGTATGATTATGTATAATGGACAATAAAAATCTGAAAACGGCGCCATTATGGCTGTTTTAGTTGCCTCACTTTTGACAGTGCGCTTTGTAGGGAATTATCGTTCTAGGTCAGTGGTTCCTAAACTTTTCAATATTGTTACCCGTATCACCTAGTAGGGAAGCAGACTTTACCCCCAGCGTGGAATTGGGGGGGGAGTGTGTTGGTGCATAGCAAATAGTGTCATTGAAGACTGAAGAAATGTCATCCCTCTAAGAATAGAGGGAATAGAAATTCATTCTTACTGGTAGCATCTCTGTTACCCCCATAGAACCATAGAACAGCTGTTTTACCCCTGCGGGGGTAATTACCCCCCAGGTTAGGAACCAATGTTCTAGGTATTATTATTCTAAGGTTGTAAGCTTATTTCTTACAATAGTCACCAATAACTCACTAAATTTAATGATGTTTCATACAACTTATCGCATTCTTTGAACCGTTGTCAATTTATTTACTGACCATCAAATAGGTATGTATGATTTGTAAAAATAACTATGTAAATTTTACTTTTTATGTCTTCTCAGTCTTAAATCATTTTGTATTTTCAATGCCTGAAAAACTTTCAACTACAGGGTGTTACAAATCAACACACAATACCGAATAGGACATTTTATAAATTTGAGCTTTAATAATACTATTTGACTATGAGATTTTTTTAAATTAATAATGAATTTTGACATTTTAATACCATAATATAAATACAATAATTAAGTAAATATGTAAAAATTTAATTGACATTTAAATTACAACTATATGAATTATTTTTATCCATTTTTAGGGTTCCGTACCCAAAGGGTAAAAACGGGACCCTATTACTAAGACTTCGCTGTCCGTCTGTCTGTCTGTCTGTCTGTCACCAGGCTGTATCTCATGAACCGTGATAGCTAGAAAGTTGAAATTTTCACAGATGATGTATTTCTGTTGCCGCTATAACAACAAATACTAAAAACAGAAAAAAATTAATATTTAAGGGCGGCTCCTATACAACAAACGTGATTTTTTTGCACATTTTTGCTCGTTATTAATAACGACAACAGGCAGACAGTTGAAATTTTCACAGATGATGTATTTCTGTTGCCGCTATAACAACAAATACTAAAAACAGAATAAAATTAATATTTAAGGGGGGTTCCCATACAACAAACATATTTTTTCCGGATTTTGGTACAGAACCCTACGTGCGCGAGTCCGACTCACACTTGGCCGGTTTTTTTACACTTAATTAGATTAATTATTTAAATATGTTAGTACATTTTAAAGTTGATAAATGAATGACGTGATTATACAATTTTTGCATGCCTGGCAACTGGCAAAGCATGCTGAACAATATTATACCTACATAAGATCTTTTCGATATCATACCATGTTTATGAGCAAATAAATATTTCTATTTCTATTATCGCATATTAGTTAAGAAATTGAAGTACATCGGTATACACGGTGACCTATGGTGGACGGACCAACTCTGAAATTGCGAAAATAATCAGCAGTTTTATACTAAAAACCGACCATGTGTGAGTCGGACTCGCGCACGAAGGGTTCCGCACCAAAAACGTGAAAAAAAAGTCACGTTTGTGCTATGGGAGCCCCCTTAAATATTTATTTTATTCTGTTTTTAGTATTTGTTGATAGAGCAGCAACAGAAATACATCATCTGTGAAAATTTCAACTGACTAGCTATCACGGTTCATGAGATATAGCCTGGTGACAGACAGACAGACAGACAGACGGACAGCGGAGTCTTAGTAATAAATATCAAAATGTATGAAACAGCTGTTTTTTTCGCGGTTTCAGAGTTAAGTTAATAAGTGAGAAAATAATAATTACAAGGTGCTTTCAGCGGACAATACTTTCCTTCTACTTAACTGGAGGCATTCTTCATTGTCACAATAGACTAAGGACGAATTAGTCACCCCTAAAAGGAATTGCATCGCCGCCATTATTTCCGTTTCTTGGGCGAGGAGACATCACGTGGGATTCTCTTTCTAATTTTAATTAATCGTGAAAACAAAGTAGCGCGCGCTACGGAAACGCTCTGAATAAAAGAATAATAATATCCTTCTGACGACCGAGAAACAAGCGATAAGAGTTAGCGGAGAGCTTTGAAATAAAAAAATATTCAACTAAAAATAGAACATAAGAATAAGTTTCTCTCAAAAATTTAATTTTTGGTACAAGCTTTTATTGCCGACTGCACTTTTGTCCGCCATATTAGATTAGACTGACGTCACTTTATTTTTAGACTTTTTTTCAACAAGCCCTTTCATTTGATAAAAATTACTTGTCCGCCATTTTGGGTATTCCGCCATGTTGGATTTAGAATGATGTCACTCAGCTAACCATGCATTGTTATCCAAACTAAACGTGTGGACAAAATTTCAGCTCAGTCGGTTGATCTGCTTAAAAATTGAGTTGCAAGAGTCCAACCGAGCATACATACATTGCAAGTTAAATAAAAGCTTGTAATAAATAGAATCACGTGTGTAATTTCGTATTCTGTAAGTATTTCGGAAAATGTAGCTTATATTCTTCTCAAAGGTTAAATTCATCAAAATGATTTCGGCTATCTAGGCGTCAAAACGAAACAAAGAACCAGGCTGATCATCTTTTACATTTAAATATTATTATACTAATCTAATATTAAAATGGGTGATTAAGTTAGCGGACATCCAGCGCCATGCCGCAAAAAACGTGGATTAAAAAATTACACATATCCATTCAACTGATGCACCTTTGCAGGATAAAACTGTGACTTTAAACTGCAAGTACAACAATGAGGCCTGATAGTTTAGGGGCCATCCATAAAAAACGTCACACTAATTTCATGATTTTTGACCCCCATCCCCCGTCCTTGTCACAGCTGGTCACATTTGTGAGACCCCCCTCCCTAGTTTTCAATTTAAATGACCACCCCTCAAATGACCAAATGTGTCACACAATGTCACATTTCGTCGACCCCCCCCCCCTCCCCTCCCCTCCGCCTTAACGTGTGACGTAATTTATGGGTGGCCTCTTATACAATAAACACTTTCAATTGCTTACCTCAGAATCGCTTTTTATCAACTCTCACCATCATCACGCTATTGCTTATGCCATGCACCAACAAATTTTGTCAGTGAAAAATGGTATATAATTAAAAAAGCCTGTGATGACGTTTGCCCTTCAAGCACCTGTCCAATTTCCATTAGGTGGTGATAACTACTTCCTTTTATTATTCTTTTCTTAATCGACTTAAAAGCATCGAGGATAACTGAATATTTAAATATGTCACCTCGTGTACCTTCCGTATATGATGGAATATTCTTAAAAATAAATTTCTCATCACAATTTGCACGATCATGGGTAATTTTCTATTTCTATAATATTATGACGATCAATCAAACGTGCAGACACTTTTAATAATACGGTACATGCAAAGACAAAGTAGAAAACGTAAGGGCGAAGTCACATCGATCATTTTCATCCCATAAAACAGATAACTCCTGGAGGCATTGATGCATTCCATACGAATTTCAAGTTGTTTTATTGGTTTTTACCTTAGAATAATAACACATAGAAGCCGTGTCCTTGTATGCAAAATGAGGCAACTAAAACTGAGCCAAAATGGCTCAGTTCTCAGATTTATATCCTTCATACCTTACCTAATCGTAACTAAAATCCAATAATATAACAACTTATCTCCAAAAGGTAGGGAAATTGAAAATGTTTTGTACTTATTAGGTATGATTATATAATAATGGACAAAAAAAATCTGAAAACGGCGTCATTTTGGCTGTTTCAATTGCCTCACTTTTGACAGCGCGCTTTGCAGGGAATTTTCGTTCTAGGTCAGGGATGGCGAAACTTTTTGTACCAACACGTGCCATTTTTCTAAAGAAATCTTAAATGAGGTCCTAGACGTGCCATCAAAAAAAAATGTTGACTTTGTGATTATTGGGAAAATAAGAAATAATAATAAATACTATTAACTCAAAAGTCTTTATTTACTACAAAAAAATAGGTACATTTTGCAATGTTTTTATTATACGCGTAATTTAAATTAATTACTTATTTCGTAATTTTTTTGTAGTGCTCAGTGAATTTAGTGATTGGTGACGTGCCCAAAATATTATGTCGGGCGTGCCATTGGTTCGCCATCCCTGTTCTAGGTGTTATTATTCTAAGGTTTTCGCCTGCTTCCCCATGTTTGCAATCTTTTGGTATTTAGAATGCTAATGGATTGGCGAGTTCGCGATTCAAACAATATTTTAATGTAGCTTCTGCGTGGCGTTGAAAAATTCCTAGGGATACGATAAAAAGTATCCTGCGTTTTAAATCAGATTATAAACTATTTGTGTGCCAAATTACAGCAAAATTCGTTTAGCCATTTTTGCGAATTTATAATACTATAAAAAAATCAATGCACATTTTACAATTTGTAGTTTGCTATGTAAACTGATCTTAGTTTTAAAGTACTTTTACACTACACCTTTATAAGATTGTCATAATCGCGCAAACTAAATCCCCCAGGAAAAAATAAATAGCTCCTCATATTACCTTTACAATAGTAAAGGTAATATGAGGAGCTATTTATTTTTTATTGGGTTATTGATTCGTAATAACGAATCAATAACCCAGTACTTCAAATTCGTCGAGTTAAATTTCCTTGCCTTTATCAAGTTCCTTTTGAACAAACATTATTACATTTTCTATTGACGAATGAAATTTAATCGCGATACGACCGCACTCGCGTTCAATTAGAATAGTGCCCGATCAAACATAGAATATTCGAGAACTAATTGTCTTTGAGTGAACCTATCATAAATTATCTTGATATCGAAGATTTGTTCGTCATACCTTTTTACATTGGTCTTTACATTCGTTTTCGAAAATACTGGCAATGATTTTTTAATCCTTGACTTAAAATATGTGTATGAAACTAGTCAAAACAAACATGATAACTGCAGACTTAACTAACGATTAATTAAGCATGTATTTATAATGTTTATTGCTGTTTGTTTGTTGTCAAATAAGAGGTAAATAAAATTATTAACCGCTTATTTAACAGGTCGACCACAAAACGATATGATCATTATCAGTATCTGAATGAATAACGGGTGTAATAAGACACTAAACGAAGCCAAAGCCGAAGAATTTTTGTCTTTTAGACTATACCTGGGAAACCAATACCTACGAAGTTATTGAAGGTCAAAGTCATTTTTTTATGAAATCTTATTTTATTCGCTATTTCCTAATTTTTGTCTACAGAAACATTATCAAAATTGTATGTATTTTGTAACAAACAATGGCTTCAAAACGTCATCACTCAATGTATTTCATGAGCACGCACTTATACGTTGCCTTTCAACTCGGCCGTACGCAGCTGTGTAGCATTCACTTGCAGGCGCGGTCTTTTGTACGCGTTACATTGCGTGGTAATGTATGCAATGCTTTTTAACACCTGAAATGAAAATCGTTTCCCAGCAATAATTTTGAACAGAAATGGTCCTGATGATGGGCAGAATACGTAGATCTCGGCTTTGTTGAGGGTCTTGTTACCCGGTATATCTAAACTTTGTAAAACTATATATTAGATAAAAGAAAAATTTACTTCACTTTGCTGCAACCTTACTTAATTGAATTAAACAGCAACAGCACCGCAATTTTCTGCAGTATTGAGACTTATATACAACATTTTACAATATTCCCCTTTCATACTCGCATGAACGAAATATGAACATGAAATTCATTCGTAAGTTACCTAATCTTTCAAAGAGAGTGTGTAAATAAATAACTCTTTGCAGCACACAAAGAGTCTTCATTTAAGGATTACTTGCCCCGCTTTAATATACAAAGGTTCGGCCGCAGACATTGTGCGAAAGGAACAGTTATAGCCACCTTAATAAGCATTAACGCTGTGGAAGAATTAGAGCTTAATGCCAGTAATACTGTGGTTTACCTTATAATATGCAAAGTTATTGCAGTAGTACAATATCAACTTGTATAGAGGTTCCTCAGGGTTGATGTTTGGGGACCATTTTATTCAATCCTCTTTTGAATGATCACCTACGTTGAGATTAATTAAATATTGCAAATGCATTACATATATTGCGATTACATTGAAAGTACACTTTACAAGACATAGATTTTTTGACCGAGCGAGCACGAAGCCTGAGCGAAGTGTCTCTTTGTCAGCTTAGGCAAAAATACTTTCGTATGTCTGCCTATCTGTCTGTTCTCCTCTACAGGTCACATTTCCCAACCGATTCTGATGAAATTTTGTAAGCAGGTTCGATAATTATATACTTATATAGATTTATTTGCCAATATTAAAAAAAAAACATATTTCAACCATTTCGAAATATGCGCGAGGTCTACAGCTCACAGACCTCTGAGCCAATATAATAATCATTTTTGTCTATGGTGACGAGAACGTTTTATGACACATATAACAATGCTGGATAACTTTTTGGTTGTAAATGGATCAACGAGCCAACCAACTGACCATCCAAATTCACAATAAAACCGCAATCAAATAAGTACAGCTATTTTTGAACTCTACCCGCTACCTTAAGAACCTTAGTTGATGCAAAGCGAAGCGACATTACTTCAGAATAGACCGATGTAATTAACATAATGGAAACTGTAGTACCTAACTGTTTTTCCACCTTTATCTTTTTACTTCGTGGCATTTACAAAGTAGCCACTCCTCCCTACGAGAAAAGTTAGGCTAAGAGCTTGACACTTTTAAACTGTTAAACTTAGGAAATTGTTTTAAGGAAATTCGATGTGGTTATAGAACTTTGGACTTTAGGTTTCTTAGTTATAAGGTTTTGCCACACAGTGTTAAGCGAAGCCACGGAAGCTGTTACATCTAATCTATGTGCAAGGAACAATGTAATAGAATAACCGTCTCATGAAACTTTCTTTTTGCATGAAAGTATGAGGTTTCATTTTGAACATCTGAAAATGGTGGTGGCTTTTTTAAATAAATGAAAAGGAATGAATTTAAAGTAAGGCTCCACTGCGACGATAGATAATTCTCTTTTTTTCCTTGAGTCTTAATGGGCAACATAGACTCACATTTTCCAATGCAGTTTATGTTTGTGATAGTGATGGGATTTCAATATCATTGATTATTGTTTCTATTTATTTCCGTTCCCAATCAAGACGGAAACATTAGTATAAATCTGGGGACGAAACTACTTTCAGGAGACTACTCCAATTTGAAAATTATACCTTTAAGTGTTAATTAGGTAATATATACCTGATAGATGTTATCTGTATTGAAGATTTGGTATTCGCTTGCCTGTGGATTCCTAAAAACGACCCGAATCTGCTTTCACAATAGACGATACAAACAATAGACACTACAAGAATAGCAAGAAATGACAGACTAATGCACATGTATCTCATTTATGCTGAAGTAAACAGTTTATATTTCTTGTATGCGGTTACTCAAGCAAACGCGTCTAAAACATCGTTAAGGTATCCTAGTTGGTGAGCCAAGACACTTACACGAGCGTCTCAAAGCAAACCCTTCGCAGTAATACCCGTTGTCACTACAGACACTGTGGTGGACCCTTTGAGCTCACCTCTTTATCGGCTGAGAATGACCTAGTTACCTGTGATACTTATTGTATCTGCTTTGATCGTCTAGTGGTTTTATTTGATTATTTTATCCCAAAATATAGCTCAGTTTAAACAAATGTACCTTTTAACAAACTCGTCTGGAAAGGATGATATTGTATATCTCTCAGATAATGGCTTGAGGTGCGATAATAATTATTCGGTTAATAAATGAGAACAATGATTTTGATACGCGTTTGGATTCAATCAGAGCATCTATTCAGATGGGATCCTGCCAGTGCTAACAGATTTTTGACAATTCTCGTTAGACGGATGTCAATAATTCGCTGTCCTTATCACCCTTTTTATTATTTGATTGGAGGAGATTAACTGACTCCTCTTCTTTTTAAAACAGGTGGCCACCTTAGGGTTGATGGACTAGCGCGAGCTCTTAAATTCTTCCTATGCTATTTCTACGTTGACCCCAATGAAAGTCACACTCTGTACCATTTGAATCCAAACAGCGTGTCCACTCTGATTTAAAACAAAACTAAATGAATACTAATTATTACTTTATGAACCACAACCTCTAGCCTAAATTCTATTATATAAGGTCAAGATATAAGCGTCAAAATCGTCCGTTTTGAACGCATAACATTTCAGTTAGTTATTTAACTGAGCTCTAGCTTTGGTCTTATTTTAACTGAGTTCAAATCAATTATTTAGGACGATCAATTTACTTTGAAACTATAGGTACTAAATCTCTAGAAAAGGTAAAATAAGTTAAATTATCTTTATGTCTGGATTATCGAAGCCAAGAAGGAGATAAACTAGAACAAATTCTTATTTATCTAAAATTTATCGTATTAGAAAGGAGATAACTAAATTAAATTTATCTATTTATCTGAAATTATAGAAGTCTAGAAAGAGATAAACAAAACTAAATTTCCTATTTGTCTAGAATAATCGAATTTTAGAAGGAAGGTAAACTAAACTAAATCTTCTATTTGACTGAAATAATTGAAATCTAAAAAGAAAGGATGAACTAAATCAATTTTCTATTTATCTAAAATTCTAAATTTTATCTAGCCAACTGAAACTCTGAATTCACTCAAATTATATATTTATACGAATTTACTAATTTATCTACTTGGTCAAGTTATCTGAGGATAGTAATTTATCTGAAAATATCAATTGATCTGAAACTTCAAACTCTAGAAAAAAAGGAGATCTAAATTCGGCTTTATCATTCAACAGAAATGCCACTGCTCGAAAGTGACCCAATCACAAAAATTTAATACTACTCTAGTTTCAATTCAGAACATCGATTTCAAAGAAAAAAAGGTGCCTATATGTAATGGAGAGAAATATGAATGCAACGATAAAATTTTAATTCATTTATTCATTAAAATGAAGTTAAAGAATCTCTTTGTTTATTTTGGCTAACTTTCACGTTAATGATTAGTTAGTCTTCCGTTTCTTTCTAAAAAGGCTATTTTATAGGTAGGAAGAAAAAGCCACGGACAAATAAAAAACTCCCTCCAGCCTTTAAAGTAAATCTAACAATAAATCAAAACACAAAAGAATGAAACATAAAATAATAGAGTACTTATTTGACCTTGATAAACGTGAGAATGAATATCGCTAAATCTTTAGATTTATTCTGAATACTAATCGGTGTCACTACCACTCAAAAGCAATCAATTAATTTCAATTATAAGGTAAGGTCAAATTAAATACACTGAAATGATACTAAAATACTCAGCTGTTTAGCGCCCTGCCGGTTCGCCTCACTGAATTTATACAGTTATAACTATTTACTAGAGATACAAATTTAAATTGAATAGACTTGAATCGTTGAATGAACAATTATTACAAGCAACTTTGCACATCTAAACTTTACATTCGTTAAATGAAACGACTATACAAAGACGCTGATAGAATCGGAATGCCTCCTGTCGCATGTTTTGTTCACAAGAAAACTTTTAACAATTACACAAATCTAACTTATAGCTATTTTAATCTAACTTAATTTTTAAAGTCTATTGGTTTCGGTTCACAATCCCTTGGCCCCAGTGTCTCGCACATTCTTCAACGATGCAGAAACGCCCCTCCTTCCATCAATTTGATTGGTCTGTTCCTTGCATTATGTTTGGTTTCCCGGTAGATGTCACTATGGGTTCAGGAAATGGTTGAAGATTGAACTTCTAAAATCGCTAGATCCAGGATTGTGGTCAACATTTGTCTAGATCTGTAACACAAAACATTTCAACGCATAATATCTGCGTTTTTCTAAAGCTTAGCAATCTAGAAAGACCTAGTAAGTCCCCCTAGGCTTTAAGCTTAATGGCATAAGGTCCATTTTGTCACAGTTGTCGTTTATTATTACATTGCATTTTTTTTTTCTGCACATCAGCTATGACGCTATCCTGTTGTCCTTTGTCAATATGACCAAATTTATGACTTTCGAAAAGTGGGTTTTGTTTTTTTGTAATAAGTAAATTTGAGACCAACGTCATGTTTAAAAGAAATTTATGACCCCTTCAAGTGTTAAAAAGGATATTTTATCTGTAGAATTTGCCTGAATATCAGATTTCTAAAACTCTTGATTTTTACCACATGTGACATTTATTTGTTTAAGCGTCTGTTGGATTCTAGGAAGTTACAGTTTTGTTTCTCATTAGTTTTTTTTTCTCTCTGTGTATGGTCCCTATTAGTACCACTACACGCCTTCCCCAGTTGAGTAAATGGAGCTAGGTGCATTTGCGCAAACTTCACTTGACTTTCTGATTATATTCTTACTAAATCTCTATATGAAAAAAAACTACTGTCAACTCGCCTTCTCACTGTACCTGATGGCGCCTAATCTTATTGACAAAATGCCCTTTGTTATTGCAGGGTATCGTAAAATCTCAAATGAAAGAAAAAAATATTCCCACGACTAATTGTAAGCTTGCCTTTAAACCGCCCCCCTCCCGGTGATGTTTATTCCTACTTACACAATAGCCTTTGTTTTAGAAGGGTGTCATAAAATTTCGAACCGAAAAAAAATATATTCCCACGGCCGCTCGTGCCTTAGTTTTGTTCAAACATCCGTCTGACAATAATTTAACTGTTTTGTTAGTTTATTGTTTCCTTTCGTCGGTGTTAACGTAATATCTAAATAAATGGATAGCGTTATAATTGCCTTTGATTTTATTCGTGGTTGGGCATACTAATGTGTATACGTTATCGTAAGGTATTGCCCCGACCTTATAAGGTCCTATGTAAAGTCGCGCAAATTTCCTCGTTAGTTTTTTTTCTGCTTCCGACTTGGGAAATGTTTTTAGTTTAACGTAATCTCCTATGTTATACCGTACTAGTCGGTGGTTTTTATTATATGTAATTTCCCTTGACTTAGCTGCTTTTAAAATATTTTCACGAACTTTCCGTCTAATCTCGTCAATACTACCACCCGTTATCCCTACTACGTTATATTTATTCAATAGTCTGTCTGTCATAAGTCCGGTACTCTTCCCCCAGATAACTTCTGTCGGCGAAAACCCCGTCGAAGTATGTATCACATTATTATAACAATCCTCTATCTGTGGTATTAACGATACCCAAGATCTATGTGACTTATCGCAATAAGTCCTAAACATTCGTCCTAATTCTTTGTTTACGCGCTCAGTCGAATTCGGCCTTGGATTTCGTATAGATGTATGTGACAGCTGTATGCCTAATTTTGCTAAACCATCTTCCCACACCCGGGATATGAATTGAGACCCGTTATCGGTTATAACGTGTTCGATGTGCATTATCTCATGAAACCTTCTTATGCAAGCTACAGTACTTCGCCCGGTCGCTTTCCTCAATGGGTACAATTTTATAAATTTACTAAAGGAATCCTGTATCACCAATATATATTTATTTCCAAACTGTCCAATGGGCAATGGTCCATATAAATCTGCGAAAACTATTTCACCTACCTCCTTAGGTATAACCGGCTTGCTAGGCCCCGAATGATTTACTTTCTCATGTTTAGATTGTTGACAAACTGCGCATTCCCTCAACACTCTAGCTATTGTTCGCGACATTTTCGTGAAATAGTACCTATTCTTTAGCAAAGCAAGGACCTTGAACCTCCCGAAATGACCTATCTCCTCATGAGCACTGATTATCAAATCTCTCTGCATCGTTTCCGGAACGACTAAAACTCGGATCCCACTCTTAGGATTTACGTAATACAAAACTTCGTCCTTTAGTACGTAGTTCCTACAACCCATGTTTACATCCGTAAGACCTAACTCGCGTAATGTCTTTATGATTCCTTTTAATCTATCATCCTCGTTCTGTTGTGCAATTAATGTCTTAAATTGTTCCCGAATTAATTGCAAATTAGTGGCTTTAAACAAATTCATCTGAGGATTTTGATTCCGCGAAGTTTGTATGTCGGTTACCCCCTTTATGTGTCGTGATAATACGTCAGCTACAACATTCCTTTTACCCTCCACATATTGTATGTGAAAATCAAATCGTCCTATATAATGCACCCATCTAATCATACGTGCGCTTAATAATCGGCATGAATGTAAAAACGTAAGACTCTTATGATCCGTTCGTATGACTAGCTTTGACCCTCTTAAATAAGTTTCAAACTTAGTTAAACTATAAACAATTGCCCAAAGCTCTTGTTCTGTAACTGTCCATCTCATCTCTGCATCCGTCAACCCTTTGCTGCAAAATCCTATAACCTGCTCGTCTCCCTCTTCAGACAACTGATAAACACACCCAGAAATTCCTATCGCGCTACTATCCGTTTGTAGGTAATAAGTCTTATGTGGATCAGGGTGCATCAACATCACCGTCTCTAAGAATAATCCTTTCACTCGTTCAAAACAATCACTCTCTACCGTCGTCCATCTCCACTTTACATCTTTACGTAATAACTCACATAACGGTTTCGTCTCCTCCCCATACTTCAATATGAATCTTCGGAAATAATTAATAAGTCCCAAAAAAGCCCGTACTTGCTTTACCGTTTTAGGAACAGGGAAATCCTGAATAGCTTTTGTCTTATCTGGGTCCATACGAATGCCTTTTGTGTTTACTATATGCCCTAACAGCTTCACTTCGACTTGCAAAAAATTACATTTCTCTAAGTTACACGTCAAATTTGCTTCACGCAGCCGTCCCAATACCTGATTTAGATGTTCCAGATGTAACTTTAATTCACCACTAGTATATACAATTAAATCATCAAGGTAATTCGTGCAAAAAGCTCTAACATCTCCTCCGAGGATTATATCCATAGCACGCGAGAAACTAGCGACTGATGTCTTTAATCCTTGAGGTAAAACTGCATACGTGTACGTTTTTCCCAAAAAGGTAAACCCGGTATACTTTGTCGATCGTTCATCTAAAGGAATTTGAAAATACGCATTATTTAGGTCAATTAAACTTATATAATTAACCCCATGAAACGATTGTAAAATCTCCGACGTAACAGGTGGAGCCTCGGAGTCACCAACCATTCGTTTATTTAGTTCGCGCGCGTCTAACAATAGTCTTACGGACCCATCCCTTTTCTTTGTATACGTCAATGGACTACAATACGGCGTTGCCTCCCGTTTTATTACTCCTAATTGTTCAAGCTCTTCGATTTTTTCCTTTACCTGCTCGCGATGAGCAAACGGTACTGGATAACTACGTTTTATGAAAGGTGTCTTATCAGCCATTTTAATTTCATGAATGTATTTATTTGTTAAACCTAACTTCTGAGTAAATACTTCTCTATTATTTTGTAAAATTGGCAATAATAAAGTTTTATGATCCGCCTGCATTTCCAACGAAGCTACATACTCTTCGACCGACAATGTATTACCTTTACTTTGTTTGGTACTCATTAATTTACTTGTACTTTCACTGTCCTGTCGCCCTAATGCACTTTCAATTTCAATAGAACTCACGACGCCCCCTAACATTTTTATTTCATCTTGGGAACCGATTTTAATTTCCGTCTTTATGCCCAAATGTTCGATAGTTAACCCCTTTTCTGGTCCGCATTTAATTATTCCTTTGACCCTTTCTAGCCAATCGAAACCTAACAAAATAGACTTAGGTAATTTGCGTAAAACCATGACAGGTGTCTCAATCTGTGTACTCCCTAACCCTATTTCTATTAGAATTAATCGTTTTACGCTCTCACTCCTAGATCCAAATGCCCCTTGTACTTGTATTGTAGGTATTGGAACCTCCGGTAATTTCCCGACCTGAGATTCTATATAATCACATAACTCAGTCGTAATACCTGTGATTTGACTTCCTGTGTCTACCAACGCCTGTATCTCTCGTCCGTAAACCCATACTGATACTACAGGTAACTTAGGTAAAGCGGGAATCGTTTCCTCATCACTCATACTATCTTCCACATCATTAAAAATCGTATATACCTCTCTCTGTCGCACATCACGAATTAGACGAGGTCTTCCTCTCTCTACACACATTTCTGTTCTGTCACTCATTTCTCCTAACAATCTGCCTGCCAACTCAACCACACCGCTGTCAATAAACTTTATTCCGCAACTAACTAGCGTCCGCCGTCCATTCTCTAACTTTCCCAACCCTTTTCCTGGGACCCATCCGGTACCAACCATAATATTATATGCCACATCATTCTTCCTCTCAATAACACTGACGCATCCATCTCTACTTAACCGTATAGAATTGTCCCTATCGTTCCCAATCTCACAAACAGGACTTATTTGTTCGATTGTGTCCCGTTTCCCTGACTGATCTCATTACAAATATTCATATTAGAATTTGATCCACTCGCTCTTGTATTTACACCCCTATCTAAACTAGTGCTGTTGTTACTAGTTCCCGATGTCGAAGCGGGTTCATATTTGATAGCCGGGTAATTATGTCTATTATATACTTCCCTTGTCATCGTCCTACCACGACCTCTACCCCTACCTCGCGTTGACCCTCTATTAGAAAAATACGGCCTAGCTTCTATAGCCAAAGTCCTTGCATTCCCTCGTAAATAGTTTGCACCTCTGCCGTATTGTGAACGCCCACGTTCAATGTCTCTCCCGCGGTTACTATGACTAATCGTATTGTTCAATGTTCTATGCACTACATTATGCTCTAAATTTCTAAGGAACTCGGAAGCCGTCAATATAGTTACCTCCCCTACTCTAGTAAACCACAGTTGTTGGACATCTGTTGGGAAGTGTCGCATTACACAGTTTACTAAATCCCTTTCGCTCAAAGGTATTGTTAATGAACTAACTGAGTCAATTTGGTCCGCAAAATGTTCACACATATTAAATTTCCCTCTATTGTCGTACGTTGTATTCATTAATCTATATTTAGCCGCCTCCTGATGTTGATCTCCCCAATAATTACGACGGAAGTCTGCTTCAAAATCTTCTAATGTCGCCCAATTCCTACTATGCAGTTCTAATACCTTAAGTGCTGGCCCGGTTAAGCATTCCGTAGCTACATCAATCGCCCTCTCGTGTGCGCCTAAAGAATTTATATATTTCCTTAATCGTTTTATAAATCTCATGGGATTTAAGTCCCCTCTACCGCTAAATACCGGTTTTTCTATAGCAGGCCGCATGACGTAAATATTGTTAGCCCTTCTCTCACAACAATCACTTCCGGACGCGACCATAACATGATCTGGTTGATTTATTGTACTATCGCCTACTAAAGAGTAATTATTCGCAGATCCGCTGTTTTGCGAACTCGTAGTTCGAGACTCTAATGCTTCAATTCGCTCGAAAAGCTCTTCAAACTTTCCTGCTAATAGTTGAAATCCGTCATTAGTAGCTTGAGATGTTTTCCCAACCGTTTGTGACCTAGGTTTCCTACGCCTATCCACATTTGTCGTAACTACATGAGAATCTGTATCCTCTACTAAGGTCCTCTTTCTACCACGTCGCGTAATTACTCGTTCCGACATTATAAATTTGTTTATTTTATCGTTAACCTACAACTGTAATAAAAGAATTCCTAAACCGTTATTGTTATTATTTAACGCGCCTAATGAAAACACAATGTAACAATGAACAACGCTTCCTGTAAAAAAGGTACACACAAAAAAACACAATAGCACGCAATTCTCACTTTCAAAGCAATACAAAGTGAAATTCGTCAACTGTTATAATATGGAAATTATAGTGTTAATTTACTACAAAAGATAGTTAGTTAATTTTCCTTCCCCCGCTTTTAAGATCAAACATGAACGTATATAATTTCTTGTTGCAAAAGATATCCGTCAAGATATCTAGAATTATAGAGTTAATATTTAAAGTTTCACTTTGTTTTGTTTGATGAATTTACAATATAAACCATAAAGATGAATAAAGTTTTAGAGTTATTATTCAAAGTTTCAGTTTGCTTTAGTTGGCGAATTTATAACATAATTCTGCTGAAATACAATATTGGGATAAGTAATCAATATTCTACGTTGTGTAATATTTTTAAGATTCGATTTCTAGTTGTGTCTACTTTAAATGAACACAAAATCTAAGAATCCTGGTCACCGAGCGCCATGTGTGGTGGACCCTTTGAGCTCACCTCTTTATCGGCTGAGAATGACCTAGTTACCTGTGATACTTATTGTATCTGCTTTGATCGTCTAGTGGTTTTATTTGATTATTTTATCCCAAAATATAGCTCAGTTTAAACAAATGTACCTTTTAACAAACTCGTCTGGAAAGGATGATATTGTATATCTCTCAGATAATGGCTTGAGGTGCGATAATAATTATTCGGTTAATAAATGAGAACAATGATTTTGATACGCGTTTGGATTCAATCAGAGCATCTATTCAGATGGGATCCTGCCAGTGCTAACAGATTTTTGACAATTCTCGTTAGACGGATGTCAATAATTCGCTGTCCTTATCACCCTTTTTATTATTTGATTGGAGGAGATTAACTGACTCCTCTTCTTTTTAAAACAGGTGGCCACCTTAGGGTTGATGGACTAGCGCGAGCTCTTAAATTCTTCCTATGCTATTTCTACGTTGACCCCAATGAAAGTCACACTCTGTACCATTTGAATCCAAACAGCGTGTCCACTCTGATTTAAAACAAAACTAAATGAATACTAATTATTACTTTATGAACCACAACCTCTAGCCTAAATTCTATTATATAAGGTCAAGATATAAGCGTCAAAATCGTCCGTTTTGAACGCATAACATTTCAGTTAGTTATTTAACTGAGCTCTAGCTTTGGTCTTATTTTAACTGAGTTCAAATCAATTATTTAGGACGATCAATTTACTTTGAAACTATAGGTACTAAATCTCTAGAAAAGGTAAAATAAGTTAAATTATCTTTATGTCTGGATTATCGAAGCCAAGAAGGAGATAAACTAGAACAAATTCTTATTTATCTAAAATTTATCGTATTAGAAAGGAGATAACTAAATTAAATTTATCTATTTATCTGAAATTATAGAAGTCTAGAAAGAGATAAACAAAACTAAATTTCCTATTTGTCTAGAATAATCGAATTTTAGAAGGAAGGTAAACTAAACTAAATCTTCTATTTGACTGAAATAATTGAAATCTAAAAAGAAAGGATGAACTAAATCAATTTTCTATTTATCTAAAATTCTAAATTTTATCTAGCCAACTGAAACTCTGAATTCACTCAAATTATATATTTATACGAATTTACTAATTTATCTACTTGGTCAAGTTATCTGAGGATAGTAATTTATCTGAAAATATCAATTGATCTGAAACTTCAAACTCTAGAAAAAAAGGAGATCTAAATTCGGCTTTATCATTCAACAGAAATGCCACTGCTCGAAAGTGACCCAATCACAAAAATTTAATACTACTCTAGTTTCAATTCAGAACATCGATTTCAAAGAAAAAAAGGTGCCTATATGTAATGGAGAGAAATATGAATGCAACGATAAAATTTTAATTCATTTATTCATTAAAATGAAGTTAAAGAATCTCTTTGTTTATTTTGGCTAACTTTCACGTTAATGATTAGTTAGTCTTCCGTTTCTTTCTAAAAAGGCTATTTTATAGGTAGGAAGAAAAAGCCACGGACAAATAAAAAACTCCCTCCAGCCTTTAAAGTAAATCTAACAATAAATCAAAACACAAAAGAATGAAACATAAAATAATAGAGTACTTATTTGACCTTGATAAACGTGAGAATGAATATCGCTAAATCTTTAGATTTATTCTGAATACTAATCGGTGTCACTACCACTCAAAAGCAATCAATTAATTTCAATTATAAGGTAAGGTCAAATTAAATACACTGAAATGATACTAAAATACTCAGCTGTTTAGCGCCCTGCCGGTTCGCCTCACTGAATTTATACAGTTATAACTATTTACTAGAGATACAAATTTAAATTGAATAGACTTGAATCGTTGAATGAACAATTATTACAAGCAACTTTGCACATCTAAACTTTACATTCGTTAAATGAAACGACTATACAAAGACGCTGATAGAATCGGAATGCCTCCTGTCGCATGTTTTGTTCACAAGAAAACTTTTAACAATTACACAAATCTAACTTATAGCTATTTTAATCTAACTTAATTTTTAAAGTCTATTGGTTTCGGTTCACAATCCCTTGGCCCCAGTGTCTCGCACATTCTTCAACGATGCAGAAACGCCCCTCCTTCCATCAATTTGATTGGTCTGTTCCTTGCATTATGTTTGGTTTCCCGGTAGATGTCACTATGGGTTCAGGAAATGGTTGAAGATTGAACTTCTAAAATCGCTAGATCCAGGATTGTGGTCAACATTTGTCTAGATCTGTAACACAAAACATTTCAACGCATAATATCTGCGTTTTTCTAAAGCTTAGCAATCTAGAAAGACCTAGTAAGTCCCCCTAGGCTTTAAGCTTAATGGCATAAGGTCCATTTTGTCACAGTTGTCGTTTATTATTACATTGCATTTTTTTTTTCTGCACATCAACTATGACGCTATCCTGTTGTCCTTTGTCAATATGACCAAATTTATGACTTTCGAAAAGTGGGTTTTGTTTTTTTGTAATAAGTAAATTTGAGACCAACGTCATGTTTAAAAGAAATTTATGACCCCTTCAAGTGTTAAAAAGGATATTTTATCTGTAGAATTTGCCTGAATATCAGATTTCTAAAACTCTTGATTTTTACCACATGTGACATTTATTTGTTTAAGCGTCTGTTGGATTCTAGGAAGTTACAGTTTTGTTTCTCATTAGTTTTTTTTTCTCTCTGTGTATGGTCCCTATTAGTACCACTACAACACTCGTTAGTTACGCTTTACTACTGTTTAAAGTCCATTAAATCCAGTAACGTTGGCTTCAGCCTCAGTATTCTAAAGCAAACTGTATGTTATTTAAATAACACCTGAAATTCTTTAACCAGACTCGTTGTAAAGGTTCGATTACAAATTAAATCATTTACACGCTGAAAGGTCCATGCCCATGGGTCTATAGAAGTTCCGGCCCACGGTACACCGCGATGTACACATACGAATTGTGCATTAAATGAAAGCATGGCATGTCAAAAACTCAATTACCTAAGTACTCGGTTTGGTTGGTGGTAGGGCTTATTTCAAGTCCGCCCGCTTAGCTACCACCATCTTATCTAAGTCTGATGCCATAACAACAAATTAAAAATTGTTTGTTCCGACAGTTAGAGGTTAAGATGGCCAGTTTCTCAGTGATGAAGATTCTGGGGGTCGTGCGCTTCCACCTTCGGCCTTATCGTCACTTATCAGGTGAGGTGAAGGCCAAGCACTATCGTGTTGTGCATAAAAAAAGGTCCCAAAAGACGCCAACAATAAGTTAGTTACATTTTGCTAAATCTTCCGTTGAAAATCGGCTAGTAACTTTCCAATACTTTCCATCATAACAAAAAATAACTAGCCCCTGCACTACGTATGACTTAAAGTTAATAGGATTGTCGGTCGTTCAGCCATTGCTATTTCCAGCTCTACAATTACGCAGTATATTACATAAGCTTAATCATAAACTTTACAAACGGAAGGTCTCGCAATGAGGTTTGTTCCGCAATGTCGACTAATTTGCAATTCCTTATTTGTGTTAAGACCCTTTTTTCTTTTTCTTTAGTAATTACTGTAAATCATGGAACGCTTACATGGCTAGTGTTAAACGTTTGGGTCGTTTAAACATTTGAAATATGAAATAAACACTGATTTAATTCTTCAAAGTAAAAATCTCGCTATTTATCAAACTGATTCAAAACTTACCAAAGTTATATTTGGTAAGTTTTATTGTAAGACCGAACCACATACATAAAAATTAATGAGCTGAAGTGTTTTAGTGGATATAGATATCTATACCTACTTTTATATTATTTCATTGGTTTACAAAACATAATTATAAAGTTACATAAGGGTGTAAGTACTTATTGTCGCTTGTTCGTATAATTTATTTCGAATCTTCGAAATACGTACCGGATGGTACAGAAAAGAAAACATAATTTAATCACTTGTCACAAAAGTGAGCGGAACGAGAATAAACAATATTAAACTCTCCAAACATAAACGAAACGATGGATTTACTAATCAAAGTTTGAACGAACAGGCTTGGAACATTATTAAGAAACTTCTGACTATGAATTTTTTACAAAGGGCATCGTCATAATAATTTTATTATTAGAAGTTCTTGCCATAAATAAGTACCTATTTTGTGATTTTGTGTTAATGTTACCGTTGAAGTGCGTAAACCAGTTAGAGTAGTGCACTAATCCTCATTCGATAATAAGAAGAAATGGTCCATCCAGATCCATTCGGAATTTTGTCTGCCAAATTGGAAGGACATGCGAGTTTACTATAGATTTTTAGAGAATACTTATTCTGTAATTTTCTTTTGTCAACAGTGAGAAGAGTAGCGCCCCAGTTCTCGATCCCCCCGGCCCCACGCACCGAGGTCCCGCTGGGGGGCAACGTAACCCTCAAGTGCGTCGCATTCGGCTCCCCAATGCCCACTGTCAAATGGAGAAAAGGTCAGAAAAATATTCAATATTTATTTTAAATACTTTATCCCTAACGTTGATCCCAATCGTTGTGGAAGTTCAGAAGCCTTTACCCAGCAGTTGATGATGATAATGAATGAAACGTTGATAGATTCTGCTATCAGTGACCAATTTACAGCTTCTAAGCATAAGATTATAAATGTAGTTCAAATCGAAGTAAATCCCGAATCTGGAAATATTTTTTTTTTGTCTTTTAAATACACGGTAATCATCTCGTAAATTTTAAAATGGATGTAAAATTCTCTTTGTGATCTCCCATATATGCAATTCTTAATATAATTGCTCATAATGTAGACGCAAATGTAAATCTGAAAACCGTTTTATGTTTCTTCTACTCAAGGTACCAATAGAAAACACATAGTACGGTTGTAATAGATTTAACAATCGCTATGTAGTCGCCCATCATTGTAATCAGCATTGTTTGTAGTATATCACTCATAATATAGACACTAGTGTTTATTTCTAAACAGGCCTAACAAAGTGGTTGACACCAGAAGATAATCCCCCACTTGGACTGAATCCCCTAAAGTTAGAAGACATCAGAGAATCGGCGAACTACACGTGTGAAGCTGCTAGCGTGCTGGGCGTCATTGAAGCTATCGCGGAAGTCAAAGTACAATGTAAGTTCAAACATGGATTTATATCTGAAAAAATTGTAATTCCTACTTAGTAATAATAATAGTCACTATAGATAGATGCTACTAACATTTGCATGCCTTCAGATTTGAGGCAGAATATTGATGACTCTTTATATTAAAAACATTGTCATCCATCTCAGTGGCAACACAATATTGTACAAATAAATATTGTGATTCTGAGTGACTCTGATTTTGACAGACATTTTGATATAGTGGAGGGACCTTGGGAAATTTTCAATGTAATCACGTCATTTATTACTACCATAGGCTTTTTAATGTCCCTACTGTTGAAGCACAAGCTTATGGATGAATACCGTTACCTTCAGATGGATAGATAGAGGGTGGCGATAACCCACCACGCGAACCCAATGCGGACTAGAGGGTGTTAAATATAACCAGAGACTTCACTTTTTATCTATTATATATTATAAACTTTTATAACAAAATTGGAATCTTTGATGAAATTCTTAATTTTAGGTAGTTTGAAACACTCTTTACGGCTTATAGAGATCAAAATGTATACCAAAACATACAACATCAAAGCGTTTCTGGCGAGAAAGCGCAATTTCTCTCCAAAAATATTAGAAACAGTAGGAAGTATCGTAAATTAAACCGAAAATAATTTCAAGTAAAGTCAGAACTCCAGTTTCGCTCGGATCATAAATACTTAATTAATTGTTTCATAAATCGTTAACTGCGACCACATTTTTAGCATTTCCTAATTAATCCATTAGCTTTCAGCCGAGTTTCAGCGAGTCGGGTGGGCAAGTTGAGTCGAGTCGCGAGACGAGTGACTGAATCAAATTACACTCATAATTTCTTCGGATAACTGTTGCAAATTTATGGTAATAACTCCAACGAGGTGGAAAGAGGGATTTACGAAAATCAATTTGATAAATTGCGGCAAGTCGAGACATCCATTATAAATTAGTGTTATAATTCATAATTGAAAGGGTTGGAAAGTTGCACGGTCCCAAGAGACAAACGAATGTCAGCTTGATTAATGATTAATTATTGTTCCTTAGCATTCCCTTTTCTCAATCCGATTCGTTAGGGATTAAGTTAACTGGGTACGCCTAGTGTTCGGTTGCGTAGCTGTTTAAAATTGATGAGTCTATAGAATTTCTAATTGAAACATTAATAAAGATTAAATTACGATGTCCGGCACAAATATTTGGCGTTCGAAATGAAATATTCAGCGTTATTAATCAAGAAGACTACAAATGTTTCATTTGATGCGCATTAGTATTTAATCAGAATCAATAATCATATAGGTGGTATATCAAAAATGGGCATTAATAGAATCATAGTACACAGAACTGATTGATGAAAATGAAACAAAACACCCTTTTTCAGAATCGTCTATGTTTCATCCTATTGCATAAACTGAATTAAGCTTTTCTAATTCTATTCAAATCGATAATATCGCTTTCGTCAATTTGCTTCTAATACAACTTGTTGCGTCGTCTTGATTCGTCGGTTTTGTCACAGCGTTGCCCGGCCCCCCGTCGGAAGTGCGAGCGTCAGAAATAACAGCAACCACTGTGCGTCTGGCGTGGACGTACAACGGGCCTGAGGAACCGCAGTACTACGTCATCCAGTACAAACCCAAATATGCCAACCAGGTAAGACGACAAAATAACTTTTAGAGGGTTTTTCCTTTAAACTTTATGTTAAGGCATAGCCTTTACACAAAATTAAGTTTGTACTCTAATTAGTAGAGAAGCCGCTTTCACGAATGTCGTCTAATGACGATTCCCGTCAGACCGGAGAGTTCTCACTCGAAGGCCTGGCTTCTCTACTAAATTATAGTTTTAAGATAAATTACATTATATCTGGAAGTACCTTGAAAAGTTGTATATATGTGGCAGGGAATCGGTGCAGAAGTCAGATACGGAAAAGTTTGAGGACGTAACTATGAATAGTTAGGAACTTTACAGATGTTAGCAAACACAAGCAAATAAAAAAAAACATAAAGAAATTAGTTCCATTTGCACGGACACGTTGTGAATTACAGAATCCGTGGCCCTAGCATGAGTTGATGCAAACTGTTTACGCTACTGTAAACTATCGTTTTCTCTCTTTCACTCGCATTGACTGAGCAGGAGCAGTACGGTCCGTTCGCTTAGATAGTGTCGGTACACCCGCACAAGCACTTGTGTTCAGAGACGGGAATACCGGTAACAAACACAATCTTTCACTATGGCACTTCTATGTAAACTGCCAAAATCCAAATTGACTTGCGGGTATACGCCGCACGCGGTATCTTTTGTTTATGCGGCGGCATCCTTTCACAAGAAGCGGCACGTGCAAAGGCGGCGAGATAAAAGGGCGACACTATCTGAGCGAACGGACTTTATATACGATAGTTTACAGGAGCGTAAACAGTTTGCATCAACTCATGCTAGGGCCACGGATTCTGTGATTCACAATATGCCCGTGCAATATCAGGCACATCAAGCCCTGACAGAATAACAGCGTGGCTGGCACACTGTGTCATGGCAACACAAGCTGAGGCACCTTATATCCCCATACCATTTTAGTTATTTTGTTGTGTTCCAGAAATTCAAGTTTGTCCCGTTTTGTTATATATCTCTTGTCGTGATATTGTAACGTTTTTGTGTTTGTCTTTGGTGTTAATAAAATTATTTCTCTCTCAATTTGCGACAAGGGCTTTTATTGTCCTTTCCATAATCACTTGAGTAAGGAGTATAAAAAACAAAATTAACTCTATGAAACAGGCATTCAGCGAGATCTCGGGCGTGATAACCCAGTACTACTCAGTGACGAACTTGTCCCCGTACACGGAATACGAGATGTACGTGATCGCAGTCAACAACATCGGCCGCGGACCTCCGTCTACACCCGCCGTTATCACCACGGGGGAAACAGGTGTGTATCGCATGACAATAAAGCTTATTTTTCCATTACTACATTACGACCTGTAAAAAATGCATTCACGCATTCCCACCTGCAAGTGAGCAAGGGGTTCCTATTTGGGACAGAAGGGGACTTTAACATTCAACGTTGCGGCTCCCTCTACGGCCGCCTCCTGGAATGGGACCCCGGGAGGGAATACCCACTAAAAACCCGCTACTTGCCCTCATGTGCGGCCATTTTTTTTTGAGTGAGGACAAATACAATCTTTACATATACCATGCTTGGCATGCTGGGCTCGATCAGTTATCAGGAAGCCACTCCTCTAGGGTTATTCACGATTGTCGGAAATCTACTCGAAAGCATTGGGTTCGAATCCGTATCCTCCGATATTATAAAAATATAGCTGTGAAATATAGCTGATTGAGGGAGGAACTATAATAAACTTTTTTTTTATATATAGCTATTCACAAGTACATTCAACTGGCATTCGATTCACTTTCTGGCGGGAAAGCGCCAATGCATTTACAAAGTTTGGTAGCATAAGGTAGAAAATAAGATCGAAGACTACAGACTTTCCGATTCGATTCGGAAAGTTGGTTTTTGACAATCGTGAATAACCCCCCAGGTCTATCTCTCGCCGCCCCCGGGTCTCCCGTCGAGCCTGAATAGTAGGCTCTGCTGGGGATCCGGGAGGTTCTAACCTGAGAGTTCCTTGTGGGAATCGCCTCATTAACTACCTGGGGTCCACTGGGGAAAACAGTTTGCATCAACTCATGGTAGAGCTACTGCTGTCTAATTTTGTAACTCTAGTGACTATCCCAGATACTTTCAGTTTGACATACACTGTACAATACTGTACGCATCCATTTCTGCGGCAATACAAATTACTTTGAAAACTGTCTTTGTATATCAGTGTTCTATAATACTTACATTATTAAAAGCTATCGTGATAAATGTTGAGTTGTTGAGTTAGATAGGAATACAACATCGCAGTTTTTCAGTATAAAATATCGGTAATTCATATAAGTACTAAGTAACGGTATTTATACCGGAATGGTTGAAGTTAGGTTGGGATAGAGTCAAAAAACAATAAAAATAGCCAGCAAGCTACAATGGGCCGAGTTACAATCAAGTATATAACTACCAAAGCCTAAATATTATATTATCTACTCAGTTAAGGGTCCATGATAGGAAAACATGGTTTGCGCGGGCCATATTTTTATATAGAAAACGTAAAGTTGTAGCCACAAAAAAACATACGATAAGCTAAAGAGATTATCTTAGTAGCTACAAGTATTCCATTGCGTATAAACCTCACAGATGATTGTAAAAAAATATCATCGAAAGCGCTTGTCGCGGGTCATATTTTTGGCGTAAATAATAGCGGAATTGAATTCAAAATCATCAAAATACACTTTAACGTACTGTGAAGTTGTTCCAATAACTTTTCTCAAGAAAGATAATTGCGCTAAAGATAATAATGAATAAACAACTAAAAACATCGAAAAAGTGCAGAAGTGAGGTTATTTTCCATACTATTTACACGTAAAGAAAAAGACAGAGACAAATGTTTCCGCATAACCGAGTCTCAATATACGTTTTTATCCTCATTGCGATGTGGCGGTACTATGGTTTTCATAAGAACCATTGCCAATCAAAACGAAATAAAAGAATGGAATGCTGATGCCACTGACATGAAATTTTTTTTTTATTTAACTGGACTGGCTGTCTGTATGATTTGACAGCTAAGTTTTTGTGCCTAATTGAAACGCCACTAGCGTGCGTCTAAAGAACTAATTTTGACGTACAATATGAAAATGGTTGCCGTGATGGTCTCTCCAGACTTCAAACTTTAGTACCATGTACGCACGCTATGCTCACGCTACGTCCTACAGCGCCAAAATGGCGGAAATCAAATAGACACAGAAACAGTTTGACATAAGCCTGTCCAGTGTAAATATATGCAGGTCAGTGGCTGATGCGAAAAACCTTCATGTTTCAGGTGCTTAACGTAGGTAAGCTAAGTTGATTTTTTAAAACGACCACTCAAACGATAGCTAGTTAAAATTCATGAATAACGCTAAACTAATGAAGGCAATAACTGTTGACAATTAAAAAAAGCGCTATTATCATGAAATCTATTTAATAATTCATCGAGTAATTGTAACAGTCCTTTTTTACAATTACATTTAAATGCCCTGCCTATGGCTATTTTATTCCTACATAATATAAAGTATTTATAGGGAAACCCTATTAAAACCGCCTAGAATTTTGATAAAACATTCATTTGTTTAGTGACTACTTACATAAAAAATATATAAATATCGTAAATTAGTGTTGATGACTCAGCAACTTTACTTCTATTTTTTCTTACATTGATTTTAAAGCGAATATTATGATCACCGTGTGATATTAATAAAATTAAGTTTAATAGCCATTCCTTTAGCGTCTGATATGATTGGAAAACTTAATATTCTAGTCTATACCGATATGATTGGACTGGCAAACTTAATATTCTAGTCTATACCGATATGATTGGACTGGCAAACTTAATATTCTAGTCTATACCGATAGGATTGGACTGGCAAACTGAATATTCTAGTCTATACCGATATGATTGGACTGGCAAACTTAACATTGCACTTGTAGGATATAGGTCATAATGTAAAAATGAATTTAATTTATTTTTTTAATAAGTATCTGTAAACTTAGCGCCATCGCACACGGGGGACTTTTGTCTCCGCAACTATTTTGTCTCTCACATGGTTTGTATGAAAAGTTGCAGACGACCGCGTCGCTTCGTGTGCGCGCTTCCATATAAACCCGTGGACTTGAGACAGAGACAAAACAGTTGCAGGGCGACTAAGTTGCCCGTGTAGATGACTACACTATTGTATTAGGAACCCCTGTAAGAATAGCTATATTGTGTTAAAAAATTTAATAAAATAATTGCAGTAACTAAGTGACTAAGTGTTCACTTGAAATTATTTGAATAATTTTTAGGGTTCCGTACCAAAATGGTAAAAAAGGAATCCTTATGGTGTGACTCAGTCTGTCTGTCACAGCTAGATATCTCGAGAACTACTAATGGTATCAACTTGAAATTTGGAATAGTTTAAGATGACATTTGCCCAACTATTTTGCAAATAAGAAATAAATAAAAAAATAAATATCTTTTTTACAACAGGGACTGAAAAGGGGTCTAGAAAATTTGAAGTGGGCCTACTAGGACATGTGGGGTATCATATGAAAGAGCGCCGTTTGCATACCTTTTTAGAAATTATATAATTTCAAAAAAGGAACATTAGTTCTACTATCGGTCAAGAGATCGCGCTGACCTAAAACTTATTATTTTACTCTGCAGTGTGGTTTGATGGTGCAATTATGATGGTACGGAACCCTCGGTGCGCGAGTCTGACTCGCTCTTGACCGTTTTTTTTATAATCAGCATACAGGCAAATGAAGTCACACAAACAAGTTCACACCTGGTTTATAAAAAAAATTGGCTTAGCAATATTACTCCAGATGACGTCTCATGGCGTCATATTCCTATTTTGGTTAAACTAGGTGTAAACTTAATCTTCGTTTATTAATAAGGGGCTAATGTCCACAATAATTTGTCTGATTGATTTCTTTTGTAGCACATCGTTGAAATAATACAAATAAATTGCTAGGTTACTTAACGAATGTTCCATTATTAACCCATATCATACGCTTATTTGATTTCATTTTAATTATCTTCGTTTTTGTTCGTACCATCGTCATTTACTGCTTTAGAAACGGTAAATAGATTTTTATTTTTTGTTTTTTTACGCTGAATTCTGAGTTTTAAGGTATTTCTTTTAATCGTCTTTTCATGCCTACGCATTAACGCGATGAACGACGCTCGCCGCCCCGCTTCATGTAAGTTCAGCTTTTGAGTGGGTTTTTATCGTTTTTAGTTTCATTTGCACATTTTTTCTTCTATTAGAGTTAGAAGTAGTGCTGTAGTTTGTTTTTTCATGCACCATTTCGTTTTTAACGTATTAAATTCGGTTTTTGACGTCACACAGTTTGAAATGTTATTTGCACCTTTTGTCATTTTTATTAATGTTTTTATTGTTATCTTACGTCGAAGATATTCCGTAACTAAAATGAGACAGATATATTACTACTGCTGTTGTTATGAAAATTCGAAAATGCATCAGTTGAGTCAACTAAATCTTTAATATTACGTACCTATTTCTTCGAAATTATTGCTATCCGTTTCAGAATATATAGTATTTATTGTATCTGTGAGTTGCGCGACGACATTTTTAACAGGCAGACATAATGAATGTAACATAATATTATCTAATATTTATTCCTTTCCCTCAACTAATTCTGTCTTTTTTCTATGCTCCCTTGCAGTGGATTCTCTCTATGGAGGTGCCAGTAAGTATATAGTTTTAGTTTTAAAATGTTTTACTTCATTGGGTGTTTGTTATTAACTTAAAAAAACAAGCATGATTTGTTTTGTTTTTAACCGGCGCTGAAAGTATTCAATTTCCTGCTTCAATGTAACAGGATACATTTTTATTTAGTTACTTCCTCTGAAACGGTTATATTAATTCAGTTCTAAAATGCTGGTGTACTTTACAAAATTGGCTTTCGTCTAATCTAATATTTTCTTTTTCTTTGTGTTTCTTTCTTGTCACATTTCGGTTGGCTGCTATCATTTCTAATTTAGGGGTAGAAATATTAAATTTGACGTCTGAAACTTTACCTCTTTCCGTCGTTATGGCGTGACATAGACGAAAATGTCCGTGATGAGTAGATAATGAAAATGTTGCTGTACCAAAATTACTCGCTGGTTTTTTTCCTGTCTTCCTTACGTTTTCTAATAAAAGGTCTCGGGACCGACGCCCGGCGACCCGAATCCAAACGAGATTATAGCGTTTTAATATTGCACAGTCCCAAAAAACTTTTATTGTTTCGTCCTTTCCGAGTATTATAAACAGTGAAGAGATTTTTCATTGAGTAACGCTCCCTTTTCATGTTAGGGGCACCGATTACAAATCCTATTAAGACTGTTATTATGCCTCCGACGGTTATTGTCACAGTTTTACTTTTATTTTATACGTAATTGAGATGAACCGAGCCTCTTCTTAATTTGGCATCGTGTTGTTTTTTGTATTATTCCGTTTATTGTAATAAGATTTTGAAGAGGCGTTTGACTGAAAAGATTCTTGAAAGACTTTTGTATTATTTGTTTTGAAGTTTTTAACATGGGAGACTTTGATAATAAGATTTTCAGTCAAAGGTTAAGCTTCTTCTGTAAAGTCCCTACAATATTGTTCTTTGCAAGAGGTTTTCATAAATCAACAAAGGTCTCATTTAAAAAGCATTCAACTTTTAATACTAGTAAAACCTTTTAAAATGACAATACTTCACCAAGAATGACTTCGTGCGCTCAAAGACTCTTAATAGGATAGGACAAATTGTTTGCTGTTGAAATAAAATTATTACTTACTATTTCTGTTTAGTTTTTATCATAAACTTATGTAGGTACAATGGAAACGGCTTATTATTATTTTAAAAGTTACTTTAGCAATGGCTGTGTTTTAAGTGCTTTAAGATGTTTAGATTATATTTGTATGATATTTACATTAAAAAAATATATACCTACTATATAATATTATGTAACAAGGTAACTAGCAGCTTCCTATGCAATGGGGAATGTCCGAAAAAAATCAATTTGGCTGAATATTTTTTTATAGGTAGGAATAAGCTCCCTTAGTAATAGAAAAAAGTTTCAGAATTTTCGGTTTCGACGACACAAATGTTCATGACATTCCCCATTCAGTTGTGTTCAGGGTTTTTAGTACTTTAAAAAAGTTATCAGTTGTGTTAACTTAAGAGGAGGCTCCCAGAATTTGGCAATATTTGAACTCAAATAGTGACGTCTGTACAATCTCAATGAATGTCAAATTCAGATATATGGTTTTATGGACCTTCATTTAGTGGATGACGGCAGGATTTCAGAAATTATTGAGTTTGGCTCGATAGTTTTTTATTCTGAAAACATGTCCTTTTTAGGGGAATTTTTAAAATATCTCTTTAATTATACATCGTTTCTGAGCAAAATTTATGTAAATCGTAAGCAAATTACGTGTTCCAGTGACTGACGGCACAAAAATCGTATATATTAATTATTACTATTGTTATTACCAAAAAAGAGATTAAATACCAGCGCTCTGCGGGCGCCGCCTTCGTTAGTACTGCGCAGTGCGCCGTCGAGGTAGGACGTGTGTCGCTCGCGCATCGATTTTTTTATCAGTATGAGCATTGCTTTGCAATCTATCTATACAGTTGTTTAACGTATGTACTTGCGCAGAGCAACGGAGGGGATTTCGCGAGGGCTAGGGCGGTTTCCCTCAAATTTCTATGATAAAGATTGTATAACTGTGGTATGGGTAACAAACAGCAAAGCGCGCGTGTCATCGTTATGGCAGCGCCACGGTCTCCGATTTGCGTGAATTAAATACATCACGAATGTCAATTTTTTGCCAGTCGGGAGCTCGGGAGAAAGTAGGTTTGATCGCCCCCCCACTGGAAGAGGTACATCCGAAGATGTACGTATATGTCCATTATTAGATTTGAGGAGCCACGTCACACCATTATTTAGCAGCAAAGTAGATTATTTTGTAGCACAAATCCTGAAGTTAGCATCATAATATATCGCGAGAGGTATCAATGCAAAGGTGGCTCCTCAGTCTAAACATCAGGTTTGAGGAGCCATTCTGGAACTCGCTAAGTACCCGTTGAATACTTTAGAAAATTAATGCATCGTTTAGCAGCAAATGTGTAAAGTACTTGCTATTTTTTTTTAATTTTTAGCTCAGTAGTGCTGGAGAACGCAATTTGTATGGCTCCTCAATGCTAACGTTTTGCATATAAACAACTTACTTACTGTACCTACCTCAGATAACAATGGAATCAAAACCAGATACACTTACATTTAGCAAAAATTTCTGTTATATATGGCTTTTTTTCGTTTCCACAACGCGATGTGGTCGTTTGGTATGTTGACCACGATGCGAATTTCGCTTTGTGGTATTTCCATGATTACCACAACGCATTCAAACAAATACACGCAAACAAATAAATAAATAAATAATGCTTGGACAATTTTTCACACAGCGCCATCCAGCCCCAAACTAAGCAAAGCTTGTAATATGGGTGCTAGACAACTGATATTACTTATATACTTTTTAAATATATACTTATTATACATAGTAACACCCAGACCCGTCACAGAAATTGAAATTCATCATTTCAATTTCGGCCCGACCGGGAATCGAACCCGGAACCTCTGCGTGGTAGACCGGCATGTTGACCACTGCACCACTCAGGTCGTCTGATATGATGTCAAAGTAAATAAAAAAAAACTACTTGTCCTGGTTTCATTCATATAATATGGTTACCTTTCACAGCGAATTCTTAAGGAATATCGAAAAGTATTGTATTTCAGTCACCGGAAGAGATACAGTGCTGAATTTTATAAATGTACTTAGCCGACATTTCTGCTAAATGTTAGTGTCTCTTGTTTTGTACAGCAAAATTCAGGGCACCTGTAACCAAACTGAGCATGCCAATATTTAGTTCTACCTTAGCAAACCCGGAAAATATCTGTAACGAGTATAACACAGCTACTTTCCGAGAAATAAGCCGTTGATTCAATATGCCATACAATTGGTACATCGAGTAGAAAAGTTTTAATTTAAAAATAACATCATTATCGTAAATTAATCTTCTTGAGACATTCTCTGAATGTTGCTCACCACAGCAATACACACACACAGTGTCCTTATTTGTGCCTTGTTTTACCAATTTTATAGTCATTAAGTAATTTTATTCTTAAATTTTATGTTTTTTACTTTTAACTTTGACGTTTTTTATGTTACCGTAAATGTAGTGACGGGGATAGTAATATTTTGAGACAACTATTTAATTTGGTCGGATTCGCGCTAAAATTCGATTTCATCGCCATGCGGACCACAGCCACTGACATGAAAAATTTTTTTTTATTTAACTGGACTGGCTGTCTGTATGATTTGACAGCTAAGTTTTTGTGCCTATTTGAAACGCCACTAGCGTGCGTCGTATTTCTTTGTTTTTTGACACCGATAAAGAGTATATTTTTCAATTCCATGCAGCCAAATAGATATTATTTTTTTTACTTCCTCTTGATATTTTTTTTTATTTGTTTGTTAATGTAAAATCGATGCTTGTTGGTATTATCTTCTTCTTAACGTGTCGACTCAGTATATGTATAATTATATTTGTGAGGACCAGAACTCAGCCACTGATTTCGCATTATCGCGTTGGTATTATTATTATGTAGGTATTATTTCGTTGAAATTGTCTTTTCTGTATTTTATAGGAAGTAGAATTGTTTTTTTTTGGTTTGTCTGTCGGTTGACGTCACCAAGTAGGCTCCTCCAGAATACTAGCGTTGCAGTGGTATGCTCCGGTATGCCACTGTAGCATTGCTGAGGTTGGGGCCTCGTTGGCCGCACACAAATTAGTTCGTGTAGGTACATTGTTTTCTTTTTTTTGCTTTATAACTTTTATTTTTAATTACCTTACTGTCTATAATGTTTTACGGTCAATAAATAGTTTTTCTTTCTTTCTTCTTAGTACCTAACTAATAATATGTGTATATACTGAATGGGGAATAGTAAAAAGCATTTTCTTTAATTTTCTTTCTTTCTTATTAAGCTATGTAAGCTTGCCACAAAAATATAAATACTTATCTATAGTTATATTACTTACTTTTATACTTACCTTTATAATTCTAATAATGAGTGTTCTCAGAACAGATCAAGCCTTGTTGCAGGCGAAAGATTACATAAAAATCATATAAAATATATTTTTTAAATCAGTTGAAAATTTAAAAATCGGAAACCGGGGCGCTGCCAGAACGATGGACACAAAGCGCTCGGCCGCGCGATAAAGTGCGGGAGCGAGACAGTTGCGAGTAAAATAAGTGGGTGGGGGGCAGCGAACGCACGTAAAAATTTTGCAAGCGGACTCTTAAAATAATTTACTTGTAAACAAGGCATGCATTATTTGTTTTGACGAGTTAGTTTTTTTATTTTTCTATTTTGGTTTTGTTTTTTTTTTTTGGTGATTTTTAGCTTATTGAGGCGGATAGGCGGATAGTCTTTGCATTATTTTCAATATGATTTTGGAAAATCGACGTCTCAGTAAAAAAATACTGATAAAATAGTTGTATGTAATCCAACTCAACTGAAAAATTAAGTTATTTTATGTTCATGTCATTACAAAGTTGTTAGACATTATACGAAAGTAAAACAGTTTACTAAAGGCCTGTTTTACAAAGTCCCGATTAAGTTCAAATTAGGTGATAATAGTTTATGTTTATGGCTCACTCTACGTTTTTGATTAAATCCTCCTCTTTTTTATGATAGATAGATAGGCAATCGCTTGCCCTCTATCGCGCCTGATGGTAAGCGATAATGCGATCTATAATGAATGGATCTTTCTTTCTTGTAGAACCCGGCTCAGCGCCTCGCAACGTCCAAGTGCGGCCACTCAGCTCGAGCACCATGGTCATACAGTGGGACGAGCCCGAAACACCAAACGGACAAGTCACGGTAACTAAATCAGTAGATGGGCAAAAGACCCGGTTTAAACGCGACTACTGGGTTTAAACCCAATAAAGACCCACATTGTATATTAAAGAATTTTTTTACAGCTTTTTTATTTCTATTGATAAGTCAAATGTAACGTTGCTATGGAAACAATTTCTTGTCAAATCAATACAGAAAAATATTCAAATGATATAACATTTCTTATTTCTAAAGATTTTATTTAATTCAACGAAATTGTCTATGGGCGTTGACTGGGTTTAAACCCATTAGTCAGGTCCAAATCGGGTCCTTTGCTTAGGTATATGTAGGACTAGGAAAACAACGTATAGAACAGAAGACACCTCGAAGAGAATGTTTGGTTACCGAAAATGGAACGCAACGCAACCGTATCAGTCATAGTAGGTAAAGTATTACCGCCTCTGTGGTCTAGTGGTTCACCCACCCGTGTAAGATGCAGGGGTCCCGGGTTCGATCCCGGGGGAGTGCAATTTGTACTCGGTTTGGTTGGTGGCAGGGCTTATTTCAAGTCCGCCTGGCTAGCTACCACCATCCTACCGAAGTCTGACGCGCCATAACAACAATTTAAAAATTGTTGTGTTCCGCCAGTTCGAAGTAAGGTAGCCAGTTCCTCAGTGATCACCTTCGGCCATCAGGTGAGGTGAAGGCCAAGCACTACCCCGTTGTGCATAAAAAAAATGGACACACATACAATAATTTTAAAAGTAAAGATGAGTTATACGCCAACATCATTGCTATATTTTAAAACAGCGTAAAGGTACTATAGATACACACATTGACCGCTGCATGCGCATTGGCTGCCTATTGACAGCGCGTCAGCTGTCTCCTTCACTCACACACGCAAAGCTCAGCTCGCTCTTTGTACAATATGGCCGAATAAAGTAATAGAAAATACATATTTTTATTAAATACAGTACTTACGTGTGAAATTAAGCATTTTCCGATCTCTGACTGTTGCTGTATAATTTGTACATTGTCTAAAGACGCAAGTAGACATTTTTTTATGGAATTTCACAATTTTATCGCGTCTGACTGACGAGAGCCGCGTGGCTGTGCCTGACTAATTTAAAGTCGGGCAATTACCTGACTTTTGTCTTGCCATTTTGGAGTGCGGGTAACGTATCTTTACTTTTAATATCATTGCACACATAACGCAAATGTATGAATTGCGCTCCATGGTAGGTCAGCAAAAATTATCTTCGCGGTGTCTCCTCTCTAGATGGACGTAGCGAGGGGCGATTTGGGGGTTCAAACCCCCTTTCCCCCCACCACTCGAAATAAAGACATACTTAGTAACATCAATTTTTCTGATAAACATTTTTTAACATACCGATCGACGCCTCCGTAAAACTGGCCTTGTTCCACAATACAAAATGAATTTTCAATAATCATTGTGTTTATTTACTAACTTCTTCCCTAAGAATAATTTGAAACAAAGTTTCTAAAACTCTTTCCACTATATTTTGTTACTAAATTGCAAATCAGTTTCAAATTTTTTTTGCAACTGAAATCATAATTATGAGCATCTGCCACAAAATACTGTGCTTGACCTGGGGGTCTTTTAAAATGCAAAGCCAACAAAAGTAAATACCCTGTAAGAATTATAAAAGGTGGAAATGAAATAATATTAAAAAAACGCGAAGAACAATTTTCCTTATTTTCGATAAGACCCTGACATTTTGCACAATGGGGTATTTTAGATGTGTTTAAACTGTTCGACTTTTACAATGTTTAATTTCTTTTATTTAATTAAGGAATATGTATTCATTAATTTCTTGAAGACTGACTCATTATTTTTTTGTAGGGATACAAAATCTATTACACGACGGATCCTTCGCAACCGCTACAGTCATGGCAATCTCAAATGGTAAGTTTTGTTATAAGTTTAAGAGTACCTATCTATATTTGACCAACAGCATTTTTTTTGCAATGCTACCACTGCCATCCTTATGGGTGGATAAGGAGGATGGGCTGTAGCCCACCGCGCGGGCCCAATGCGGATTGGTGGGTTTTAACGACTGCAAATGCAGTCGAGGCCAACGGCTTAACGTGCCTTACGAAGCATGGAGGAGTTCGAGATTATATATTTTTGATCACCCATCCCATGACCGACCCTTCAGTTAAGTTCTCAACCTCCGCAATCACTAGGCTAGGTGCTAAACCACTGCGCTATCGAGCTTCCGTCTGAATCGCTATAACGCCCGCAAACAACTGTTTTATGTTTCTACTGTGCAATTTTATAGGAAAAAATTGCAATTCTTTCATGATATAACAAAGGAAAAATTCAACACCATTAGTACCAGGTTTTAAGAGTAGATTAAACACAAGTTAACAAAACTCTTTTAACCCTGTAGATGGACAACAGCCACTTAACGACGATCAGCGAGCTAACCCCCCACACTGTTTACACAATACGTGTTCAGGCTTACACGTCCGTGGGCCCCGGGCCGATATCCGCGCCTGTACAGGTTAAAACGCAACAAGGTAAGATAAAATATACTTAGATAATACGTTACTAATTTTATATTGCTTCAGTTTACCTTGACAAATACAAAAAATATATATACTAACTTGACACACTTGCATAAACAAAGTACCATCTATGTATGCATACTGCAGCTTATGAAACAGCTATTTTAAAGACAATAAGCAAAATAATATTTTACGAAAATAGTTAAGTAGGTACTTGGTTGTAAATGAAGTTGGCACATTATCGCAAAAGGTGCATAATTTACATAATAAAGCTTAGGGACTAGATTACATTGTTAATGCATTAAAGTTAGCAGTCATCCGTCGCCCCACGGGGACAGAGCGGGGTGACGGTTGTGAATAATTCGCATATTTTCACCTTTTTTTAAATTAATTACACACTACCGGGTGTAACAAGACCCTCAACGAAGCCGAGGTCTACGTATTCTGCCCATCATCAGGACCATTTCTGTTCAATATTATTGCTGGGAAACGATTTTCAATTTTTGGTGTTAAAAAAGGATTGCATACATTACTGCGCAATGTATCGCGTACAATAGACCGCGCCTGCGAGTGTATGCTTACACAGCTGCGTGCGGCCGAGTTGAAAGGCAGCGTTTATGTGCGTGCTCATGAGATACATTCAGTGATGACGTTTTGAAGCCATTGTTTGTTACGAAATACTTAAAATTTTGATAATTTTTCTTTAGACAAAAATTAGGAAAAAACGAATAAAATAAGATTTCATAGAAAGTTTCAATTATTTTTTTTCTTTGACCTTCAATAACTTCGTAGCTATTGGTTTCCCAGGTATAGTCTAATCTATAGGACAAAAATGATCCTGATGATGGGCGGAATGCGTGGACTTTGGATTCGTTGTGGGTCTTTTTACGCTATTTATACTTAGTTCCATGGCTTAAGGTTCAATTTGTAATGTCCAAACAGGCGTGCCCTCACAGCCTTCAAACTTAGTAGCGGTAGAAGCTGGGGAAACGTCAGTAGCACTGACGTGGCGAAGGCCAGCACATGCCGGAGACAATATAGTGTCGTACGAGCTTTACTGGAACGACACGTATGCCAAGGAGAACCATAGGAAGTGAGTCTTTATATTCTTTTACTCATAGAAATCTTTAATAAGATGAAGTTCTCTCAATAAAACCGATCATTCTCACCAAATTGGGGTAAAAAAACAACAAAATAGGTATCTACTTTTTCATGCTCACATCGCATTCAGCTGTCTAGTTAGTATAAAGGGTTAATACCTATTTCCTTTCGTGCCCATGATGATTTGGGAGAAATAATTAGTTTCCTTTTTAGAAAACGTGGGTAATTTTCATCAAGGGTTAACAAACTAGTAGGTACAGGAGAAACTACTAATTTATACCTATTTATCTTAGGCGGATACCAATAACGGAGACTTACACCCTAAGCGGCTTATACCCCAACACTTTATACTACATCTGGCTGGCCGCGCGCTCGCAGCAAGGGGAGGGGGCAACCACCCCGCCCATCGCCGTCCGGACCAAGCAATACGGTACGTGGGGCGACTGGATATTCGGGGAATATCCAGATACGTACGGATAACCGAGAAATATCCGGATACGTACGGATAATCGGAGAATATCCGGATACGGGCGGATGATCAAGATCCGGATACTACAAGATATATCCGGGTACTGTAGGGGATGACCTGAATACTAGAGAACAAAAAGTTACATAGATTGGTAGTTGGCGCAAGTAAAGAAGAGCAACGAATAACAACAGATGCAAATTAGCAAATATTGAAATGAGCTTTAACAATGCACTTGAAACAAAATTTAATTGGTTTCTGCGTTAATTATAATTACGTACCAAGCAAATGTAAAAATATTACAGTAACAGATTTATTTAGAGGAAGATGCTGCGTAAAAGCACTTAAGTACTTAAAATTTCTAGCAAAATTGGTCAACTCAAGCGCCATTTTTGGCCCATTGCCAGAAATGCAAGTCTATTGTTATTCGTTGATTGAATCTTTCTACGCCGGCGGTTGACAATGTAACTGTTTGTGTCTCTACTGCCTATTCCGGATGAGGATACCCGGTTTCTACAGAGGATGACCTTGACCTTGACTTCGAATGAAAGACTTCGGGAAGAAGCTTTGGCAATACATTATCCAATTTTGTCTAATAATTATTGAACTTTTATTTAGAATAGGATTTTATCATGTGTTGGTCATACAATTCAAACAACGTTAAAAGAAATATTAAATTATGAACACGCCGACACTCAGCCACCCCTAATTAATATCCAATTACATTCGCAAAGTCAGTTGATTATTTGCATCATGGAGAGTTACGAAACCGTTTAAGAAAATTAATTAATTCAAAAAGTTTTGCTAAAACTCCTTCCCTATGTTTCGTGAGTGTGGACGAATGAAACCTTTACCGGTCTCCAGGTAACTCATACTGTAATATTTCACATAACAGCACCTGCCCGGCACGCTGCCAGTAAAACAGCACAAAGCACCAAGTTTTATATATCACAATATGTGTTTGTAATCGTAAATTTGTCGAAACGGTAAAGTGCGCGCAGGGAAATCGAATATCGAATAAGATTAAAACGTGGATTCAGAAACGAGTTTCGGTACAGATGTGCGCACTTCGCCTGAGTAGGAAGTATAGCTTTATGTTGTTCGTAGGACAGTTTTTTACCCGAGGCGGGCGCATCGCGCGCCCTCTATACCCAACGCCAACGACACGAAGGTTCAACTCATTTCATTCCATTAATCATGGGGCTTTGAGCTTATGGATATCATTGACTAAACTACTAAAAGATCTCAGTCGTCTTCGTGTCGTTAGTTGCACATAATCACATTTTTCTTCCAACAGGAGAAAGTGTGACGGATGAGACATAGAGATGTATGGGCGAGCGGATCCTACATTTACACCACACAATGTGCATGCATTTATTTTGGACAGCTGGAAGTTGTCTTTCTTTTTATTTTGAAGCACTATTTTTGTTTGGATCGCATTCAGTGATTGCATCAGGGAGGTCGGTAATGAGGCGCGGGGGAGCGTCCATTTGAGTTGCAGGTCGGTTCGGATCGCTCCGTGCCGATGTTCATGTGTAAGCTTGTTTAGTACCAGGAGCGCCGCCGATGAACGTGACGGCCGTGGCGATATCGCCGACCGCTATAAGGGTGTCCTGGCAGCCGCCGCCCAAGGAGAGGGCGAACGGCCGGATCGCGTATTACAAGCTGCTTTGCGTGGAATCTGGACGTGGGGACTCAGAAGCTACTGTTGTCAAACTGAATCAGACAAAATTCGTGCTGGATGAGCTTCGCCGCTGGACGGAGTACCGCATTTGGGTGCTCGCGGGCACCAGCGTCGGGGACGGGCCCGCCTCCTACCCCGTCACTGTGCGCACCCACGAAGACGGTACGTGTCATTCAACGGTCTTATAACGCCTAACACACTCACATACCTCTCTATTTTATGATCAATGCCATATCTTGAAAAGCAAATAAATGTATTATTATTTTCTCTGAACAGTTTTTTCAGAGTTGGTTGAAAGCACGTCTTTCAAATTACTCAGACAAAGACTTTAAAGTTAACATCTATTTTAGTAATTAGACTTTCTGAATTCTGAAGCAATTTTTTTAGTCTTAATCATTACCTAACATCAAGAAAAATCTTACAATCAGAAAGTAAAGTTCAATTATTCATAAACTAAGAAAAGTTTACACAATAGGTTTGCTTTAAATTAAATTAACACGCCATGTTATTTACAAGTCTTCAACGAGATCATAAAATTGGGAATGTTCAGACCATTCACCAGATTATATTTAAGAAATCAACTGGATTAACAAAATTGAAAATCTTTGAAGTATGTAAAATCACGATAATTTATTAACATTCGTATAAAAAAGAAATTTAAGATGCAACTAGAACAAAAAAAGGCCTTTGCTATTTTTCTTAAACTGCTATGAAAGAAAAAAGTGAATGTAATGAAAACAAAAGTATTCTGATTTTACAGACTTTATATTACTGAAATATTGTACTTACCTACTAATAAATTATTATGAATTCCATAATGTTATAATTCTTGCATAAAGTTCTTGGATTTGGGTAAAAATTGGTTAAATATTCCATGGAAATCATTCATATTGTAAGCAGAACGAAATTCAGTAATTTAAATATTAATTTCCGAATTTTCCGATGATTTCGTTGATCGCTCCACATGAATGATTTTATAAAGCATATTGAACTTCAGTCAAAATCGAATGCATTGTTTCCAGAAGTAGTTTTTGTTGCACCGATTGCGATTGCCAATTTCAATTTTGGCTGAAAATTCTTTATAACTGATAATGTGTTCGTTTGTACATGGTGGCGGGTTCTCAAACTGTTCTAAATCTAGATCAATGGTATAAACACAATTATATTTCAACTTCGTAAGCGCTAATTACTACCAAGATACTAATGTCAATTTTTCTTTTGTTCCCTTTTATGAGCATATAGCAGGATTCTAATGCAGGAGGTTAATTCTCGTAACGAAGTATTCTTTGCTTGCCGATAAATTTCCATGTATATTAATCATGTCACTGATGGTCATTATTTTTCACTGTATTTTGTCGCTTGCAAGCGGCGTATAACTTACATCTCCACTCACTGTCACATGTAATGATTTCTTTAATGATCGTCATCGGTCAACCGCTAAGATGGCACTCACTGAAATGCAAAGTTTATAATGCACCTGGTATAGTGTCGACGGCACCTGTTGTTTATTGATTTTGGCGCACAATTGTTGAGTATTTAGCAATGGACACAATTTTGCATGCTTCTTTACCGACACAGCACTGTTTTCGTTCAGTTTATTTCACTGAGCACCAGTTAGGATCACGTCTCGTGGTGCGCAATCAACAGCTTTTTTGTATCGGCTATGGCTGTAAAACAGCTGTTGGTTAGCGTTAAGCGACGACTGCACTCTTAGGAAGCACTCAGCACAACTAGCGACGACACGAGGTGAGAGAGCGAGTGCGTGACACAACAGCTATAACCGTTTGGGCTACTCACTCACGAGCTGCGCTCTCCTGCGCAGACTGTTCCATAATAAATGACACTCGTTAACGTCCAGCCTCGACAGCGCACGCTTTGAGCTCGTTCACTCGGTTATTCAGCTCAGACCCACACGCACCACGGCCCGAGCGCCGCATTTGAATACCAATGCCGTCCCCACACGACACGCGCGCATGCTATACTATACTACTCACAACTACTTCTCTACTCACTGTACTGTCTGACTATCTACCTATTAGCGGGAAGGCTGTCGAAGTCCCGAGGATCCAACTAAATTCTTTATCTACCCAATTGGTCCACTCGAGGATCCGACGGATGAGTTCCGCGACGCACTTCGCCTGTGTACCCCGTCTGCTCAGCTCGGATACTAGACTACGCGCTACCTCTATCTTTATCTCTATCTCTATCTATCTCACTTGCTCTATGCTACAACCTCTTGCCAGTAGCCGTTTCACTTCTCGCCTTTCTTCTTTCTTCTGTCTCTATCCAACTTTCGTCGTGCATGCACACTAGATATTGTGACATATACAAAATACTGGTATGGCTAACGTTCGCTAATTGCCGTTAACAAAGAACGGACAGGACTCAAAAGAACGCTACGAGATTATCCGGCACCGATCAATCCTGTTAAGTACATCACCGGTTTCATAACCAACAATTCTGTAGAAGACCACGGCGAAGGGCAATGACACTCTGACACTGTCACAAACATCACTGAAGACAACACAGGTACGAGGTATTACACACATGGACCGAAGTTGGGCGCACATTGACAAGAGTACGCACACAACGAAGCACACACACAGACTGGCGCCGTCACGTTAATCAATACATGTGCGTGTGAGTGACTTCTCTGCACCGAGGGATATAGAGTTTGTTCACGTTATTCCTTTCTCTGTTCGCACGTAACATAACTTCCACGATACAATTAATTTCAATTTTCAAATGCCGCCGTCAACGTTATACTTTAGTAAGCGACGTCGAACACATTTAGCTCTATTCAAGAAATAAGCCTCGTTTTCGCCTATGCATTTTGTGAACAGAGAATGGCAATGCTCGCGAACGAACAGACGCCGGGCGTCCCAAGCGGCTTAACCCGAATGCGCCTCCTAAAGAGCTCAAAATACACGAGGAAGTAAAATAAGAGTACCCCCATTTGCCAACAAGCGTTCTACTCGTAATCTCTCACTTAGTAGTTCCGTTCGCCCTGCAATGTTCGCACAATTTGTCTTAAATGTATTTGAATGCGTTTTTCTCTTTTTTCTCTCGTCACTGACTTTGTATGGGCCGCTGGTAATCCCCACAGCCATAAGGAGTGAGTATACCTTACTATAGTGCTTGTTTTAATGTGCGTTTGTGCTTGTGCCTAAGCTTTAAGTAGTTAACTCTTCCTAGTATTAACAAGATGACTTCTAAACAAACTGCAAGTGGTACACCTATTGAACAGGCATGTCCTATAAACAGTACATAAGACTTGGTGTATCCCTTCCCCGTAACACGTGTTTGACGATGCTCCCAAGTCTTAACGTTCCAAGGCATGATTCCCTTGCAGTGTGTAACCAGACAATAGATTATGCTGCTTTCTAATTATATGTAATTAATCAATAGACTAATAATTACTATATGTTGATTTTTTGAAACGCTTGACGATTTAGTTGTTCTTTACGATGTGGATTGGAAGGTAATGGATTTTAATTGGTTATGGTGATGTGAAAGAGCGAAATGATAATGTCTCAGTGTGTGTTGGTATTCAAATGCCCGATCGAGATGCTGAGAGGCGTGTGCTGCCACTCGCCTGCGACCGAAGTACTCTATCAGCATTACCGATGGCGTTTACCGACCGCACGATTTACCTGCTCATAATCGCAGCGCTTTCCTAAATCCTCCGATGCGGATGCTTTGTTCCCTAATATAGGCCCTAAGATATGCTTTAGGTAGATTTTTTCTAGCACGCTCCCGTAGATGCTGATAGGGCATTAGGTCGAGATGAACACAGGTCCGGTGCGGAATCTCACATATTTCCTGTATGCTCACAGTGCCTGGCGAACCACAAGACGTTAAGGTCAACGCCATCAACTCGACGTCCATCCATGTTACGTGGAAACCGCCACAAGAAAAAGAGAAGCATGGGATAATCAGAGGTTACCACGTTCACGTCCAAGAAGTTCGAGATGAGGTATTTTATATTAAGATTCAGTCATGTGATTATTTCATGTGGTTCCCTCTAATTCTTCTAAATATTACTGCATGCTGTTACTATAATTAATTTTGAAATAATTTTCATAGGGCAAAGGTCTACTCAACGAACCTATGCGATTCAACGTAATGGATGACACTACTCTCGAGTTGAATGTCTCAGGACTACAGCCCGATACGAGATATAGTGTACAAGTTGCGGCTCTAACTAGAAAGGGAGACGGAGACCGAAGTTCGCAAGTGTCTGTAAAGACGCCTGGCGGTGTGCCAAATCGACCTACCGTTACCTTCAAGTAAGTAAACATTAGCTATTCAAAAAACGAACGGACCTCCTGCAACAAATTACAAAACAGACATAAAAAGGTCTGCCAAAAAGCGTTGGCCTCAGTATAGGTACTTTCATACGTATATTAATGTTCTCAATTTTGTTGTAGGGTTTTGGAGCGTGAGCCAATAGTCTCTATCGACTTGGAATGGCAGAGACCTACGCAGACCTATGGAGACCTGCTAGGCTATAGGTTAAGATATGGTATTAAAGATCAACCTCTTGAGGAAGAAAATTTCCCAGTCAAGGTCAATTCATTTAAAATAACTGATCTAGAAAGAGGTGTACAATATGAGTTTCGTGTAGCTGGTAAAAATCACATAGGCATTGGTCAAGAAACAATTAAGTATTGGCTTACTCCTGAAGGGGCACCCAAAGGACCTCCAACGAATGTAACATATCGATTCCAAACACCAGACAGGATTAGCGTTTCCTGGGAACAACCAATTAGAGCTGATCGGAGTGGTCAAATTAAGAAATATGACGTTCAGTTTTACAAAAGAGGTGACCAAGCATCCCTTATAGAGAAAACTACAGAAAAGACTAAAGTTGTTTTTACTGACCTCGAAGAGGATGCTCACTATGTATTCAAAGTCAGAGCATACACTGAGCAGGGTCCTGGACCTTACAGTAAAGACATAACGGCTCACACTGAAAGGGACATCGGTAGAGCGCCTATGTCAGTGAAAGCCGTCGCTACTTCTGAATCTGGTGTGGAAGTTTGGTGGGAAACATTTAGGACTAGGAAGAAGATTATTGGCTATGTCATATTTTATACAATGACACCGGTTGAAGATTTGGATGAGTGGAAACAAAAAAGTGTTCATGTAACCCATTCCGCAGATTTAGAAAATTTGGAGAAGTTTGCTGAATATGCAATTGCAGTAGCTGCAAAAACGCCAGATGGCCTCGGCAGACTTTCGGAGAAAGTTACTGTCAAAATAAAACCAGAAGAAGTGCCTTTACACCTGAGGGCTCAAGACATTTCAACTCACTCCATGACGCTCTCGTGGTCACCCCCATTACGCTTAAACCCTGTTAGCTATAAGATATCGTATAATGCCATAAAAGAATTTGTTGACTCGCTTGGAATGACGCAAACACAAGAAATCCCGAAAAGAGAAATTATCGTGAAACATGACAGAACGTCTTATTCAATCAACGATTTGTCTCCGTTTACTACGTACAATGTTAATGTAAGTGCGATACCAAACGATGATTCGTACAGGCCGCCCACTAAAATTACTGTAACAACACAAATGGCAGCCCCAAAACCCATGGTTAAGCCAGATTTCTATGGCGTTGTTGAAAATGAAATACTCGTTATTTTACCTCAAGCTTCCGAAGAATACGGACCCATTTCACATTATTATCTAGTTGTAGTTCCGGACGACAAAGCACATAATCATATGATGCCTGACCAGTTCCTAACAGATGACTTAATAAAAAATAACGCTAGAACAGACGATGAAAATGCTCCTTACATTGCTGCAAAATTCTTACAAAGAAATATTTTATACACTTTCCACATGGGTAATGATGAAACGTATGAAGGATTTCTAAATAGAAAGCTGAACCCGACTAAGAGATACCGCGTTTTTGTAAGAGCTGTTGTAGATACACCTCAAAAACATCTTTACACATCCAGCCCTTTTTCGGAATATCTATCTTTAGACATGCGTGAAGCACCACCTGGAGAGGAACCAAGTAGACCGGACCCTAACATGTCGAATTTAGATCCAGAGATCACGAAGAAAATTCACGACACAAGCGAAGCTGGAATGGTCTGGATTATAGGACCGATTATAGCAGCGTTAATGCTTTCAATGTGTTTAGTACTCGTTTTCATTATGAGAAGAAAAAGACAACCCTGTAAAACACCAGACCAAGCGGCTGTAACGCGGCCTCTAATGTCAGCTGATGTTGGATTTGGGGCACCTTCTGATCCTGTCGAAATGAGACGATTGAATTTCCAAACTCCAGCCATGATTTCTCATCCGCCCATACCTATATCAGAACTTGGTGAGCATATAGATAGACTGAAAGCCAACGACAATCTTAAATTCTCTCAAGAATACGAAAGTATAGAACCTGGACAACAATTTACGTGGGATCATTCCAACATGGAAGTTAACAAACCTAAAAATCGGTACGCCAACGTAATTGCTTATGATCATAGTCGTGTCATTCTTCAACCTATCGACGGAATTCTCGGCAGCGACTACATCAACGCTAACTACTGTGACGGCTACCGTAAACATAATGCGTATGTTGCTACTCAAGGTCCTCTTCAAGAAACGTTCACTGACTTTTGGCGCATGTGCTGGGAGCTGAGAACGTCTACGATAGTGATGATGACCAAATTAGAAGAACGAACGCGAATAAAATGTGACCAATACTGGCCCAGTCGCGGTAGCGAAACTTACGGCATGATGACTGTAACTATCGCGGAAGTGCAAGAACTTGCTACGTACTGCATTCGTACTTTTCAAGTGACTAGGAATGGAGCTGCTGAGCGTCGAGAAATCAAACAGTTGCAATTTACCGCTTGGCCAGACCATGGTGTACCTGATCATCCAGCGCCATTTTTGCAATTCTTGAGGCGTGTTCGGGCTCTAAATCCTCCAGATGCTGGTCCGTTGGTTGTTCATTGCTCGGCAGGAGTCGGCCGCACTGGATGCTTCATTGTGATTGATTCGATGCTTGAACGTGCCAGACATGAACGCACCGTTGACATCTATGGCCATGTCACATGCCTCCGCGCCCAACGCAACTACATGGTGCAAACTGAGGATCAGTACATATTCATCCATGACGCTCTACTCGAAGCCGTGGTGTGTGGTGACACTGAGGTGCCAGCTCGCAACTTACAATCGCACATACAAAAACTGATGCGTGTGGACCCGATAGAGAATATAACAGGAATGGAATTGGAGTTCAAAAAGCTTGCCAACATGAAGGCAGACTCCAGTCGTTTCGTATCTGCCAGTTTGCCTTGCAACAAGCACAAAAACAGACTCGTGCATATTTTGCCGTTCGAGTCGACGCGCGTCTGCCTGACGCCGCGCGACGGCTCAGACTACATCAACGCCTCGTTTGTGGACGGTTATAGGTATAGGGCGGCATACATCGCCACTCAGGGTCCATTGCCGGACACCACAGATGATTTCTGGCGAATGCTTTGGGAACACAATTCTACAATCATTGTGATGTTAACAAAACTGAAGGAAATGGGAAGAGTAAGTAATAAAATATAATCATTATCATGTTTCATCATCATCATCATCTTAACATGTTTGCTCACATGTATTATCACTTTTTAGGAGAAATGCCACCAATACTGGCCTTCGGATCGTTCCGTGCGTTACCAATGCTTCGTCGTGGACCCCATCGCTGAATACAATATGCCTCAGTACATTTTGAGAGAATTCAAGGTAATAATTCTAAAAATGAGTAAATATTATGTTATGTTCAGATGGGTGACCATTGACCAACGATTTATTAAATCGAGCTCCTCCATGACATTAAAGTCAAGTCAAAGTCAAACAAGCTTTATTCAAATAAACTTAATAATTAAGTACTTTTGAATCGTCTATATTTTCCTCAAAAAATTCCATAAAAATGGCGCAGGCCATGATGATGTTAGATTTTTAGGTATACTTATCTGAAACTTATCTAATATTTCTACTTGTGTTAGGTGACCGATGCTCGAGATGGGGCATCCAGGACGGTTCGCCAGTTTCAGTTCACGGACTGGCCAGAGCAAGGAGTTCCGAAGAACAGTGAGGGTTTCATCGACTTCCTGGGTCAAGTGCACAAAACCAAGGAGCAATTCGGACAAGACGGCCCTATCACAGTTCATTGCAGGTTAGTTACGAAAAAAATTACTGTGTGCAACTTTAGTCAAAATGTAGTTACCCACAGCTCAATCGGTGAAACGGGGGAATTCTTTGTTCCATCAGTTGCCATTCGAAATTCTGTTTTTAGTTCAAATAATAATGCAACCGTATACGCTTTCACGTCTTATCTACTCAACCTTTCATCATGTAGGCGTTCTGAGGGGTACAAAAAAGGGACGTAGGGCAATTGTACTTACTGTTCCCGAAAAATAACGAAGTCTCTGCCGAAAGCTAGTACCTATACTTAATATTTAAAGAAGTCAGTACCCTACACAACTGGTTATTATTGTTGTGACAGTGCGGGCGTGGGCCGTACAGGCGTGTTCATAACGCTGTCCACGGTGCTGGAGCGGATGCAGTACGAGGGCGTCGTGGACGTGTTCCAGACTGTACGCACGCTGCGCACGCAGCGGCCGGCCATGGTGCAGACTGAGGTAAGCACACTAAATACGAGGGCAGATTGATAAGTTTTTTTATTAGTAACTAGGCAGGCATTTGACCACCATCTTGCTTCTTAAACAGGTTCCGCCGTGGCCAAAGTTGAGTTTCCGATGAGCCTCCTGGCACGGTTTTCAATCGATTCCAGAAGTTCATAAGTTTCTAGAACAACTAAGAAGAACTTTAATAATCTATTTATAATAGTTACTTACATATCAACGGAGTTTCCTTAAATGAAACGAACTGATGGAATTTCCACTAAAGGACCTAGAACTTTCTATGTTCTGAAAAATGTTGTTCCACCACCTATAACCTCAATGCATTTAGTCCAACGCTTCTCCAATGCCGTCACACCAGTTCAATAAAATGTTTTCTCCAACCCCTCGAAATACTCATGTACGGAAATAATGTCTTCATCATTTGATGAAAATCTCTGGCCACCTAACCATTTCTTCAGGTTTGGGAATAAATGGAAGTTGCACGAGTCCAGATTTCGGAAAGGGTGGATTTATGTGTGAACAGGAGCGTTGTCATGATGGAACATAGTTTTTCACGACAAAGTTCTAGGTTCTTTTTTGGAAATTCCATCAGTTCGATTAACAGCCCCCCTACTCAAATGGCCACTTTTCTATTCGTTCGCTAACTTAAAGCTTAAAAATAAGCAATTAAACGATCAAGTCACACGTCGCAAGTTTGTGTAAATAACAGATATTGTTGTATTGTGTGGAATTGACAAGCCTACGACATGTAATTTTGGTGTTTATGGCTTATTTTTAATTTTTAAGTTAGCGAACGAATAGAAAAGTGGCCATTTGAGTAGCGCCCCTGTCGTTCTGAGTTCGTAAAGATGTGAGAATATAAATCTTTTTTTTAAGTTTGTCGTTTCGGAAACTTATCAATCTGTCCTCATATAAGTAGTCCTTGTTCTAATGTCGTGTATCGACGCCTTAAAGCTGCTTGCCAGCTGTAAATGTTCCTAACGAGAAGTAAATTACACGACAACTATCACATAGTCAGCTTTGCAATGAGGAATTGCGATGATGTTGTCGATTAGGGTACAGGGCATAACAGAAGCGCCACTCTGGCCGTAGTATTCGAAAATGTTTACGTCTATAATGTGGACTCAGTTTGTGCGATTTACCTATACTTTTATTTGAAAACACCTTCACAACATCTACATAAGACTCATTTTCCCTTAGGACCAGTACGAGTTCTGCTACCGCGCTGCGCTTGAGTATCTCGGCTCGTTCGACCACTACGCCAACTGACGCTGAGACCGGCTAGTCTAACAAGAATGTACTTAACGTCAAACGACACGGCCACAGATTATAATCGACAGATGGGAACCGACAGCACGGTGTCAGAGTAAAAACTTTTTATGGATTAAAAAAAAGTGTTAGAACTTTTTAGTTTTTATGTTTGACTTAATGAGGATCAGTAACAGGTTTGAATATATTCCTAGCTTAGCTATGAAACTTAGTGAAAGATTTTTTGAAATCCGTTTAGAAATGGTTGAGTTTATACGGATTGAATGAAATGCCAAGCTCAATGCAATATGTGCTTTATCAAGTACGACATAAGGTTCGCGTACGTCGCTATTACGTCATAAGGACCCCCAAAATAGTGTTTTAGCTCGTATATCTTCTCAGGTTTAAGAGATATCGTAAAAATTTCTTCACAGTTAATAATCATGTGGTGGCATAAGCTTTCTTATAAGCCACTAAACAAAAATCGTTACTGATTCTCAATAACTCTGGCAACTAATAAACGAAATCTAACTGAAAACAAGTTTTGAACACGTATATAATGTTATTTTTGACTGCTATTGATGTTCCTAAAATAAAACGAGGCTATCTCTATTAGTTTCTATCTCATTTCATAAGTTGTTACAATTTTGTTGTGTTGTCATAATTATTTTATTTAATATGCTATCGCAGTCTTTTATAAAAACATCGTGCTGTTCGTTTCTAAAAATATATTGTATGACCAATAAATATTCAAACTTGCCTGTGCTATGGTAAACACTTGCGGAAGAAACAGTATAAACAGTAACTCATCTCAAACATAACTTACTAACCGTCACTGCCCGGCCACGACATTGCCGCGGATGTTGAGCGCGGAGCGGCGAGCGGTAGGATCAAACAAAATCATGAAGCTATTTATAAGTTTCTATGTAGCTTAACAGTCCACTAGACGTCGCACTCAGCGGTAAGGCGGGGTTTTGTAAATAAACTACTTAAAAAAGTTATAAAACATACAAAGTTTCGTACATTTATCCCCTACCGAACTCCTCCCGCGTTAAGTTTCCGCTAACAGCGGGAAAGTCGTGGCTGTGCGGTCATATCTATAAGTCAAGTTACTATTTCTTCAATCATGTACTATGCTTTTAAGTAGAGTTTGTTGACTGATGTACTTATACTGTAATCCTACCTGTTCACTTAATAGTATTACTCAAAAGGCTAAAAATATATGAGTGCCTAGGAACGCTACTTATGATGTATATTTACGAATGTGACCACTATTAAAATCATGATTGTGAGTCAGAAGGGTAATAAATATAACAATTAATTATCCTATATCTACTTATGATAGAACTAAATGCTGTTCGTGCTATTTTTGTCTCTAAATTGGAACAGATAAAGTCCATATTACCAGTTGAAGTATACTTAGATGCATTTAAAATATTACAACAGAGTTTCGAAGTATATAAAAAATATCAGTGTATCGCATTGATATATAATTTGCTGTAATTAATTAAAAAAAAGTAATTTAGATGATGAAAACAGTGCGCTTAGAGACTTAAATAATAACGCGGTATGTATCCAATTCTGTCATTAAAGACATTATTATAAAATGTATAAATAGTTATTGCAGCTGTAATTAGAAGTTTATTTTTCATATCGGGTGTTAAAATATGTTAAGTAGTATAAAATATGGTAACTCGTTTCATTATTGCAATATTACCTGTATTAATTAATACTCTTAGACGAATCGGCTGTGTCATGTGAAATTCGTGTCAGTCCTGTGCGTAGTAGGTACGTAATGTGTAAATAGAATTTTAATTTCCACCAATGATGTTCTGTTCTTGCTTTAATCTTTGTCTTGCCCAGTGTTGCCAGCATATTGATGCTGATAAAAATAGAGGTTTTTTTTTCAATTTTAACTCCAATATTACTAATAACGGTTGCCATTAATGTTTTAGTATCATTGCTTGCTTATAGGATGATCGTGATTTAATGACATATCTATTTGTAGGTAGAAAAAAAACGTTTAAGTCGGTGTGTGTAATGTTTGAATTTGAGCGAGTAGGCTACGGTATGGTATGTATAGATCGAATCCTAACTTTTCATGACAAGCAAGAGTATGCTACGCCTTGGGGGTAGTTCGGTTTGTGACATTGCGATAACTAAAATAACGGCGAATACGTTTTCATTACGCTTTTTATTGGCATCTAAACAATTTTGTTAAATATAAGACACCCTTGGATAACACGAAACGTGACTATCACGACTCTATCATTAAGCTATCTTTAAGTGTAGTATGTTATTTAATCTTTTACAGTAATCCCCTTGCCTAGTTACATGTAAGATTTTTAGGTTTTTCACTCGTTTTATACAATATACCTATTACTTGTATCGATCTACCTACGTATAAATTAAATTTGAGCTTGTATGTAACTTAGGTAATATAATTAGGAGAACGGGAATGCGGGCTCCGATGAAAACACGTAGATACGCAACAATTTATAAATAAACGATAATTTCCTATAAAAAGTTAACGTTTACTATGTATCTCGATTCGGTCGTATTGGACCGTTCATAACTGCCAATCGTTTCTCTTAGAACTAAATTAAAAATTATAAATAAACAATAAAAATACGAAACGTACGTAGAGTTAATGAGGATAATAGGCTATTTTACACCATGTAAGATAAAGTATAAAAATGCATATTTAAGATAGATTTCATAAATAGTAAACGAGATACGTCGATATTTATTCATAAAAATGCAATATAAATTTTATAATTCAATTTTAAAAATCGTCTTTTTTAATCTATTCATCAAATGTTAAAAACGCCCTTCGCCATATTGGATTACGATGTGACGTCACTCCGATAGTAAACAAACATGACAGCTCTCTTCTCTCTGTGATTGTGATAAATAAACAAATTAGATTTTCATCGATTTATTTTGAAATCTTATAAGTGATTACTACATCTGTGGACTATTATCCTTTATTTTATTAAATAGCATCATGAAATACAGTTTTGTTAAAGCAGAAAGTACAAATCTACCAAGGATAAATACATTCATTCATGGTGGTGAAATTTTTTGCGTCCAATCCAATCCCGATTTCTGTTCTGCAGAGTTGAGAAATGTTAAAACAGCAATGTAAGTACTTAGCATATATCAAGTTTTGTCTAACAATAAGCACAATAACAATACAACACGATGATTCCCTGTGTTATCTATAACAATCTAACATAACCTATTTTTTTTGTTATCAGCTCCTGGGAGGACGGAGAAAGTCAACTTTAGGGCTGTATCACCTAATAATTAAAATAATGATGAAGACTGATGTTTTATAAGTAAGATCTCCCATCTTTTCAATCAAAAAACCATATCATTCCTAGAAATTAAAACTAGAGATCAACAATAAAAGTGGCTTTTGTTTGTGGCATTAACTAAAATTATGGCAGAATCACAGCCTCGAAATGCTAGTGAGCCAGTGCAAAACAGTGAATGGTACCAGATGCGACCAGAGGGTCGCTATGATTTTTGTGCAAAAATTCCAGGAACTTCAGCAATATCAAGAGGTAAGAAACTGGAGGAAGTCAGGAAAACAGTAGAAAAGAAAATGGAATGAAGATAGAAAAATGCAGTCTTTATATTATTTCTGAGGCATTAACATTTACAAATTAATAACAACCCTACTTTTGAAATTAAGTGCCCGTCTAGTGAAAAAAAAGCTCAGGACTATTTTTCCAACTTTAAAGTTTGTAAACTACTGAAAATACACTTTTCATGTTATAAAAATAACTGTTTTTTTATAATTTAAGCCTACCTACTCTACTCCTATCCTACCACAGATCAAAGAAATGAGTTTTGCTTCTGAGTATCCTACTGTACCCTACCTTATGTATAGTATAGATAGTGCATATTATGTAGGTACTTTTTCACATATTTTGCACTGATGCACATGAGATAAATACACATCTATTACATTCTTTAAATCAACTCAGCTATGTATTCACCAACATCATCTTTTATACAGTGCGCAATGGAAATAAAAAAAACTGTACATAATATTAGATATATTTATTTGACCGCTATATTAATAATAACTACATTTTATAAAATCAATGTTTTGATATTTTGACTATAATGTGTGTGTAATTAACTAATTACATACTATAATATTAACATATAATTACATACTTACTCACCTGCCTCGCTCGGCCTAGACCAACTGGTCTAGGCCGAGCGAGGCAGGTGAGTAAGTAAGTGCTTTATTGTGCATAGAAACAAGGTACAAAAACGGATCTTGTTAATTACAAATAGAGGTATCGCTTTCATTATTTATCGCTACACACACATTTAAAAATATCAACAAAAAGAAACACAATTTCTACTTAAAATAAGTCACCAGATCACTGAACGCATCTTTAAAACATGGCAAACTCTCTCAATATTTGAATGACCCTCTACAAAACTGGCTATTTGTTTCGTCTGCCGCCTGCCGCACTTCAGATTTGTAGTACTTGGACCGCTCTATCATCACACTTCTTAATTTCAGGTGTCAAAAAACCTAGAAATAATAGTACAATATGATTAGTATAATATCTGTCCTAGCCTAGTGATAATGTTAATAATTTATTACAACTGCATAAAATACTAAAAATAAATTACCTTGATTACAAGATGGTACTTTGATTTACCATAATTTTCATTTTGTATGGTCTCTTCAATCTCCTTAATTGTATTGTAGACATTCTTTGCCTTTCAATAAAGGCATGCGGATGTTCACTTGGAGTGGACTCTGGACTTGTGTTTCATATAGCTTGGCAATCAAATCTGGATGGTACGCAGTTTGGTTTCATCTGAGTTAAGCAGAACCCACTACCTTATACTGTGTATAATTATTCACATCATTTTTTTTAGCTAAAATATAGAATATAATAAGTATTTATGAAATTTTCAACACAATATAGCAAAACATAACCTATAAATACATAGGTCACAAAATATGACGATTGTTTTGTAATACTAACATGAAGTTTTATTTTGTTTATTCCATAGTTAATTTACCATTTCTAGCGCATAGGTACTTACATCAAAGTGGTCTTCACAGAAATACATTCTAGTCTAGTTTTTGGGGACAATGATTTTGGATACTATTATCTCTCTTGCCAGTTTAGTGTTTCTCATTTTATTATCACTTGGCACTTGAATCCACAATTTTGTGGCGTTTTTACACTTGTATTATTGGATTCAGGCACAAGACACCAAAGATTTACATTTTATAACTCATTAATTCTTGTTACTTTATACGTGGTCTTTCGCACTATTGTTTGTTTACTAACGGAGTGACGTCACGAGCCTAAACAGCATGGCGGCTAGTGTTTCCGCGCGAAAATTCAAAATCATAAATTAAAAACGTGTTTTAGGGCATTTAATGGTTTTATAAAATTAAATTAAAAATTCTGCTGGCTTATTTCGACCTCAGGATTAATTTAAAACAGTTTTCAAAAAATGGTGTAATTCCCTATTGTTAAATTGAGGTTATAGTGAAAATTTAATATTCGTTGACGAATCTCAGTGAGCGAGAAACTTTAAGGGGCATTTACGAAGTAAAAAAATACAGGTATGATTGTTTTGGGCGGTTTTGTCGAGTCGGGCTTTATTCTTAGGCCTTTAAATAAAAGTTTTTTTTTATTAATATCGTAGAATGATTGTAGTATTTTTCTTCCAGCTCGCTTCATCTGTTAAATATCTTCGCTGAACGCACATAACCGATCTCACACATTTAAGCTAAGCATTGTTTTTATTCTGCTTTCATTGTGCGTGTTTAAGTCCATATTTAAGTTGAAGGAATATTTTTATAGTGCTGTTAAGCCATGCCATTTACAAAGGTGCTGTATATTCCAAAATAGTACAAAGTTTTGTTATAATCTCTTCAATATCATCACATTTTCGTGTGCGTTTTGTTTCATCAACCATTCATCCAATTGTTGCGTTTTTAACGTTGAAGACTGATTTACATATTTTTCTTTTTAATTGACATTATATTTTAATTCTATGTTAATCAATGACATTTGTATTATTTTTCTAACGAAAATTGTAATTAATTGTGTTTAATGTAATACTTAACTGATTGAAATTTCGTTACAAGTACAGAATTAGTTTCTTACTGCTAAAATAAACAGTCCTGAATGAATCGAAAAGTACTAAGTAAGTACAATTATTGTTTTTACCACCACTAACCTAATGGAATTCTGTTTAATTTAGATATATGCAGCCGGACACAGATGCAGCCAATCCATAAATGCTCAAAGCCTTATTCACAAGAACTAACCCTATTATAAATGTTTTTCGATAGCTTGAAAGTTAAATACAATAATAAAATAGTTTAGTATTTTTTACAGCGACACAGATAAAAGAAATATGTTAAACAATCGAATTAAAGAAATCGTTAGTTGTTACACTTTTGAGTAAGGTTTTGGGGCATAAATGGGATGAATTGACACACGTGTGAATGCTCATCGTGTGTTTATATTTGTAGCTAAGAAAGGATTTGGAGTACCAAGCCTTAGCTAATGTAATTATTTAGTGCAATTAAAGATGGCGGACGCAATGGCAATGGCGGGGAAGTGTGAATGTAACCTTAGGTATTGTAGACGATTTATTTTGTAAAATATCCCGCGCTGCGTCTCGGGACACAGTGGATTCGCAAAATTATACATATGTATATGAAGAAATAAATTTATGTGAGACCATATTCTAATGTTTCATTTGGGTATTTCCTAATTCTTATTTTGATTTACCTCTATTAAACGATCCATGGAAAAAAATTGCAACGATAAACAAAGCAGACAACATTTTTGCAATCTAGTCTTGTCACTATATTTACCTAAATACATTGAAAAAAATATGGTTTCATAATAATATGCTATTGTATATTAACTTTTTACCTACTTCAGAAAGAAATAATCAAACCAAGTCTACTTTCAAAAACAAAAAAGGGATCAAATCGAAACTAACATTTGTCAAAGCCTATAATCCAATGCTAAATTTGTTATAACGTCGTCCGCAAATTGGGCCAATGAATACGTATCGCAGACGTTAATTATAATATCGCTGCGACGTGTCCCGTGAGATTGGCCTCTATTGTGACTGCGGAGCGATCAGATGAATTACGGCCTATAGAGAGGACTTGAGACTTCAACACTTGCTTATTCTTCTTGCGTTTTCAACAGAAGCATGTCTCATTGCATTCTACACGCATGCCCTATCTTCTCAAAAAAGTCAAATGTAATGGCAGAAAGTTGAAAAGGAAAGCGCACGCACAAAGTTGAAGCGATTCGGTGAAGACAGATCACAGATCATTACCTATATGTGTTTAAACGGAGATGACTTTATATTCGTCACATTATTACTCCTACTACGCGTGTGGTGTGGTTTCTCACCCCGCCACAGTATGCTAATGAATCATAGACACCGCTTACGTACGAGCATTTGGTTATTACTGTCAAATCGGCCAAGATACCATCCAGTAGGCTCGATATCTCCGTCATCGTATTGTCTAGCATACTGAACAGATATCTAAAGCCTTTGAGATGACACGCCTGCTGTACGTTCAAGTGCGATTAGGGGTACCATATCGAAATATTATAAGTCCGGACAAAAGGTCTGACACTTCGCTCAAGAATAACCTAGATGTCCAGTCAAAGTCTCAAAAACGGCATTTCGAAATAACGCCCCACTTTCAAACTAGGTTGTTATTTTGTACAAAGTATTCTCTTCTTTGATTCTTACTGTTTAAAGTTGAATTTGGAAAGAATAGTAATTTGTACCCAGATAAAAATATTCCTGTGGAAATTTTAATTTCAAAATTTCGAATCGCTAATTATTTTGTCAGTCGGTGCCACATACATTTTCGTGCTGTTTTAGTTCGTGAAGCGTTATCTAGCTAGGATATTTTTGATCGAAGAATAATTTGGTCAGATAAGTAGTTGGTTTTGCACTAAAAAACTTGTTTTAACTAGGTTCTTATTAGAATAGACCAATTCATAAGCATGGCAGTCCGGACTAAACCCCAAAAAACCTGGTATGTCCAGGTAAATCTGGACGTGAGGTAACCCTAGATGCGGTATCATGCCATGCGACACCGGACGTAGATTGGAATGGAGTCGCGATTGGCGCTTGCATAGAAATGACTCGTGGTGACTATCTAATTGAATTTTGATCAAATATTGATTAGATCTGATCTGAAACAGTTTGTAAATTGAATAACGCATATGAGAAGAGCGTGATCTAAGTAAGTAGGTACCTATATGATTTTCTTATCTTTCATATTTTTTTCTTTAACTAAATAGTATTAAGGAGAATTAATTCGATATCTAGAACAGCTAAGTACATATACAGTTAAATAAAACATTTCTCAACAAAAGCGTTAATATAAGGCAACAAATTAATTAGTTATTGTACTAAAAAAGGTTAAGGGAATCTTATAACTGTGAAATTTTTTTGCAAAAAAAATACAAAAAGCTCTAGTCAAAAAATAAACATGTCGTGTTTTTTTCGATGATTTTTAACATTAACAGTATAAAACCACTCTTTCCAGTTATTTACCCAAAAATAAAAGCTCACCCAGCAACCTTTTCAAACTGACACTAAAGAATGTTTTCTAAAAGCAGCTAAAATATGATTAATTACATTTCGCGTTTAACTGAATCGATGGGCTGTATGTTTAAATCATCGGCTTAATCCGAGTGGGCGCCATATTGGCCGCCATATTGGCCGCCCGTTGCCGCGCCGTAATCCCGCCATAAATATCTACGGACGGTTGTCTATGGTTAAAAGAAAAAGCTACAGTAAACGTCTGTGAAATTGATAATTTGTAAAAGAAAAAATATTTTTGTAGAAAATACAGAGACTTTGTGCTTAAAGTGTTTCTGTTTACATTATACAGGGAGTTTGGTAATAGCCTTATTAAGCCGAATATGGTAGATAGGGACCGTCAAACTGAATAACTTTTACTATGGGACCAATTCTGAAATCGCGAAAAAAAAAATCAGCTATTTCATACACTTTGATATTTTCGTCATTAATTTTCATATGAAACAGCAGATTTTTTTTCGCGATTTCAGAGTTGCTGCCATACTAAAAGTTGTTCAGTTTCATGATCCCTATTTACCATATTCGGCTTTATAAGACATAAGACTACTACCAAACACCCTGTTTAGGAATATTTTCTGTATACTGTGATAATAATGAACACTTACTTACGGTAAGTATAAAAAGAGTTAAACTATACACAACTCTAAAATTATGGTTCGCCTAGCGGTAATAATGCATAAGCATTATTACCGCTAGGCGAACCATAATTGATAAAAAAAAATAGAATTGTTTTACATAAGTAAAACAATTCTATTTTTTTTTCAATTCTTCTTGGTGAAAAACTTTATTTCATTAACTTAGTAGTAAAAAAATTCTTCCGAATAAATAAAATAAAATAAAGTAGGTATTTACACGACAATGTGAAAAATATTAATCTAGTCGAAATACTAACTAACATGGCTGAGTTACTAACGCATGCCTTCCATTTGTCTTCGCCCGGATATACATGCAGACTCCATACAATATTCATGTGCATGGCGGTATCTATTTATTAAAAACAAATAGCCATTACTCATATGGCTTTGGATGGTCTCCAGAATGTAACAAATGGCGATATGATAATGCTTTTGTGTTTGATTTAGTGAGAAATAGCTATATATAAACGAAAAAAACCGGTCAAGTGCGAGTCGGACTCGTGCACGAAGGGTTCCGTACCAAAAAAACGGCAATAAATCACGTTTGTTGTATGGGAGCCCCATTTAAATATTTATTTTATTCTGTTTTTAGTATTTGTTGTTATAGAGGCAATAGAAATACATCATCTGTGAAAATTTCAACTGTCTACCTGTTGTCGTTATTAATATAAAGCGAAAAACGGCAAAAAAATTACGTTTGTTGTATGGGAGCCCCCTATAAATATTTATTTTATTTTATTTTTAGTATTTGATGTTATAGCGGCTACAGAAATACATCATCTGTGAAAATTTCAACTGTCTAGTTATCACGGTTCATGAGATACAGCCTGGTGACAAACAGACGGACAGCGGAGTCTTAGTAATAAGGTCCCGTTTTTACCCTTGGGTACGGAACCCTAAAAAGAATATGTTTCACAATCTACGATTAAGCACTTTTAAAACTATACAGCATATTATATTGGACGACTGAGACTTGTAATAAATTCAAGGAACATTCAAGATGAATTAAAAATAAGCGTGCCCGCAGACTACAGACTTTCTGTCGGCCGATAATTGGTCCGATAAGTAGTTGGTTTTGTATGAAGAATAGGCCGATACCAAATCGTTGTAATGTGCGCACTTGCATACTTCTTCATACTGATTCCAACTATCGGCCAACAGTTTGGTCTGTAGTTTACGGGGACTCTAAAGCTTCCCCACCTTTTTCTTTCCACCACCAAGACCATAATCGCGTAGCACCTGTAGCAGCACGCGTAGTCGCCGCCGTTCGCCGTAGTCGGTGCGTAGCATTCGCCCCCTCCAATGGAATCCCGCTACGAACTTTCGTAATGCGTGCTGTACGAACTTTTCTTATTGCTATACGAGAACTTTTATTCGGTGAATTTATTTTTGATGGGGATTTAACCCCTCTTAATTTTGTCCATTGGTCTATTTTTTGCCTGCCCAAAAGGGTGTGTATATGTGTTTAGGGTTCATGTATGTTCGTGGGTATGTGAGTTTCTTTATTCCACCATAACTTCTAAATGCTAAGGCATTCTATCATATCAATTAAGATTGATTTGGATGTATCGTTAGAATCCTTACATCATCCCGAGTGACACTAGCTATATTTTTTTTGAAAAATTCAATATGGCGACTGTACGACGCCATTTTGAAATGTGAAAAAATTTTTTTTTTCTATTATTACAATATGGGCGTCAAATGAAAGGCCTTGATGAGCAGTTGAGCACATTCCAAAATTATATAATTTGTCACTAAAATATGTATGTGAAATAAATTTAAAAAATATTAAAAATACGACTACCCTGCCAAAAACGAACTAAAAAGTTAAATAACAAGTGTCATTGGCAGTCATTGCAGTCGGGGGACCTCTTTGATCAAAAATTGTTCCATGAAACGGTCCCCCGACTGCAATGACTGCCAATGACACTTGTTATTTAACTTTTTAGTCCGTTTTTGGCAGGGCAGTCGTATTTTTTATCCGTTGTTTATCCATCCAACATAACACAAAATTTCCTTGATATTCTCAGACAAATAAGTTATTTGGAACTTAAGTGGATCCTTTGAATCTGGCCCACTTACGATAATTATATTGAATTTATTCGTTGCCGAAACATGTGTATGTTCTACTGATTTTTCTTTACCTTAAAAAAACTGACCAATAAAATAAAAACTCTGTATTTTAAAGATAACTAAAATTAATTAAGCTCTTTGAATTCTGGTGAATACACCATGTAAATTATACTACTGGTTATATTTCTTGCGACATTCTATAGGTCGTAATATGGTCGTCGGCTAATTAAGACATTTAAAGGAACAATAAAAAGTAAAAGACAATAAACGATGCCATAAAATGTGGCAATATAAAAGGTAAAATTTTACCCCAAGTGCGGGTGTTTTATTCTGCCTGAATTAATTAAGTAGGTACTGAAAATACAATACCGCCATAATAAATATTGCGTAACATACCTCCACTTTTGAGGTCTCGCTTCGAGGAAAAAAACCACTTTGCATTAAAACGACGATCATATTTTTTAACGATGGCCGGTACAATTGTAATACATAGGTATTATTTACAACAGCTTTTCAATATAAATAACTTAAAACAGAAAAATAAAGTTTGTACTTACGTACATGCATACCTACCTACTACGCTGTCTACGATAATACCTATGATCTAAAAAAAGTCATGTACAGTACGAGGCATATAACTTGAAATCGGGTGGGGATTGCGCGAAACGCGTATTTTGGGTATGCGTAGCGGTGAGGAGCGCGGGCGGCGGGAGAGGGGCGCGCGCTATTGGTCGCTTACAAGAGCATATGCGCGAACTTATCCCCACTCCGTCGAAAAAATTTCAAGATACGTGCCTAGTACTGTACCTAGGTAATTTAACAAAAGCGAAATTTTTTACCTGGATGTTTCCAGTTCGTTGCATGTGTTTAAAAATTATGATTGTCATTGGTCAATATACAATAGAAATAATTGTTGGTCAGGACAACATGAGTAATTTTAATTAACCGAGCGAACGCGAAGCGCAAGCGAAGCGTCACACGTGCCGGACTACAGCTGCGCCACAAAAAAAAAAGTTGGAAACCTGACTTTTTGACTATGCCATGATGAAGTCGATAATTTGTCAGAATTTGTCGCACAAAAACCAGAATTTGTCGGTCTTGCGTTTAGGAGATACGTGTGGCCCAGCTGTAGAGACGTCTCTACAGCTGCGCCACACAGATCTCGAAAACGGAAGGTCGTAGCGAAAATCTGATTACTCGTGTGTGCAGCCGTTAATTTGTCGGAATTTGTCGCACAAAAACCAGAGTTTGTCGGTCTTGCGTTTAGGAGATCTGTGTGGCGCAGCTGCAGAGACGTCTCTACAGCTGAGCCACACAGATCTCGAAAACGGAAGGTCGTAGCGAAAATCTGATTACTCGTGTGTGCAGCCGTTAATTTGTCGGAATTTGTCGCACAAAAACCAGATTTTGTCGGTCTTGCGTTTAGGAGATATGTGAGGATACGCTGTGGAGACTTTTCTACCTGGATCTTGAGAAAGGAAGGTCGTAGCGAAAATCTGATAAGTCGAGTGTGTAGCCGTTAGTTTGTCGGAATTTGTCACCAAGAATCAGAGTTTGTCGATCTTGCGTTTAGGAGATATGTGAGGATACGCTTCCGACCTTTCGTTCTCGAGATCCAGGTAAAAAGGTCTCCACAGCGTATCCTCACATATCTCCTAAACGCAAGATCGACAAACTCTGATTCTTGGTGACAAATTCCGACAAACTAACGGCTACACACTCGACTTATCAGATTTTCGCTACGACCTTCCTTTCTCAAGATCCGGGTAGAAAAGTCTCCACAGCATATGCTCACAATCTCTTAAACGCAAGACCGACAAAATCTGGTTTTTGTGCGACAAATTCCGACAAATTAACGGCTGCACACACGAGTAATCAGATTTTCGCTACGACCTTCCGTTTTCGAGATCTGTGTGGCTCAGCTGTAGAGACGTCTCTACAGCTGCGCCACACAGATCTCCTAAACGCAAGACCGACAAACTCTGGTTTTTGTGCGACAAATTTCGACAAATTAACGGCTGCACACACGAGTCATCAGATTTTCGCTACGACCTTCCGTTTTCGAGATCTGTGTGGCGCAGCTGTAGAGACGTCTCTACAGCTGGGCCACACGTATCTCCTAAACGCAAGACCGACAAATTCTGGTTTTTGTGCGACAAATTCCGACAAATTATAGACTTCATCATGGCATAGTCAAAAAGTCAGATTTCCAACTTTTTTTTTTTTGTGGCGCAGCTGTAGTCCGGCACGTAAGCGTCACCGCTTCAGCTCGGGCAAAAATTATTTCGTATGTCTGTTTTTCTCTACAGGTCCCATTTCTCAACCGATTCTCGAAAATTTGTGAAAATTTTTGTCGATACAGTTTTTCTAAATGTTTAGAAAAATACATTTCAGCTATTTATTTCAAAAATGTTCAAATCCGCTAGTTACTTAGCCATTAAGGTTTTTGCTTTTATGAAAAAGATTTTTGATTGATGACTTGCGAGAATCCTAGATAGATTATGAGTGACATTTGTTGTAAAGAGGCAGGCAGCCCGTGGATCGGAGTACGGATGGTTGAAAAACGTGAAATAATACAGCGGCTTTGTGTCGATGTGATTTGGCAACATTTATTACAAAATAAATTCAGCAAATCAATGGCTAATTATTATGATTAACTTCGATATAAAAAGAAATATTAACTCACACAACACAATACAGACGTGGACATTGAAAAAACCGAGAGGAAGTGAAGAGGTAACGTCAACGTCAAAAAGTCATTTTTTGACAGTGACAGATTCGTTCAGGAATAGCTACTGATAAGACTACATTCACAAGCATCAACAACATTATCATTGGTTAAAATTAAAAGGGTATCTAATAAAGTAGGGCTGTATGGTTGTACGTAACACACACAGAAGCTTTACGAAATGAAGACAAATTCAAAGCTCTTTTCCACCCGCCTCAAAGGTGAAACACATTGGAAGCCACCCTTCAAATTAGGCTCTGATTATTCCTTTACCTCTCTTTACCAATAAGCTAGGGAAGTACCTCATTGCGAGTGCAAAATTAATTTAGGCAGCCTATACCATATGTAAATGAAATTGAACTCGGGAACTGGTATTTGATGCTTGAGCTTCGGCGGCGTGTGTGGAAATCGTGTTAAAACGGGTTTTTTTTTTGTTTTCTTCCACCCTCGAGGATTACGTCGATATGAGAGAAAAGAAATGAGTCACTTGGATGTGGAGTGGTATATTGAATTAAGGTGCTTCTAAATAAGGTCTCATTTTAAAATGTTTTTCAGGAAAACGGCATTACTAAATAAATAGTGGGTTTAAAATACTTGCTTTGATATTAGCCTGGGCGATAATAAGAAAATCAAATTGTTATAGCTATTTTGGCAACGCAAATGAAACGATTAAATAGTAAATCTTAGGACCAATCTACCAAACCTCTACCAAAACTAAGAAAATCAAATCCTTAAATAAAGAAAAAAACTTTACAAAGATTCCGCAAAATCCCATACTTATCACATAAGCTATGGGTTCTCTTTTTGTCCGAATACAAAGAACCCGGGAGCCCGCGAACTCTGCAAACTTTATTTTTAACATCCATTTATCAATTATTACGGCCTTCGGTATCGGGGCGAAATTAAGAAATAAGTCACTGCGAACAACTTTGAGGCTTGATCTTGATATATTGCCTTAGACGTTTACGTCTTCGCTTCGTTGCTCATTTAAAAAATATACGTAAGGTAGCAGAGGGCCTATTATAAAAAAGAATAACATTTCGGTTTTAGGTTTAAGAAACAAGAACTGTGTCAAAAAGCATTACTATTCAAACACCCACGATTTTGACGATAACATTTCCCTGTTCTGCAGCACATTTACTAAGATACTAAGTATTAAGTTTGAGATGAAAGTTACTATATCTATTCGAATTCGCGTAGTTGCCATATTTGCCCAAAGACAACTATTTGAGATTTTGAGGTGGATAAGTCTATTTTGCCAAAATACTTAAAACCACGCTGGTCGTGCCTATGATGACGATGGATGGACGTGTTTGTGATGTTTCTACATACATTACACGAATAATTTTACGAACTTGGCTCTTCGTGTTTGTGTAGTTATTTGCCATATTTTCTCAAACAACCATGTAGTGGTTATTTTTGTCATATTGGTTGCCGCAAAATACTCTCTTTCGTTCATATGTGGAGATTATTTGTGATGTATGGACGTTAACGTTACAAGAATGTGTAGACGAATACGCTACGCTACGAATTGCTGTGTGATTTGCCACTATTAGTGGGTCAAGTGGTTTCAAAGTAATGGCCGGGCGACTCGAGCAGGTGCAATTAAAAAGCTATTTCAAACCTTTATGGTTTCTTAATAACGGTTATTGATAAATTATGAATGAAAACTTTCTTTTCAGCAATCATTTCTTATTAAATACAATCATAGCTTGGGCTTGGGATGGCTTGGGTATTTAACGTAGCTAGGTACCTACAACTCAACCTAAAATCGATACCTAACAGTTTTTTTTATTTTTAACCAACTTCTAACGTTCTATTGAAGCCTTGATGTCATCAAGGTCTGAAGTTGATGGTATGGGTTAATGCCAAAACTAGAAAACATGGAAGTCACCACAGGTTTTTTCAGTAGGTACCTTTTCTGCCATAGTCACCATCAACTCCCGAGGCGGTACGTGAGTACGTAGGTACATTTCCATTTCCAAAAGATTATAACGACTCTCTGGCATAATTTTATCTAATAAAATTCAGCAATGTTTTTAGAAGATATACATATCACTGCCCCTCGCGCATTAATACACAAAAATGTTATGTTAGCACGCAACGAAAACTCGCTATTATGTGTTGGCTTATTTAAAAAAATCCGGACGGCCCTTTCAAAACAGTAGCCGATGTTTTTTCAGGGCACAGCAAATTTCTGTCCACATCACAATTCCCAATTTACCTTGAAACAATAAAAATCACTTAGAATAACATTTCATCCCCCTTCTATTCCAAGTAAGTATTAAAAAGCTATAAAAGTCAACACAATTCCACTGTATTGCGAGTTACAAAATATACACAAATTAAAACTAGCTTTTACATAGCAGCATTCACTGTTTTATTATTCCACAGAAAAAAAACAATATCACAGCCAATATACCTACAGAATTAAAGCAGTAGATTTTAAACGTTACAACAGATTGTTTACAATTAAGTAGGTACTTAGTTACACAGCGTCGAAGCTAGGATCATGAGCGCCCCTGGCAAGATTTGAAATTTGCGCCCCAAGTCATATTTCTAAGATGAGCACCCCTGGCAAGACTTTAGACTTTTTTCAGCAAAGTGCACCCCTCTGAGGGTCGCACCCCTGGCAACAACCCCCCTTGCCAGCCCCTAGCAACGACCCCTAAATCCACTAAAATCCATTGTAAAAAAACCATTGATGGATCTTTTTGCACTTTTATGTTCACTTTAATCTTTGATTCAGAATTTTGGCAAAGTGGTTTTTTTAAGAACTAACGTGTGTCTGAAAACTCGCGTGTTGGGTTCGAGATTTAAATACAAAATTTTTAAATATTATTTCGAATGGAATAACTAGCCAAGGATTGGGTTAAAAATAAAATTATTTTAAAAAGTACCAGGATCACATAAACCTAGAGGATGTTAACTTATTAACTTACTTTTATAAATATTTTCAATAATGTCATCCGTTATAATGGATTTTTAGAAACATGTTAGTTCTAAAACATCCACTTGCAAAAATCTGAATCAAGGCGGGTTTTTGTGGATCACGGATTAAAGTGGACATAAGAGTGCAAAATGATCAATCAATGGATTGTAACAATGGATTGAGGTGGATCTAGGGGCAACGACGCTGTACTGTACACAATAATATTCAGCGTGAGGTTTCCTAGCGCAGATGAAGCTGGAATCGCACCGACCGGCTGGCGGCGCCGGATAATAAATTAGTGCAAGCAATCCTACAAATATAAAAGTTTGTAACTAAATCTCGCATTTATTTATGACAAACGGTACATTAAGGTAGGTTAGGTATTAAGCACCAACAGATTCGCCTTGAAAATAATTTTCTTTTGCCCTTACATTGTTTACGTCCGAATTTTCAAGCGACCCGTAGCTGAAATTAAGCCGTATCGATATCGAGCTCCATCGAAATTCGTTATACCGAGAGAAATTTTAATTACACGCTAAGTGGAAAATATTCAAATTAACCCTGGGACTAAGAAACGGAACATTCATTCGGAACCAATTCCATTTGGGGTCGACAGAGCCAGGATTAATTCGGCGCCAATGAATGAAACATAGTAGATAGGAGGAACCTACAAAGACAATTTTATTAATACTTTTGGAAACGTCAATATTTGCGCATTACTTTAATGTTCGGAATGGTGGCAAGATATTATAAATTTTGAGAATGGGAGCCACATTTCAGCAAACTTCAGATAAGGGACCAAGGAAGAGGTTAGAATAGTTTTTATGGCTGATGTGATGGTATCTATGGTTCAACATTGACCATGTTGAACAAGGCTACTGGGTCAAAGACGAAGTCAGCTAAGTACTTACGTTAGGTAGGTACCTGAACAGTGATTGCCGTTAACAATGTTTTCCTTTTTTGCGGAAAATGAAAGGCACTTTTTACACTACTGCCCAAAAAGGAGTGTATATGTGTTCAGGGTTCATGTATGTTTGTGGGTATGTGGAGTTTCTTTATTCCACCATAACTTCCAAATGGCTCAACGGATTTGGATGTTGGAGTATCGTTAGAATTCTGGCGCCATTCCGAGTGACACTGGCTATAACTTTTTTGAAAAAAGTCAATATGGCAACTGCGTGACGCCATTATCAAATGTAAAAAAAAAATTTCTTCGATTATTACAATATGGGCATCAATTAAAAGGCTTTAATGAGCAGATTTCAAAACTATATCATTTGTCACTAAAATGTGTGAAACAAAAATAAATAAATTTAAAAAATATTAAAAACACGACTGCCCTGCCAAAAACGAACTAAAAAGTTAAATTTATAACAAGTGTCATTGCAGTCGGGGGACCTCTTTGATAAAAATTGTTCCCCGACTGCAATTACACTTGTTATTTAACCTTTTAGTTCGTTTTTGGCAGGGCAGTCATGTTTTTAATATTTTCTAAATTTTTATATTCTGTAGTAATAGTAAGATGTAGATATTTGCAGTAGTACATTTCGATGTGGATGACTTGTTTAATTCGAGTTTAATACGAATTTTTATGCTATAAAATCTTGTCTTCAGAAGTAAGAAACAATTATTCCCTTCATTCAACTACGGGACAAATATGAAACGGCATTTGCGTAAAACAGGAGCGCAACTGCGCTGAACTTATTTCACATCTTCCTCACAACTCGCCTACTTTCGAGTCAGGTTTATTTTACAAGTCTAACTTCAAAGGAACTGACATTAAACAAGACTAAGTATATAGATCAGGTTGCCTTTCCACCAGATACGTGTTACGTAGCTAAGCTGTGAGCGAGGTCAAAGCTAAGCAACGAAACTATGAAGGTGGTGTAGCGGAGCGGTAAAATGTAGGGGATAAAAAATAGCTCCATTTGTGACTCCAATCCTCAGCACGTACTCTTCCATATAAAAACCATAGCCTCGTTAAGCCCGTTTCTACCAGTGCTACGCTATGAAAATAAACTATCCTTATTGGTGGATATCACAAATATCCTTAGCTTAGCTACTCAGCTTAGCACGTCTCTGATAGAAAAGCAAAGATCGTTTATTTTAATAACGTAAGTATAGGTAGGTTAGCTTAACATTTGAAGGGTCCACTGCAATAATGATAATTGTCCTTTGTCTTTTGTTTTAAGATAATATAATTAGATTTTAAATTTATAAACGGAGTAAAAAAAAACTCAGCCTTAAAATGTTGTTTATTAAAGTTAAAAGTATGTATAACTATGTATCTTAAACTATTTCTTTGGAAAACAATCATTCTTAGGGTCAAGTGACCGAATGGCATTACTGGTTAAGAATTAAATGTTTTAAGGACATTCATCATTATTGCAGTTTCCTTCATTATTTTGTGAAAACGGCTACATAGTTTTGTAGCTTAGCTTTGACCTCGCTTACTTATAGTTTACCGTAGCACATCTCTTGTGGAAAGGCACCCTAACCCGAGCTACGTCATAGATCAAAATGGCACAACTCCGAAGGGAAAGAAATCTCATTACAATGGAAATATAATTAAGTGTCGTTATCAAAACAATCTTTTGTTTTACACTGGGCGTAGCACACGACTGCCCCGCTGTAATTAATATGCGTTACTCCTTCCTCAAAGAATGCGCGACCCTTGTTAAAAAGGCATTATAATGGGACATTTTCGCTATCAGATGAATTTTGAATAGCCTGCTGTACACAATCACGTGGTTATTAACATTAGTAATTTATTCTGTTCTCGGTGTGTTTAAAAGGGTTTGGCTTGTGTGTGTTTTTATTATGATTCTAGCAAACACATAACTTCGCTTGTTGGTGTTTGGATTGTCACAGAAAGGTAGGTAAACATTGTTTGAAATTTTCGGGTCAATAAAAAGTTTACTTTAGCTAAACTTTATGCTTTTTGTACTCCAGAAAAAACAACTCTATTGTTAACGTAATAATTATGAAGATTTGTTAATAGCACTAGCATCACTAACATTATCAAACATTTGCTATAGGTACTTAGTTGTTCTAAAGTCTGTCCATCCTTACTTGTCTTATTTAGTAAACAGTTTTTGACAGTTGTCATACGTTTTTTATACTTAAATCGTTATTTAAAAATATGTTAGTAGCTTTATGAAATTGATATTAATTTATTAAAAATTTATTTTGTTATCTATGAGAGGAAAACCATTTGTTTTATTTTATAAATGATTATTTCAATAAAGAGTTGGGTGAAGATTGTTTACCATATAAGACAAGTAAGGATGGACAGACTTTATATAGAACAACATACCGTCGGCGAAGAGTGAAAACCTCGTAAATCTCATTTTTGTCTAGTACATTTTTTTGCAGTTTTTGACAGAAAACCTCTTATTTCACGACTCTATCTGACTCATATTCCATTCAAACGCGTACAACGCTATTTACTGCATTTTATAAAAACCTCGTCAATGACAGAAGCTGGTCACAAGTGACGAAAAACTCGGCAAAAGTGTTTTAGACAAGAAAGAGGACTTACGAGGTTTTCACTCTTCGCCTACACGATGTGCTTGTGTACGCCTTTCAGCATTCATACGTATAGTCACTAAAAGAATTAGTAATTATGAATGGTTTTTTTTTTTAATTTTGGTCTAGCTATGACCAAGTGAGAGCGCTGCGTTGCGAATAGAGTTACCAGATGACAGGAATTTAAGGCATCTGTCAGGAAAACAGGGAAAAACTGTAGTTGTTAGGAATTTTTGATATCAAAAAATCTGTAAGTACTTGATGAAAACACATAATTTGTTAATCGTTTTGGGGAGAAAAAATTAACAAACGTCAACTATATCAAAAATGTAGGATGTAGGTACAAAATAACAGAAAATTTCCTGAAAAGTCGGGGAAAAAGTCAGGAAATCTCATTATTAGATCTGGTAACCCCAATTGCGAATAGAGTTAGGGTAGCGATGTTAATTTTAATACGATCGATATCTTGAAATCGATACTATCTCCGCTAATTGCTAATGCGCCTGGCGAAATTTTTTTAACTTCAAAAAAGAAAATATTATATCGGGTCATTTTGAACTTACCATCCAAATTTTAAGGATGTGTCCAGTCCATGAAAATAAACAACTTTCTCTAAGAAACAAGTGTCAAATTTCGCCATAAAATTTTGGTCATCCCATACTAAATTGATCACGTGATCTCTTTGATTTGTATGGAAAGTCAATTTTTATTTTACATATTTGACTATGTGTTCCTTAGAGAAAGTTGTTCAGTTTCATGGACTGAACACATCTTCAAAAATTGGATGGTAAGTTCAAAATGACCCTGTATACATAAACCCTATCTTAACAAAAATAATAATTCAATAATTATGGCACTTATGTTAAATTACCTAATAGAATTTTCTTGTTTCATGTAATTTTTAGTTGCGGATGACGTTAACGTGGATGTTAATGTGACAAGGTTCCTGCGCATTAGCAATTGGCGGGGATAGTACTCTCGAAATTACGGTAAAGTTAAAGGGAAGTTTTACCAGATTTAAGTATTCTATGTAGTTGACCTAAAATAAGTAATAAAACAATGCATAACAATTTCTCAACTGATAGTACCTATTTATTATTCTGCAAAACACATGAAACAAATCATAATCGACAAATATGAAAGCCATCGAGTGATGTTGTACTAATATATGCCACTTTAATGCTTAAAACATAATAAAAACTGTCAACAATTCAATATTTCTTCATAATTTTACTTCTTTATCACCTCTTCAATGCGGGTCTGAAACAAGAAGATAACATGAATTAGTTAAAGTAGGTGATAAAATATGTGCTTTATTGGACATTGGGCACATAACTTTTCTCTTACTTTAATCATATTATTCATAATTGTATGTTAGTCTGTAAGGTAATATTATTTATATTGTATGGGCCTGGTAAATCCTACTTTAATATTATAAATGTGAAAGTTTCAATGTTTGTGGCTCAATCACGCAAAAACTGCTGAACGGATTTGCATACGGCCCGCCGACTGTCAACGAGTCAATTCTTTTTAAGTTTAAAAAAACAATGGGGAATGTCCGAAAAAAATCAAATTGGCTGAATATTTTTTTAAAGGTAGGAATAAGCTCCCTTAGTAATAGAAAAAAGTTTCAGAATTTTCGATTGCGTAAAACTTTTAATTACAAGTCTTTTCGACTTCACGAATGTACGAAAGTAACAGCAGAATGGAAATTATACCTTTGCCACCACCTGCCACAACCACAACATTAGTATTAAAAAAAAGTTTTGACGTTTTATATTGAAACTTTTTTTAATACTACGTTGTGGTTGTGGCAGGTGGTGGCAAAGGTATAATTTCCATTCTGCTGTTACTTTCGTACATTTGTGAAGTCGAAGAGACTTTTTTTTTTTTTAAGTTTTACGCAAGCGAAAATTCTGAAACTTTTTTGTATTACTAAGGGAGCTTATTCCTTCCTATAAAAAAATATTCAGTGATTTTGATTTTTTTCGGACATTCCCCATTGTAAAAAATAAATGATTTTCGAAAAAACACTAATTTCTTCTCTTTTAGAGTAAAAATTTCTTCAAAATAATGTTTTTTGTGTGTTTGATAGCTACATAACATTTGGTAGTGCTGCCCGGTGCGAAATTCTATTTCTGAATTTTGGTCCAAATGCCGAAAAGCCTGGATTAAAATATAGGATACTTTTTATCCTGGTCATAGGTTAAAAAATAAAAAAATAAAATAATAATTTAGTAATTATTCCCTAATCCCAATTTTACTTGTCACATTCACATCAGCCATTTTTTATGTCCCAGGCCCTTTGGCACAGGCCTTCCTAATGATTGAATAAGGAGGATGGGCCCACGCGAGCCCAATGCAGATTGGTGGGTGTTAACGACTGCAAATGCAGCCGGGACCAACGGCTTAACGTGCCTTCCGAAGCACGGTAATACATTTTTGGTCACCCATCCACGACCAACCTTTTCGAAAGTTGCTTAACCTCCGCAATCGCAGGGCCAGGCGCTAAACCACTGCGCCACTGAGCTCCTCGGCAATTTACCGATTTTACTTATTATTATTACCTTTATTTAAGAACCAGTACCGATTTTGCCGCTGACTACCGCTTTCTCGCACGCATATTTCATGCTTTCTCAAGATTTCTTAAATCTGAGTTCGTAATAGAAAAATATGTCTCGACCACTTTTCGCAATATAAGATTACGGACATTTCAACACATATTTCAGTTTCGGGTTGCTGAAGTACAAAAAGTTATCGTATTTGCCAGTTCAAATAACTGTTAGAAACGTCAACTTTCTGTACTTCAGCAACAAAAAACTGAAACATATTTTAGAATGTCTGTAATCTTATATTGTGAAAAGTGGCCGAGACACATTTTTCTATTACGCACTCAGTTTTAAGAAATCTTGAGAAAACATGAAATGTGCGAACGAAAGAGCTGCAATCAGCGGCAAAATCGCTACGGGCTCTTAATTATTTACCTTTTTTGAAACCCAAACTTGCTTAGCAATGTGGGCTGGTTTGATGGCAAGCTCTTCGCTACGCTCTTTTTCAAGCCAAGCGTTTTACTAGAAGATTTCTTGAATCCATTTGTGTTTGAAGACTTCTTGAATTCACCTAATATGGACTGAGATTGGCTAAAACGCAGCCTTTCTGTGGGCGGCGAATCTCCATAGGATACCTGTTAAAGATATTTATAATTACATTTTATAGTCATAGTGGTATCTGAATACTACTAAAATACTAGAAAAAAACTCATATCTGTTGGCTCAAGAAGGAATTGAACTCATGATCTTCTCTTGCCCAGCAAATGCTCTAAGAGCCCTTCCAAACTACATATATTCTATCGGCCGATAGTTGGGTCGGACCTTTTTTTACACGACTGCCCAAAGCAAAAAGAGTGTATATGTGTTCAGGGTTCATGTATGTGAGTATGTGAGTTTCTTTATTCCACCATAACTTCTAAATGCCTGAACTGATTTGGATAAATGGGGTATCGTTAGAATTCTTACAGCATCCTTAGTGACACTGGCTATATTTTTTTTTGGAAAAAATCAATATGGCGACTTTACGACGCCATTTTCAAATGTGAAAAAAAATATAATAATATTTTTTTCTTCTATTATTACAATATGGGCATCAAATTAAAGGCCTCCATGAGCACATTCCAAAACTATATAATATGTCACTAAAATGTGTGAAATAAAAATAAATAAATTTAAAAAATATTAAAAACACGACTGCCCTAAACTAAAAAGTTAAACAACAAGTGTAATTGCAGTCGGGGGACCTCTTTCATCAAAAATTGTTCCATAATAAGGTCCCCCGACTGCAATGACACTTGTTGTTTAACTTTTTAGTTCGTTTTTGGTAGGGCAATCATGTTTTTAGTATTTTTTAAATTTATTTATTTTTAATATGAAGAATCGGCCGATACCAAATTGTTGTAATGTGCGCACTTGCATACTTACTTCTTCATACTGTTTAAAGGTCCGACCCAACTATCGGCTGACAGAAAGTCTGTAGTTTGCGAGGGCTCTAACAACTGAGCTAACATTTTTTTTCTATTTACTGGGGTCGACAAACATTTTACAATAAATAACATTAAACAATTACTACATAAGACTCATTGGCAGGGCTATTCTTTATTATTTGCGAATGCATTTCTTTCAAATGTTAATAAACTAAAGAACTTCATACAAATTACTAGATAAATAATAATTTACCTGTGAATCCACAGGCGTCACCAAATTTTCTAAAGGATATGTATTATCTATCACAGTATCTTCGCTACACTTTTCTATAACAAAAGTTGCCTCTTCAGATTTTAATTTAAACGGATTTCTGCTTCTTGGACTAGGCTCTAATATCGGACTCGGAGCCTTCACCGGAGAATGTATCGGAGAATTTTCCTTTTCGGAATAAGTGCTCGACTGAGAATCCGGTATTTCATTGCACTGAGTATCAATTTCTAATCTTTCAGTGGGAGATTTTACTTTGAAAGGGTTCTTAGTAGGTTTATCTGTTGATTCGTCAATTGTTATATTACTTTTAGATATATCTTCAGATTCTTCGGTCGAGTTGAAGAATTTGCTTTCAACTACATTCTCACTTAATATGGTTCTAGGGAACTTGCTCAGTTGTTTTAGCACAGAGTAGCTTTTTAAACACTTTTTGTATGATCTCTCTTTATTTTCCAATATAGGTGATTTGCTTGGTTGGGCTTTTGTCATTACTTCGTCCTCGATTAAAGCTATGTTGTGCTCATTTTGAGTAGTTTGTGTAAAAGTTTCGCTTATACTAGTATCACAGTCCATTTTTTGCTTTTTCGTCGCTGGCTGCACGCAATACATACTGCTTAAACTTTCTATAGTCAAACTGAAATTAAAACTGTGTTTATTTTTATACAATTTGGTTAAAGTGAGTGTAAAAAATTTAACTTATACAGTTTATAAGTTAATTTTTTTGTCTGAAGTTGGTGAGTGGAGTTTCATATTACAGCTAATGTATTATTTTAGGGATTTTCAAACTATTTTGGGTAAGTGACCCCTTTTCCAAATTGAACTAACGTCAGACCCCCAAAGCCAAATTACTTAAAAAATCTTATCAAATATCAAGTAATTATTACTTTGATTATTTGTTTATGTCGACTTCTGGGAAACCGATTTCGACCTTAAGGGGTAGATATTGACTACTTTAGAAATCCCTGATTTATTGTTTTAAAAGTTTTTTTAAAGAATCAGAGACATTTTATATTGATCAATAAAATTTGGTGTAGTTATGGATTTTTGTTCAACATTTAGAATAAGTTAACTTTAGAATTTCTAACCTTTCATCCTGAGTTTCCGGTACATATTTCTGGACTAAGTTGACCACTTTTTTCCTGGGCTTCGTGTTAGGGACCGCTATGATTGGTTCCACTTTGGGCTGCTTCTTGGCCCACGGGGTTTGGTCTGACAAATGCCGGGTGAAATCTTTACGCCATATACTCGGATGAGGAGATACACCTTTGTCTTTCCAACCACTCGTTTTTACTTTGCCGTTCTAAAATAATAGATAATGCAAATAAAATACATTATGTAAATAAGGTCTTAAGTATAAGTTACATTCTACTTCAATTAATTACATTACTACTACTCCTACTATATGTGGCTGGAGTATTTTTTTTTTTATTCAAAGTCTAAGTCAAAAATAACTTAATTCAAATAAACTTAATTATTAAGTACTTTTGAATCGTTTAAATTTTCCTACCACCTGTTTCAGACTTTTTTAACTTACAAGAAGAACGGGCACGAGAAACTTAGTAACTTTAACTTTATGAGTAAAGACCCCATTTTGTCAAAGAGATTTTAGCAATCGAAATGCTATTTTTATGTAATACCACAGTACAGAAGTTGCACTAAGCAAAATCATTTAAATAAATAGCGACTCTTGCTTGGACACAATAAAGTGCAATTCACTCCTTTCCCTACATTATATTCACCAAATAGTTGCCTCTCTTTCTATCGCGTAGGTCTTATCTTTTCTGACTTATGAAATTTGTCCTCGCTGAGGACGCCGAGCGCTTCATACTCGCGCGCGGAGTAACAGAGCTCCGTCCCCTGATTTTACAACTTTGTTGCAATCAACTCTAACAGAAATCGCAGTTACATTTCTGCTTTAGTAGGAACCAATCTTACTTAAAGCAGCAATGTAACTGCGGTTGTAATCGATTTCAATCGAGAATTGTTAGCAACATGCCAATCCAACTTATATTATAATTGTGAAAGTTTGTGGGTTTGGATGTTTGTTCCTCAATCACGCAAAAATGGCTGAACAGATTTGGATGAAATTTGACACACACATAGTTTGTAGCCTGGATTAAAACATAGGATACTTTTTATTCCGGTCGAAGGTTCCCTAGGGATTTTCCGAATGTCCACGCGGACGAAGTCGCGGGTGGAAGCTAGTAATGTAATAATGCGAACAGCTAAGGAGTGGAACAGCCTGCCTGCCAATGTGTTTCCCAATAGTTACAACTTGGGCCTTTTCAAGGCTAGAGTGACTAGGCTTTATCTAAGTGAGCATGCTCCATCGTAGTCCGCATCACCACTTAAGCGGAGCTATAGTGAAGTTAATGTAAACTGTAATTTGACAGATGTATGTGATATATTGCTACTTCGCTCTGGCACAAATAAAAACTTACCAAAGAAAAGCAGGAATGTATCATCATATCCATCTGTCAAATTAATCAGTTTCCCTAGGGCCTTTGGTCACGCCATCACGCGTGAACGGCTGGATCGATTTCGCTAATTCTTTTTTTGTGTTTGTAATTATAAGGAGAAGGTTCTTATGAAAGAAAAAATTAAGAAAATTGCGCGGAAAATTAGAGGTAAAATTATTTTGGACAATATTTTTTTTAATGTAACCTTATGTTACGTTTGACATAATTGACAGAATTAAGACAGGATAACGTCTGTCGGGTCAGCTATTTTTCAATAAAAAAATGGTTTCCCTTACCATGACAGCAGTGTCAGGATGCCAGTCATCCATCTTCCTGAGCGTGAAGGGGTCCAGGTTCCCAAGGGCCAGCTGGAACGCGATATCTTCCGACAATAGTTCTCCCGCGTTCACGCACAATGCTTGTTCTACATCTGAAATAACAAAATATAGCTACTTATAAGAAATACAAGGTGTTAAAAAAACCCGTATTGCCTAATAATAAAATATTTATCATGATAAAGATAATTTATTTGAGATCTTAACATTCTAAATATAGTTCCACATATTTTGCCAAATCTAATGGCGTATGGTAGATAGGGACCAAAAACTGAAAAACTTTTACTATAGGACCAATCTGAAATCGCGAAAAAATTTCAGCTGTTTCATACATTTTAATATTTTCGTTATTAATTTTTATATGGAACGGCTGATTCGCGATTTCAGAGTTGGTCCCATAATCAAAATGATTTTTTTGTTTAATTCTTTCATTTTAGGCCGATTTGGTTTTACCGAGGAGAATTTTTCGTTCCTTTGTTTTAATGTATTCGCCTATCAAAGTGACAACTTTTATTTGGTTTTTCATTTTATAACGAATATGCTTCATATTGATTATTAATGGGGATAGCAACGCAAAGCTAATTGTAGATGTCGCTGCGTACGCTTGTTCCTAAGACAGTAGACGTTTAGAACAAATCTATGGGCAAATAGGTATTTATTCTGTGGTATTTTTTTACCGAAAAGACCCATTGACCCAAAATGGATATAAAAGACTATTCTACAATGCAAATGCCGGAACTAAAAGCCAAATTAAGACGTTTTTATTCTTACAGAATTTATAAATTTTTTCTATATCCAGATTTTTCGGAAATTTGTAAGTGCCAACTTTTTTAAAGCCCTTACACAGAATTTAATCATTTTAAAGCTAAAAACACGATTTATTAAGTAAAAGTCCTTTGTTTTCATAGCTCTCGTGGAACAAGCGTACGCAGCGTCATTTAGACAGTTGCGTTTCCCATTGGCATCAACTGTATTACAACGAATTTAAAACAAATTCTTTCAAATTCCTAATAAATAGAGGAGATAGGAGGAATTCTGAGTTAACCACTGTGTGGTGCGGTGCACAAATCGAGTGTGCAATGAAGAAAGAATTTCCTCGTCGCTTCGCCTCACATTATAAAAAATAAAAAAGGCTTTTTGATTTGGTTTGGTTGACAAATAACACCAGAAGTATTAATTACCTTCATCATCGGGTTCCGTGAGCCTGACCATTCGTCTTTCTAATGGATCATAAACATATTGGTGCTTGAACGTCGCCTCTGCCTTTAGGAAGCTTTCTCTGTACTCATCTGTTACCGTCAGGGATGAACGATTGAAGAAACTCGGCAGTTTCTTTAGGGCCTGAAATTATAAACATTATTCTTAATAAAAAAACAAATATTGTGATCATAGAATGGCTGATTGTCTATATCGGTTGCTGGACCTAAAGAAAAACTCATATTCGTAAAAACTGCTATTAACTTTGCAAAGTATGAGTGTTTCAAAATGTTAAATGCCTATTTTACAGGGCAGTTTGTTATCATTTTCAAATATGTATTTTTTCTAACGAGACTGAAGTACTTAAATGAATTAAGCGTTGTTATTTTAGAATGGCCACCAGTGGTCTGTGGATCACCGGTTAAGAACCACTGATTTGAATATTTGCTTTATGAGCTAGCTACGTAAAACATATCATACATACATTAACAAAATTTGAATCCTGCGATGCAGTCACAAACTGTCTGGCTTTAGCCAAGCCGATGCCAGGCAGCGACGGCAAATAATCACAACCGGACATGATGCACATTCGCCTGAACTTGTCGAACCTGTAGTGCTCTATCGGGCACTTCATCACCAGAGGTAGCTTTGCCGTCTCTACTAGGATGCCACTGCCATCCAAATCCATTTTGAAAAGCACCTGTAATTATTTTATTATAAAACCTACAACCTTGTTGAATTGCAAATAAATCGAATGTTATTATTTTTCCATTATTATAATTATTACTGATTATGTAAGTCAGTGCTAGCCAGTATGACTTTACTAAGTTTATACAGGGTAATTTTTGGACCTCTTTTCAAATTTTGTCAGGTCATTCTATAACAGCAGTGCAAGCAATGTACGAAGTAAAAAATTTTTTTTTTTACTTTTTTACCCCAAACTTTTCCCTACACAAATTAAAATACCTAGTTGTCACTGTTTACTAATCAAACTGGTCGACCCGTGCGAGCCCCCCTCCCGCCACCCGCCTTCCCTTCCCCGCTCGCGTCCCGTGCGCGCGGGTAAACGTGCGCGCCTAGATTTTTAGGATATAAAAAGTGGCTGAACACTGTGAATTTAAAAAGAAATCGAACCATTCTTTTTATAATAAATAAAATATAATAAAATATAAATCTCATCAAAATTTTTTTAATTACTTCCTTAGCCTTATATTTGATTTTGTAAAGAGGTCGCAAAATTACCCTGTATTGTAGATTTTCCATAACATAGTAGCAAGAAAAAAATAAACTCCATTCAAAGTAGTTAAAACACAGGGGCAGATAAATTTCCAATTTTATAGAACACAGAAGTTCAGAAATCTTAGAACTGAATGACGTAATACACAGTGATCATTGATTTTATTCCCACATTCAAGCTCACTTAAAAATAAGTAAACAGTTGGGCCCATATTTATAAACCACTCTCAACATTGACAGCTATTTTAATATCATACCTGAGATGCTGTTCTTATAAGAAGAGCATGTATAATCACAAGATTGCTCTTAACGTTGAGAGCAGTTTATAAATACAGGCCTTAGACACAACATCATTGTAGATTGTACTACCTTAGTACAGCCAAATAATATAAGATCAGAATCCTCAGTAATGACAACATGAGCTATATTCTTGATGTTGAGGTACGCCAGCTGGGCATCCGCCTCGTATGGTGCTACTATACAGTCTACGTTTCGATTTCTACATTCTTTAATTAGGGCCAACGCCATAGAATGGGTGATGTCTACACTACGCCTCATGTAGGTTCTGGCCTCATCTATCTGTAAAAAAATAATCATTTACTAAGCTGTTTTAAGAAATAGTTATTTTTGTGTAGTTTTTAGGGTAACAAAAGTTCATACCTTTCCTAGACTTAATAACTCTGCTGCTCTTTTTTTAGAAATGTCTCGAGATCTGAAAATGAGTTGTATTTTGGAAAATTATATCGTTTTACCGTATACTCTTTTACATTCTGTTATTATGAAGGAATTGAGTATTTTTTTTTAATGATTCATGCAATTCCATCCAGTTAATATATCAGTATACTCACTCTCTTCGTTTAGATTCAGTTAATGCTTTTGCTGGTAAATGTCTACCATCAAAAACCAATATTGGTTTGATATTTTTGGACAAAAGCATTGTAACATATTTTAAACAATACTTTATATGTCTGAAAATACAAAAAATATTAATCAATTCTAGTGTAGAGGACATGAGCAAAGTTAAGAACATTAAGGTTAATACTGAATGGAAACAAGTGTGAACTAATGAACTTACATATCTGTTTCTTCTCCTCTTACAAGTTTATCAGCGCATGCAAAGGCACCTTTGTGGAGCCAGCAATAGGAATCTATAGCCACGGTACAACCACTAAATTCTCCAATATTAGCACGCCTCGAAGCTTTTTCAAGAAAGGGTATCAAACCCGTAATACCCATATTTAAATCTTCGTGAAACTCAGCTATTCACATAATACACACTTTAAAGTATCACAAGCTTGCTAATTATCAGTCCAAGACATTATTTTTCATATAAAAATCTATACAAACAGCAGCTGTGACTATGAGAAATTCTGCTGTCAAAACAAATGGAGTGGAGGAAGGGAACGTCAATATTCGCGCCATTTGTTTTTTCCTTTTCTAGAGAAACAGGCTAAGGTTAGAGACCATACTGCCTTGTCATCATTTCGAAAGTAGTGCATTTACAACAGCATGTTATTATCACGAAGACAATATTTTTTTCAATTTTATTTGATGAATTTATTTGCATGACAAGATTGTAATCTTGTCATGCAAATAAATTCATCAACTAGGTATGTACCATAGACATAGAAAAATTGTATGTACCTATTTTAAATAGGTAGGTATCATGTAAAAATAAAAAATAGCGATTTAACTAAATGGAGGGTAGTAGCAAAAAACTATTCAGACTCGTGATGAATCTCACAAATTGACCTCTTTATTTTATTTCAAAGCATAAAATTACAAGACGGTACAGAAAGTGCAAAACGTTTTCATTTATGTTCGGAATCACATAAAATGTTTATAAATCCACGCATCCTGTCGACGGCAGCGGCTATAGCGGTCACTTGCGTCGTTTCTGCAGCGGCATACTACTACAAACGAAGGAACACAGAAATAAATGAAGTCATGATATTTTGTAAATTACAATACAATGCTTACAATTGCTTCGATAAATTAGTAAGTTACATAGAAGCGGCAAAGAAAAGCGTCCAAGTGTGCATGCCAGGTATCCAAAACCCTGCGATTCAAGGAAGATTGGTTGATCTTATCAAGAAGAAGAACATCAAAGCTCGCATTATTATAGATCGCGAAGGCTACAATGAAGCTACGGAGTTTCTTTTGCAAGAACTTAAAGATGCCGGTATGTAAATAATAAATACATTAACGCCTATTCTGGACAAATGACACCAATTATGTTTGTCCTACATATAACAGTATTATCCGTTTAATACGATTTCCAATGGACCCAGCTAAAACGCGTCTTAGGCGGCTTATTCCACAAATCCCCTTAGGTGATGCCCGGCTCAGGGGATTTCTGGACTTTTTGTCCACATAAATCCCCTCCGCATCGCCGCAGGGGGATTTCTAGACTAAAAGCCAACAAAATAAAAAAAACAAACATTTTAATAAAGACTGAAAATGTAACATGATGCTTGTATTTTAAAAAAACAAAGGTTTAAATAAGAGGATTTGTAGAATTTTAGTCTAGAAATCCCCCCGCGGCGATGGGGAGGGGATTTGCGAAACATAAGCCTCGCGGGAAAGCGTATAAAGGCTGACGTCCACTAGGCGCGCCGAGTCGAGCCGAATCGAATCGCAATAATTTCGTCTCCATACATTTACTATGAAACTGCGTCCATTGACTGGCGTCGATTCGGCGCACCGCGGCTCTTCGTCAATGGACGCAGTTTCATAGTATATGTATGGAAGCTCGATTCGGCGCGCCTAGTGGACGCCAGCCTTTAGGTGGTAAAACTAAAAGCATATTATTATGTTGGTATAGGTCGCTCGGTTGCGCATCTACCCCTTTTTAATATACTATTATCTATGTTTTCCAACCACCGATTTTGATGGTTAAAAAGTTGCAACGCTCTGACGTTTGGAACGGGAAAGTTGTGTCAACCGAACGTCACGCTCTAAAGCTTTGTCCAGACTTGTATCATTTTGGCGTATCAGATCACCGGCACCGTATCTTTACCATACATCGCTAGTTTGGTTGGGCGTGCGTTGATATTACTGCAACGCACGCCCAACTAAACTAGCGATGTATGTTAAGGCCAAGCCACACAGCGGGCGTGGCGTGACGGGACGGGACGGCGACGCAACGCTGAGCAGTTGTAATGTACTAGATACTATGAACGACGTCACACAGGCCGGCGTGACGCGACGTGTCGCGTCGCGCCACGCCGCCGTCGCGCCGAGCGTGCATACAGATCGGAAGCGCAGCGGGGAGGAACGTAGGCGTGATCACGCCCGCAGTGTGAACTCTACCGTCGCGCCGGCCGTCCCGTCACGCCGCACCCCGTCGCGCCACGCCCGCTGTGTGGCTTGAGCTTTAAAGATACGGTGAATACGGCCAAAATGGATTAGTCTGGACAAAGCTTAATGTATGGAACAAAGACCATACAACAAGTACTTTTTGGAACGCCTTTAGAGCTTCCGGTTGCACTCGGAGCGAAGGTTCAAGTTTCGGAACGCAACCCAGCGTGCAGTTTAAACCCGGGCCAGACTGTTGCAAACAAGCTTTCCACAGGGGTGACCTTGGTGGGAGGCTTGTGGAGCCCACGGTTGGTGTTTGCGTCCACACTGTTTACAACAAGGCTCCCACCTTACAAGCGGCGTCCCGTCCACAGAGGTTGTGGAAGGTCAAACGAATTTTTGTCGCAAACAAGTGTTTACACTGTTTTAAACCGCCCGGTGGAGACCGATGTGGAGGGCTTATTTGCAACAGTCTGGCCCGGCTTTTACTGCAATTGCAACCATTAAAAGAGTTTTATACGATATATTTAGATACTTTGTAAGATTAAAATAATACGAAACTTAAGAAAACTTCTAAAATCACTGACGTCCATTATCCAAATGTATAATGGACGTCAGTGTCTAAAATGAAGAAAGCTCTATCTTTTGTAACACACATCATCTTTATTTGCTCATTTGCTCTGTTACTGTTGTAATGGTAGGTCTTCCTCTTGCAGGAGCAGAAATAAGGTGTTTAGAAAATGAAACCATTAACAAAATGCAACACAAATTTTGCCTAGTCGACGACGAGGTACTTATGTCTGGGACTTTTAACTGGGGCAATGATCGGTCATCAGACCATTGGAATTACGTTTACATAACTAACAAATCGCAACTAGTTGAGCCGGTCAGAAAGGGATTCTATCAGATGTGGGACGAATTTTCTGGCGATTTCGCAGCTAACACGGACTCTGATAACCATAGTGATGTAACAGCAAATGTTATGGAGCGAAACTTTGAATATATTGATGAATTTGAATGCGAAACTCTTAAAAGATCACCGACTCCAGAGTTATATTTAACATAGGATAGAATATAAGTATTAGTGATAATAATATTGAATGTATTTATAAATGAACTTACAAATGTTTTCATATCAGAACATGCCCGATATTTTATTTATTAATCTATTAACTATCATTTTATATGGCATGGACCTTGTTATTATAATAAGTACCTAATCAAATTTAAATTAACTTATATTTTATATTGTTTTTAATCAGTCATAATAATGTGAGGCTCATTTTAATATTTTATTAAGATTGTATTTGTAAGATTATTTAATTTTATCTTATAGTTAGTTAGTTGTTACTATTATTTTCTATTTCTGGTTCATTTTCCACGATTTGAAACTGCTTTTTTGAAGAAAAGTGATTTGTTTTCATCTTACATTTTGTTTTCAACAATTCTATTCAGTTATTCTGTCTTATAATTTTTAACTACTATGCTATAATAGTACTTTCAATCTTTTGAAGTGAAATCTATTAAAATTAATTCGCCAGTTCAATATACTTCTCTATGCAACTTGTTTACTATTTCTACTGGCTTTTTATGTTTAATTAAATAAAATTAATTCAATACCTATTTTTTATATTCACAAATAAACCCAAGTGTAAATCAAATTACTTTTATTTACTAATAGGTAAATACGGTAAATATAAACTTTTCTCAAAAATCTTTAGTCACTCACTTGGGCTGATATAAGCCGGGCTGATACCCCACACATCTAAATCTGTCCAGGCATTCAGAAGTCATGGTGGAAAAACTCTCAACATACATGAACCCTAAACACGATACACTCTTTTTTGAGCAGTTGTGTAAAAATGATGAAAAGATGTGAATAAAAAGCCAAGTTTACTATCTGTTAATTAATTAAATATATTACTGATAACTTAATTTTACTTTAAACTTATGAGCTAGATTAAATACAAAAAATTACTCTCTAATAGCCTTGTATTTGGCAATTTCGTTGGGGAAAGTCTTGGACAGTTCTTGGAGCAGGTGACTCTTAAAGCGCTTGTACGAATCAATCTTTCCCTTCACTTCTTCATTCTTGGCAAGTGCTTTATCAATGCAGTCCTTTGTGTAAAGTTGTGGATTGCGACCTTGGTCTATATAACTGGAAATAAATATTCCATAGCGGTTATCAGGACAGACAAAATCACACAGTTAAATAAATCTCTAGTAAGACAATACATGTGTATTTTCAAGAATGGGGAACATGCATCAATTTTTTTTTGTATCAAAATCAAAAGTATAATGCGTGAGAAAATCAACTGTAATATTAAAAGTTTTCTCTTGTGTTTTTTTCTCGTGATATAGTTACTTGAAGTTGGCACGCAGCAGCACCCGCCGAAAACGCTCTATACAAGAAGGTCAACATTTGTGATGTCACTCATGTCACGTTTCAGTGCATTAGTATGGAGTTAGCCAAGAATTTTCAAATATCTCCCTAAATATTGCGTTTAAGTACATATGTGTCATACAAAATATTATTTCTTATTTGATGTTCTATCCGACAGTTAAGTGCATTATATCCGAAAACGAAAAAAAAAATTCGTTATTTTCCCTTGTGTGATAAACTAAAGTAATACTTTTTATTTTTCTGTTCCATCATGTTTTTATACGTGTCTGCAGCGATCAAGCTCAAATTTATCAAAATTGGTGACTTATGCATGTTCTCTATTGGTGTACTATCATTTTCTCTCTTTTACTCGCATTAACTATGAGCAAATTAACTATATGGGGCCGTTCAAGTATTACGTAAGCACTATGGTGGGGTCAGGGGTCTTTGTTTAGCTTATTTTGGATGACATAGGGGGTAGGGGAGTCTAGTTATTTACTTTTTTACATGAATGGCAACCCTCACATTGTCTATGCTTGAAAACGAAACGCATTTTTGGGGATTCCTGCAAATAATGCATTCGTTAAGGCACTCGCTTTTGAACCGATTAGGGGAATTACCGTATTATAATATAAAAAAAAATACATGTATAATTGAAAAATGTTTACGTAAGCATAGGGGGAGGGTGTAAGAGCTTTGCTTATTTTTGCTGACAAGGGGGATGGGGGGGTAAATAATTGTAATAAATCTGCTTACTAATATTTGAACGGCCCCTGGCTCACCTTTCCATTATCAGACCACGAGTTTGGAATTCATATTTTTTTCATGTAAAGAACTTATGATTTGGAACACGAATACGAGATTTTATGTTTAGGAACCAAAAAATACGCGAGAAAAAAATTTCTGAAAGATGAGAACTGTTTTAGTTTGGAATCAAATCTGCTTTACCCCTGTAGGTCCCGAATATAGGTTAGCAATTTCGAGGTATTTTTTTTAACAGATAACAGAAACAACTTCTTAATTAAACCCCTATTTAGTCTGAAATCGACTCTGATTTACCCCTGTAGGTCCCGGGTTAGGTTAGAAATTTAAGGCGAGCGCGAAGCGCAGCGCAGCGTGACCCTTAAATTTCGTGGTTATTTTTTTTTTAACAGACAACAGAAACCACTTTTTTTTAATACCATATTTGCGAAAAATAACACAATTTGGCCGAAATTAGTTGTATTGGACAAAATTGTATATTCATTAAAAACAAAGTATCCAATTCCTAACTTTCAAACTTTAGGGGGGGGGGTTGCCCCCCTCCCCCCTTCCCCCCCAACTCCCGCCGTACCCAAAATCGAGGTCTGATAATGGAAAGTAGAACCCGGCCCCTATGAGACGAGAAAACACTAACTCATACGCCCTTTGACCATACAGTCACTTCTAGTTTTTTTATTAAAATAACTATACTTACTCAAAAACTTCAGTTGGTACATGTATATCATGAACATGAGACTTCAATTTGTCTACTTCTTGTAATCCAGTTACTAAGGATTGTCTGTAAAAGGAACAGATATCAATACACTTACATTTCGGCTTGTATTATAAATGCATATCTCTTTGTGTCGTCTACTTACATTTTTTGGTTCAAGACGCTTTGCCCTTGTGGCTGAAAATCGCTGACAATGATGCGAATTTGGCGTACATTCTCTATGAACATTTCAAGCTGCGTCTCCAAGTTTTCCAATGGTGAAGACATTCTCCTTATAATTTATTTGGCGCGGTTGGTGAGTTTGTAAAATTATAATATTTTAACAGCTTGACAAATCGTAGAATGTAAAAAAAATACAACTTCACAACGCAGACAGTTAATTGTTTTCCACATTAATTAGTTAGCATACATAAAAAAGACCCCCTTTTTAGCCTTTCTTTTCTTTTTTCTTTCGCAAAAATATCCAAAGCTAACTCCAAGCTAAAATGTCATGTCGTGCGTGTCAACTGTCAATGTCAACCTAATGTCAACCATAAAAGAGTACTCTACTCTGTGTGTCATGGTTGCATTCCAGACTAAATTTATGATTACAGCAGAACGACCGCTAAGTCATTGATCACCATAGAATGGTATATGTCGTAGGATAATCGTATAAACCGGATCTTTACAAAAATCCTAGGACGATTGTAAAGAACCGGATAATTGAAACTTAAGATAAATTTTCACAATCGTCCGAGCAATTTTTAGGATCTTTGTAAAAATCCTAGTTTGTTTCGGAAAATCTTAAACTTGAATGCTGATTGGATAATCTAAGCGACGATTTATAACAACTTCAGTCTGATTGGTCAGAACATATTGCTGATGGGTTTTGGGGTTATTTCGTAATTTTGAAGTTTTAAGAACATTAATTCGCTCGAAAGTTCATTTAGGTTTTGCACTACCATATTGACAAGTGCTGTAGAACTTTCTTAGCTCTGTGTAGAAAAGTTCTTTTTAGGATATAGCCTCTAAATTGTCTGCACTGATCGAGCCCGGCATTTGTATAACATCCAATTCACTCATTTCACCCATCGTACTTCAATGTCTCTTGATTGATGTGAGCACTCAGATTTTTTCGAAAATAAAAGACGTAAAATTCGTACAAAACACTAGAGAAATATGGGACAATAATACAACAATAACAAATAGCCAATCAGAGCATCCGTCAGTCCATAACAATGACGTTAGCCAATCAGCGCGCGCAAAAAGATGATAATTCACGATTTACCTAAGATGCGCAGGATATTTGTAAAAATCCTAAACATTACTCGGACGATTGCAAAAATCTGACTTAGATTCTAATTATCCGGTATTTTACAATCATACTAGGATTTTTGTAAAAATCCTGTTTGTACAATGGGGAATGTCCGAAAAAAACCAAATTGGCTGAATATTTTTTTATAGGTAGGAATAAGCTCCCTTAGTAATAGGGAAAAAAATCAGAATTTTCGGTTGTGTAAAAAATTAAAAAAAAAAATAAAGTCTCTTTGACTTCACAAATATAGGAAAGTAACTGCAGAATGGAGATTATACCTTTGCCATCACCTGCCACAACCACAACATGGTATTAAAAAAAAAAATTTCAACACAAAATGTCAAAACTTTTTTTTTAATTCTTGTTGTCATAGTGGCAGGTGTTGGCAAAGGTATAATCTCCATTCTGCTGTTACTTTCCTACATCTGTGAAGTCGAAGCGACTTTAATTTTTTAAAAATTTTTCACGCAACCGAAAATTCTGAATTTTTTTTCTATTACTAGGGGAGCTTATTCCTACTATGAAAAAATATTCAGCCAATTTTTTTTTTTCGGACATTCCCCATTATCCTACGTCATACACGCTGTGTCGTCTTTCCTTCTGTGGCAATCGATGTTTCAGCGATTTTTCTGCTGAATGCTGGAACCCAGTTACAGTGACAGCCGTGACATGACAGTGCAGTGACAGTGACAGTTGAGTTGACCGAAAAGAATACTGACTGATGGAAAATTGAACTGAATTTAAATTAATTGGTTATAATTATTTAAAATCGTTTCTGGCTATTTTAAGTCAGTGAAAATTATCTAGACAATTCTAAATTTATTACTATGGTAGTTGAAGTACACAAAGGACCTGAAGTTACCGTGTTTCAGTCGGCTCTTGCCGGCGGAGTTGCTGGTGGAGTAACAAGAGCTATAGCACAACCCCTTGATGTCCTGAAGACTCGTTTCCAACTCCAGTTGGAACCTATAAAGTCCGAATCTAACTCTAAGTACAAATCTGTGGCACAAGCTGTGTCATCAATCGTACGAGAAGAAGGAATAACAACACTATGGAGTGGCCACATACCGGCACAACTTCTATCTATTACTTACGGTATCGTCCAATTTTCAATATTTGAAAAACTAACTCAAGTATCACAAAGATCTGATCAACAATTTTTTAGAAACAATAAACATTGGATTAATTTTACAAATGGTGGAGTGGCTGCTACAGTTGCAACTGTAACATCTTTTCCTTTTGACACTTTAAGAACTAGATTGATAGCTCAACAAAAATCCCAAAGAGTTTACAGAGGGTTCACGCATGCCTTCTCAACTATGTTGAAAGTGGAGGGAATTTCATCTTTGTATAAAGGCTTGGTGCCAACGCTGGGACAAATAGCACCGTATGCAGGTATACAATTTGCCGTGTATAAACTTTTTACAGACAATATATTAAACAGGATAGACTATTTCCAAAGGCAGAACAGCGTCAGTGGAGCGGTGGAATCAACACTTTTGGCGAATTTACTTGCAGGCTCATTAGCTGGCTTAGTTGGCAAAACTGCAATATACCCATTTGACTTAGTCAAAAAACGTCTCCAAATTCAAGGTTTCCAAACACACAGAGAATCTTTTGGTAGACAAATGTACTGTATGGGGTCTTTACATTGTATAAAATTGACAATAGCCGAGGAAGGATTTTTAGCTCTTTTTAAAGGCTATGCACCAAGTACTTTAAAAGCTATTTTAGTATCAGCACTTCATTTCGCAGTGTATGATGAAGTAAAACATTTTTTAATGAGAATACAGAAATAATATCTGTAAATGTATGGTAATATTTTATGATTTCATTCATTTTTTTTAACTACAGTATTGTAATATTATCAGACATAATTTGGAATGAAACAACTTGTTCAGTGTTTGTAATTTATTCAATTGATTTAATAATATATACAATTTTTTTCTTGTTCATAGTTATATTTTATATCAACATTCTTTTTTAAAGGATTTAGAGCTTTTTATTTCTCAATTAGACTGATAGATGAGTCCTAGAGTAGTGTATAAGATAAACTTGTTTGAATTTTGTTATTTTTTACAGATATTGTTTTAGTTTAGTTAGTTTTATGTAGTCATTATTGCTGTGATATTAAACTATTTCAAGTATGTCACAAAAGTGTCTTTGATGGAATATAAAAAGTTAACATTAATGTTTTATCTTTTTTTTTTGTAAATTATATCACCAATCGAAGTAAATAAAAAATGAATACACTGAACTCCTTGCTAAATTTATATTTGTACATATAAAATAGGTCTTGAGATTATAATGATTAATAATGTTGACTAAAGCTAACCATATGATATCACATAACCCATGTTTCTCATCAAAGTGTCTTTGATAGCTGGTTGCAATTCTTTTTTCATGTATGTTGTCAAAAGAGTCCTTATTCCTTTTGTGAAGATATCTTCCATTTCTCTAGAAATATCTTCTACTTCATCCAAATCGTCATCAGGTCTAAAAAGTTTACTCCTTTCGTAATTTATTCTGCTTCGAGGCTCATACACTATATCCCAGTTGTTGTCAGCTGATCTGCTGTTGTACCCGTCTGTGTTAGCCCTTGTCAAGTGAGGATCAAAGGAAAATTCGTCTGAACGCCTCCTCCTTCTCAAAGGAAGATTATCCTTATTTCTAACAGAATTCCTGTTGATGTACTTTTCGCAACCATACGCGTAAACGCTAATGAAACCGGGTTCCACAAATTCGGAGTCAGTTTTGACATTGAACTTTCCCGGTTGTTGGTTCAAAGGTCGTGTGTGGAAACCTATTCCTGCTTTTCTTAATCTCAGAATCATGTTACAACCATTGCCGCGGTTTCTGGGATAGGCGTCATTAGGATACGGTCCTTCGTAAGGCCGAGGTACGTAGTCTCTTCTTAGACGACCATCGGGCGGATGTCCTCTATCCAACTCGTTAGCGTCATAAAGATCCACGTTCCCGCTTATCGTTAAGTCGTTAAATAACAGCATCGTGTCCAATGACACATTCCGAGGGTCAAAGTAGCACTTTTCCACCCTAACCCAGTTGCTGTTCTGTGGGAGGCGCACTCGCATCCTCGTGACAATCATGTCAACTGGAGCACTTCTCATTTGTTGGTACAGACTGTATCCATTGAGATCGATGCTTTGACTCTGTAAAAAAAGGTTTGGATCAGTTCAGTAAAAAGTAGTTTTATTTTCCTTAAATCAACCTTATTCGTTATTTTCTAACCAAGGGGGTGTCCAGACTTTTTGGTTGATTCCTCTTTCTCTTCTTCAACTGGTCGAGAGCGGATTCCAGCCTGGCTGAGCATCGTTCTCCGGCGATCGGGACAGTGGTCAATGGTTGTAGACCACCAGGGCCGACGGGTGGAAGGGGTCTGCCGTCAAACCGCTTTACTTCATATAAAGGAAGGAAGCGTGACTCTGTAAACAATAAGAGGAATGTTATTTTATATTTTTTTGGGGAGCTCGATGGCCTAGTGGTTTAGCACCTGGCCCAGCAATTGCGGAGGTTAAGCAACTTTCGCAAGGGTCGGTTATGGGATGGGTGAACAAAAATTTATTATCTTGAGTTCTTCTGTGCTTCGGAAGGCACGTTAAGCCGTTGGTCTCGGCTGCATTTGCAGCCGTTAACACCCGCCAATCCGCATTGGTCCATCCTTCTTTTCCACACATAAAGAAGGCCTGTGTCCCAGCAGTGGGGACATTAAAAATGGCTGATGGATGGAATATAAATATTTCAAATATTGAACCAATTACCTTCCAAGACCTGTAACTACGAACGTAGTTTAAATTATTTTTGTGGATTTTATGTGCCAAAAGTTAATCTAAATGTAACGAGGTTTAGCTAACAAGCGTGTCGGCCTGTAAATGTGAAAAAATCCATGGGTTACAGATGCAAGTAATTTATTTGTGTCGAAGAATTTTGTACCAGAATTACAAGTTCTTCTAATCCTTAAGCCGGTTTAATGTTTTTCTCATCTAACAAATTGTTGCATGTTAAGTACTTAATAATGAAAAGAAAAGTTGTAATTACAAGATCGTTTTCTAGATAAAACGGATAGTAATAATAAAGGCATCTATAATAATACGTATACTTAGGTACAGTACTGTCGATGTTACATCTGTTTTCACTTCTATTGTTTGTGATCAGCACCGTAGCAGTTTGCATAGAGCTAACCGTCTCGAACTCAATTTACTGTTTAATTGTTTTAAAAACAAATAGCTATTAACATTACGTTACTATTTGAGAGTCACGTTACGACACTTGGATAAGTACATTCGTGTCCAAGGTTATTCAATGAATTTAAATGATCATTCACTTTTCACATTATTTTCTTAAGAATCTGAAATATACCATGACATTTTCATTCTTGACCTTGTCCTATTTTTTATTACTGTCCGGATAGTGCATCATACACACCCTGAAATGCATTGTAAAAAATATTTTCAAAAAAAATAAGTCCAAAACCTTCAAATAAGTTTGCCGCATCCAAGATAGGAACAGATCAAAATATCACTTTGAAAATGATTACAAAATGTAATACGAAGACAGGTAGGTCAACGAGATGAATACGACGAGACGAGTGAAGAAATTGTCCGTAAGTCGTCGTAGGGTATAAATAAAACGGTATGCGGTAGCAAGAAAAATCTTTCGGTTTTTTAGTGGAACATAAACGTAATTGGAATAATTTTATGGAAGATACGAGAAAGTTAAAAAGGTAAAAAAGTAATTCTGTGTTTTGTAACTTTAGTTGCATTTTTAAATAGCAAATCTCCTAAAAACACTGCATAAACTCAACAAGACAAGAAGCTTAGCTTAGACACTATGCTTAAAACACTTCTTATTGTGTATTATATGATCAAAACTATGATTTTCATTTCACTGGCGTATTTTTGGGTTGAGTATCGTAACTGGCAGGGAAAGCGTGGGAAAACTTCTCAATGTAAACCGCGTAATGTCTGTTGTTACACTATTACTTTTTCTCTTAACTGAAAGTATATTTACTTGGGACTGAATGTTATCATTGTACCTATATCTTAATATTAAACAACAAAGCTCCAGAATTTTTGAAACGTTTGCACGAAACTATCTAACGTACTTACTGTTTGTTCGAAAACTTCGATCATGGTAGATATCATCATCGATCAGATTCAGATCATTCGATCAGATGATCGAATTTCGAAAACGAGAAGGGCGCGTAATCATTTTTTTCAAAATCTAAGTATTTACATACTCAGTCAATCTTTTTCGTAAAATGATAACGGATTTTTTTCAAAGGTCGTGGATTAACTTTTAATCTTTGGCTTTGGTAATTTTAGTATTTAGTATCTGGATACTTACCTACCTATGCCAAATAATTTTGACTAAGCTGAGCTTGCTTCAAAACTGAAGAAATATTGAAAAACCTCGCAGTTTTTCAATAATTTTCCTTAATAACTAGATACAATGCGATTAATTTAACAACGTACAACCGAAGTGACCAACTCCAGAGCTAAAAACTTAAGAGCATAAAAACAACGTATTTTATAATCTGTAAAATTTTCTTTTTGCCATACATTCTAGAGTGAAGTTGCAGCGGTTCACTGTCTTTGGTCAGTTTAATCGCATTGTATGTGTAAAAAGTAAGAAACAAATTAAAGCGTGACCCACCTTTTCCCACTTCAGCATCAGGCAACTGGTTATCACTAGCCGACGCCGTTTTTGCAAATAACATGAACATCCACCAAAATCTCACCATTGCCAACACAAACAAACATCTAACTAGACCACGTTATAAATTCAAACTCCTTTCGAAATTAGGCATTAATAAAAATTGATTAAAAAAATAATTTCGCGCAAAAAAGAGCGCCTTGTCACCGCAAGACCAAAACATAGAATAGTGCAAAAGGAAAGACGCGGTAAGAAGTGCAGCCTTTGGAAAATAATCCCCGCTCGATGCAATAAGCTTGTCAGTACAACCACTAGCATATCAAAGAAAGCATGACTAAGCTAGAATAAGACTTAAGCGGATTGCATTACGAAAATCGGAAAAGTCAAAGCTGGTATAACATGTAACGTTTTTTCTGTTTAGATTGGTATTTTTAATATACCAAGTCATTACCTTCGCGATTCGGTAGGTGGTAAGATTAGTAAACAATACTGATGACTGATGGATGATGGAGATTGGTTACTAGAGCGGAAACGATGATGTCCATCACCCCGCATCGAAGACATTGAGAAAATTTTCCTATTTGCTCAATCATTTTAGATGCTACTTATAGGTAGTCTTGCTTAAAGTGGCCACTTATAGCCAAAAAAACTCCATCAAACTAAACAGGCTAGAAAATATTGTTTAAGCGACAGAAAAATGGAATTAATCCAATATAGATGAGGGGACTTTCCGGATTTTTTTGACACTAAAGTCCAGTTTTCCTCCTTGAGGGGGATTTCTGGAATAACCTACAAAAAGGGATTACAAAAAGTACCACAAAGCTTCTTCGGAGTACACTACAAAGAGATAATAGCACTATATATGATTCTCGTTCCAATGGCAAAGCTAGTGTGCAGACTACGCGCTCTTAGGTCTGTAAATATCTTGGAGGGAAAAACTACTGAACTTCCCGGAGTCTGCCCCCGTCCTTTCGTCAACTAGGATTCCCAGGGGATCCCCGCGTACCGGCAGGCGGAGAATAACTGGGTTTTAGAGGGTGCCTTATGTCTCCGAGCACTGTCCCGCATACTACAGACCAAACTGTCGGCCGATAGTTGGGTCGGGCCTTTAATCAGTATGAAGAAGTATGCAAGTGCGCACATTACAACGATTTAGTATCGGCTGACCCGGCTGACTCTTCATATAATAAAACCGGTCAAGAGCGAGTCAGACTCGCGCACCGAGGGTTCCGTACAATCATAAATATATTTGGATATGTTACTTTAGTACAGTCTATAAAAAAGTAGGATAAACGGCGGACAGGTGGAAGGGCGAACAGGCGGACAGTTAATTTACAAATCTTAACCACAGCTGCTTATGGTGACTGAAAAACGTTTCAGCCACTCCACATTGCAAACTGTTTATATTACTAAGTAGGAACTTAAGGTACGATTCCGATGTCTGCAGCACTGCTGCGCGACACTGCTGCGCGACACTGCTGCGCAACATTGCTGCGCAGCACTGCTGCCGAGCTCGGAATGTAGTCTCATATAAACCTACTAGCGGCCCGCCCCGGCTTCGCACGGGTGCAGTGCAATGTAGTTAGTTACTAATGTAAAACTATGCTAATGTGGTGTCAGTGTGAAGTTATTTGATTATACTACAGGATATCTACATATATACGCTGTACGCAAAGGGTGTTAAAATATAATTGAAGTGTGTGTGTGTCTGTCTCAGGCCACCTAGCTCCCAAACTTAAAGATCGATTTTATTGCGATTTTTATTTATAGTTTAAGAGAAGCGTACAGACGGCGGGAAGCGACTTTGTTTTATACTATGTTTAGCTTTTGCCCGTGGCTCCGCCCGCGTGGGAGTCAGTAATCGTTGTAAGTCTTCCCTTGGAAACCAATGATCGGCATGAAAAGAAGCCTGTGTTAAGTATTTCAGACTATAATCTATCCCTGTGCCAAATTTCGTCTAAATCCGTTCACCCGTTCAGACGTGATTGAGTAACAAAATGAATAACATCCAAACATCAAAAATTTCACATTTTTACATTTTTGTGATATGTAGGTAATAGCTGCACCCCGCGGTTTTACCTGCGCAATCTGTTGATTCTGTAACCAAACTCGCATCTCACTTCGAACCTCACTTCACTTCGCGTGAATTGTTATTAGAAATTAGCTAACTAAATGAGCAATTTTACCGATTACAATAAATTTAGGTAGCTATCTTAAATATTTTGTGATGAAAAAAAATCTTATCATTATCTTATTTATAATTTAAAGTTCCCGTCCCGTGCAGTGAAGTGAGATTCGAAGTGGGGTTCGAGTTTGGTTACAGAACCGATGCCCTACTGTTCACGATTTTGTATTAGGTAGGTAGGTAGGTGTAGGTACTTAATAAAATTTCTTAGCAGTAATATAACAAAATAAGTATAATAATATTATGTAACATTTAATACTCATACTTAATAGTTTGGTAGGTATCTTCTTTTTAAATAAAAATCTATGTATGTTTATTTGTTCCTGGTTCCTGGCTAAAATAACGTGACATTGCAAATTATGTCGGGTGCAACTTATGTTGTGCATTATTATCCGGCTCTCAATTTCAACACTTTACACCACATTCCTTGTCACGTTAGATATCTGATATTTGCTAGATTTTGCCACGTTTTATAAGTAGACTAATATTTCGTAAAATAGGTACTGAAAATCAGGATAAAATCTTATACAACATGAAATGTCAGCTCGTGCGATGACATAATTACAATCTCAGGGGAGGTGACAACCTGACAACTGACATTTATTTTTCTTAATCGTACAAATGCACTAAGAAGTTTTGATTCCGATATCGAAGTCAACCACCCTAAAAATAGCTTTCTACCCCTTTTCAACCCTGTTAGGGGATACATTTCAAGAAAATACGAAACACATTTTACAATTAATTTTGTTAAAAAATGTCTATGCCAAATTTCAAGTCAATCGGGCCAAGGAATCGCTTTCTCCCATACAAACTTTGCCACCCTGTTTTACCCCCTTAGGGGTTGAATTTCGCAAAATCCCGTCTTAGTGAGCACCTTCACTCTAAAAGGAACCCCCATGCAAAATTTGAGACTCCTAGCACTTGTAGTTTCTGAGATTTCGTGATGAGTCAGTGAGTGATTTTCTCTTTTATATATATAGATAGAGAATGTATGGGGACCAGTGGTGTTGCGGCAGCAGTGTCGCGCAGCAGTGTTGCGCAGCAGTGTCGCGACGCTTGTCCGCTCACATCAAATTGAGCCTTTCAAACTTAACATTAGGGTTCAATTTGGAGCACACAGCACTGCTGCGTAGCAGTGCTGCCGACATCTGAATCATACCTTTATTCTTCGTTTACTCGTACGGCAATTTTTTTTTTCTTATTTGCAAAATATCTGGGCAAATGTCATCTTAAACTATTCCAAATTTCAAGTTGATACCATTAGTCATTTTCGAGATATCCAGCTGTGACAGACAGACAGACAGACTGAGTGACACCGTAAGGGTTCCTTCTTACCATTTTGGTACGAAACCCTAAAAACCAACTATCGGCCGATAGAAAGTCTGTATATAGTCTGCGAGGACGCTTACTGGGCTCCCCTGTCCGATGGTTGCACGGAGGAGAGACCATTTATTATATTAGGTAGGTATAATTATGTTATAGAGTAGCCCCATTTTTATTACCTATCCTGACCTATATGACGTGGAAATAACCGGGTTGTAACTATCACCTCACAGCAAGTTTACAACAGGGATGCTACCAGCGTTCGAATTTTAGCCTACAAAATCTAGTTACTCAATCTCTCCATGCCTTCGGTTGTCTGGAAGAAATCGCTTTTAGCGATAAGTCTAATCTAAATGTTTAGCACTAAGTTTTATTGTTAACTCTTTTATGTATGATTTTTGGTGTTAAATAAAGTAGGTAGGTATATCTAATCTACTCGAAAGTAGGCACTTTTCTGAAAAAATATGCGTTTGTTACCTTCAGTACACTGCTGATATTATAAGAAAGTACCTACCTAAATAAAATAAAAATAATTTTCCAATTTTATAGAAACAGTAAGAAATTGCTGTACTCATTAATTTGGCCCTAATTTTATAAGTAGGTATTTGTTATCTATATATATAAAAGAGAAAATCACTCACTGACTCATCACGAAATCTCAGAAACTACAAGTGCTAGGAGTCTCAAATTTTGCATGGGGGTTCCTTTTAGAGTGAAGGTGCTCACTAAGACGGGATTTTGCGAAATTCAACCCCTAAGGGGGTAAAACAGGGTGGCAAAGTTTGTATGGGAGAAAGCGATTCCTTGGCCCGATTGACTTGAAATTTGGCATAGACATTTTTTAACAAAATTAATTGTAAAATGTGTTTCGTATTTTCTTGAAATGTATCCCCTAACAGGGTTGAAAAGGGGTAGAAAGCTATTTTTAGGGTGGTTGACTTCGATATCGGAATCAAAACTTCTTAGTGCATTTGTACGATTAAGAAAAATAAATGTCAGTTGTCAGGTTGTCACCTCCCCTGAGATTGTAATTATGTCATCGCACGAGCTGACATTTCATGTTGTATAAGATTTTATCCTGATTTTCAGTACCTATTTTACGAAATATTAGTCTACTTATAAAACGTGGCAAAATCTAGCAAATATCAGATATCTAACGTGACAAGGAATGTGGTGTAAAGTGTTGAAATTGAGAGCCGGATAATAATGCACAACATAAGTTGCACCCGACATAATTTGCAATGTCACGTTATTTTAGCCAGGAACCAGGAACAAATAAACATACATAGATTTTTATTTAAAAAGAAGATACCTACCAAACTATTAAGTATGAGTATTAAATGTTACATAATATTATTATACTTATTTTGTTATATTACTGCTAAGAAATTTTATTAAGTACCTACACCTACCTACCTACCTAATACAAAATCGTGAACAGTAGGGCATCGGTTCTGTAACCAAACTCGAACCCCACTTCGAATCTCACTTCACTGCACGGGACGGGAACTTTAAATTATAAATAAGATAATGATAAGATTTTTTTTCATCACAAAATATTTAAGATAGCTACCTAAATTTATTGTAATCGGTAAAATTGCTCATTTAGTTAGCTAATTTCTAATAACAATTCACGCGAAGTGAAGTGAGGTTCGAAGTGAGATGCGAGTTTGGTTACAGAATCAACAGATTGCGCAGGTAAAACCGCGGGGTGCAGCTATTACCTACATATCACAAAAATGTAAAAATGTGAAATTTTTGATGTTTGGATGTTATTCATTTTGTTACTCAATCACGTCTGAACGGGTGAACGGATTTAGACGAAATTTGGCACAGGGATAGATTATAGTCTGAAATACTTAACACAGGCTTCTTTTCATGCCGATCATTGGTTTCCAAGGGAAGACTTACAACGATTACTGACTCCCACGCGGGCGGAGCCACGGGCAAAAGCTAAACATAGTATAAAACAAAGTCGCTTCCCGCCGTCTGTACGCTTCTCTTAAACTATAAATAAAAATCGCAATAAAATCGATCTTTAAGTTTGGGAGCTAGGTGGCCTGAGACAGACACACACACACTTCAATTATATTTTAACACCCTTTGCGTACAGCGTATATATGTAGATATCCTGTAGTATAATCAAATAACTTCACACTGACACCACATTAGCATAGTTTTACATTAGTAACTAACTACATTGCACTGCACCCGTGCGAAGCCGGGGCGGGCCGCTAGTAGGTTTATATACTACTACGAAGTTGCTACTAAAAATGCTCCATACAAAAGATCTCAACGAAATAAGAAATACTATCTTTTGTTTTACTGTTGCGTAATACTATCTAAGTATTCATTAAATTACATAGTTTATATTATGTATTAATTAATAATTTATTTATCTTTTTAACTTATTAATTTATACAATTAATAAAAAGAAACTGCTATTTACCTTTTTTATGTAGGTACCTCTACCAACTAATGGTTGTAATTTTTAGGTAAAGTACCTACTTAGTACTTACCTAACTACAGTGTTAACCAAATGGATTAAGTAAGTAGATAATATTTACAGTTTTGGCAACAAAAATGGGTTAATTTGAAAGTGCCCCTTATTTTTCCGTAACACAATTCTAGAAAATTGTCGCCATAAAGCTGTGACGAGACGATGACACCACATTTTATCTGAAACGACATCATGTTTCTCCCGGCGGATCACAAGTAGAGTGTGACGCAATTATGAGAAGAAATTAGGTTGAGGCTTGACGCGTATTAAAACGAAGCCAGCTTGGTTGGCTGACCTCGCCAGATGATGGCATTTTTGGGTCACGCAGGAGCACCGCGCATTTTGAAAGTGCATTGAACTGAGATAAAGCTAGTCTAATCTAACTAATCCTTACTACAGTACGAGGCATATATCTTGAAATCGGGTGGGTATTGCGCGGAACGCGTATTTTGGCGGGAGAGGTGCGCGCTATTGGTCGCTCACAAGAGCACATGCGCGAACTTATCCTCTTATTTCAAGATACATGCCTCGTACTGTAATAGGTATATAAAATACGAAAGTCCGTTTGTTTTTTTGTTACGCCTTTGTGTCTTAACTATACTGAACCGATCATCATGAAATTTTGCATACACTTTGTCAGGGATACAGAGAAGGACAGGGTACCTTTCACCCAGAAAAAAGGTACTGTTCCTAAGGGATAGCAAAAAACTTTCCACGCAGACGAAGTCGCGGGCGGCTGGAAGTTAGATACACAGCGGCCTGAAGGCTTGGACTGAAGGCCAAATCTCTCCGGCCAAACCTCAGGTGATGATCTGGAGGCGGCCTTCATGCAAGGCGGGAGAGCTAGCTGTTCACTATCCAGCTATAAATAAATGACATAAATGACATGACAACAGTTATTTTTTTCTCCCAGTTTATTAATGGACACTGCATGGGTCCTTGTATCACAAAATTAAATGTGTCGAAACTGTCTTGACATGATAGTGGGTTTCCTAACTATATTATGTTATGTGTTTCATTACAAACAGGTGTCTGACATTAGTTTCGGCTATTGTCTAAATTCCGATTGTCCAAAAGTTAGTCTGCAATCAGTGTCGAGCGAGCCATTGTTTAACATTACATTTTACTTATGAAATTGTATCTGTGAAGCAGGTAGCCGTTGTCGCAACATTATACCTATTTTAATTAAATATGCACGAGTTGGTAGGCTGCCACTGCTACTGTTAGTGATATGAGATCTGTTTACCAAATTAATGCCATTGTTTTGAAATATACCTACCTAGACGTGTCAGTCTCACAATGATGGGAACTATCACTTATGCAAATAACATCTATAATAATTGTATTTGAAGTATTCCTTGCGCATGCGACCGGAAAATTAATGTTTTACACAGAAAAATAAATCAGCTTGATCCAGTGTCAATCGGAATTTAAATGCTACGAAAGAGCAGAATGGGCCGGTTAGCCCACTGCACATTTCACTCCATGACAGTAGGTACGGTAAGTTAAACAGTTGAACTACGAAAACGGCTCTTATTACATACGGCATAGAGAAGTTCAGTAGTCTCCGTACCGTAGGAGAACTAAAGTATCCGACATCGCTCGAAGGATTGTTCAGCTGAAGTGGCAGTGGGCTGGACATAGCGAGAAGAACCGATGGTCGTTGGGGTGGAATGGGTAGGCCCCCGACAAGGTGGACCGACGGTCTGTTTCATCAGATCGTCAGTCCACCTTACTCACCACCACCAGCTGCCCGATCCAGCGGCTGGATGCGGGCAGCGCAGGACTGATCGTCGTGGAGATCCTTAGGGGAGGCCTATACCATCCCCAAGGTGGGTGTCGTGCGGCTGATTGATGATGATGATGATAAGAGAAGGTCAACATGTATAGTCTGATGTGCCGTTGACTAGCTTTATTATAATACCTATATATAGTCGATATTACCTAGTGTACTATGCGCGCCAAATAAGAATAGTACCTACTGTCAAACGGCATCTTGATCTTTTTTCCTTTTCTTGCACATGCCACACCCCTAAAGTGGAAGTGAAACGCAAACAAAAATGGCCGTTTTGACAGTCCTATTCTTATTTGGCTCGCATAGTATAATCGACTTCGACTAACAGTCAGTAGATATAGGTACAGAAGGATAAATCAAATCAGATAAATTTTCAGACGCCAATCTAACTACTTATTTATGAATGGTTTCTACTTAGGACTTGTTTCTATGATTGATATCATAGGTAGCTTGTTTTACCTATATTACTTTGTAAATTCCTCCATTTATGTACTTTCAGATAAAGTTTATGGCCTAGTTAGCGCGAACCCAATGCAGTAGGTAGGTACAGAAATACCCTATTTTGTGACTATTAAATGTTGGTCGGATTCGCGCTAACAGTGCTGCACACACGTACGGTACGGTACGCGCTTGATTCAGAACGCGGCCTATGATAGTTTAGGTTTAGGTATCAATTAAACCATTCGTGTCGATGATGAGATGAAGTCACCAACATAGTACTTAGTAGTATACAGCGATAGGGCAGAATATTGAGCAAGCACGGTGTGTCGTCGCGACGGTTTGTGGTGCAAGCTGGGCGCCATTGTGCGCGAACAATGGGGAAAGCAAAGCACGGCGCACCATGAGGCGGTTAGACTATAATGGGGCTATGAAAACTGCGATATCATATTGCTGACCAAATACCAATGACGTACAAGCTATAGGTAGGTATATTTATTTAGGTACTTATTTTTTTTTCTTTCATAGTAGGAATACCTTAACGCATCCCCCGTCCGCGGGTGTAGTACGGTTCGTATGGTACTCGCCAGAGGGTGCCTCCTTCGCCACACTTTTGTCGCCTCCCGATCTCCCATCCAGGCTTGATGGTGTACCAAGATGGAGCCATAATTATATCCACGTGACGATATACAGGGTTGTAAAAAATCAACAACCTCGCAGGAGTAGATAAATCTATATCATCATAAAACAACATTTGTTCTACGACTTTTCCAAAAGCAGACAAAAAAAATCTAATGGGGAGTCGATTTTTTTGTCTGCTTTTGGAAAAGTCGTAGACCAAAAATGTTATTGTACAGCTTGAACATAAAGCTTAGAGCATTTAACCATAAAGAGTTGACAAAAATTGAGGGCGCCACTTTGTATGTAAACACGTCAAAATCACGAATAATTTGGCAACACTGACTATATTTTGTACTGAAAAATTTTAGTTTCATTTTATTTAATTTCAACTCTTTATGGCCAAGCTGTACTATCCCCGTCAATTGGTAATGCGCCTGGCGGCCATGATTTTAACCTCAAAAACGAAAAACGCTTAGACCCTATCTTATTGAAAATAATAATTCAATAATTAATATATTAGATTTCCTATTAGAATTTTCTTGTTTCATGTCATTTTTTGTTGCGGATCACGTCGACGTGGATGTTAATGTGACAAGGTTCCAGCGCATTACCAATTGACGGGGATAATATATGATGTTACTTATCTACTCCTGCGACGTTGTTGGTGTTTTACAAACAACCCTGTATAGCTATAGGCAAGTAGGCTACAAAACACTTTTTTTAAAACACGTTTAAAAATTCGGCTAAGTCCGATAAAATATTTTTTCCCGTCAAGATAACTTTATGATAAGATAACCCTACATAGAAGTTAATGAAAAACGGCATCGGATGCAAAAGGCAATTGATGATAAATCCTACAAAACGCCACGTTTTTTGTTTTAATTGACGCTGACGGTGACGGTGGTTTAAAAAAAAATTGGTGATACCCCCTTTTTTTCCAAGTGTCATCTTAGCCAATACTGATAGGACATTGGCTGAAAGTCCGACATAAGTAAGTACCTTTTAAGAAGTGGACATCTCACTACTGGCTGAGATATTTTATGAGTGAGTGGTCACCTAAGTACTTGTACTATTAGTTATTCTGTGACCTAAGGAGGAATTTTTTTTTTGTTTTTCTTTTTTGTATCAAGAAGGAGAATGCTTTTAGGCATACCAAACGGCATGTTGGACTCGGTCACGCTTGTGGCATGTCCCTCGCCGCACCCGGCCCTCCCGCCAAGCCTAGTAGGCTTCGCGTCAGGGCCGGGCGGTTCTCACCTCTCTCCCGCCGCCTAACTATCTCGAAAAGCCCCAGGAGGAATAGTGTCCAGGGTCTGAGGCAGGGCCGTACTTACGCCCGGGTGCTACCCCCACTCCTTGCACCCCCGGGTAAAGACGGCCCTGCCGCTCATACGTAATATTATGTATTTTTGTGCTCACACTTCATTTACAGATTTTTTCTTTATCTGTAAATATTCAATTTATTAGATTTCCCCAGATTTCCCTCTCCTTTTATGGCCAACCACAACTGCAACTCGTTCTATCTAAACCGTTTCATGCTATTGTCGTATTTTTTAAAATCCACATCCGCATATGCTTTTAACAAAACAATAATAAATTACAGGTCATTGTGGAATCAGTGAAATTACAGCTACATAAGTACCTAACATTACCTGTTACAACTGAAGTAGGGAGGTATACAATGTAACTTTTTTCATACAAAGAAATCATATTTACAGATTGAAATTATTATCAAAATCGATTTAATAAAGTCAAAGTCATTAATAAACGATATTGTTATTAATTTATCGAGATCAAATCAGTAATTGACATGCCAACTTAAAGTTAAAAAAAAAACTGCCTTCTTTGAATACGGATGTTAAATCTACAATTAACAATAACAATAGAAAAATAACAAAATTGGCGTTGATGTCTTTTATAACATTGTTTCAAGAAAGCTGCAAAAGACTTCAACGACATTATAGTTTTTCGTAGACGCTATATAAATTGTATGCGAAAATTAACTCAGATTTTTAAAATCTCTCGTATTATTACCTCTTAATAACAATAAAATATCAGATAAAGCTCGCATGCTCACATCTCGTATATTTAAGTACTTTGTAAAGTAGGTAATTAGTCTTTCACCTTCAGTTTAGACAAAGACACATTGTTTAATAATTATCAGTTTTAATAAGTAGATAAGTAATTTGTTCTCGCCTTCATTAGATATTACATCCATTCTATGATTAATAATTCATACACTATAAAAAAGTATTTGTCCTGAAAAAAAAATTGACTGCTGCGTGCTGCCACTTTTTCATAAACATATCCGTCACTTCCGGTGAGTTCTTTTACTCGCTCAACTCATTTAGAAATCACTCATTCAGCACAGCACCGTTCATTCAATTCATCATACATTCATTCACTCAGTGGGCTTTTGTGTGGGCTGGGTGTGATTATCGTAAAGTAAATATAAAATTAATGTTATTTCGGAATTGATTGCGTGTTAAATCTAAAATGTGTTCCAAGGTGGCGAGCTATTGCATTATTTATGAGTGTTCAAAGTGACGTACCAATAGAATAAAGAATAAGGTAACTGAAGATGTTCTCGTAAGACAAAAGGCTTCGTCCTTCACACATTAGCTAGGTAGAGCATCATTGTTTGAACAAGTCGTTATCTGCACGTCCGTCGCCGATATTGTACGTATTAGATGGTGATTATAGAAATGCTAACGATGTTACACTGCATGTAAGTACCTACCAACGCTATACAAGCGCCTGTCGTGCGCTCGAATTAGTTCCAACAAGGCCTTTTAAAGTACTAATAACTTCTTTTTCTTCCCGTCTGGTGGTGGGCTATCGCTTCTCGCAAAATAAGGTACTAAGCTTACTAATGGGTCGTACACCATGGCTAACGTAAAGAATAAGGTAAATAATACAGAAAATAAACGTAAGAAGGGACGAAATTCTACTAAAAACACATCGTCCGATGTAAATAATGCTCTTGAATGCGTTACAGTCATGAAAAGACCCAGCAATCTATCGGTGTTAACTTCTGAAGAAAAAGTGCAATATTTATTTAGAAATGGTCATTTGGTAAGAGACAAGTTCATCAGTAAACCTCCACTTAACAATGGGAGAATAGATAAAAATTCGTTGCCAATAACAAAAAATAGTTTGGTATCAAAAAGTGGAAGACTTAGAAAGAAACGAATGGATAATCTCAGGTTATTTGATAACATTTTGAAATCAGAGCTTATGATAGATGATTCCAAAAAGAAAAAGAAGTCAGTCAAACGGGAAAAACCTGCTGCCAACAACAATGATGACGATATAACTGATCATAACATTCGTTTAGACCTTTCTATATTAGAAACTTTAAAAAATCCAAGTTTGTATGATGATGATGATGAAAAGAAAACTAAACCAAAGAAAAGGTCCCCAAAAACATCACCTAAAACACAACAGCCCTCATTTATTGAAATTATCATCCCTGGGCAGTCATTTCAGTGTGACTACTGTGCCAAGACATTTGAATCAAAATCATCTATCAGCAGGCATATCTATGGGCATCTTAACTTGAAACCTCACAAGTGTCTACATTGTTCAAAAAAATTCAGATATGAAATAAAAATGCTCGAACATGTTGATCAAGACCATACTGAACTAGACAAATCCATTGGATACTATGTTTGCGATATATGCGGCCAATTCTTTTTTCTGAAAAAAAATTTCAACTTGCATTTGGCAACTCATCTGCACAATGATGAAGAATATAAATGTCTGTTCTGTGACGATACATTCTCACAATATTCAGCCCTTTTAAAACATGAAAAACAGCACTTGATAACTGGCCGCTATATATGCACAATATGTAAAATGAGCTACACTTGTCGTGAACATCTCTCTTTACACCTTAAGGGTCATCTCAAGATTAAAGAATTTGTATGTCAATATTGTGGAAAGGAATTCCTAAGGCTCAATTCTATGCAAAGACATGTACAAGTGTGCCACGCCGGTCACAGAATCAAATGTCCTATTTGCAAGAAAGAGTTGAAAGGGCATCTGACTGAACACATGAGAACCCATGATAAGAAGCGACCACATAAATGCCCAGACTGCGGTCAGCGGTTTACTCAGTCCACACAGTTGAATGTTCACAGGCGCTCGCACACAGGAGCTCGTCCATACCCTTGTAGGATTTGTGATCACCGCTTCTCACATTCGAATGCTTTAATGCTTCATATCAGACGTCATACTGGCGAAAAACCTTTCCCATGTGCCATGTGCCCACTCAGATTCTCCCAATTGCCTCACATGAAAGCTCATATGAGGAACATCCATGGAAAAGAAAATGCATACAAATGCAAAAAGTGTGAGCAGTTTTTCAAGTTAAAAATTGATTTAGAAAACCATGTTAAGCACTGCACTGTCGGAGACATCGAACTAAGCTTTGAAGAAAAAATTCAAGCATCTGTTCAATATGAGGAAGTTGAAGTAGAGTCGGTGATGAGTCTGTCGCGGATGAGATATCTCCTTGCTCTGCTGTTGAGTATGATTGCGAGTAAAGAGAAACTGAAGTATTTAGGTGCGTATTTTTTTAACTATATTTTTTACACACTCATACACAGAATGCACTTTTTTTGAGTGTGAAAATTATGCTTCCTGTGTGTCTGCAGTAATGCCAGGAATCCATTGTGAAAATGTCAACATTTTCATAGTCCGTTCTTTTGAGTAACTGTTTTGTAAAAAAATAATTGAAACAGCATTTACAGACTAAAGTATTTTTACCTACAATAGATATCAACGCGTTTTTATAGGTACCTATAAGTTATTTGTTTCAGTAGAATCTACATACATTAAGATAAAAGTCTAACAGTCAGTCTTAAAAATTATATGTTCTTGAAAAAACACATTCTTGTGTGTTCAACAATTAATGACAGGAACCATTGTGGAAATGTCAACATTTTCAGTAATCTTTTCATAGTTGTGAAGAAAATATATTTTTTATGGATGTTTTTATAACAGCAACATTTTTTTATTCACCTACATTAGACATCAACGGGTTTCCATATCGATTGTTATCATTGATAGTCACTGTAACACCTTTGAACAATAACAAAGTGAGCACTGTCATTAAGGATAGAAGTGTGTTAGACTCATTAGTAATACAATTATTATGCAAAACACAGTTTGCAGCATTCATAATAATGATCATTATTCAAATAAATGCCCACAGTTTTAAAGTTGACATTGAATACCTTTTAGATTAAAATGAGTACCTTGAAGTACTAATTTAAATTTATTTATTCTTGTTTTACTGTATTGGTAGTAAAATTAATAAGCAGTTACGTTTTGGTGTTATTACGGGGCCGCACAACGCTGGAAGCAATTTTCATAGTAAAAATTATCAAAATTATTGTCAATTTAATCGTTTTAAATTAATAACTACTAAACTATTTCTTATTTTGGAAAACTATCAATCACAAAACTATAGTTAAAGTTTCTTGAGCTAGTTAAGGTTTCTTTTTAAAATAGTTTCAAGATCGGCTAGCACATCAGTGAAAAACTACAAAATTGGTAGGTATACCTAGATTCTTTCTATAGAGAAAAGTTTTAGCTATCATGTGTCTATCAATCACAAAACTATAATCTACTTTCTACATTATTTTTTGGAACCGATAAATCAAGTAATAACGTGTGAAATCTTTGTTCAAAAATGTAGGTTTACTAGGTTTACTATCGGCTAGCACATCAGTGAAAAACTACAAAATTGGTAGGTATACCTAGATTCTTTCTATAGAGAAAAGTTTTAGCTATCATGTGTCTATCAATCACAAAACTATAATCTACTTTCTACATTATTTTTTGGAACCGATAAATCAAGTAATAACGTGTGAAATCTTTGTTCAAAAATGTGTATTAGGCGTTGTACGGCCCCTTAATAGGTTTGAGAGTTATTTTAGTGAGTAACAGAGAGTGTTTGTCTGCTTTCTGTGATGTGCAGCAAGTCCTCGAGCAGATCCTGATTAAATTACATTGCTTCATCATCATGGTTTTTATTTTAGCTAAAATAGTTGTTCTAAAGGCAGCAACCGAGTTACGAGTGAGGTCATTGGTAGAGTTCAGCGAGTGAGTTCATCTTCATTTTGTTGATAATTTATGGTGCTGGTCGGTGAAGGTGGCTCAGTGTCGGTTTCGGATTTGGGTTTTAAGAATATTAAGCTTAGTTTAAGCTTTGGAAACGGTGGCGGTTGGATAATTGAAAAGAGTTTCCTTACTTTTGTACATATACAATATACATGTCGTCTCAATTATTTAAAACTGTAAATATAGAAAGAAAACATAAATAAATTATTAAAATAGAGAACAAATACTATGTAAATATTCAAGTCTCGTTAAACCAAATTGTAATAGCGAATGTAATAAAACAAAAACAAATTCTGTTTATTAACACATTTTTTTGTAATAGGTTTCAACAAACGGTTAATCGATGAACTGCTGCTAGAATCTCTCGAAGCCATGGGTATAACTCCGTGTAAAGATGAATCTCTGACACCAATAAAACGTCTGAAAGAGAACATACAAATGTTATTGAATGGAACTGTACCTAAAGAGCAGATGGAAAAACTGAAAAGTGAAAACAAGTCTACTGAAGAAATATTAGAACTTCTTACAGATGAGAAGAAACCAGAGTAAGAGTAAAAAAAGGTATCAGATCCGAGAGCTGGTCGCTGTTCTATTATTTTTTTTATTTGCATTACGACTGTAGAAAAATAATGTTGACTTGACAGTCAGTGCTTTATGAAACTTGTAGAAATAGATGTCTTACTGAAAAGTAATATAATTCAAACTTTATGACTTCTGTGAACATCGTATTGCGTGGAGACGCCTGCACAAAACCACAAAATAGAGAATAGTACAGAAGTCGCACTCTGCAATATCGTTTAAATGAATTGCAACTCTTGCTCCGACACAATAAAGTGCAATTCAGGTCGCGCAGCGCTTTCTTTGCACCAAAACATGCACTTAATAGTTGCCTCTCTTTCTATCGCGTCTAGGTCTTATCTGTTTTGACATATGAAATTTGTCCTCTCAGAGGACGCCGAGCGCTTCATACTCGCGGGGAGTGAAGTGACAGAGCCCTGACAGAACACAAATTCGATGTAAACTAAATAATGTAAATGTGTGAAAGAAACGTGGTGGGGCACGCACGGCTACGCGCATAGTGGCTAACTTCACAGTTAAGTCATAAAGTTTGAATCGTATAATAACGCTAATCACAATAGGTAATCATTCTGCTTAAGTATATTTATTACAATAATAATTCTTGCTGATATTCATTATGATTCTGGTACCTAGATAGGTATTAGAACTTTTTAAACTTACTAGGTAGTTTAAAAAATTTAGCGACGGTGGCTCCCTGCGTCGCGACTGAACATTTTACAGGGTGCTAAGCACTACTGAGTAGGAGTTTCTGCAAACTGTTCTCGATAGAGGAAAAAAGCATTGGGAGCCACGATGCCGCTGCCGCAGACAGATACACAATACACACACACACACAATACACACACACACTTATAACACCCCTCTTTTTGCGTGGGGGGTTAAAAACTATCGCATAAATGTATAAAGCTCTTAGCCAATGCGAGTACCTAAAAAGAGAAAACTATATTTTTCGAGAACAGTACATAAAAAAAACTCATATTCAGTACTTGGGTTATTATTATATTACTTGTCAATTGATTTAGCACTTATTAATATACACTATACAGTGGCGGTCACATAATTAAAAACACCAGTCGATTTTCATAGAAACAAGATAATTTTGAAGCCTTGGTTCTCCGCCAAGGATTGACCTAGCTGTGATATGATTATGGCCATCGAGGGACTGAATGGAGGAGATTCAGATCGCTAGCACACCCAACTGATCTGATCAGAATTCTAAGAGATATAAGGATATTTTAAAAAAACAGCGACATTAGCATAAGAATGTATAGAAATCCTGAAACTAATAACTCTGATCCTTATATCTTTTAGAATGCTGATCAGATCAGTTGGGTGTGTATAGCGATCTGAATCTATTCCATTCACTCCCTGGATGGCTATCATCAGATCACATTTAGAAGGTCAATCCTTGGTGGAGAACAAAAACTTCAAAGCTACCTCGTTTGTATGAAAAGCGACTGGTGTCTTTGATTATGTGACCACTGTATGTCAGAGCCGGGCCAGACTGTTGCAAACAAGCCCTCCACATCGGTCTCCACCGGGCGGTTTAAAACAGTGTAAAAACTTGTTTGCAACAAAAATTCGTTTGACCTTCCACAACCTCTGTGGACGGGACCCCGCTTGTAAGCTTGTAAGGGTGCCTTGTTGTAAACAGTGTGGACGCAAACACCAACCGTGGGCTCCACAAGCCTCCCACCAAGGTCACCCCTGTGGAAAGCTTGTTTGCAACAGTCTGGCCCGGGTTTAAAGGTTTAAAATTAATTGATATATTTGACAGTTTTGGAAAATCTGATGTGGAACATTTAATTACAACGCTAGCAATTGCAACACAGTGATTAGTAGAAAGGTGTTACTTTGTTTTGTTAAACACCTGAAAAGATAATACTTACAGTAGTGTTTCTACAGCTAACTTGTTATACTAAAACTGGTATAGGTACTTTATGGTTGATAACAAACTTCCATTGGTATTCACTTTTGTTATTTGTTATGATTAGAAGTATGTAGTATTGTTTGGAAGTAGTGTTTCGAAGTATTATGTCTTCACGATATTGAATACTTGTGCAGTTTATGATATTAAAAATTAATGCTTTCTCTTTACATAGGTAATTAACAAAATTATCACTTTATTAATATCATAGTGTAATAGTAATTTATTGTGCATGTCTTTCCATCATTTATATTTATTATTCACTTTTAGGCGTAACATCACTAAATATATAGATTAATTATGGCGCTGCGAGCGTGTTAGATTGTCATAAGATAAGATTTTTTCTCATCAGTGTATGCGATTCAAACTCAGATGAAGGATACATATTAATCAGCGCGCGATGAGAATTGGATGGAACCTTGTCAAAGTAATTCGAAAATTTTAAATTTAATTAATAATAAGACTGCCCCCTAGTTAAACTTAATGGTACTATCTTACCTCACCAAACAACAGTTTTGGGAATGCATCTGGACAAAAGATTAACATGGAGCGATCACATAAAAGCTAAAAGAGATCAAGCAAACAGAAAACTGAAAGAAATGTCGGAAGACAATCAGCTCTCAGCTTGGAGAAAAAGGTTCTTATTTACAAAGCATTAATCAAACCTATATGGACATACGAAATGCAACTCTGGGGCTCTGCAAGTCACTCCAACATAGAAATACTTCAACGATTTCAAAATGCAGCCCTTAAAATTCTATGCAATGCACCTTGGTTCACACAAAATGTAGAAGTGCAGTAAGTACAGATGCCGGCATATATATTGGCAAGAAAATGAAAGAGACAAAAGATGCGCAGTAGCCATAAACTTAGTGTTTATGGCTACTGCTCATCTTTTGTCCCTTTCTTTCTCTTGCCAATATATATGCCGGGCAGTATACCTAGAGATTCCATACATCAAAGACGAAATAAGCAAATCATGTGAAAACTACGTCCAACGACTTGGGAGTCACAAAAACCATCTAGCTACAGCCCTGCTTGACACCAGTCAAACCATAAAGCGACTGAAGAGAACACCACTGGCCACCATTTGACTGGGGTAATTTTTATGTGGGGGACATCATGTCGTTGGATGTGAAGTCCTAAAATCCCTGATTGCAACCAATTTGATTATGGCCTAAAGCAGTGGTTCTTAACCTTTTTGGCTGGCGACCCAAAGTAGAAATATATTTGAAGTCCGCGACCCTAATCCTAATATTTTTTTTTGTTTTGCAGTGACAGGTACTAAAATGACATGTTATTTATTTTTTACTAGTCGCGACTTGTCTGCGTGGACAGTTTTTTGCTATCCCTCGGGAACTGAATGTCCTTTTTCTGTACCCCTGACAACATGTATGCAAAATTTCATGATCGATTTTAGCACTACCAGCACCCTGGGCGACATTTCTACAGGTGCCCCCTAACTGCGATTCCAAGATTTTCAATTTTGCCTGTTGGTCAAAAAACGGCAGCGCAGCTTGATTTTTAGTCAGTTTCATCTACTAATTTTGTAATCTTGCTTGTTTATAGAAAAAAAGGCCACGCAGCGCGATTTTTAGTCAGTTGCATCTACTAATCTTGTAATCTCGCTTGTTTAAAAAAAAAAAGATTTTTTTTAGTCAGTTTCATCCACTGATCTTGCTTGTTTATACTAAAAAATGGCCACGCAGTGCGATTTTTAGTCAGTTTTATTCGTCGCGTCGTCGCTCATCACCAGGCAACAAAAATTTTATCACTTTTTAAAGTCGTTTGGGGGCCCGCGACCCAACCCAATACCTCTCGCGACCCGAGGTTAAGTTAAGAATCGCTGGCCTAAAGGCTGATTGCAGATAGAGAAAGGAGGAAAAAACAATTAATTAATCAACTAATTGATCACACTTGAAGTACCTGACCGTGTTTTTGGATATCCTTGTGGCTGGCCGGCGTTCGCAGTTTGACAAGGTTCCATCCCATTCTCATCGCGCGCGGATTATACATATAATTATAATTCTTGTCTTGTAGACCCTGTTAGTTGGAAAATCGAAACTTTCGGTAACAAGCACTTTATTCAGTTCCCTTAAAATGCAGATTTTTATTTATTGAGATGTAAAAATACAAATAGAATATAATAACTTTGATAAAAAAAGAATGCACTGTATGTGGTAGTCGTTGTCATAATGTTTTGGCCTTTTGCCATTTCGAAACAATCCTATTTGGATCTTAAGGGCATTTTAGTTATGATACCTAATATAAGAGTTAGTGTGCCGGGAATATCTTAATATTCCCGGCACACTAATTGATATAACTGAATTACTCCATATTATTTTATTGATTTTTCTGTCTTGTTCAAAATAGTAATGAATGATGTACTATGGGCAACAGCGTCGCTTAACCAGTTTTCAACAAAATTCGTGTGCGCGCGTATCGCTCCTGCACGAACAAAACGTATGGTTGTGACGGCGCGGCGTGCAAGCGATTTTAACCTTAGCAGTGGTTAAGCGACGCTGTTGCCCATGGTACTTACCCAAATTCATTTAACTTGATAGTATGTTAATACTATGCTATCCAATTTCCTTTGTAAAAGCAAAGTAGAAGTATAATAGTAAAGACAAGTAACACTTTAAAGCAATTTTGCTTTGGTATAAGTAGATGATTACAACTTGATAAGTAGGTTTCTGTGATTGAGTTGTCACCACAAAAACTAACGCTTAGTAACATACCTACTAATAATTAGGTATTGGTATAATATTAGGGAGTTAATTATAAGAACCTATAATAACTTGCCATTGAAAATTATACGTGATTACTCCAAAGATCATTCATAGATATTGCATGCCCCTATTTATGTCATTATCATAAAGTTAGTATTCCATGGTCATTATTTATTGGCATTCCTCCTTTAAAATTAATAATACACTGACCGCCAAAATTTCCGAAACACCGCGTTATTTATTATCAAAGATTACAATGCGAAGCGATTACGCTCGCTTCGCTCGCTCAGCTCGTGCGTTGTTGGCAGCGAGCAAGGATGAGGTTAGGCGCTCGCTGGTCGTCGTACCTAATCGTCTGTTTACCGAAGGTCTACAAGTAGGTACTAAAGTTATAAAATTATATTGTATAGTGCAAAGTATTATTTTAAAAGCTTAGCATATTTATAGTGGAAACCATTATTCTTATAGCGTTAGTTAGTCGTTCAATTAATTTTAAAGCTTAACATTTAAAGTGTGTTTATATATTCCTCCTATTTCTCTATGAAAATAGCGTGGTGTTCCGGTTATTTTGGCAGTCAATGTATGTTTGTGCCATTTTGTTATCGAGTTAAGTGTGGCGATTTTGAAGTATATTTTAACTTGTTATTAGATAATTTTAATTTTTACGATTGATTTTAGGACTTATTTTAAATGTACCTAACTTTATTTTTCACCTTGGTTAATGGTTTTTTTAATAGTTTTATATCATGTATGACGTATTTTATTATTCAACATAAAATTATGTTATGTTTGTATTGTATACCAGTGCCATTGTCATAATTATATAACGGTTATATTATATCTATAATTAAAGTAAATAAATATTTATGTGCAATTTGTGCAAGGTTCGTGTGTTAGGATCATTTTTATGGAATTTAATATTCATAAAAGTAGGTAATTTGATAAGTGTCTCTTGACGCTATTTTAGAACTAAGATTAAGACCTAATATAGCACTTCAAAGCATTATTATCTAAAAGCATTTAATATTAGGTACTGAAACGTAAAATGTGTTGTGTGGTAGCAAAATTCTATTAGGATAATATTTTTAACTGAAAGGATATACCTTATATTTCACATCACTATTTGGTATCCATGTAGTATGCTATGGGTTTAACTTATCATTTTAATTAAGTACAATCAACAACGAAAATCACTTAACTTTTTAGTACTTTGTCATAGCTTTGACAAATATCTTGCACAGTTTGAAACATTAGTCAAAGAAGTCACTATGACAAAGTTTAAAGTGTTAAGCCACTTTCGTTGTTAACCGTACACGTGACATATACCCACTGAGGTAAATTACATCAGTATAATCAAAATATACATCAAAGCATATCGACGGTTAACAGGCAATACCTCGTATCTCACATTTTGTCAAAAATGCGTTTTTGATGCTAAACGCTTTATTTTTTAACCGGCAATACATCGTAATCCACTTGTGGTAATATCTCGTATACCACACCACTGGCACCCAAGTCGATGAAATCTTTTCTGCAACAACTCGTAAGCCACTGATTGTCAATATCAAGTTTTATATTTTGTATGGCACTTGGCGCGATATTTAATTTGCTCCAGTTTTACCTTTAAAAAATAGTTAATTTAATTCTTTTTATTTATTTTTCACCAAGAATTTAAAAAACAATTACTCATAATCCACATTTTGTGCAAGTTTAGTTTTATAATTTGAAGTAATGTCTTGTAAGCCACATTTTTAAGGAAACTAAAGCATTCAAGTAATTTTAACTTTAATTTAATATTAAGTAACTAATAAAGTAAGACCAAGTTTATATCACAAGCAAAATTCACATGAAAAAATAATTAGACACATTTTATTCTCTCCTGTAAAGTTCAAACAATGTGGCATATGAGGTATTGCCTGTTAACCGTCGATATACCTGTTTAAAATGGTCTTAAGTAAGACTTTTTGAATCATATTGAGTACTATTATTTATCGTAAAGAACGTTTTTATTTTTAATAGTGTTTCAAAGAATGTAAAGTGGTCAGCACATCCAATACTTATGTAAGTAACAACAAAAACAAAAAAGTGCCAAATAATACTAATTTATGACTTGGTAAAATATTACATTCAAATCTTAATCTGTATATCTATTTATTTACTATAGATTTATTTATCATAATTATCCTAAAAAGTACCTAATTAAAAACATTGCTACTGATGTGCTGTCAACTGTACAGTAAAAACTATATTTAAAAACAACGTGTTTTTAGTAAAGTAACTGTTAATTCAAATTATATGCCAACGAGATATGCACGCGTCTAAAAATATGTATGTGTACAGTTTAGAACTTTGTCACTTTGCTGTAGTTGTCATTTTGTCTTTGATTTCTGTTCAAAAAAGTAATAGCATTTATAGTGACAAAGCTCTTAACTGTATACATACATATTTATAGACGTGACTGTTCGTATATACAGGATGTTTCAAAACAACCCGCAATGCTGAATATGGTAGATAGGGACCGTTGAACTCGACAACTTTTAATATGGGACCTGCCTTTCTGTTGTCTAATTTCAAAATCTAGGTATCGCAATCGCTTTCACGATATAACACATTGATGCTTCTTTTTGGCATAAATTAAAACTTACCAAAGAAATGCAGCAATGTGTCACATCCATCTGTCAAATGAAAGCGATTGCAATAGATTTTGAAATTAGACAATAAGCCCCCAGCTCTGAAATCGCGAAAAAAATCAGCTATTTCATATTATTATAGAAATTCATAAAATATCAAAATACTTCAATGTTTTTTTTTTCGTGATTTCAGAGCTGGTCCCATAGAAAAAGTTGTTCCATAAAAATTGTTTAGTTTGATAGTCCCTATATCAACCATATTCGGCAATGCGGGTTGTTTTGTAACACCCTGTATACAGGGTGTTTGGTAATAACCTTATAAAGCAGAATATGGTAGATAAAGGCCATCAAACTGAACTACTTTTACTATGAGACCAACTTTGAAATCGCGAAAAAAAAACATCTGGTTCATACATCATGATATTTTCTTTATTATTTTTTTGTATGAAACAGCTGATTTTCAGAGTTGGTCGCATAGTAAAAGTTGTTCAGTTTGATGGTCTCTATCTACCATATTCGGCTTTATAAGGCTATTACCAAGCACCTTGTATAGCAGGTTGGTATTTATATCATTAGTGTAAGAATACTATTAGTAGAATCGATCGCGAGAATCTTTCTTATACATAAATCTTATACTTAAGTAAGTTTCGTTTTAGAGACTTAAGCATGTCAAAGTTTGCACCAAAGAATTGCCCGCCTTGACTACGAAAATGTTGTGAAACTTCTAAAATGCTTTGTTTTTTTTTTGTTAGTTTATATTGACGCGTAAAAACTGTGAAGCGGCTTTGTTATTACATATTTAAAAATCAGTGATTACACTTTCCTGGACACTTACCAAAGAATCTGCAAACTAATAAACATTTTAACTGTATTTGTTTTTTTTTTAATTTCTAGAAATGGTAATAAATGTAGGTAATCTAAAAAAAGATGTAAAAACCCAAGTAATATAATAAGTCTATGGTAAAACCCTAATGAAGTATAATATGGCAGTAGACGGCAAACTGCCCCCTAATTACGTGACTTTGTTGTTAACAATTCTCGATTGAAATCGACTGAAACCGCATTTGCATTGCTGCTTTAAGTAAGATAGTTGTCACAATGATTCTCACTAAAGCAGCAATGTTATTGCGATTTCTATCAGTGTTGATTGCAACAAAGTTACGTAATTAGGGGGCAGGGCTTCCACAAAGTGTAAAATTTTCCCAATTAATTGTAAACTTAAAACAAGCAGTTTAAGGTTCAAAATTCATTGGAGATTTTTGACAGTTTTGTATAGCTTGATGTGCTGCTGACCGCACTTGCCGCTTGCTGCCGATTTCGGGAAATATGGACCGTAGTCGGGACGGCAATTCGGGTAATTTGGACTTATTATGTATATAAATAGTAATTATAATCAAATGTTGAATTTGGTTAACGAGAAGAATATGGGGTAAAACAACCGAATTTCAAAAGGTCTATAAGGTCGAAAATTGCTTACGTACCCGTTTTTTTACTAGTGAAGGTGCGATTGCGTAAGTTAATCGGCCTTTAAAAATAAACAGCCTGTACCAAAGAGGCAAGTACAACCAGGGGGCTAGTTGTCTAATTTCAAAATCTATCGCAATCGCTTTCATTTGACAGATGGATGTGACACATTGCTGCATTTCTTTGGTAAGTTTTTATTTATGCCAAAAAGAAGCATCAATGTATTACATCTAGCGATTGCGATAGATTTTGAAATTAGACAATAGAAAGGCCGGTCGAGTTAACTCGGCACCTGAAGCTCGATAGACCCCTCTCGTTTTCTCCTTTCCTCACGCCACTGTCGTCAATTTTTTGAAAGTTTTCGATAGATTATCGATAAATTATCGCTAACAAATGTACTAACGCTACTGGCATGACGAACAGACTCAGTGGCGTGAGGATTATATCTTCTATTTTGAAATGAAAACTCCGTAGAAGGTGTAAAAACGAATGTGTATATTGATAAAACTTAGCCTACCTAAGTACAAAAGGATTACTTACAACTAGTATGATACTAGTAGTATCTAAAATTAAATAGTAAAACTTAAAACTACAATGGGTAGAGTAGAGGGCTCTCGGCTCGGCCGGAGGCGATCGCGCACGGCTCAGCGGAGAGAGCCCGCCCCGTGCGCAGATAACAGGCGCGCGCGCCGCGGCGGCGCATGGTTTAGCTCATACAAATTAGTAGTAGTACCTAGTTTAAACGCGCGCACGCGAAGCGTGGTGCGTCGTATGAACGAAATCTTCATTAAATGTATTGCAGCTTGCGCTGCCAAAAACAATCACATTGACACAGTCTACGCCATCTATCGAGCCGACAGTTTTTTGCCATTTTGAAAAGCCCTCATATTTCGCGAGCAACTACCCACCTTAGAGCATTTAACCAAGTAAGGAGGCGTCACGAGAACTAATTTCTTTACAAAAAAGTCTGCCACTTTCCGTGGGGGACGAGGTAACGCACACACAAATAGCGTTAAACACTAATGCATTTTCGATCACGTTGCTACGCACGCACACGACAAAATTATCAAACACTAGCTTAAACTTTACGCACACAAATACATACACACGCAGAAACCAACCTGTCAGTACACGCGGAAGCGCAATAGTCGAGTTGCTTTCCAGGCGCGCATTTTGCCCGCGCAATCGAAAACCATACTCGATTAATAGCGTGCCCGCCAATTATTAGTGGAACTAACACAGTATATTTTCCACTTATTATTATTGTTTGAAGTTCTTGAAAATATACTGGATTATTGCGTACTAGCAAGGTATACTTTCCGTATCTGATACGTGCAATAAGTATCGGAAAACACACTCGACTGTTGCGCAGCTCTGCGCGCTAGCAGAGTATACTTTCAATAAACGCTTGTAGGTATATTGGCGCAAGTCAGTATTTTCGGTCTAAGGCCCTCCGCTGCCTTGAGTGGGATCCCGGCGCGGGCGTCCGCTCTGTGCTGTTTCCTGAATATTCATAGAGCAGCGCTGCCTGTAGCGGGACCCGCAAGCGTGCCCGCCGCCCGCGCCACGTGCGGCGGGAACGCTTGCGGGTTTCGCGCGTTGGGTCACGCGAACGGGGCTGTTTCTTGTATATTCATAGAGCAGCGCTGCGTAGGGCGGAGTGCCCACCTCGCGGGTCACGCGACGGAGCAAGGCGCGGGTTCCCGCGACAGGCTGTTTGTCCACGACGGAGAACAGCGCGGGCCCTCGCGACGGGCTCCCGCACCGTGTACCCGCGCCGGGATCCCGCTCAACGCAGCGGAGGGCCTAAATTTTATAAAGTTATTGGTAACTACGGTGTTCCATCGCCGCGAACATCGATGTTCAGGCAATTTGTTGGATTTAGTCTGTATTTCATTCAGAAGCAAATATCAGTAAGTTACAGATTAGATAGGACATGACAGTTATTGACAAGCAGCTGCCGTAGTAGAAAGAAATACAAAATTGTAAGGGGGATTGTAGAAAAGTATGGTCTTGTATAAATACATGGTTAGGTAATAAAAAAGGAAGTTTAGATAGTGTAATTATGAAATATATGGGTAAGCAGGATAATTTGCATAACATATGCACGAAATTTTCTCAAACATTTACAGCTGAAGTAGAAAGTATTAAACACAAATGTAATGAAAAATTTTTAGATCGTAAGATGTATGTGAAGGAAACAGATTTGTCTTTTAGGTATAGAAAAGTTGACTCGTGCGACATAGAAAAAATTATAGATAAATTGCATCAGAATAAAGCCCCAGGCGCAGACGAAATAAGAATAAAAGACTTGAAGTTTATAAAAAAACATATAAGTCCTGTGTTGGCTCATTTTATAAATATGTGTTTAACAGAAGGAATTTATCCTGAACTATTAAAAAAATCTATTATTCGACCTATTTACAAGCAGGGAAGTCATTTGGACTTCGCTAATTACAGGCCAATTGCTATTCTGTCAGTAATCAATAAAATAGTCGAAAAAGTAATAGTAGGTCAAATTTCGAATTTTTTGGATAAAAATTGCATAATATCGGAATCTCAACACGGATTTAGGAAAAATCATAGCACTGGTACTGCACTTACTCAGTTTTCTGATAAAATTAACGACAGCTTAAACAATGGGAGACAGGTTATCGCTTTATTTATTGACTACAAAAAAGCATTCGAAACGTTAGATCATGATGTGTTACTTCTGGCAATGCAGGAATGTGGAATTAGGGGGCCTACTAATGACTTTTTTCGAAATTACATAACCAACAGAACTATACGCACATCAGTGAACGGAACTGTGGGGGAAGAGGCCAGTGTTACACTGGGCGTGCCGACCGGGTCCGTGTTTGGGCCGGTGGGCTACCTAATGCATGTCAATAGCGTTTGCAACGTAATTAAAAACTGCGATGTACTTTTGTATGCTGACGATATGTGCCTGCTTTTTGCCTCGAAAGACATCAGAGAAGTACAAAGTTGTATACAAAGTGACTTTGAAAATATAACAAAATGGGCTCACGATAATGGCATAATTCTTAACCTTTCTAAAACAAAATCTATGCATATACACTCGCCCTATAATGCGATAGCTAAGCGTATGAACCACTCGGAAGTAGCCATAATAGGTCACAGTTACGAATGCCTGCACAATAAAAAATTACATTGTAAATGTTCTAATAGAGAACTGGGGCCCTACCGCCCAAGTGTCGTCGACTTCGCCGTCGGCTTCATTTGACAGAAGGATGAGATACATTGCTACTTCTTTTTAGTAATAAAATAATATAATAAAAACATACCAAAGAAAAGTAGCAATGTATTACAACCATATGTCAAATGAAGCCGACGGCGAAGTCGACGCTACTTGGGCGGTAGCCCCACTGGTCGAAACCTATAAGTACCTAGGAATAAGCATAGATAAAAATTTGAATTGGAAATCCCAAGTAAATAATGTATGTGCAAGATTGAGATCCATATTGTGCAAATTTTACCAGTTGAAGTATGTGTTAGATAAGAAGACTATGAAAACAGTATATTATGCGCTAGCAGATTGTTTAATAAGTTATGGATTAAATATATATGGTCGCACTTTTGCTTCCTACTTAAAAGATATAAAACAGTTACAAAACAGATTACTTAAATATTTGGTGACTAAAAAGGTAAAAGAGAAATGTAATAGTGATTATGATAAATTATTCTCTATTTGTCAAATACTTCCATTAGATTATAAATTAAAACACATGATAGCAATAGAACATTACTACAACGAAGTATATAAAGTGGAAGTAAAAAATAAATATAATACAAGAAGGGTTAGGCAGAACAAGTTTATAAAGCCAAGTACAATAAACTATTATGGTAAAAGATGTTCTCGATATTTAGTGCCTGAAATATGTAATGAGATAGATTTACTTAGAGATGATAATAAAGTTTGTAAACCTGCTCTTAAAAGAAAATTAAAAAATTATTTCCTAAGCAAATAGTATAATATAAATAATTAATGTAAAAAGAAAAGTTAAAGTACGAAAATTATAATAGGTGTACACAAGTAAAATATTTGTTAATGTGAGTGCTTTTCTTCGCCAACAAACTGCCATGCAGTTTGGCGAATACTTATGTATGTGCAACCTGTAAATTTTGTAAATTTTATCAAATAAATAAAAAAAAAAAAAGGTACAAGTATCGAATCATCGATCGGTCGGACCGATCGTCGTGGAGATCCTTAGGGGAGGCCTATACCCTGCAGTGGGTGTCGTGCGGCTGCTATGATGATGATGATCGAATCATCTAATACGTTTAAGTAAACTATTCTGCACTTTCAACAAAAACTTATGCTTATTAATATTATACCTACTTATATTTTATGTAGAGCATGTTTTATTTCTTTGTTTTTATTTTACTTGCTTGCCGTTGCCACATCCATCCGGCAAACATGTCTAGTTTGGCCTTCGAATAGAATGTTAAAATGTGGTTAAAATACAATTCTAACATTTATTGAGATGATGAATGAATTAAACCTGTTTTAAAATCAGTATTTTTTTATCGGTAGGTATATTTTCCATGTGCAAGTTAGTACAGTTTGGCCATAAAAAGTTGAAATTAAATAAAATGGAACTTAAATTTTTACAAAATATAGTCAATGTTGCCGAATATTCGTGATTTTGACGTATTTAATTAAATAGACAGTGGCGCCCTCAATTTTATCAACTCTTTATGGTCATGATGCTGTATATTTCAGTACTTTTTGAGGTGTTTCGGTTTTTTCCAAAAATTATGGTGCTGGTCACACTGTGGCTGGCTGTTGGCTGTGCTTGTCTTCAGGGATGTGACTTACATATAAAAAAATCGATTTATTAATAATCGATTATTTCTAGGCCAAAAATAAACGATTAATAAAAATCGATTATTATGCAATGAAATAATCGATTTTTCAATAAAAATCGATTTTTTGCACTTTGTTAATTTAACGAGAAATTACGCCTAAAACCTAATATAAAAGTAAAACTAACAACTACTGCTTCTGGGGCCCTACCGCCTAACTCAAAGCTTTTGCCAGAGCGATAGCTAGACTATATCCGTCCTTGTCATATCATAACACGATGACAAGGACGGACAGTGCACTGACGTCATAAACCAAAGCCAGAGTCAAAGCGAGAGAGTTAGGCGGTCCAGCAGCTGGTTACGTACTAGGCGTAAAGCAAGTTTAGGCACATCTTGCTCTCCGTCACGAGAGGAGGGAGCTATACAAGGGAATCGAGTCGAACATACCTAACTTTGCAGTAGGATAAAGGGGACACTTCAAAAAAATCATACGGCAACACTCGCGTAGACAGGTATGTAACTTTGTAGACCGAAACAGTTTTGATCCTTTGTAATTTATTTTGAGTTTTTGTACCTTACCTGTACCTTTATCTATCAGAATTAAATAATGTGATTGAATCCTTACCTCTATTCAAGGAAAACCACCATTCCGTCACATAAATTGCTAAAATACGATTAGTAATTTCCCAGCAAAAATGTAACTAAAGGTGATGCCAGAACAAAACAACACAAAAGGAAATAGAATATTGCAAACTCACGAAATAAATACATTTACAATTTTTTTTTACCACAAAACTAATAAAAATGTATTAAATAAATATTCTGAATCATGAATTTTACGGCAACAACAGTAATATATTTAAATATTTCATAATAACAGCTTTATAGTAGAAAATATTTTTATGATTTTTTATATTTATTTTATGCTGTGAACACATCAACTGCAAACTGTAGACGTCAATCTTTGGTTCATTTTATGAAATTTCATTTATATCAGTATTTAATACGAGTAGTAGAGTAGCTGTAGAAGTAACATTCGTCTTTTGGTATTGGGCGAAGATATTAAGTTTATGATATTGTTATGATGAGTTTTAATTGAGTCAACTTTTAATATCAAAAATGGTTATGATAGGTATCAATAAAGAAACAACAACTGATTAAAGTCGCATTACTCATTTCCCAGCAAAAATGTAAACAAAGAAACGTCATTGTCAAATTGACAAACTGACCCAGATAGTGACATTTTCAGATATTGAAAACCTTTGGTCACTTTTATAACTTTTTAATTTGTTTATTATATTTTGAGTCATAATAAATATAATGCCATCCAGGGTAATTTTAAGGGAGGATGGTAATTAGAAATTTAATCTTTATAACCTATCATAATTTTTGATGTTAAAAGTTCTTGAAACGAACTGATAAGAAAACTTTACTTAGATATTAACTGTATGTAAACTATCAAAAATACGTTGCATCTTCGCCTTTTCCCTCGCAATACCAAAAGACAAAATGTTACTACTACAGCTACTACTCGTAATATAATTTTTTATGAAATTTTATAAAATAACCAAAGGTCGATGTGTACGGTTTGCAGTTGATGTGTGCACAGCATCATAAAAATGTTTTCTACTATAAAACTGTTATTATGAAATATTAAATTATATTACTGTTTTTGCCGCAAAACTCATGATACAGAATATTTATCTAATCTATTTTTATTAGGTTTGTGATGAAAAAACATGTAAGTGTGCCTATTTCTTGACTTAACAATATACTATTTCTTTTTGTGTTGTTTTGTTCTGGGAACACCTTTGTTTACATTTTTGCTTGGAAATTAGTAATGCGACTTTAGTATCCTACTTTAAAATTAACCTAAATGACATAATACTTATTATGTCTCAAAAATGTATGAAATAAACTAATAAGGTATGAAAGTGACCAAAAGTTTATATCTGAAAATATAACTATCAAGGTCAGTTTGACAGCGACATTTCTTAGTTTACATTTTTACCGGGAGATTAGTAATCGGACTTTAGTAAGAAAGACAACCTAGCCCATCTCTTGGAAGTCGTATAATAAATTGCATCTCTTTCCTTTGTATATCTCCACCCCATTGTGCTGGACAAGATGAATTTATATATAATGTACATGATAGATGGCGCTAAACAAAAAAATCGAATGTTTCTGTTGGAATTCTTATAAATTTAATCGATTTTTTAATAATCGATTATTTTTTCACATCCCTGCTTGTCTTGTTTAATTTGCTTTTCTTGAAAAATATTGTGTTGTGATGTGATGATGATGTGGTGTATAAAGTAAAGGTTTTATAAAAGTTTGAAACTAAATTAATTTACCATTAGATAAACCGTCAATATGGGGACGATGGGTCAGTCGATCACGTTAGCTAATAGCATCATAGGCGTAGGCATATTGGCCATGCCATTCTGTTTTCAACAAGTAAGTATTTTTATTTTTTTGGTTCAAAAACAATCTATAGTATTGTTACAAACTATTATTTAGTTGTTTATTTATTAGCCTTTATTGCCAACTGATAATTTGCACAATCGAAAAATTAATAAAATAAAACTATCTATGTTATGGTGTCGGCGTGTTTTGAAACACAAAAGGCCTCCTGGAGCAGAAGGGGTAAATTCTCCTCTTAATTTAGTCCTTGAATGACTTAAATCTTCTTTTAATTAAGCTCTTCTACTCCATAATGGGCCCGCAACCTTTTTGATTCGTCGGACCAGCGTTTCCTTTGCCTTCCTCATCTTCGTTTTGTTTTGAATCTAGGGGTCCATTCTGTTGTATACCTATCTTGTCCATTTGCTTTCCCTTTCCCTAAACATGAGACCCACCCATATCCATTTGAGTTTTTTGGTCTTGACCACCACATCCTCTATTTTTGTTACATGTCTTATGTCCACTGCCCTTTTTCGGTCCCATTTTGTAATGTGGTGTAAATTACAATCAATCAGTAAAAGCAATACAAAAGGAATTATAGATATACTAGTGACCCGCCCTCGCTTCGCTTCGGTGTAGTGTGGAATTTGACACCATGTATTATACATTAAACCTTCCTCTTGAATCTATAAAAAAAACTGCATCAAAATCCGTTGTTTAGTTTTAAAGATCTAAGCATATATAGAGAGAGACAGTGGGAAGCGACTTTGTTTTATACTATGTAGTGAAGATAGTGGAATTGAGATTAGTGAATTTTGTAAAACAAACTTTTTAATATTTTTAGTGTGGAGTTTTGCTGGCTACAATGATTTTATTACTTATGGGTTTGATATCAAGACTCTGCTGCTATTTTTTACTAAAGTCTGCCTTGCTTGCAAGAAGGAGGAACTTTGAATTTCTAGGTAAGTCTTTTATTAATTGCTCGGGATTTATTCAGAATTAAAGTACATAAAAATGTTTGGTGTTTAGCTTTTTGACTTTATTATGTTGAAAAACCATATTTAACAGACTTTAATATATTTCAGCATTCCATGTTTTTGGCTCAGCGGGCAAGTTTGCAGTGGAAGTTGGAATAATTGGTTTCCTGATGGGAACATGTATAGCTTACTTTGTGGTGGTTGGAGACCTGGGACCCCAGATCATATCCAAAATGTTCAATATTAATCAGAGTGACATGTTGAGGTATATTTTTGTCAAATGTTAAATCACTGTTATCAAGATTATTAATATAATTGAAAAATATTAGAAAAAATTGACTCATCCGTAGCAGCTCAGACGGGACACGAACCCGCACCCTTAGGATTCTGGCCCAATGCACTAACCAATTATGCTACCGAGTCGCTAGCAGGATTGGCGAAATTTTCTAATACTTTTTACGTTTTCACTGTAGTCCCGTCTGAGCTGCTACGGGTGAGTTGATTTTTTCTAATATTTTTCAATTATATTAATAATCTTAATATAAAAATAGCATTGTGAATGCATAAAATCTAAAAGTTTAAAAATCACTGTTATCAATCAACAAGTGTACTGAAATAATTATCTAACAGGAAATCACTATCACAATTTTTCCTGTACCTATTTAAAATATTATACCTATTACACTTTGAAATATTCTAAGTATTACGTTTCAGCCCCATTCCAGGGGCCGTACCGGCTAACGAATCGGTTATCGAAAAGTCTACTGGGTTTCAAATTAAAACAGATAAATCGAGCCCCAATTGGGCGAAAATGGCAAACCCCATTTCATGATGTCACACGAACATCGTTATCTTCCAAATTACGTCAACAGAAAGTACAAGACGAAATTCCTTACTTCGATTTTTCAGTTCTAAGTTGAAACCGATTCAGATTTTTCGATAATCGATTCGTAATTACCATACCACTTGTCACACAAAATGTTGATAGTAAAAAAATGGCCCTATAATACTCCAGCAAACATCTCACGGCAATAATATTTGTAAACTAAACTACCTTAATTTTCCGTAATTATTCCACAAATATGTTAAGTTTTAGTGAATTAACACCATAGATAAAACTTAAAACAACATAGGTAATCTATCAATGATATTCATAAATTTATAAACATGCATTTAAGGTTAACTTTTAAGGTTAAATATGGGTGGTTTGTTTGTAAACATTCTTTCTGCAAGTTGGCTGTAGTATAAATCAGGGCTGGAAACCGGTTTCTAATTAACCAGGTTAATTTCGATCTCAAACAGGTTTTTTTGTAAGTGTTCACTCGGAGCGGAACCGATTCGTGAGCGATATTTCTTCTAGGATAAACCTGGTTAATTCCACGACGGGCGTGAATAGTGCAGCGATATATTTTGTCTCTTTTTATCTGCGGGCGTGATTTATCCCAGGTTTATCCCAGAAGCAATATCGCTCGCGAATCGGTTCAACACTTTGAGATCAAAATTAACCTGGTTAATAAGAAACCGGTCGCCATCCCTGGTCTTTCGTTTCGTTGCTTTGCATCGGGTGGGCGGAGCGAACAAACTTCTTCTTCTTCTTTTCGGTATTAACTAGGTTTTGGGAGCGGAATCAAAACCAAAACTGTCTACGAGCTTAACCAGAAATAATACCGGTTTTGACGAGCAGAATTGAAATAAAATCGCTCTTTTCAAAATGTATGAAGCTGTGCGAAACCTGGTTGCAAATTTTAACCAGGTTTTCCAGCCCTGGTATAAATGCAGTTAGTATAAATTTTGTTAAAAATCTAAAATACTTTATATTATCACTATTATATTTCTTGTATTGTTGTAGAACGTCAATAATGGTGATCGTCTCCCTTGTTTGTGTGCTGCCGCTGGGCCTTTTGAGAAATGTCGACAGCCTGAGCAATGTGAGCGCAGCAACTATAGGCTTTTACTTTTGTCTCGTCATGAAGGTATGAAACTATACTTTGTTTAATGAAATTGATCATTTTACTGCAGGGACGTATCCACCCCCTCACCCCCCGGAAATCCGTAACACAGAACGGGACTAATTAAAGGTCTGGATATGTCCGTGTTATTGCTTTACGTTACAAAAGAGATATTATTCCCTCTTATTCCCACATTTAATGGTTGACATTACTAAAATATGTTAAGCTGAATTTTGAAGTATAAATATCTACATATATTGTGGTATTACCAATGACTGCCATGCCAAAAACGAACTAAAAATTTAAATAACAAGTGTCATTGCAGTCAGGAGACCATTTTATGTAACAATTTTTGATCAAAGAGGTCCCCGACTGCAATGACACTTGTTATTTAAGTTTTTAGTTCGTTTTTGGCATGTCCGGTTCTTGTTTTTATTAATATATTTTTTTAATTTATTTATTTTTATTTCACACATTTTAGTGACAAATTATATAGTTTTGAAATGTCATCAAGGCAAAATTTTTTTTTCACATTTGAAAGTGGCGTCGTACAGTCGCTATATTGATTTTTTTTCAAAAAAATATAGCCAGTGTCACCCGGGATGACGTAAGGATTCTAACGATACCCCATACATCTAAATCAGTTTAGGAATTTAGAAGTTATGGTGGAATAAAGAAACTCACATACAAACATACATGAACCCTAAACACATACACTCCTTTTTGGGCAGTCGTGTAATAACGCATTTCAAGTATTAGCTCATTATACAAGGTGTTTGGTAAAAGCCTTATAAAGCTGAATATGGTACAGTACGAGGCATATAACTTGAAATCGGGTGGGGATTGCGCGAAACGCGTATTTTGGGTATGCGTAGCGGTGAGGGGCGCGGGCGGCGGAAGAGGGGCGCGCGCTATTGGTCGCTCACAAAAGCACATGCGCGAACTTATCCCCACTGCGTCGAAAAAATTTCAAGATACGTGCCTAGTACTGTAGATAGGGACCATCAAACTGAACAACTTTTACTATGGGACCAACTCAGAAATCGCGAAAAAAATCAGCTGTTTCATACACTGCCCGAAAAGGAGTGTATATGTGTTTAGGGTTATGTTTTTTGTATGAAACAGCGGATTTTTTTTGAAGTGAAAACTTCTTTAGCGGCGTTGTACGCTTTTTTGTAATCGGGAAAAAATCTTAAACTCGCGTCAGTCAAAAGTCAGTCAGTCAAGTACAAATTTTGCTTAATGCCAATAACGGATTTACATTTTATTTATTGAACATATAAAATAACATGAGAAATAGGCAGAACACCCGTGCAATAAGAGTAACGTTATTAATCTAAGAAAATTAAAAGCACTTAATTATGGCCATAAACAGTAAAAATCTAGTTATATTATACACGCTGAAATTTTAATCATTTGGTTCCCGCCGTGGGGTTGTTTCACTCATGATTACAAGCAACTTTTACTATGGGGCCAACCCTCTTGCTCGCAAAAAAAAATCAGCTGTTCCATACAAAAGTGCAGTACCTACTCGTCCTTAATGTATGAAACAGCTGTTTTTTTTGCGAGCAGGAGAGTTGGCCCCATAGTAAAAGTTGCTTGTAATCATGATTGGAACCACCCCACGGCGGGAACCAAATGATTAAAATTTCTGCGTGTATACTTATACAGGGTGTTTGGTAATAGCCTTATAAAGCCGAATATGGTGGATAGGGACCATCAAACTGAACAACTTTTACTATGGGACCAACTCTGAAATCGCTAAAAAAAATTCAGCTGTTTCATACAAAAATTAATAACCAAAATATCAAAATGTATGAAACAGCTGATTTTTTTTTCGCGATTTCAGAGTTGGTCCCATAGTAAAAGTTGTTCAGTTTGATGGTCCCTATCCACCATATTCGGCTTTATAAGGCTTTTGAGCACATGTGTATGTGTTTGTGTGTGTGGGTGCGTGCGTGTGTGTGGGTGCGTGCGTGTGTGTGTGTATGTGTGTAGGGGGAACTACTTTTTGTTATTGCTATTATTCTCCATCTCTTTAATTATACTAGAGCGGAAAGTTTGCTTACTACCATTGAAAACATCCACAGAATCACTGTGTTCATTGTAAGTTCGAAGAGTCCTATTGACAATAGAATTATGTGCGTAGTTCGTTTTGGAAGAAGGTACACTAAACATGCTCGTGTTCCGGGTTCGATAACTAGGCGCACGAAGTTGGAGAAACACACTGGTCAGTTCGGTGCTATCTATACCTCCATTAAGGACATTGTACAGAAAGAGTAAATCAAGAAGTGATCTTCTATTTTCGAAGGTCATTAGACCATGGTATGAGCAGGAATCCTCATAACAGTCATCTTAACGGTTCTTACGGTAATCTAATAATTTTATAAATTATGCTTGAATTTTTTCTATGTCTTGTTTGTAGATAAGATAAAGTGGGTTCCATACATTGCTGCAGTATTCAAGGACTCTGCGAATGTATGCAAAATAAAGTAGTTTAAGACAATTAAGGTAGGATGATGGAGAGTAGACTGCCGGCGGTGGAAGTATCCCCCTCTCTTGAAAATGGCGGCGCGTCATTTCAAGACGTAAACACTTGTGTCACCATAGCAACGCGCTAATTTTTTAATTGAATGTCAAAACTCTAGATTTTCTGTCAAGCTATAGATAAGACTTTTGTACAATACTGTTCTGTATTCGTAGATTCAAATGCAGAGTAAATTCGTAAGACGGCAATTCGTGCAAAATTATTCCCTAACCATTCCGAAATATCAAAAATGCACAACGTTAATATTCAAGTTTTCACTTCTGCCGGCACTCCCGGAGTGCAACCCGATTTTTTTCGCGATTTCAGAGTTGGTCCCATAGTAAAAGTTGTTCAGTTTGATGGTCCTTATCTACGATATTCGGCTTTATAAGGCTTATTTATTAGGCCATTGGTAGTTCTTTATTCCTGGTTTTGACTGTCAGGTGATAGCTGAGGCCGCATCAGTACTGGCGGGCGGCGCGGGCGGCGCGTGGCCGGCGCGCGTGGAGATGTGGCGCCCGGCCGGCGTGCTGCAGTGCGTGCCTATATTCTCTATGGCACTCTTCTGTCAGACGTGAGTAGAGCCGGCCACGAACTTTTATCTCTATTGCACGATTTGCACACTTTTGTCAAACGAGAGTATTTTAACTTCTTCACTTGGAATTTCGCGTTCCCCAAGGTTAACGATCTCCGCACACTGGCCACTAACCACAACCACAAAATAAAAAAACTACAGAAGTTAAACTTAGATACGCGCGATCGAGCAACTCACACATAGATTATTGTTATTATCACCGACACGGAATCTCTGCTACTTCGCTCAAAACAAGTGCGTGACGCAGTGTCGTCGGTTGGCGAGATTTGCCACAACTACTAATAAACACTGCCATTGACCAATTTTTTCCAGTTAGTTACAGAGCTAGTGACAAAAAACTGCAAGAGGAATCTCAAGACCCGTCCATCATTCAATATGATACAGTGTTTAGGGTGTATGTACCATGGGCAACAGCGTCGCTTAACCACTGCTAAGGTTAAAATCGCTTGCACGCTGCACCCGCTGTCACATACGTTTAGATCGTGCAGGGCGCGATACGCGCGCACACGAATTTTGTTGTAAACTGGTTAAGCGACGCTGTTGCCCATAGTACATGAGTCAGCACCTACCCGCAAGGCCAGAAAGTGGAACACCTGGCGTGAGCACGCTTTCAAGCGCTTTGAACGACTAGTGACTGCTTAATTTCGATGAATCTGTGGTCTGACTATTTTGTTTTCATAAATTATGCATATTAATAACTAAGCAGTATACGGACTTTCATTCAGCCTTAAGAAAGCTCTTGTACCGACCTCGAAATTGTGACAACTTACGTCGCTTGCTGAGTCGACATTTTCCATGATAATGATGTCAGACTACCTTCTCATTTTTTTACTATTCTCTAGTATACTGCCAAAGATCCTTGAGATAACTCTTGTAGAGCATGTCGGCATTTTACATACTTGAAAGCGTGCTGACGCCAGGTGTTCCACTTCCTGGCCTTGCGAGTAGGTGCTGACTCATGTACACCCTAAACTAAACACTATATAATATTGAATGATGGGCCTTGAGATTCCTCTTGCAGTATTTTGTCACTAGCTCTGTAACTATGTAGTTTTCATACATTTTATATGAACTCGGCGCACGGAGTTGACGCCGGTAGTCGCTACGCGCTTATATAAAAGGCGGCGTTTGTGGCTGTGGTTAGTGGACCATATGCGGAGACCCTAAATCTATATCTGTGCTAAAATTCATCGAAATTGATTCAGTACTTTAGATGTTAAATGTAACATTAACATGGATATAGTGTATTTTTTCCAATAATATTTTAGGTACACATTTTTTTCCTTGGGATTACAGACAGTTGTTTGAACTATTCGAATCTCTTCCGTCTCTGTCATTGGAGAAGATGAATTTGGTGACAAAGAACGCCATCAATATTTGCACGAGCGTCTACTTCACCCTCGGGCTGTTCGGCTACATAGCCTTCAACGCGCAAGAAATATCAGGTTGGTACCAAAATAACGAAATCAGTGTATCTGAGGCTACAAACGCACTGACAGGTGCCTAGATATATCCAAGTTACTTGCTATTACTAGGATACACGGTGACCGCACTGGTGAGTCGCTAGGATAGTCGCCTTGGTCTCATAGTCTTTGGTTGTAAGCCTCGCGCCTAGGTAGTCGCCAGTTCCAGCCAAATTTCAAAACTAAAAAACAGACAGCAAGCCAATGACTGTGGCAATTTCACGTTGTACTTTATACTGTATGTACTTCTGTACTTTATTTTAATTTACTGCTTCAAATCTACAAAACTAAAAATGATTTTGTTTGAAATTCGACTTTTTTCTAATTATTTAATAAACTATAGTATTTACAAAAACCATTGCAAAAATAAAATATGTTGTCAAGGATATTACGTACCCTAAGACACCTTATTTGTTTAAATCGGACAAGTGGTTGTTGAGAAAATTAACCAATTTCCGATACTCGACTTCCGCATCTTTTCCCTCCCCCCCTCCCCCCACCACTTTATAAAGCGACACTACTCGCTACGACGCTACTCCTAACTTATTGCTTAAGAGCTTCAGAATAATTGTTCCGAATGAATGTTTACATAATGCCGGGTCCATAGCGATTTTTTTTAATATTCAACAAAAACACGTACACATAACTTTGTTTCTGAAACATGTTTCTCTACACACGCTGTCCACAGCGATTGCATTGCTTGTGTAGACAAAACATTAGTGATGCCAATGTAACATTTTATGTTAGCAATTTTTTGATAATTTGCATATTTTTAGATTTTTTTAACAGCTCTTTAACACTTTCGTATTAGCCTTTCGTTGGCAACACTGCAAAACTTTGTTTTCATTTGCTAAATTTATCTTTCTATAAGTTAGTTTCTCTAAAGGTATGATTCCGATCTCGGCAGCAGCAGCAGTGTTGCCGCAGCAGTGCACTTCAAATTGAACCCTAATGTTACGTCTGAAAGGCTCAATTTGATGTGAGCGGAGAAGCGTCGCGACACTGCTGCGCAACACTGCTGCGCGACACTGCTGCGCAACACTGCTGCGCGACACTGCTGCGCAGCAGTGCTGCGCGGCACTGCTGCCGCAACACCACTGGTCCCCATACATTCTCTATAGGTTTATATGAGACTACATTCCGAGCTCGGCAGCAGTGCTGCGCAGCACTGTCGCGCAGCAGTGCTGCTGACATCGGAATCATACCTTAACAAAAACTTACTTGCTCAGTGCTAGTAAACAAAATGAGTTCGGACAAGGAAGATGTAATTAAAATAAACCTATAAACCTTGAAACAATAGTAAAAAAAACTTCTACTTTAGTTTTGTGTTTATCAGTTTTTCAAAATACGAAAATAATTTCTTATTTATTTATTAAAAACGATAATGTTGTCAATACTTTCGATAATTTTTACTATGAAAATTTATTCCAGCCTCTGTTTAGTTCTACATATTATTCGATTTATGTATTTAAATTGCACTAAATAATGAAATGTTTGTTCACAACATTTACAACTGTTTAAATAACTATTGTATTGAATAATTCGTATTTATTTTCATTGACGTATTGATTGAAAGACAATAATTGAAACAAAGCCTATCATAATATATTAATGAGAACAAACTAAAAGCTACGACATTCTTAATATTTTTTTTCCTTTAAACGATAACGGCAACCGATCATACATTTTTATATACAATATAGTTTGATCATAAATTTTTGAGTCAATTTTATGAATTTTAAATAGACTTTGAAGAAAAACATCAATAACTTCGTACGTATTTTTTTTAATGGCTTAGTAGCCTAGTACAATCGTTCTGCTATTGCGGCCGTTAAAGGTCGCTGTATATGTGACGGGAAAATGCCATGGACGGGACGGGGACGTGCTGTGCTCCATAAATTTTTCCTGTCCCGTCCACTTACCGTCTCGTCCGTCAACGATGTCAAAAACCGCCCCGTTCCGTTCGGGAAAAACACGTTACGTATACAACGACCTTAAGCAACTTAGGCCTCTTCCTCGCTGGCTCGGTAACTGAACCTATACAAAAAACACCGGAACACAAAGTAAATAGTAGCGTAAATAGCAATTTTCTGACCGGAACGAAAACGTACCGAGCCAGCTCGGTGAGGAAGTGGTCTTCCTATAACTAGGTTAGTCATAGAATGGGTGATCAAAAAATTATTATCTCGAACTCCTCCGTGCCTCAGATGGCTATCACGTTACACTGTTGGTATGGGCTGCATTAGCGTTACCACCCACCAATGCGCATGGGACCATGCTAGTATTTTCCACAGTATAAACATTTTATGGGCCATCCTCCTTATCCATTCATGAGGAAGGCCTGTCAGGATAGTTTTGCTAATTCACAAATCGTCCACCAGTCGGCGCACTACCGCCAACTTGGCGCTAGCGTAGACGTAGATCTGTCATTTTGTTCTTTGTTATATGTTTGCTATTATTTTTCGGATGTTGGAAGCAAATTTTCGTAAATATCAATTTTTCTTCCAACACATTTTTGTTTTCTTTTTCAATTAAATTTTTAATTCGTTACTGTCCAACTTCCATAATAATTATGATTATTGTCAACCATCTTAAAATATCCGGGAACATAACCCATATATGCACACGTACAAAAGGTCTCCATCTACAGCAGCGCCACCAAGCGGGATAAATTTTCTGTCATCCTGCCATCACAATATAGAGAGACTAAGTACAGTGTTCGACGAGCAATGTCTTCTCAGTTCTCACCGATACTGTATGTATAACCGGAATCTCAAACCAGTTCGAGTACTACGTGCCGCACGCATCGGTGAGAGCTGTCTGTGTGGTTCTGACATCTGCTGTGTGGTCATCGCGAAAAATTTGGTCACTTTCGCAGATTGTCATTTTCGCAACTGGTCACTTTCGCAGAAAGTCGTTCACAATTTTTTTTTCCAAAAATTGTGAGTTTGAGAAAAAATTGTCTATGACATTCTGCGAAAGTGACGTTTTGCGAAAGTGACCAGTTGCGAAAATGATATTCTGCGAAAGTGACCATTTGCGAAAATGACATTCTGCGAAAGTGACCATATTTTCGCGATGCCCATGTGCGAAAATGACGATGTGCGTCAAAACCGTCTCTGTGTGTGTGTGCGATGCTCGAGCGCCCGTAGTACTAAGCTTAACTTCTGTTAGTCTCTCTATTTTGTGCTGCCATATTGTATGTTAGATACAACATGTAAACATATTTCTGCTCGTAACACACGTTCTATTTGATCGCAGGCAACATTCTGATGAGTCTGAGCCCCACCATGGCCAGTGACGTCATCAAGCTAGGGTTTGTGATGTCGCTTGCGTTCAGCTTCCCGCTCATCATATTCCCGTGTAGAGCAAGTCTCTACTCTTTACTGTATAAGAAGGTAAATTATGCAAGGGCGGTTTGATAAGTCCATGACTTTGAAAAGAAGAAATACTTTTTTAGATGTAATTTATCTTTGTATCTTAAAAAGAAACTCCTTAGGAATCTTTACACTATTTTTTTTATTCGGCAAAAGATTATTACTGTTGGAAACAAAAAGCTCAAGCCACTTCTAACTTTTCTTAATGACCCTGTCGAACCTCTCGGTGGCACTCATGACATCAAAACTCATCGAATGATGATGCGAATCCTTCCTATTCTCTAGATATAGCCCACTGAGATTTTTCTCCTACCAAACATGAACAAATGTCTTGGTGGGCAAAGATTTTCATCAAACCAAAAGGTGGTGTCTGAAATGAACCCTCATATCAGTTACCACAGTTTTCAGGCGATGAAAGAAAAAAATAATGGGTTTAAAGAGGCAGCAACTTCATTGGACTGAATAAACAGAGCTACAAAAAGATCATGAAGAGAAATAAAACAAAATATGACGAAAAAAGATGTTTCTTCTATACAAAGTCATTATCACACTTCCCTCGTATATAAAGTGGTACTAAATGATGCGATAATACTGAAACAGGTGATAGTTTGCTAAAACTGAACAACATTCTCTAAAGAACATAGGTCGAAAAACTATTTTTTTTCGCCTTTCCATAGTAGGTTGGTCAGCTGACCAATACATTTTGTGTGGGAGTATGAACAGTTTTTTTCGTTTCTGACCTATGTTCCATGGAGAAAGTTGTTTAGTTGAAGCAACACTGTCACCTGTTTCAGTATCATTACATCATTTGGTACCACCTTATACAGGGTTATTTGTAAAACACCAACAACCTCGCAGGCAGGAGTAGATTGCTAACATCATAAACAACAACATTAATTGTTTTATGACTTTTCCGAAAACAGACAAGAAAAATTCCACAAAACTCGATCAGCTGTTCGGACATTTTGTATGGAAAATCGAAATTAGTAATCTACTCCCGCGAGGTTGTAAGTGTTTTACAAATAACCCTATATTTTATTAATTTGGTAAAGTCTGTCTATCCTTACTTGTCTTATTTAGTAAACAGTTTTTGACAGTTGTCATGCGTCTTTTATAATTAAATCGTTGTTTAAAAATGTGTTAGTAACTATATGAAAATTATTATTAATAATTAACAATTTATTTCGTAATCTAAGTTTTTGACAGTTGTCATGCGTCTTTTATAATTAAATCGTTATTTAAAAACATGTTAGTAACTATATGAAAATTATTATTAATAATTAACAATTTATTTCGTAATCTAACTGTGGAAAACCACTTTTTGTATTTTATATTTTATTTTATTTTTATTTATTGGTTCACCAACAACTTATATACTAATACATGCTTAAAATTATTTTGTAAAGTAAAAAACTAAGTATTAAGTTAATTACAGGTAAACACCGCTTACGTAAGAAAAAAAAACTAAATTAGGGACATTTGAGTTACAAAGTACGTACTAATATAAAATTAGAAATTAAGGTTGAGCAAACAAAAAAGAAAACTGAGAACTAATTACTTAATTGACATCAGTTAACTCATCCAGAACAATTGTGCGAAACGTTCTAAGTGAGACATGGTTAACATCTGTGGCATGGCTGACTAGGTTGAATAGTTTGGACATTCTACAAATGGGCGACTTGGACCCGAGTACAGAGCGACGCAATGGAGGGCAGAGCGGCGTGATAGGATATCGTGGAAGACGAGATTAATTCAAAAAAGATATAAATGATTATTTCAAAAAAGTGTTGGCTGAAGATTGTTTACCAAATAAGAGAAGTAAGGATAGACAGACTTTAGAGAATTATTTTCTTAATAACAATGTCAATATTGTTACAATGGGGAAGGCAACTGTCAAAATGGCGCTGCGTACGCTTGTTCCACGAGAGCTATGAAAACAAAGGACTTTTACTTTAAAAAATCGTTTTCTTAGCTTTAAAATGATTAAATTCTGTGTAATAGGCTTTAAAAATGTTGGCACTTACAAATTTCCGAAAAATCTGGATATAGAAAAAAATGATAAATTCTGTAAGAATAAAAACGTCCTCATTTGGCTTTCAATTTCGGCATTTGCATTGTAGAATAGTCTTTTATATCCATTTTGGGTCAATGGGTCTTTTTCGGTAAAAAAAATACCATAAAATAAATACCTACTTTCCCATACATTTTGTTCTAAACTTTAGACGTCTTAGGAACAAGCGTACGTAGCGACATCTACAATTAGAAACATCCCATTGAAAAACATTTGTTGTATTTTATATTTTGTTTTTTTTAATAAAAATTGGGAGAAGATTTTTTTACCAAATAAGACAAGTACAGCTCGCGCAACATAACTTGACCTAATTTTTAGTACCACCTAATTTTTAGTACCACGTGACCTGCGCACTACAATTTTTGTACTGAAAATAGCTACTGCGCAAGCTTCATTGTCTATAGCGGGGTGCCCATACTTTTTCTTAAAAAGATATTGAGATAGGAGATATTGAGATAGGAGAGGACCTAGAAAAAATTTATGACTAATAGATCGACATTTTGACCGGTTAACCCTCCAAATATTTATCAAGAAAAAAATTGCATACGTAAAACTACATTGGGTGCAAAGTGTCAAATCTGTTATTCTCGGCGATCGACCGTATGGGCACCTGGTCTATGGTTTGGTTCAAGTTATGTTGCGCGCGCGGACTATAATAGCTTTACATGACTTTCTCGCAGGTACATTCGTCTCACCACCACGACCACATAATCAACAACTCGATCCCTGAGGGCTCCTTCCGGTGCATCACCGTGGGCATCATTGCGTGCTCTCTCGGCATTAGCCTAGTGTTGCCCAACATTGAACTGGTGCTGGGCTTGGTGGGGTCCACTATTGGAGTTCTTGTCTGTTTGGTGTTCCCGGCTACATGTTTCCTGCATTTGACGTTTAAAAATACAAATGAAAGGCTGTTGGCGAAGGTTAGTTACTAACGTTTTTAATAATATACATTTTGTTACATATTTGACATCTAATAGTTCAGATTGCTGTATTTAGCTAAATTACTAATACCGGTTTGCACTAAACTTAAGAATTGCTTAAGTCTTTTCCTAACTACAAATCGACCAATTTAAAACGGTGCGTCATGACTTTTGTAATTATCTTGGTTGAGTTGTAGGTTAGGAAAAGACTTAGCGATTCTTAAGTGTCTAAAGTATGTCCCGGCTATTTTTATCATACACAAAATCTATTTGGTGTCTATCACTTAATTTTAATAGGTACTTCATACTGCTACATTTTGAATGAAAAAGAAAAATTTATTCACCTTCGAGTTGTTTCCAAATGACAATTCCTGTACTGTGATGACTCGAAATTCAAGTACTTACTATACGTTTTTTTCCTCAGGGCATTTTAATATTGGGCCTTATAATAATGGTGCTTGGTACATACGCTAACCTGCAAGCTGCTGAAAACCAAGTGGACAAATATGACGAGAAGTATATCACGAAGGAGCGCATCGACAAAATCGTCGAAGATTTCTTTGAAAATATGGAAAAAAACAATGGCAAGTAATTAAAAAAAACAAACTTCAACACTTATTTCTGAAACTGTGGAAATATTACTAATTTCACTATAATTTTAGTGTAACATCATAATTGTATCATCATTTCGTGACTTTGTGAAAAAACATTTACCTGATCAATAGTTAAATTATATATTTTTAACACCCACAGACGTAAAAGTGAAACCAGAAGTCAACGGCAAATTCAAAGAAGACACAAACAAAGTAAATAGTAATATTATAAAGGAGTCGGTGGTTCTGCCGCCAAACCCCGTCCCGCCAGAGTCGCAATCAAACGAGAAAAAAGGAGGCAATGATGCTGATATAAAAAATATTCCAATCATAAAAGAAGTATTACCAAACCCAGCTAAAGATACGGCAGATAAAGTTTCAGAAACACATCCTAAGAATTTGCATAAAGGTAATGAAATAAAGATGGAAAATGGAAATAAAGAAAATATAAAAAAGGAATACAAAGAAACACAGAGAAATGATAAAGAAACAAAAGAAGACGCGAAGCCACAAGCAAATGAAGAAAAGATTAATATTATTAAGCAGCAAAAATTAATAGAAACAATCAAACAACACGGAGAAGAACAAAAAGAACTAATCAAGGAACAAAAAGAGATATTACATGAAATATACAAAACAAAACAAGAGTTAGAGAAGAATAACAATAAGGCCGCTAACGAGGAAGCGAAAAAGATCGCAGTAGAAAGTATAAAGAAAATAGCCAATATAGCTTTGCAAAGCTTAGCCGGGGTTTCTGAGAAACCTGAGCAACTTGTAGAAGAGAAAAAAACTGGACTAGAAAAACTAGCTGACGAAGCTGTCCAAGAAATAGCTCAGAAAGCTGTGGAGACCATAGAAGCCATCAAGGAAAATAAAGAAAAACCTGAGCAGCCCATCAAAATACCTAACCTACCAAGCCCTGTCTTGCCTAATAATCTGCCCGCAATTCCCGAATCGGTTAATAGTAATGTCGGAATAAGGAATCAAAATGCTGAAATGAATTTACAAAATCTGGCTCCACAACCAATATCAAATAACAACCCTGCCCCAGTCAATCAGAATGGGAATAATCCTGTTGTAGAAAACTCTAAAGTTTTACAAAACGATATAAATAATAATCAACAGCAGAACCTACCACCAGTTAATCTTCTGCAACCTGTTCAATCTTTAAATCAACCGAACAACCAAGTTTCATCTAGTGTGGGCAACGTGGCTTCAAATATTGCAGTTAATAATGTTCAACCAGCACAACACATTGGCCAAGTAGCAAATAATGTTGGCAAAGTTCCTGTAAATAACAATCAAGTTGTATCTAACGTAATACAACTAGCATCCAACAATCAAGCTAATTTACCTCAACCTGCTGTAAATATTCCAGAACCCGTTAATATAGTTAAAAGAGTTGCTCCCGATTTAAACGTCGCACAACCAGAAGCTAACGTTAAGCCACTAAACAATCAACAAATGATAAATCAAAACTCACAAACTAACGTACAAACAAATCAAGTTATACAAAATGAAGTGAATCAAAACCAACAACCCGTTCAGAATGTCAAACCACAAGAAAATATAGTGAAAAGACATTTACATTCTCCAGATGAACCGCAGTCTTATAAGCAAGGAGAAGATTCTCAAAAGCGAAATATTGTCAAAGCTCCCGTTAATAATGTGATTGATCAAAACGTACCTTTAGCTGTAGCCTTAACTGGAAATTCACAAAGTAATAATCAGCAAGACAACACTCCTAAAACTAATGAATTAAACAATAACATAGCTAAGACCAACTTGCAAAATAACATTCAAGCTAATAAACAAGATAATTCAGTTCCTGTAAGACGGAAAAGGGAGGTAGTTGATTGCACAGAGAAATCTGCATTGAAACCAGGCGACAAAGAAATATGTAATGCGCTAATTGATGCGCCCAATTTGAAAATTGTTGATAATGTGAAAGATATTCTGTCATCAAAAGTAGATTTAAACGAAGGCTTGTCTAAGAACTTACCAATTCTGCCGGATGGTATACATTTGAGTAGATTACTTAAAAGTGTCGAAAATGATGATAAAAGATGAAGCTTTATAAAGTTTGAAAAAACTATGTCTATGACAATGTTCCTAGTGATTACAAAAGTTGCATTTATTTATTTATTGTTCGTTGGTGTGCTGAAAGTGTTATTTATCTATCATTACTATGGATGGACGTTTTTATGATCTCAATCAAAGTATTGATAATATTTGAACCGTTTTAGCCTAAAGTTTCGCATTTGTAAATTGTCTTGTTATTAATCACGCATAAAATTAAATTTTAATAGGTATGTGATGTAACAAAGTGACTGATTATGTATTAAATAAAAATATTTTGAATATTTATTTCTGTTTATTATTTGAAAACGCCAGAATGGGTCCTAGTCCAATTAAACTAGCTTTATCTGGACATAATTAATAAACTCGTTGTTTTGATTAGTTTATCGGATATTGATATTAAGTGTCAAATATTAATTAGATATGTGATGTAAGAAATCCGGGGTGGTAACCGTTTCATATAAAAATCATGAGATTTCGTACATTACCTAGCTTTTTCCTAAAAGCAAAATAGTTAACCTTGTTAGTATAATTTTATGGTGCATTAAAATGCAAAATTAAACTGAATCCAAATAAGCATGTTCGTTTTTTTTTCACAGTATTCATATGATCTCTCAATATCTAGATAAGCCAAAATAGTAACTATGATGCTTGTATTTAAGCTATGATGCGTCTTTTTAGACATTTTAGACAAAAATCAAACATTTATTTTTTTACGTTTTAATAATAATGTATTTCTCAGTAGTAATTTTTTTTCTGAATGTTTAATTCCTTTTATTTTAACTATAACTAACACTAATTTATGACATAGAAAAAGAAAACTTCAGTTATTTATCATCTCATTTATCATCCGCCTGTATGGAGGAAAAACTGTAGACAATACACCGTTATTTTTAAAGTATATCTTAAAATGAAAAGGGATGTTCAGACCACGTTAATGAACAACTTTTACTATGGGGCCAACCAAGAAATCGCGAAAAAAAAATCTGCTGTTCCATAGAAAAGTACAACATCGACTCGACTATAATGTATGGAACAGCAGTTTTTTTTCGCGATTTCGTGGTTGAGTCTAGGCGTATATTACTTAAAAGTACATACCTAAAAAAATCCCTTACGCGTTGTTCGATAGATTCGCGTTACGTACGGCTTATTATAAAAGTTACTTTAAAATATAAACCTTCTTTAGATTTATACGACCCTGGTACCTACTTGACACAAAATATATTATTTAGCATACTTTTTTTATCCAGGGTAATAAAATACTTATGTACCTTCTCTAGATTTATGTGATCATGGTACTTTTTCTTTATCTGCGGGGCTTATCTCCTATAAATTAGTATCCACACCATACTTATTATATAAATCTGTGTCCCTCCCTACTAGAAAAAAATAAACATGTACAGTGTGTGTTATTTTAAACTATGACTACAGTTTGGCTAAAAGGAATTAAGTTTCCTCGTGGCCAAATTAGTTTGGCATTTTAGCTTGGCCACGAGGAAACTGGGAGACTAGGTAGGTAGGTGTTTATATCCAAGTAAAAATACGAAAATTCAGTATCACATTTTATTTTAAATAAATGCAAAAAAACTAAACCCACTTAACATTTAATAAGGAAAAACAAAAACTAATAATTTACACGTTTTAATTTTTACTATTTATCATCTTGTGTAGTTTTCTTGGACCTGTAAATAAAAAAATGGTTTTCATACAAACGATATAAGCAAAAGGGCTTTATAAGTATTAATTTGATCATATATAAGGTTTTCGGGGATCTTTAATGGCATTATTATTGTAGAATGAAGGAGTCAGTGGGAGGAAGCAACGAGGTTGCGTGGCATGGCTACGCGAAGACTAATTTTGACAATTATGTAGCAAAAGTTAACATCTGTGAAAAAAGTAGCCATGAAGGTAATAGGGCTTGACGCAGACCGTCATATTCGCAAATGGTCATCGCGAAATATTTGGCACTTTTGCAGAATGTCATTTTCGCAAATGGTCACTTTCGCAGAATGTCATTTTCGCAACTGGTCACTTTGGCAGAATGTCATTTACAATTTTTTTCTTTTTTTTCCCAAAATTGTGAGTTTGAGAAAAAATTGTTAATGACATTCTGCGAAAGTGACCTTTTGCGAAAATGACATTCTGCGAAAGTGATCATTTGCGAAAATGCCATTCTGCGAAAGTGACAAAAATTTTTGCGATGACCATTTGCGATAATGACGATCTGCGTCAAAATCGTTTATAGTACAAGGACGGCCAAACCCAGGCACGCGGGCCACGAATGCCACGATGTCGCCCGCCAAGGCATTTAAATTTTGCCCACCTCGAAAATATATTAGACCGGCCTTGTAATAGTAATGCTCGATAGACCGGCCCTGTAATGTACAGCCGAGAACGAGAAGTTAGCATAATTACATCACAGATCACTATATGTATCGATTTACATTGTCAAGGATGATTTGAAGCCCTATTCATAAATTAAAATAATGCTTGCTGATGAGTGCTGCCGTTTTGAATTTGGAAAAGGTACTTGTTCCGGAAGTAAGTATTGAAATTCATTCCCCGCATTGAATTGATGAACCAGATTACCATTAAATGTGGGACCTCCAGCATACTTTTTCAAATGTAATGATCATATTTCAGACCATAAGCATAGAATAGATAATAGTACTAGCGTACAGAAGTAGCACTCCGCAAAATCGTTTAAATAAATTGCGACTCTTGCTCCGACACAATAAAGTTCAATTCAGGTCGCACAGCGCTCCCTTCACTCCAAAACATTCACTTAGTAGTTGCCTCTTTCTAACGCGTAGGTTTTATCTTTTCTGACGTATGAAATTTGTCCTCTTAGAGGACGCCGAGCGGTTCATTCTCGCATGCGGAGTGACGAGAGCCCTGACATAAGTGAGATGAAAAAATCCTTTAGGCCGTGAGCACTTTGGATGCGTTTTCGTACGAATTTTACTCTTACTTTACGTACGCACACGCACGAACGATCCTGACCTTCCAATTACTATGGGAGCGCGCACACTGGGTGCGAGTCAGTCGTACCTTACTTCCGACGTCCGAATACAATCCGAACATGTTGGGATTATAAAACACGTTCGTGCGTTATAAAAGTTAAAAACCCTCCGTAGCAAGTGGACAGATTCGCAACTGGACAGATGTAGAAACATTTATTAACTTAATTTACGAACATAAACGTTTGTGGGATCAAAGTGATTCAAACTACACTATTATTTTTCTTTCATAAACTGATGGAATTTACTGAAATAATGTCATTTCAAATATTGTACTTCACGCAATCCATTTGGTTCTACGACAGCAATGATGCCGCCGCAGTCTCCGAGTCATAACAGAATTACCTTGAAGATACCGATTTAGATTATTCATCGCGCTCCAACCAAAGATGACTTCACGAATGCGATTTCTGTACCTATTTGACGGAGAAAAACGTATTCAGTGTGCGCACTGAATTCGTACGACCACGATCATACGTTTACGTACGATGCAAATTCGCATCCAAAGTGCTCACGGCCTTAGTTGCAGTAGTTCGGTTTTTGTGCGTTACCTCCTGCCAGTATCGGCCTTGGCTTGGCTGGAGTTGGAGTGCGTGGAGGCGGTGCGCCGCGAGCGCCGCGCCGGCGTCGCCTCCGCCTCGGAACCGACCGGACTATCCGCCTCTTTCTAAACGAACATGGAATATAAAACACTGTCAAAAACTAGTTTCGTAGTTACAGTACCCCAGTGGCAAGTTCGAAGGGGCAGATGGGAATAAATAGGTGTCATCGACCAACGCCACCTATTAGTGCCAACCCCTACCCCGGTGGCGGAGCTTGAAGGAGACAGATGGGATTAAAGTAGATCAGCTAAATATTTATTGAATCACTAGGTTCTGCATTATTTCTCTTTGCGTTGCTCAAACATCGGTCGCCTTAGCGGCGTCTACCGGTTCACTGATGCGAAAGAGCGCAGACGATATGCTAAGAATTTTTTGTTACATGACGAAAAATAACAGCAGTTGCTCAGTAACTGTACCATAGTAGCCCCGTCTCTCACTGGAAATTTCTAAAAGAAGACATTTTGAAAATCAGTAATTGTGACAAAAGGTGGTAAACACATAGCTTTGGTCAATACTAGCGACCGCCCGCGACTTCATCTGCGTAGTCAACACAAAGCTTTGGTCAATACCAGCGACCGCCCGCGACTTTATCTGCGTGGTCAACATATAGCTTTGGTCAATACTAGCGACTGCCCGTGACTTCATCTGCGTGGTCAGTTATTTCTCTATCCATCGGGAACAGTGCTTATTTTCTGGATGAAATGTACCTTATGTCCTTTTCTGTACCCCTGACAATGTGTATGCAAAATTGTATGATGATCGGTTGAGTAGTTAAGACGTGAAGGCGTAACAAACAAACAAACAATCTGATTTTTGCATTTAAAATATTAGTAAAGATGAAATCAGTACTGATGGCACCAGAGTTCGACCGGAATCAACCGCACTTCAACCTCTGTTGCCAACGCTAACAGAAGGAAACTTAAAGATGATGATGATGGATGTTAATAGGGAATATGCATCAACTTTTTTATCAAAATCAAAAGTATACTTAATACGTGAGATAATAATCAACTGTAATTTTGAAACTTTTCTCTTGCGTTTTTTTCTCGTGATTTAGTTACTTGAAGTTAGCACGCAGCAGCACCCGCCTAAAACACTATACAAATATGTGACGTCACTTGTCACGTTTTAGGTGTGTTTTAGGCGCGTTTAATACCTATGGAGTTAGCCAAGAATCTTCAATTATCTCCATAAATTTCGCGTTTAAGTACATATGTGTCATACAAAATATTATTTCTTATTCGATATTCTATCTGACTGTTAAGTGCATTATATCCGAAAATGGATAAAAATATCGTTATTTTTCCCCTGATATCATCGTGTGATAAAAATAAAATAATATTTTTTTTATTTTTTTTTTCTGTTCCGTCGTGTTTTTACAAGTGTCCGCAGCGATCAAGCTCAAATTTATCAAAATCGGTGACTTGTGCATATTCCCTATTGACACGTGAAATGGACACTTAGTGTTCCGTCAAAGGCTCACTTACCCTAGAGTCGGTGGACTGGCGCCTGCCCTTGGGCGTGTGCAGCGCCTCGCACGCCTTGTTGAAGGAGGCGCGGCGCCCGCGCGTGGCGCTCCCCGCGCCGCCCACCCCCGACCCGCGCTCTGGACTCTCAGCTGCAAAAACAATCGGCATCACGTGCCGGACTACAGCTGCGCCACAAAAAAAAAAGTTGGAAATCTGACTTTTTGACTATGCCATGATGAAGTCGCTAATTTGTCGGAATTTGTCGCACAAAAACCAGAATTTGTCGGTCTTGCGTTTAGGAGATACGTGTGGCCCAGCTGTAGAGACGTCTCTACAGCTGCGCCACACAGATCTCGAAAACGGAAGGTCGTAGCGAAAATCTGATTACTCGTGTGTGCAGCCGTTAATTTGTCGGAATTTGTCGCACAAAAAGCAGATTTTGTCGGTCTTGCGTTTAAGAGATATGTGAGGATATGCTGTGGAGACTTTTCTACCTGGATCTTGAGAAAGGTCGTAGCGAAAATCTGATAACTCGAGTGTGTAGCCGTTAGTTTGTCGGAATTTGTCACCAAGAATTAGAGTTTGTCGATCTTGCGTTTAGGAGATATGTGAGGATACGCTGTGGAGACCTTTTTACCTGGATCTCGAGAACGAAACGTCGGAAGCGTATCCTCACATATCTCCTAAACGCAAGATCGACAAACTCTGATTCTTGGTGACAAATTCCGACAAACTAACGGCTACACACTCGAGTTATCAGATTTTCGCTACGACCTTCCTTTCTCAAGATCCAGGTAGAAAAGTCTCCACAGCGTATCCTCACATATCTCTTAAACGCAATACCGACAAAATCTGGTTTTTGTGCGACAAATTCCGACAAATTAACGGCTGCACACACAAGTAATCAGATTTTCGCTACGACCTTCCGTTTTCGAGATCTGTGTGGCTCAGCTGTAGAGACGTCTCTACAGCTGCGCCACACAGATCTCCTAAACGCAAGACCGACAAACTCTGTTTTTTGTGCGACAAATTCCGACAAATTAACGACTGCACACACGAGTAATCAGATTTTCGCTACGACCTTCCGTTTTCGAGATCTGTGTGGCGCAGCTGTAGAGACGTCTCTACAGCTGGGCCACACGTATCTCCTAAACGCAAGACCGACAAATTCTGGTTTTTGTGCGACAAATTCCGACAAATTAGCGACTTCATCATGGCATAGTCAAAAAGTCAGATTTCCAACTTTTTTTTTTGTGGCGCAGCTGTAGTCCGGCACGTATCGGCATCATGAACCGTGGGATTTCGCTTTTCGTGGGAACGAGGATCAACACGACCACTGAATTATATCAATTTTGCATATCACATCAAATACAATATCAATATCTGAGTAAATCTCTGTTAAAAATTCTCAAATCCATCAAAAAATGACAAAATTATTAATGTTTTAAAAAGTCAGTTTAAAAAATACGGCCGGCCCTTGCGGAACATGCGATGACGTCACGTGCCACGATCGCCCGAACAAACACCCGCCGCGCCGCTGAACGGCGAACGTGGCTGATGACGTCATCAGCGAATCGTGTAATTGGGGAGCGTTTTTGCGAATGCGACACGAAAATCGCTCTATCTTCGTCATTTTTGATCCAATTACAATAATTCTTTCACTGAAGTAATTGATTTTGACGTGACTGTAACTCTACATATTTAACTAAAAACCTCGTTGATCCTCATTAAAAAAAAACTTAGTACATAATAAAAGGAATCTGAGGTATAAAAATAGGGGTCAAAGCACAGAATATACACCGTCGTTTTGTAACCGTTTTAATAAAGAGTTTTCTACTAATGAATCAAAACATTTTTGCCATAGAAACATGGGTCGAAAAACGTTTTTTTTTTACTTTCCCATAATATGTTTTAACTGTCTAGTTAGTATGGGAGGACCAACATTTTTTGACGTTTTTCGACCCATGCTTCTTTAGCAAAAATGTTTAGTTTCATTGGTAGAACACTCCCTTAAGTAAATTAAAATGACGGTTATAGTACTAAACGTACAGATATCCATCTGCGCGAGGACAATCAAATAATAAGTTACTCTCGTTGCACGGCAATAAAGTACAATTTCAAATTGCACAGCGCTGCCAGCCTATTACTATATGCGCCTTCTCTTTCTATCGCGTTAATCGCGTAGCTCTGTCTTAACCGACACACGACATCCCTCGTGCGTTGGTACGACTGAATCAGCCGCGAGCAGTAGGCTAAAAAGTTTAAGCGCGGAGTGAGCCCCCGGTCAGAGTACAAAACGTTTGAAAGATTTTAGAAACTTTACAAATGCTTCATACACAAATAAGTCAAATCATTTGCATTTCACATCTTTTTGAAAAACTTAAATGGTCCAGATAACAAAACAGCCACTTACCCACGTCTACTGAAATTCTTCTCATCGATTTGACAGTTTTTGGAGTTACTTTCGATTCTGATGCTGCTCTACCTAATCGAGCTGAAAATAATGTAAAATTTTCTATAGTTACGCTACTGGTCAGATGTATGTATTTTTTAAGGTAAATAAAATATACGCCTACTATAACTAACAAAATAAATATAAAAATTAAAAAATATCGTATGAAAGCCGTAGGTAAAGTGTGAAAGTAGTTAGTGCATTCACTACACACGGCATTCCGTGCTCTTTATTTTAAGCATGTGCTACATAAGATAACAGGAAACATATTCCTTGAAAAGGGATTCTAGGGAAAAACAGCATTGATATAAAACTCATTAAGGTGCATCCATTAATCACGTGAGGCTGGAAAGAGGGGAGGGGTTCAGAAAAAAGTCACGAAATAAAAGGGTTTTAGTCAGATATCACGGGTATTTGTTTTCGTTGAACGCGCGATTTTTAACCCGAATAATCTGCATCTAATGTTTGCCTGGACATTTTGAAGATGAGTACTTGTTGAAAAAATACACGTGACTTTGGGTTAAAAAGTTTCTAAAAAGCATCACGTGGTTAATGGACGACACTCCTGTCTTTCTTCATACAAAATTCTTGCGTGCGATAGCAGTCCGATGTTTTTCTTCTGTTCCATCTCCCAAAAATTAAAACACACCTTAATCTCAATTTCCTTAGCGGACAGTACTGAAATATGCGTGCAAATACTTACAACGCCGTTGTCTGCTCGCCTCAGAAGCAAAGGAATCCGGGGAACCACTTTCGAAGTCCTCGGTATCGGGTGAGCCTAAAGCGAATGTTAGTGAGAAAGTGCAAACAAACAAGTGCAGCAAAGCAAAGTAATTGATTAAACAGGCACTTTGGTGTTATGAGAATACGCATTTCTTGTTATGGAAAGGATAATAGAGCCGTTAAGAGGCCGGCGAACAGTGAACTTCCTAATTCCTATACTTATTAAAATGTAAGCATAATTAGAGGACGTAGTCTGCACACTAGAGCCGCTATTGAAACGAGAATCATAGTACTTAAATAAAAACGAAATTGTGAATTATCTCTCTGTAGTGCACTCCTAACAAGCTTTGTGGTACTTTTTATCACTTAAACAATGTGTTCTAGCCTGTCGTTTAGTCGAAAAGTGGCCACTTAGCACCTAGAATAAGCCCTCTTAACTCTTCTTGTGATGTTATTCGGATTAAGACAGTATTTGTCTAGGGTTCTATCAAATAAAAAATACAAAACACCAAACCAAATAAAAAATTACAGCAATTTACAGTTTTGTATGAAAAACTGTAATTGGCGTTTATTTTGAATCGGATTAGTGTTTTAGATTTAGACTGTACTAACAAATACTTTCTGAATCCGAATAACACCACAAGAAGAGTTAATTGTACTCAAATTGCAAGTCATTTTCGTGTTACGTTTTTTTGATAGTATAGGAAGTTCACTGTTAGCCGGCCTCTTAATAGGCCACTGATTAAAACTACAAGCTTTTTGTTTATGTTTACTAAATGTAATCTTCTGCTTGAATACATTAAAGATCTAAGCTTTGTTCATACTACGCTAGTATTTTAGTCGAAGCCGAGTAGAGTCTATTGCTTGGCTAAGTTAGATTTGCTTTTGTTATTATTTCTTTTTTATTCAAAATACCGTTTATTTCTGATTTCTATAACACAAATGCTTTAGTTACTTAATTTGGATCGAAGCAAAGTAAGTGATATCCAGTTTGTATTTATCTATGCAGCGTTAAGGTCATGGCACATATAACGGCACCGCAACAGCACCGCTCCAACCCAGCAATTAATTTGTCATTCAAATTAGAGCTTTAAATCATGTGTCGTAAAATATATTTTATAATGTCAATAAGAAAAAGCCAACGGCGAGCCAACGGCGGGCGGTCGGCGCGCTTACCGCTACCATACGACTCGACTCGCCGCAAGCGAGCGGACCGCGCGCCGACCGCGTGCTTACCGCGCGCCGGCCGCGTGCTAACAGCGCGCTGTGACTCCGAGTCGCCAGCGAAACAACATCAAAAGTGCGCTGTACACATTGGCCCAACGCGTTGGCCGAGCGCGTTGGGCCAACGTGTAAAGACCTACTTGGCGGTATGTTGGGAGTTGGCGCCAACGTGTAAACAGTGACATGCCCTGGCCGCGCGCGTTGGCCCAACGCGCGCGGCCAGGCGTTGGCCCAATGTGTACTTCGGGCTTTATGCAAAATAGCTTACACCGCGCGAGCGGCGCGCGGTCGGCGCCCGGTCCGCGCGCTTACGGCGCGCCGACCGCGTGCTGACGGCGCGCCGACCGCGTGCTTACGGCGCGCTAGCGGCTATGCGTAGCCTAAATTCGAGGTGACGCCGTGCTGTTGCTGTGCAGTTGCGGTGCCGTTATAGTGTGCTGTGACCTTTATTTGTAAAACACCAACAATCTCGCAGGAGTAGATTACTATCATTATAAACAAGAACATTTGTTTTACGACTTTTCTGAAAAGAGACAAAAAATATCGACTTCTTTTCAATTTCATACAAAGCTCTATCAGCTGTTACGGACATTACATGAAAATATTTTATTATCTGTTTTGATGATGATGTCAGTAATCTATTCCTGCGAAATTGTTGGTGTTTTAGAAATAACCCTGTATTGTATATTATGTATGTACTATGGGCAACAGCGTCGCTTAAGGCTCGGTTACCCTGGAACATATTTTGTCTTTGTTTTTTTCGTTACATGTAAAGAGTAAGGAAAATAACCTCACTTCTGCACTTTTTCTATGTTTTTTCATTATTATCATTATCACAAATTATCTTTCTTGAATAAAAGTAATTGAAGCCACTTCACAGTACGTTAAAGTGTATTTTGATGTAGAATCCAATACATTTCCGCTATTATTTACGCCAAAAATATGAACCTATGCAAGCACTTTTGGTGATCTTCTGATTTTTTTTACAGTCATCTGTGAGGTTTATTTGTAGCAACTAGAGAATCTCTTTAACTTGTCGTATGTTTTTTTTTGTGGCTACAAGTTTACGTTTTCTATATAAAAGTATGACCCCCCCAAAACCATGTTTTCCTATTATTGACCCTTAACCGGTTAGGAACAAAATTCGTGTGCGCGCGTATCGACCCCGCACGAACTAAATGTATGTTATGACAGGAGCGGCGTGCAAGCGACCTTAAGAGTGGTTAAGCGACGCTGTCGCCCATGGTACCTAACCTAGCATCAATCGATTTCTCACCTTCAAAGTCCTGCTTGTTGAGAAGGCTGATCCTATCGATAGGTTGTAGCTCGGAGCCCGAGGCAGACGAGGCGTCATCGTCGTCGTGCGAGGCGTCGGAGGCGCGCGACGAGGCGGCGCTGGGGCGGCGGCCTCGGGCGGCGCGCGGCCGCGGCGATGCCCGCGGAGAGCCGGGCTCTAGCCACGACTCTAGCACGGCTTTCTGGTGGCGGGTTAGCCTGGACAGGAAGTATAAAATTGAAAAAAAATACCGGACAAGTGCGAGTCGAGGGTTCCGTACGTACAATTTTGTATTTGATGATTGATTACTACATTAAATAAATAATATCCGTGTTATTACAAAAGATTTTTAAGCACTGTTTAACTAAACACCTGTTTAAATGTGATGCTGTTACTTTTTTGACAATTTTGTTTGAAAGAGACAACATCACATTAAAACAGGTGTTTAGTTAAACAGTGTTTAAAAATCTTTTGTGATAACACGGTATATTTTTAAGAATTAATTACAAATGCTTTTAAAATCTCCGACATCCCTAATAGTACGGCTCATTTCAACCTATATTATGCCTAGGTTATGGTCCCATCCGGCAGAAAGCATAAAACTTGGCATGCATGTAGCTTTTACGTATACAATAAAATATAGAAGTAGAAACAAGTCGTAAAGTGATTGTTTCCCCCCAATTTTCAATATGTGTTTGTAAAATTTTATTTATTTTTTAATTTACATCAAAGTGTTTTTTTGGTTACTATTTAACATGATTAATCATTAGAAACCTTATGCTAGCCGATTTATTCTAAATGGAAACAAGCCTATTCATTTTTTTGTATGTAAAGGTGTTTTTTTATTTCTAAAAATATCGGTGTTGTCCTATACGTTTCCCACAGGGTGATTTTATCAAAAAATATCGGAAGAAACTCAAACATAATTTGAAACTATAAGTGCTATCACCTTCATTAAAAAATGGTTAATAGAGAATTTAATGACAAATATATTGTTCTTAGACAATTTTGTTGTAGCTTTCACCATATTTTATTAAAAAAATAAAAACTGCAATTGGGGATACAAAACGCCCCCCCAGGGGGGAAACAATCACTTTACGACTTGTTTCTACTTCTATATTTTATTGTATACGTAAAAGCTACATGCATGCCAAGTTTCGTGCTTTCTGCCGGATGGGACCGTGTTTGGTTGAAAAGAGCCGTACTATTGGCTGCGTGCACGCTTTTAGCGCCACCTAGCGTGTTACAACTTTGTTGGCTCTGACCTGACCGTTTTGACGTTTTGATATGTAATGGCGGCATTGTGACAAAATGTTAAAAAATACTATACATATTGTGTTATTAATATAAATTTCAAAATTACTGTGATTTGGGTGGACAAAGTGTTGTGAAATCATTTTTGGTCATTTAAATTAATTATGGCAAGTAAGGTCTATTTAAAAAGAGTGTTTTATTTTGGTTATATTAGGGTTTGTTTACTTCTTTTTTAGTTGTAGATTTTGTAAAACAAGAGGATAAAGCTACTTTAATAATTTTAGTAAGTGATAATAAACATATATAATTGTTCCTGTATCGCTAATAATAAATTAAATATCGTTTTCAAACAGATTACAGAGCCTTTATTGTTTCTACTTTTTGTCACCATGAGCGCTGCGATCGATTATTATACCTTCGCACCCTCCCAATAACCAAACATATATTGTATAAACGAACTTTAAAAATAATGCAACACACTTTAAAATGTTTAGCTTTAAAGGAGACGTCCCAGCGTTGCCCCAGTTTCATTTTATTTAATTACATTCATGATTAAAAAATGCGAATTACATTTTATTTAGGTATGTATAGTATCAGTCAAGAATTGTTTTAGATTTAGAAAAACAATTACAAAAACATTAAGTTGTTTTCTGAAGTATTTTGTGAAAAAAATTTAAGTAAATAGTACTATCATGATTAAAAAAATGTGATTTAAAAGCGTTTTAACTTAAAAATCACTTTTTATTTCAGAAAATAATTATTAATCTGATTCTAGAGTAAAATACCTACTCTGACAATACTACTTTGGTTAAGACGCGATAGACTTTCATTTTTTGAGAATGGTGAGGCAAATGACATAGGCGCGATGGGACATGTCCTTTAACTGAATCCTTACTATATACTATATATACTATATACTATCCCCCTTACTAATAAAGATTGAATAGCTGATGTTTAGTTACACAATGGTTACTCTCTGTCAAACTATTTGAATTTGACATTAAAAAGAAAGTGACAAAACACTGTGTAACTATGCAGCTGCTATACAATCTTTATTAGTAAGGGGGTAAATATATAATATTATAAATGCGAAAGTCCGTTTGTTTGTTTATTTGTTTGTTTGTTTGTTACGCCTTCACATCTTAACTACTGAACCGATCATCATGAAATTTTGCATACACGTTGTCAAGGGTACAGAGAAGGACATAGGCTTTACCTTTCATCCCGAAAAAAAAAATTGTTCCCGAGGGATAGCAAAAAAACTTTCCACGCAGACGAAGTCGCGGGCGGCCGCTAGTTAACTATAAAAATCGAAATGCCAGAACCGACCTGCTGACGTGAATTCACGAGTGACGTGAAGTTGTTATCATCTTGCCATCTCTTTTTGACAGTTATAGTGCAAACCATAATTTTTGTAGTGATTATATCAAATTATAGATCTATTATTATTTTAAAGTGCTGATATACAATTTTATAGCTGTTTTTATAGAATTTTAAGTCCTAATAAATACATTCATAGCTAAAATATATAGGTTTATAAAGCATTTTAATTTAAAACTAGTTCCTAAACATTTGACTCAGAATATAAATTCTCAATGTACTTAGTTTATCAAATTAAAATTACAACTGAATGTAACCTAATTTTCTTCTGTGTGAAAAAGTGTTGATATTGAATTTAAACACACTTGAACTGACGTGAAAGTAACGCAAGTACTACTTTTCAAAGTATCAAACATGTACTAGATTGTTTAACAAGAAATAGAAAGTTATTTACCTTCTAGAGTTCGAGTATTCGCTTATGGTGTCTTCAGCAGCACCCTTGGAATCTTCCTCAACTATCATCTCAGGGATAACTGACAGGTCAGGCTTGGTAGTCAAAATTGACTTCCTTCCCTTTCTAACTGCCGCAGGTTTCACATCACCCGCGTCCTCACTCGCTTTACTCCTAGTTGATTTCACTGAACTCTCTGAAGCTACACTTTCATTATCATCGTTCTTAGATTTAGACCTAGCACTTCGTCTTCTAGGAGTCATTGCGATGGAATCATCTAAAGTTTCTCTGGAATCTTCCATTTTTTCAGATATTTCTTTAGATGCGCGTCGTGTTATGATTTTTCTTACTTCAGTACTGGTCGGTGTTTTAGCGCGTCTTCTAGTTATAACGACTTCGTTTTCGGGAGTTTTTAGTTCAATGGATTTATTGGAAGCGTTTGATTGAGTACGCTTCCTTGTGGCTGGAGTGCGAGGTTCAATTACATCTTCGGATTTACTTTCCGTAATTGATTTGTTGGAGGAAGTAGATTTTGCGCGTTTCTTTGTTCTGGTAGCTGGTTTAGTTGACTCTTCGTCAACTTGATTTTCTGAAGACTCTTTTTGTGATTCTACTTCTTTATCTTCTTTAGTTTCATCAGGTTTTGTTTTAGGAATTTGTTGCACTAGTTCTTCAACTATTTCAGGTTGCACTTCCGATTCCTTTTCCATATCAACATCTTCCATTTTGATTTCTGATGACGTTTCTGCTATATTTAGATCTTGTTTTGTTGATTCAATCTCAGTCTGTTTTTCTATATTATCTTTTGATTCTATTTGCATTTTCATACTTAAAACTTTCCCGGAATGTTTATTTTCAACGATATCAACTTTTGCTATATTTTCAAAGGATTTAAGTTTTTCTTCAGGATCCACCATTTCGATATCTTTAGGAACGAAAACCTCAACCTTTTCAATATCGACTTCAATGGCGATTTCAGCATTGGATGCTATAATAAAAAAAATAGTTAAAATAACATATACTTACAACGTTATTTATTTATTTATTTATATGACTTTGAATAAAATACTAACTAAGAAAACTTACCTATTTCCATAGGAACATCTTCAACAGTATCTTTAACGTGACTAGCGATCGGTTTTACATTTGTCTCAGGTTTTTCAGATTTAGCTACAGAAATATCGTCAGTCATTATCGACGCGACATTATCCAAGGGATCTTTAACTCCCACTTCCTTAGAACTAACAGCAGGTGTTTTTTTCTCCTTAGATTTAACATTATCTTCAGCACAGATTTCAAGATTTATTTCCGTGTGGACATCTTCAACAGTATCTTTAACGTGACTAACGATCGATTTTACATTTGCCTCAGACTTTTCAGATTCAGCTACAGAGTTATCGTCAGTCATTATCGACGCTTGATCCAAGGGATCTTTAACTCCCACTTCCTTAGGACTAACAGCAGGTGTTTCTTTCTCCTTAAATTCAACATTAACTTCAGCAAAGATTTCAACATTTTTTTCAGTGTTTGCACTAGCACCCAGTATTTCAGACTCAGAAGTTTGATCTTCGTCGATCCGAAGTCCCTGTTCGGAACTTGAGGATTGATCTGAATCTGTGTCCTGAATGGATATAATCTCCTCGTCGTCGCTGCTAGTACTTTCATCTGAACCCTAAAAAGATAAATCAAAGTTAAAACTAATATTTTTTATGTATTTTTTGTTTGAGAAAGTAAACTGATATGATTTAGAAAGTAAACATTTAACCTCTTCTGAAGAGAATCTTAAAGGGTTAGATTCATCACTCTCGGGTGCTTCCACTATTTCTTCATCACTAGAAGTACCTTGTTCGCTGTCGCTATTATCATCAGTCATATCACCCTCTAGTTCATTGATCTCTCGTTCTATATCAACAATTCTTTCCTTTTCCTTTTGTATCACGGATGCAGTCTCCTGGCTATCAATGTTCGTCTTCCAAACTTTTACTTGCACATCTTTCATTTCAACATCACTATCATTGGTTATTAAGGAAACGTCTTTCAAAGCAGAGTTGTTTCCGTCTTTAACATTAGACATACTACCTTCTTGAGATGATTTTGCTATACTATTTTCATGACTCTGTAGCACTGATTTTTCAATGTTTATTTCGATGGATTCCGTTACTGTAGTTACTCTTTCCTCTAGCATACTGTGCGATGTTTCAGCGACACTACTTTCACAACTGTGTAGCACTGATTTCATCTCAAATTCGTTTATGGTGGTAGTAAACGCTGGTAGAGGTTTCAAACTTTCTTCAACTTTGTTATCTTCTTGCATACTTTCTGATGTGTCTGCTACACTACTTTGATAGCTATGTAGAACCGATTTCAACCCCATGTCATTAACGGCTGCAAAAGATGGTAGAGATTTCAAGCTCGCATTTGCACCTGTCTCTTCGACTTTACTATTATCTTCTTGTACACTCCCTAACGTATCTGCTACGCTGCTTTGATAGCTTTGAAGAACTGACTTTTCAAAGTAAGATTCGTGTAAAGTGGTGAACGCGGGAAGGGTTTTTAATCCTGATTCGGCGACGCTCTTATCCTCGACTATAGTCGTTTCTTGACCTACAGTTTCAGATAACATACTGTCTGTGGAACTTTGCAATATAGACTTGTTGACTATAGGAGATAGTGTAACGTCCATTAGACTTGAAACTTGCTTGAGGGTTTTCACTGGAGTACATTCAATGGCACTTTCCGGAGCTTCAACTTGCTGTTTCTCATTTTGCTCTACATTCATCTTTGATTTAGCAAAAGCATTTGCTTCCAAGACTATTCTTGACAGTGATTTTTTGCTTCTGACACTATGTTCCAATTTAGGTGACATAATTTTCTCAGGGGTCTTTGCGCGGCTCCTACAACAAAATTGGACGTTTTTGTTTAAATTAATCGATTTTTCGACTGCAACTTATTTCCATTTTTTAATCATAAATATGAGTTTTGAATTTACATTTAAATAATCGCATTAGATGTTTTTTTACTAACCTGAGATTCCTAGGGCTAGCCGGTCTGGTTTGCTCAGCCGGGATTTCAACTTCAGGCGTGCGAGATCGACTTCTGCATAAGGAAAATTAATATATAAAACTAAGATTTTGAAGCCAAAACTACTGCATTATCTTGTCATGAAAGTAAGCATTATTCATATAGATACTTAATAAAAGAGCGAGCTTTTCTATCTTTTTGTAATATTTTTTTGTAATGTTAGCAGTGATGCGACGATTAGGATTCGGATGAATCGTAATTACCGAATATCACCATTATACGATTAATTCCTAAACGGCGATTATTGGGTAAGAATCCCCTAACTATTCTTATTTTATTATTTTAATTACAAAAAGCTCTAAGCATAGTTTCTGAACGCATTTTACACTATCTATGGCTGACATTTAACATTAGTGCATTTCAGCATACTAATCGCTAATTCAAACTCACATAAGAAATAGGCTGAACCTATCAATTTGCGAATACTGAGTTTTTTAAACAAAAACTTATCTGTTAATAATTTTAAATATAGATAATTACAAACTAAATATAATAATAGAGTTATATAATGAGGTAGTTTAAGTCAGTCAGCATTTCCTTTCCTCACTAATCGTAATCGTTATCCTAATCGTAATCCCCAAAACAGGAATCGGTGCATCACTAAATATTAGTAAAGTAGTATACAAAATTGATGATGATGATTACAATATGTTTGGTGAGCGATGTCGGAGCTTTTAAAGGCAGATAATATGATCAATTTTATTTTTACACACCCCCCCCCCACATGTAGGGGTCTATCCCCTCTCTTGTTGGAATGACAGGCATTTTAAATTTAACTTTTTATTTTAGATGGCCCTGAAGAAAAATTATAACTTCTCCGGATATAAAAGTCCTACAGTTATAAAAAAAATACTTTTCGCAAGCTAATAATATCACTTATCAAGTAAAAAAAAATTATGTAACCTTTTAACTTTAATATGTCATAAAAAATTACTAAAGTAAATTTTAATCCAAAATTAGTGTGCTTTTGTTTAGTTTTTCTCACAGATCTCAAAAACTAGTACATTAATGTGCAATTTTTTTGAATTTTTGCATTTTATGCACAGGAATATTATCGCCAAATCATTGCTCTTAGTTGCATATTTCGAGAGTTAATGTTGTTGGAATATGACCCTTACAAGCACTAAATGTTAATTTACGAAAATGGTCAAAATTCAAAACTCGTAAATACTTGCTTTTATGGTTCAATCACATTTAGTTTTAGATTAAATTATCAAATTAATTAAAAAACTGATAAAAATGTTTATAAAATTGACCATTTTCGATTAATTTTATTTTATTGGTTACGTAAGGGTCATATTCAAACAACAATAACTCTCAAAATATGCAATTCAGAGCAATGATTTTGATGTCATTTTGTAGACAATTTTCCTTTGTATTATAAAAATGCAAAAAAATGCATGTTAATGTCCTAGTTTTTGAGATCTGTGAGAAAAACTAACAAGAAGCACACTAATTTCGGACTCAAAATTATTAAGTAATTTTTAATGACGTATTAAAGTTAAAAGTTGCTTTTTAATATATTATTATATATAATTAAAAAAAAATGTTTTGCTTGATAGGTGATATTAGATATTAGCTTGCGAAAAGTATTTTTTTATAACTGTAGGACTTTTAAATCCGGAGAAATTAATAATTTTCTGCAGGGCCATCTAAAATTAAAAGTTAAATTTAAAATGCCTGTCGTCAACAGGAGAGGGGATAGACCCCAACATGTGGGGGGTTTTGTCGATAAAATTGATCATATTATCTACATTTAAAAGCTCCGACATCGCTAAACAAACATATTGTATAGTAAATGCAAATATAAAATTAATGAATGTTTCGTCTTGCCTCAAGCTTCGCCTGCTGGGCGACGAAGAAGAGTCAGTGTTGGAGGACTTCGTAGGAGACTCCGTGATGGGCTCCAGGCGTGGCGACTCCAACACTTTCTCTGTTCTATCCGGAGTGCGAGATCTGCTTCTAAAATGATTGAAAATGAAGGTTGAGATAACAAAATGACAACCAACTTTGCAGAATACCTTCTGGCACAGATATTCTTATATCTAAAGGAAGTTCTCACAGACATACTGTATTGGGTATGAGACAAATTTTTTGAATTTGTATACTAAATAATGTAATGGCGCTTTGTCTCCAAATTAAAAATCATTCAATGATTCAGCAATAGAACATAATTTTTAATTTCTCAGTTGAAAGACTCGAGTTCTGTCCTGTGAGTATTCACAATTCTTATCATTAACAAGTAACTCTTATTTACGAATTGAATGTAAAAAATTGAACCCAGTCGTATTAATATGGACTGAAGACTTAATTCTTACTCAAAAAATACCCTACCTTAAGCTATGAGTACTAAGAGTAGTAAATAATATCGAACTCGGGGATGAGTTAGGATGTATCCTAACATTTTACCTCAATTTTTGTATTGCCAAACCAAAAGTGGCTATTTTCGTTATAAACCCATTTTTTTAATAAAAGATATAATTATACATCGGTCATATAAATGAATTCAACTAAAAGAATTATAGTACATTATGATACAAGTTAGCTTAGGTTACTTATTGCACACAAGGCTGTGGGTTGCAGCCCGAGCCGCAGGCGAGGGCGTAACTCAGCCGAGTGTGCAATAAGTAAGAGCTCACGAGTTTCATACGACGTTTTTCAACACATTTGCGAGGAAAAAACAAAGTAATTTACCACACAGCAACAAATACGACAAAAACAAAATGATAATCATGATGAAAAAGGCGCGCAGGTTTTTTTTTGTTTTTTTCACACGCCCAATGCAAGAATATTTTGCGAACAAAGGGGTTAGTGAGCATACAGCCAACTTCAAAATTATAAATATAGGTGATAAAATGCTAATATTATAATATTTTTTAACAAAATATTGTAAATAAGAAATAATTTGATAATAATAAATATTTGTTTGACTTAATTAAGGACCTACACATTTATTTATTCCAAAAATGCAAATGAATTTTCAGCGGCATAAAACCTCTTTGCTGTTACTAAAAAAATAACTGTATTACCCGGTTAAATTGAAAATACTCTATTTACTCGCATAGAACTTGCAGTAAGGTACCTATTTAACTTTGTGTAGGGATAATTCTATAACCAACTAGTGTTTTATATATTATTGCACGCGTTTGTTATAGTTCGGTTTATGGCCCTAAAAGCGATGTATTAGGGCTCACTTTACGAGCAAGTGTGTTGAAAATGAAATTACCACTGACCTGAGTCTCCGTACAGATGTAAGCGTGGCAGCGAGGTGAGGTTCGGCGACAGCCTCGTGCGCGCGAGCCTCGGGGATGGGGGCGAGCGCGGGGCTGAGCTCGGGCGTTCGCGAGCGCGCGCGAACGTTACGCCGGTGCGGCGTCAGCGGGGAGTCTGCGCGCTCGGGCGTTACTGATCTACTTCTGGAAGGTTCAACGACTTATTTAAAGGCGGCAGTTCATTGAACGATGAGGAATATATCGGGTCATTTTGAACTTACCATCCAAATTTTAAGGTTGTGTCCAGTCCGTGAAACTAAACAACTTTCTCTAAGAAACATGTGTCAAATTTTGCCAAAAAATTTTGGTCATCCCATACTAAATTGATCACGTGATCTCTTTGATTTGTATGGAAAGTCGATTTTTATTTTACATATTTGACCATGTGTTCCTTGGAGAAAGTTGTTCAGTTTCATGGACTGAACACATCCTCAAAATTTGGATGGTGAATACAAAATGACCCTGTATATTTTTATATACACTTTTAAACTTTCGCGTTGCATTTTATTAAATTAGTAAACACAGGTTTTAAAAGCGTTTTTAACTAACCTTTTCCTGACGTTTCAACCGAGTTGCATCGGCCGTGGTCACGGGCTGATATATTTTTATATCTGATATTGATCTTGATTAATTGGGTTTCAAGTTGAAATTTAAGTTAATCTTTATATTTAAGAAAATTGACGCAAATAGTATCGTACGTACAATCCGGTTTAATTAACTTTGTACGACAAAAGCGACCAATTCAGAGCGCTTGAGGAACAAAACGATGTATTTTTAAAGTGTAAAACTTACTCTTTGTCTTACATTCTCGAGTGAAGTTGCAGCAGATCGTCTATTGTAAATTTAATCGCATTGTATAACGTTAAAATCATTGACATCGGAGAGTCACATAAAAAAACATAAGGTATGGCAGTATTCAAACGATCATCCATAAATCATCTAAAAAACGGAAAACCGACAAGAAACTTAGAAAAGACCATTTACCTCGCCGTCTTTTAAATTCTATTCTTTCGAAATGATATACCATAGACTGTTTATCCTTACTTGTCCTATTTGGTAAACATTTATCAAGTTACATCAATAACATACCTATTCGGAGGCGTAATGTCTCCCAAGACATCCCTTATCCCTCTTCTTCCCTTAACAGTCCTCGGCACAGATACTTCCAAACTCTCCCTTCTGTCTTCCATGACTTGCATCTCTGTCACCGAGTCCTCTCTTTCTCTCAGCTCTCGTTGCCTCTCGGTGGAGTACCGAGGGTTGATCGTGATCCTTCTTTCTTCCGTAACTTGCATTTCTATCACCGAGACCTCTTTTCCTCTTTCCAGTTCTCGTTGTCTCTCGGTGGAGAAGCGAGTATTGGTCGTGTCTCTTCTTTTTTCCGATACATGCATCTCTGTCACTAAGTCCTCTCTTTCCCTCTCCAGTTCTCGTCGCCTGTCAGTTGAGTAGGGAGGGTTGACCGTGTTCCTTCTTTCTTCCGATACTTGCATCTCTGTCACCGAGTCCTCTCGTTCCCTCTCCAGCTCTCGTCGCCTCTCGGTGGAGTAGCGAGGGTTGATCAGAGTAATAGGGATGTCCGCTATACTCTCGATGGAACTGCTAGGGTCGTCATTTAGGCTGCTGTTTGCCGATATCGATAAGGAACGCCTGTTATTGGAAAATATGTTAAAACTAATGACTAAAAACCGGCCAAGTGCGTGTCGGGCCACGCGCCATAGGGTTCCGTAGTTACCTTATACCATACCATATTTAATACCACCTATCATTTTTCGTTTGCAAAAATAACTTTGTTTTTCACAGTGTTGGTATGAATGACAAAGTTATATTTGCGGTTTTGGCAAATGTGCTATATCTCAAAAACTAATTACTATATCTTGTTCAAATCAATTTTGGTTGAAAGTGTTTATTAAGATCTACAGCATATATTTTTTTTAAATTTTTCACTCTCTTATTTGAAAAGTTAAAGGGGGGGGGACACACATTTTACCACTTTGGCGGTGAATATCTTTCAAACGGTTGACTTTGAGAAAAAGTTGTCTTAGAAACCTCAATGTCATTTTTAAAGACCTATCTATAGACACCCAACACGTGTTGGTTTGAAGAAAAAAATTTTTTTCAGTTTCAGTTCCATGTATGGGGGCCCCCCTTAATCTTTTATTTTTCTTATTTTTGTATTAAATTCGTTAAGCGGTTAACAGAATACATCTACCTACCAAGTTTCAACTGTGTAGTCTTAATACTTTCGGAATAAAGTGGCTGTGACATACGGACAGACAGACAGACAGACAGACAGACAGACAGACATGACGAATCTATAAGGGTTCCGTTTTTTGCCATTTAGGCTACGGAACCCTAAAAAAGGGTCAAATATACAACGTGTTACAAAAGAAACTTAATGCCGAATAAGGTAATCAAACTGAACAACTTTTCCTATGGGACGAACTCTGAAATCGCGAAAAAAATCAGCATCATACATTTTGATATTTTCGTTATTATTTTTTGAATGGAACAGCAGATTATTTTCGCGATTTTGGAGTTGGGTCTCATAGTAAACGTTGTTCAGTTCGATGTCCCTGACTACCATATTCGGCATTGGGGTTTTTATCGTAACACGTTATACTTTGTACATTTGTTTAACTTTATATTTTAAAAGTTATAATAAAACAACTCGAATCAGACAGTATGATTATGAACAAAAAAATCCAAACGAATAATGTGTTTCTATCTTATTGGCGGCTATGAATTTAGCCGCTATGGGCGTAGCCGTGCCCAACCACTTGTCTCTCCCCCCCCACTTAAATCAAAATCGTGTACTGCCTATCGTCTCGCGCGATATTCCGAGCCGCCAATAAGATTGTAAAGCATTATTGATTAAACTACCTATTAGGTAGTCGGAAAAGTTCACGGCTTTTTGTAGCAGCACATCAAGTTATACAAAACTATCAAAAACCTCCAATGAATTTTGAATCTAATACTGCTTGCTTTTAAGTTTAAAATTGATTGAGAAAATTTGACACTTTGTGGAAGCCCAGCGTGCTGTCTACTGTACTAAAAATAATAATACCACAGCGAGGAACATCTTTATCGTCAATATTATACTGCCCGGCACGTAACTTGGCAAGATAAAAACGAGACAAAAAATGGGCAGTATCCACAAACACTAAACTCGGCGCATCTTTTGTCTCATCTTTCTCTTGACAACTTATATGCCGGCATCTGTACCAGACCTGAATATTCGTGCTGAACCATTTGCAGTAGTATTAGACAAAGCATCTTCTTCGTTAACATTTCAAATCTTTCTTCCCTTATTGAAAAAAAAATGGAAAACGATTCTGATAATAATTATTAATAAAATGGTAAAGCAAGCCAACTTTAAATGTTTCAATTTTACCGCTATTACCAGAAAGTCAGCTGTTAAACAATATATTACATTCCCGCCTAAGTTTAGTATTGCCAGAAATATAACACGCAAAATTCATGCTTTAAAAAGGCCGCGAACTTTTCAGACTATCTATTATTTTTCTGTTAATTTAAAAAATAAAAAAGTTATTATACAAGCTATGTAGCGAGCATTATTCTTTTATAGTTATTTGTATAAAATTTCATTAATTGACCTTTATAAGAATACAGTATAAAGTACTAACCTTGCTTTGACAGTGTCTTTATAAGACTTCCTAGACTTGACTGATTCCTCAGTAGCTACTTTTTTGGGTGGAGATTCTAAAGAATGAGTTTCGTCCTAAAATTAACGTAATTATTAATAATAGTAATATTTTCTTTACTTATTTCACTAAGACAAAATAAAGGAAAAGTTGTATGCTTTTTGATTTTTGAAGTGAAAACTTCTTTAGCGGCGTTGTACGCTTTTTTTAATCTGTGATTCATAATCTGCTGTACTTTTTCACTTATTAGTCTGTGGTATCTGTCAACCAAATGTCAGCTCAATGCCAAATCAGAAGTCATACTGACATTTCGTTTTCTTAATTTCGAAAAAAGGGAAATAATTATGGTTTATGCAGCCACGCTTTTACATTTCATAGTGACTTTTCTACACTTTGAAAATTTAATATGGATAACGGAATGTTTTTCAATGACTTGTTGTTTCGGTAGGTAGTGTTGCCATATCAAAAAATATTCATAATTAAGTATTATTTACACGCACTTATTTTAATAAGACAGAACTTGATTAAAGTAGCAAATATTATTAGTTTTATTTAAAGACCATATTTAATCTTTTACAAATTAAGCATTTTTTCTATGGCTTTTCATTAAAATTGTATGTATGTATTAGAATATTTTTATATAATGCACTAGCGGCCGCCCGCGACTTCGTCAGCGTAGAAAGTTTTATGCTATCCCTCGGGAACAATACTTTTTTCGAGATGAAAGATACCCTATGTCCTTCTCGGTACCACTGGCAACGTGTATGTAAAATTTCATGATGATCCGTTCAGAAGTTAAGACGTGAAGGCGTAACAAACAAACAAACAAATAAACAAACAAACGGACTTTCGCATTTATAATATTAGTAAGGATTACTTTTTATAGTTTTTAATGTCTTCTATTTACTTACAATGGCATGAGAATCAGTGGTGGTAGTGTCTTCTCTTTCTTTCACAGCGGCCGTGGGTTCTTCTCTGTTTATCACAGTGTCCCTTTCTTCGAATCCCGGCTCAACAGTCGCAGCAGGTGGCGAGGGAGTTGAGCCAGACTCGGATGCAGTAGGGATTGTGAACCTTAAGTGCCTGTAATAGAGCTTTGATTGTTAAAAGTCTTGTTAAAAGTTTTAACGAGAGATTTTATGTGAACAACCTTAAAGTTTATTTTAATGAAAATAGCCCTAAAGCTTTGGTTTTCTATGAGAGTGGTACCGTCATAAAGCGGCCGTAATATAGTGGTGAATGACGTCACTAGAACGTTGCACTTTAGTTTGTTCTCAGACAACAAATGAAAGTGCACCTTTATGTCATGAGATAAGGTTGATCCTGTTAAATGATTAGGTATTTTGGTAGGTTTTAATGCTCAGGGGCCATACTGGCTAACGAAGCTAACTTCGAAAAGTCTGCTGGGCTTCAAATTAATACATAAATTGAGCCCCAGTCGTGCCAAAGTGGCGAACCCCAATTCATGATGTCACACGAACTTTGATATCTTCCAAATAACTTCGGCAAATAGTATAATATGAAATTGCTTACTTCGATTTATGTTTTAAGTCGAAGCTCGGCAGACTCGCCGAAGTTCGAAAAGTTAGCCGATAGGGCCCCAGATCATTTTGGGGCTGACTATACTACCAGGGGGCCATTCGTACTAATTCTGAACGATAAAACCAAAGCTGTTACGTTGTCATTTCGGTTAGAGTAACCTAAAAATCTTTGGTTTTCCTGTAAATTTATCATTTAAATTGTCAAAAATTAGCATTCTAAGCTACGTAGACATAGCTTTCAACAATTTCAACAAAACTAAAGCGAATATTTTTCTGTATACGAAACTGAAAAGGTAACGATTTAGTTTTGGTTTGATTGTTGAAAATTAGCGCAATTAGGCCCCAGGGCTCTGTCACTCCGCGCGCGAGTATGAAGCGCTCGGCGTCCTCTGAGAGGATAAATTTCATAGGTCAGAAAAGATAAGACCTACGCCATAGACAGAGAGGCAACTACTAGGTGAATGTTTTGAAGCGAAGAGAGCGCTGTGCGACCCGAATTGCACTTTATTGTGTCGGAGCAAGAGTCGCTATTTATTTAAACGATTTTGCGGAGTGCAACTTCTGTACGTTAGTACTATTATCTATTCTGTGATAGTACTGACTTGTGGATAGAGGAGCTCGGTGGCGCAGTGGTTTAGCGCCTGGCCCAGCGATTGCGTAAGTTAAGCAACGTTCGCAAGGGTCGGTCATGGGATGGGTGACCAAAAATTTACTATCGCGAACTCCTCCGTGCTTCGGAAGGCACGTTAAGCCGTTGGTCCCGGCTGCATTTGCAGTCGTTAATACCCACCAATCCGCATTGGGCCCGCGTGGTGGGTTATGGCCCGTCCTCTTTATCCACCCATAAGGAAGGCCTGTGCCCCAGTTGTTGGGCCTGTTTTAAAAAGATGGTTTTAGATAGACTTTCTGCTACAACGTAAAGATAAGAATTCGTATTGTTTTTATATAGGTACCTTTGTTACCGCTGTCTATAAGTAACTAAAAAAAAAACAAAAAAAAAACTTCTCGATGTAATTTGCTCCATAACTTGTGTAGTAGATTTAACATACCTACTTATTTGAATTACTTACTTTAATGATAATGTATGTCATTTTCAATGCGTATATGTATGTATACACTTGTGGTAAACAGTGTTGGTGTCAAATTTATTTATTTCATAGTTCAAACTACTTTAAATTACCTTTTAATTTGTCACTGTTTGTTTACTCAAATAAATGGAAAAAAAATAAGGAAGGCCTGTGCCCCAGCAGTGGGGACATCAAAAATGGCTGATGGACATGGACTGACTTGTCGCTGAAGTGCGTGTGGTCGCTGGCCGTGTCCAGCACGTCGTCGTCGCTGTCCAGGTAGCGCGAGTCCGCCGGCGACGCCGCCTCTCCGTCCATCTCGCCTCTACGTATCTGGAATATACACGGTTAATTTGCTTGCTTTATATGACAAAAAATATAAATGTATTGATCTTTTCAATCTTAGTAAAAGCGCACTAAAAAAGGAATTACACAAAAGTAATTTAAATGACTAGTAGCCGCCCACGACATGATACACTTATAATTATAATATATATAAAACAAAAAAAACGTCTTACTAAAATAAATTTATTACTTACCTGCATTTATTTTAGATAAATTTAAGATTAATATTTTTTGTAATCTCATACATAGATTTATATTTAACTCACAGAATAAATTTCTTGTTGTTATTATTTTTAAGGAAAAAATTGTATTACATCTCATTATGTTTATTTAGCTATACATATTTTGTTATTTAGTTTTTTTTTGCGGGTACTTCCTATATTTTGTTTAAGCCTCATAAAATGTTATGAAACTCTGTAATTGGCTTAAGAGTTAAAATATCATAAGTTATATAAGATACGTTTATAAAAAAAGCTGTTGTTTCTGAATAAATACTTAAATACTTAAATTTTTAAGTAGGTATATCTAAAAATGAAATTAGTGTATCTCTTCCCTATTCCAATCGAGTGTGTACAGTTAAAAGTTTCAATATTTAATAATTGGTCAAGATATTGAGGTTTGCTTATGTCTCAAAATTTTACTGATTTCTGGTTTAGAACTCAATTATAGAATTACACGCGCGTAATCAAAAGAGACCTTAGAATAATAACACTTAGAAACCGTGTCCTTGTATGCAAAGTGAGGCAACTAATACCAAGCCAGAATGGCTTAGTATTCAGATTTATATCCTTCATACGTTACATAATCGTAATTAAAACCCAATATTATAGTAACTAATCTAATAAATAAAGGAAAATTGAAACTGTTTTGTACTTATTCGGTATGATTAGGTAATAATGGAGAATAAAAATCTGAAAACGGGGCCATTTTGGCTGTTTTAGTTGCCTCACTTTTGACAGTACGCTTTGTAAAGAACTATCGTTCTAGGTGTTATTATTCTAAGAAAGAGACTAATATCTTGTTGTTGTTTGTTTACCTGCGCAAATAATGAAAAGAATAAATCTACGCACGTGTCTTGCTATTTTTGTGAGTTTGCCGATTAATCATGTTTTTTTTCCGATATTTCCAAACTATTAATTTTTAACTTTTAACTGCACGTTCATATCCTGAAACGTGGTCTGATATCCCCATTTCATTTTTAGACATACTTAAAAAATACCGACCAAGTGCGAGTCGGACTCGCACACAAAGGGTTCCGTACAAAAAACGGCAAAAAACCACGTTTGTTGTATGGGAGCCTTTCTTAAATATTTATATAATTCTGTTTTTAGTATTTGTTGTTTTAGTGGCAACAAAATTACATAATCTGTGAAAATATCAACTCTCTAGCTATCACGGTTCATGAAATACAGCTTGGTGACAAACAGACAGCGGAGTCTTAGTAATAGGGTCTCGTTTTTAGCCTTTGGGTACGGACGGAACCCTAATTAACGGTGTATTTGACATTTAAAAAACAAATGAAGTCAGTTTCAATACATTTTATCAGGTAAACAAGATTTTCACGTATTTTTAATGCAATGTGATTAATATGTCGTCATTGTTTTATATTTTAATTTATCATCATCATATCAGCCGCACGACACCCACTGCTGGGTATAGGCCAATAATCTCCACGACGATCGGTCCTGCATGTTTTAATTAAATTATCTTTGTTTACTATGCTTATATTTTACTATGAAGAAAAAGGTTTACATCAACTTTTCATCAGCATTAAAATTAATTGATGACTCTGAATCTGAATGCGGTTGTGAATGTTCTAATTATTCTGTGGCTGTAAGGGATTTGCCACACTGAATGCGTTCTGCGGGCTGCGGTCCGGTCAACCCATCCATTGCGATCACCCTATGTATATGTATGGTTGACCGGATCCCAGAACGCAAATCCTTTAATGCACGATCGGCAACTCACGTGCTTTATCACATTACAGAAAAATTCGCGTGCGCGCATATCGCCCCTGCACGAATTATGTGACCGCTCCGCGGCGTGCAAGCGATTTTAACCTTAGAAGTGGTAAAGCGGAACTGTTATCGATAGTATTAATTATTCTGCAGCTGTGAATGTACTAATTAATCTGCGTTTTTAAATGTACTAATTGTTTTAACCGCCTCTGTGGTCTAGTGGTACGCCCACCCGTGTATCCTGGGTTCGTTTCCCATGGGAGGTACAATTTGTACTCGGTTTGGTTGGTGGTAGGGCTTATTTCAAGACCGCATGACTAGCTATCACCATCTTACCTAAGTCTAACGCCATAGCAACAATTTAAAAATTTTACAGGTAAGATAGCCAGTTCTTCAGTGATGAGGATTCCGGGTGTAGTGCGCTTCCACCTTCGGCCTTATCGTCACTTAACATCAGGTAAGCTGGGGCCGTACCGGCTAACGCATCGAACTTCGAAAAGTCTGTCGGGTTTCAAATTAAAACAGATAAATCGAGCCCCAATTAGGCCAAAATGGCGAACCCTAATTCATGAGGTAACACAAACATTAATATCTTCCAAATAACTTCAACAACTAATACAATAAGTAATTCCTTACTTTGATTTATCTGTTTTAATTTGAAACTCGGCAAATTTTCCGATGCTCGATTCGTTAGCCGGTACGGCCCCAGAAATGCTAAGTATGATCTCGTTGTCCATAAAAAAATAACACAATACCTTCAGAATACTATGTGGAGTGCCAGCGCCCGATCGCTCAACATACAACTTGCATTCCGGACTCTGAACTTCAGGCATGTCCAGTAAAATAGATATCTGTTTGCTGAGATTATCGTTGACTTTCGCCGCGCTACCGAATTTAGGCGTTTTAGGTGTCGCGTTAAGGTCCAATTTAGCTCGTTTAGGCGGCGTAGACTCGGCATTCTGGTCAGTTAGTACGCTGAAATAAAAATATGTTTTAAGGGTTGCTTTGAGATATTTTTTTTTTGCACTCTTCGGTGGTACTTTTTATCGCTTAAGTTTTTTTTTGCTAAAAATGGCTTTTTACGCGCTCTTTAGGGTCCGTAATAGAAAAACATGGTGTGGGAAGTAGCATATTTTTTATATATAAAACGTAAGGTTGTAGCCACAAAAAAACACATGACAAGCTAGTTCCTCTAGATAGTAAAAAAAATCACCAAAAGCGTTTGCGTAGGCTCATATTTTTGGCATAAATAATAGCGGAAACATATTGGATTCTACATCAAAATACACTAAAAAGTACTGTGAAGTTGCTAAAATTACTTTTATTCAAGAAAGATAATTGTGATAATGATGAAAAAAAACCCGGCCAAGTGCGAGTCGGACTCGCGTACGTAGGGTTCCGTACCAAAAAACGGCAAAAAAAAAAAAAAACACGTTTATTGTATGGGATCCCCCTTAAATATTTATTTTATTCTGTTTTTAGTATTTGTTGTTATAGCGGCAACAGAAATACATCATCTGTGAAAATTTTAACTGTCTAACTATCATGGTTCATGAGATACCGCCTGGTGACTGACAGACAGACAGACAGCGGAGTCATAGTAATAGGGTCCCGTTTTTACCCTTTGGATACGGAACCCTAAAAGACAACGAAAAATATCGAAAAAGTGCAGAAATGAGGTTATTTTCCTTACTCTTTAAGTAAATTCCAGCATGACCAAGCTTTAAGGACACATGGCCGCAACACAATACTGTGCCTTCTTTATGTGCTATACCAATAACAGAATGCATTAAATGGTTTCTTTCTTACCTCCTAATTCTATTCAACTTGGGCGTGCATATGAACGGTGTCTCTTCCACGTTGAGCGCGCGCTTGAGGCCTCTCCTCATTTTAGGTTTGTTTATCCAGGTTTCGCTTGCGTTCTCTATGGTGTCCTTAAACATATTGACCGATTCAATCATAATTTCAAACGTGGTTTGACTTTTAGGCCCGTCTTGAAATCATACTTGAGATGCTGTTTCTATAAAAAGAGCATCTCAAACATGATCTCAAGAAAGCTCTCTATGTTGAGAGCGGAGCGGTTTATACAGTGTGTTTTTTTTAACATTGATCAAATTTTGTAGTATGGCTTAGACCATCAAACTGAACAACTTCGTCTATGGGACCAACTTAATCAGATCAAAAAATATTCAGCTGTTCCATAGAAAACATAAATATCTACTTGACCAAAATGTATGGAACAGATGATTATTTTTTTGATCTGATTAAGTTGGTCCCTTAGACGAAGTTTGATGGTCTAAGCCACACCACAAAATTTGATCACTGTTCAAAAAAACACACTATAACGGGCCTTACATACTCATACATGATTAATGGGTGAATTTCTGAGCTCAAATAATGATCACACTGATCAGATCAGCATTCTAAGAGATATCAGACCAGTTGGATGTGTATAGCGATCTGAATCTCCTGCATTCAGTCCCAGGATGGCCGTCATCAGATCACAGCTAGGTCAATCCTTGGCGGAGAACCAAGGCTTCAAAGTTACCTAGTTTGTACGAAAATCGACTGGTGTTAATAGAATTATGTGACCGCCACTGCATAAGCAACTTTACGATGGCTTTCATAAAACGCTATCTATCGAGATTTTTTAAACTATTTTTTTTTCTTTTTTGGTCTCGAAAAATCACCCATTGTGTTTGAACGAAGGTTAAAATGGGTCCTTACCTGTATGAAGGACGAACGGTATGTGAACATGTTTTTTGGTGATCTCGCTTTCACAAACACCGACATAGGTTTGGGTGCGACCACTGAAATAAATGACATCTTGAATAACTAATATCTTACTTTGTATATTTATAAGATCAACCAAAAAAGACCCTTTTGCTATGAATGTGTTAGCGTTCACATACAAATTGTTTTAGTGTGCGTCTGCATCTGCATGCAGGGCTGGAAAACCTGGTTAAAATTCGCAACCAGGCTTCGCGCAGCTTCATACATTTTGAAAAGAGCGTTTTTATCTCGATTCTGCTCGTCGAAACTTGTATTATTTCTGGTTAAGCTCGTAGACCGTTTTGGTTTTGATTCCGTTTCAAAACCTGGTTAATACCGAAATTATTTTGTTCGCTGCGCCCACCCGATGCAAAGCAACAAAACGAAAGAGCAGGGATGGAAACCGGTTTCTAATTAACCAGGTTAATTTCGATCTCGAACAGGTTTTTTCGTAATTGTTGAACCGATTCGCGAGCGATATTGCTTCTGGGATAAACCTGGGATAAATCCCACCCGCAGATAAAAAGAGACAAAATATATCGCTGCACTATTCACGCGCGTCGTGGAATTAACCAGGTTAATCCCAGAAGCTATATCGCTCGCGAATCGGTTCCGCTCCGAGTGAACACTTACGAAAAAACCTGTTTGAGATCGAAATTAACCTGGTTAATTAGAAACCGGTTTCCAGCCGTGTCTGCATGCTCTCGTATAACGCACACTAAATCATTGTGTACGTGCACGCCTAACAACATTCATAGCAAACGGGTCTTCGTGAGATAGAACAACCGCACTACATAATTACTTATGCATTTTTTTCTAAACTTTATTCGATTGGCAAAACTTACTTTTTCTCATATTATTACATAAGTACTTTGTTTTTGTTAGAGAGACCGAAGATTTTGTCTTTATAGCAAATTTTATAGTACTAAGTTTCTTTTTTCATCGTTAATGTTATAAAATCGCAAACAAGTGAAGTAGTAGTGATGTAGATGCTTTGTAGACATCACCATCAACTCTCACTTTCTAAAACATCATCTAAAATATTTATAGAGCCTATAAGATGTATAATTATTATTCTGCCCTGACTACAGCGAACTAAAATCTACAGAAGTGTGATTGCAAAAAAATATGGCTGGGGTCAAAGGGGTATTAAGAGGGACCCGCTCCTTCTAAAACTACAAAAGATACATAATAATATTTTGTTGTTTCCAATTTTAAAGAAAAAAGACAATTTTATAAGAAATGACGTCCTGTGTAGTCAAAAGTGAAAAAGACGCAAAGAAGGCAAAAAGTTGGAGGGATAACAAACCATAAGTATTAAATATTTTTTCGTTTAAGTATAATGTCTATGAGATAGATTATGGTTGCTATTATTATGTTCAGTTGCTTTGTGCTGCATAACTATTGCCAGCATTTTTAGCTCCGCCCACTTGGTTGTCATTTTAGTGTGGTGCTATTTTTTGAGCGGAATGCTTGTTCCATAGATTTTATTTCGCTGCCTGACCATGATGCTACTTACCATGCGGCTCTATGTCCTTCTCACAGAGTGCAAAATCGCGTACTGCGTGAGTAACTTGCGGTAGCGATGCACACGCTATTTCCACTAGGGTATCTCTAGCACTCTCCCTTTCTAACACTTCGGCTAGTGACTCTATGGAGCCTGACGGGTCTTTGGCTCTGGTTTTACTATGACGCAATTTACTGTTATACTGTTCAGCTTCTATGTATCTGAAATAAATTGATAGTGTAGAAACATAAATAAAGTGTAACTTATGTTTTCATATAAAATAAATCTTTTGGAAGTAAAATAAACATGGTATGATAATGATTAGTGACAAATCTTTTTAAAATAAAATCTTGTATAATTAGAGGATTTAAAAAACCGTAATATCGGCAATTAAGACACTGTATACAATAGTTACACATATATACAACTCTTTTCAAGACATAAATACATTTTGGTATTTTCCTATTCTCTGTTTTTTGACTTCTTTAATAGAAAATGATCAAATAACCTATTTAAAAAATCTGTGGACTTAAAAACATCTTAGAAGTACCTGGCTTGCTGCAAATAGTACATGACGAGAATGTCCGAGGTTTGCGGCTCGTTGCAGTTCTGTAAGTACTTTATGAACACTTCTTCTTCCAGAGGTAAAAGCGATACTTGCAATATCTTCGACAGCTGTCCGGAATTGCGGCAGCCTTTACATAGAAATTAATGGATGAAATTTAGCAATAAATAAATAAATAAATACTTGGACAGTTTCTTCATTGTTTGCATGCATTAAAATATTTACTCTATATTTTTTAACAAAACGGTTGCTTATGTTAGCGTTATTAAAAGCGATTGAGAACCAAATTGAAAATAATTATAGCTTCCAAAAATGTAATATCCTATTTAGAATGGAAAGAATACCGCATATTCCCACGTATAATCATTAAAAAATAATATCTGCCTAATGGACCATTTTTAGGGTTCCGCACCAAAATGGTAAAAAAGGAACCCTTATGGTGTGACCCAATCTGTCTGTCTGTCACAACTGGATATCTCGAGAACTACTAGTGGCATTAACTTGAAATTTGGAATAGTTTAAGATGACATTTGCCCAACTATTTTGCAAATAAGAAATAAATAAAAAAGTAAAAATGTTTTTTACAACAGGGACTGAAAAAGGGTCTTAAAAATTTGAAGTGGGGCTACTAGGGCATGTGGGGTATCATATGAAAGAGCGCCATTTGCAGATTTTCAATCATTTTTTCTTTTTGTTTTAGGCCGCATAGTTTTCGACTTATGATGAAAAATGTAAAAAAAATTACCGTTCCCCCCTTATCTCCGAAATTTGCAAAGAGAAAAATCTGAAATAATTCTATGTGATAGCAGTTTATGTAAAGATTACAGGAAAAATAAAACGATGTCTCAATATAGCATACTTTTTTTAGAAACTATCAAATTTCTAAAAAAGTTAACATTAGTTCCACTATCGGTCAAGAGATAGCGCTGACCTAAAATCGCAATACTAATTTTATTATTCCACTCTGCAGTGTGGTTTGATGGTGCAATTATGATGGTACGGAACCCTCGGTGCGCGAGTCCGACTCGCTCTTGACCGGTATTATTTATTTGAGTTCTAACCCAATGCAAGTAAGTACATAATAGAAGAAAGTAGAGTCTACTTTGTCTACTTAGTAGACATTTTAAAACTCAAACTGATTTTTTACAAAAGATTTTTAAACACATGTTTAACTTAGACACTGTTTAAATGTGATACTGTCTCTTTCAAACAATATTGTCAAAAAAGTTACACCATCACATTCAAACAGAGACTAAGTTAAACTGGTTTTTAAAAACATCGAAAATCTTTGCATCTAGCAATCTGTACAACTGAGCTTTTGTTTCAGCTAAGGTGTTTGACAAATCATCAAATGACAATCAATAACTTACTCATTAGAATTCTAGAGTTAAGGCATTCAAATTTTTATATTAAGATAATTTATTTAATAGAAAAAATACTAGAAAAAATCGACTCACCCATAGAAATTGAAATTGTACGGGTGAGAATTACAATTTCTATAAAAAAAAAAATTCTAGATTTAAGGCATTCTCATAATCTATATAGCTATTTCATCTTAATCGATTGTCTGGAATCCGTTAAGGTGTTGCATTCGAATGTTGAAGGTAATTCTTCACATTGATGAGATAACGCTGGCTTACAGCGAAAAAGTGAAAAGTACTAGAAAATTTCGCCACTCCCACGAGCGACTCGGTAGCATAATTGGTCAGTGCATTGGGCCGAAATCCCAATCTGTTAAGTGCGGGTTCGAATTCCGTCTGAGCTGCTACGGGTGAGTCGATTTTTTTCTAGTATTTTTTCTATTAAATTAATTATCTTAATTACTTATTAGAGTTCGAACAATAACCAACCTTTGAAGAAGTAGTTCAGCACTTGCATCTTATCCTCCAAACTTCCAGCATTCTGCACGCACATCCTGATGACATCCAAAGCTTCGAACACCAATCCCCTCGCAAGGTACAGACTACAGCAAGACTGCCAGTCTTCCAACTTGTCGTGATCATTCACTTTGTTAAACGAATTGTCGTCTTTAATCTGTATCGGAGCTGGTTTCCTCACGTGAAGGTATTGGAGTGCAGCTTGGGTTTTCTTTTGGGCTAATAATGAGGATAACACGACGTTGTGTTGCCATTCGGAAAGGGTGTTGCCAGTGAGGCATTGCAGTTGGTCTAGGGCGAACTGTAACGGAAGGTGATTCAACGAAATATTTTAACTGCTGATTTCAATAACTTATTCTCAATAAGAGATAGGCTTACTAAAAATTTGTCACCTAGATATATCTGTTAAATAACAGGAAATAACAACAGTTGCCTAATATAATAACAGGTCCATAGTAGGCCTATCTCTTACTGAAGATTGTTTATTGGAATCGGTCGTAAGCTTGTAGTGAGGTTGACGTCAGAAGTACTTGAATGCTTTTGTACTATATAGTGTCAAATATAGTGTTACTATAGTAGTAACTTTGAATGAGACTTGTTAGTGTGACAAAGTACTGAGGTGTAAAGCTACTTCCGTTCAGAGATTTTTGCAGTTTGCATAAGAAAATTTGTCAGAAACATTATTTCTTTTCGACGAACACAATGTACGAAATATTATAGTGGCGTATCTACACATACATACAATATAAAGCTTTTGGTTTTAACAAATTATGTGACTGCCAAAAATTCGTATTAGTTTGAAAAGAAAAATTGCTTATTCAAGAGCGGTACTTATTTATAAATAAAAAAAAAACTGCACATAATTCTGTGATCACATTAAAATAGTTCTTACGTCGAAGTCCCTATGGTCGAGATGCCAGAACGCTTGCGTAGCTTTGATAGCTGTGTTGCTGAGCCCAAACATTGTGGGGAATTGCATCAGCCGCCGAATCACCGCTTCATATCTACAGGGAAATATTGACTTCTAAAAGAATTATATGAAATTAGAAATAAAACACTTTTTACGGATTACAGTGCGTTTATTATGATGTTATTTTAGGGTTATTTCGTTTTTATTTGTTGGTTTTTGGCTTTATGGGTTTGTTTGTTATGAAATTACCTGCTCGGAACTTTATAATAGTACTGTCGTATATGGACACATATTATATATAAAGCGTGCACCAATGTAATTGAGTAGTAATAAAGTACACACAACTTAAACGGTCGTTTCACTGGGCGTCTCCCTCTCGATATGGCGACCCTGCCGGCCAAGACAACAATGTAAACGCGTGTGGTGCGCAAGCGCTCGGCGCGCTGCGCCGCGGCCGCTGTGGTTGGCGATGTGAGCCACCACATAATAATAAATTGATAAAGACATTTTGAATTTTAAAGTGAACTAATGTAAATAAAAGTTAAAATTATAAAATCTCTACGCCGATGACTAAGTGATTTACGTAAATTAAGTTATAAATTATGAAGACAGAAGAAAACAATTTAAGTAACGAGAGAGCCCAATGCTTAAAACTTCGAGGATTTAAATGAATGCAGCTGGGAGACGTTCGAGTCGTGGAAACGAAGACCCTAGTGACCATTTTGTGACGAAAATAAAGAAAAGTATCGGGTGCCTGCGTGAGTACATCGGTGAAAGACAAAATTAGAAGTGATGAATTGTTTTTTTTTCCTCAGTGTGCTAAAATAAATTCAACTTTTAATTGTTATTTCATAATATTTATATACGTAAGAAATATTTTTCAATTTCTAAGATATAGATTGCAATTGGCTCATAAACAAGCCCGTGACAACTTACTAATCAGTAAACAAAAAATGAAAAATCAATACGATAAAAATGTCCGCTTGCAAGCTTACAAACAAGGTGATCAAAGACTTATAAAAAATGAAACATCAGACAAAATGGAAAATATTTATCTAGGTCCCTATGAAATAATAGAAGATTTAGGACCTAATCTAAAAGTTTTGAAAAATAATAAACCATATATAGTGCATAAAAACAACACCAAACTTTTTAAATAAATAACTTTGAAACGTGCTTAAAGATATAATAAATATGTTAGTAACTTTAAGTAAGTAGTTAAAATATGTTTGTTCAAGATAATGTTTCGTAAATGATTTGCTTTTTTTTTGTTATATAGGTAGAGTATCTTTTAACAAAATATAAGATTTAGTTTTAAGAAAAACCTGTAATTTAAAAAAAAAATTAATTCTAGCATTTATTTAATTTGTAAAACAGGTACCTGTTGTTAGGAAAAATGCACATTTATTGTTTAATTTTTTTTGTTACCCATAGATTGAACTTTTTTTTCTGTTTTTTTTATAACCCTGGTGGTGTCGTATATGGACACATATTATATATAAACCGCCTTACTAATAAAGAACTGCAACCCACCCGTTTTACAAGTGTGTAACTATGACAGTGATAGATGAGTTATAGATCGCGTATACAGTCGGTTACTAATAAAGACTTTTATTGTATTGGGTAGTTACACAAAGGTTAATACGAATATCACTTGCAACACTGGTGCTCACGTTCTAAAACAACATTATCTTTAATTATTTTCTAGTGAAATATAAATAAATAAATAATTTAAATCTTATATTGAGGCATATTTGGTTAAAATCTTTAAATTGTAATGGGTTTTTAATTTTTTGGTTTTAATTTACTTATTTTTTTCGTGAACTGTCTATCGTGTTTTTAAACGATCACAGGAAATGTCATACGTTGCCATGACAATAATAAACAAACAAATATTTTCAAATGTTCAAAATGTAAATACATAACATTTTAAGCGTTTCTTTTATTATTTTCGGTTGTTTTGTGTTTTTCTCAGTAATAGCCAAGATTTGCAAGCTTTGGAATACCCACCTCATTTTCACAGTTTGTGATTTACGCTCACGAGTTGCATAATAATGTCATCCCAATGGAATCAACGCTGGAGAGATGTAATTCTTGCCAATTTTATAAATAATGTTTATTATTTATAATTATTAACTTGTACTCGAAACAATCTAACAAGCACCAGATCATACCTAAGTCAAGATCATGGAAATAAGATCGAGGAATCGAGCACATGAAGGAAACTTATATACCTACCTACCTACCCTATCGCAAAGATTTCAATCTTTGCGCTATCCTAACCTGAAGGAAGCTGCATCGATTAAAAACTTAAGAACAACGAAGAACTATTTTCTTTTAAAGGTTATGTATGTCTATAAAATAAAATATATCGAGTGAAAAACTAGTGCATTTTTATTCAATATTAGATAATTATGATCTAGCATTGCAACGGTTGGTTTGTTAATAATCTTATTAAAATGATAATGGGATTATAGAATCAATCTATTTTGCTTAATTTATAAAAAGGAACTTTGACAGGACTTCAGTAATGTACGGTTTCTTATATAAATTGTAGGCTGATTGACCAGTTTCATTGCTTTGTATGCTAGTAAAGACTTCTCATATCGAATTGTTCTAGAAACAACATCGAAATAATGATAAAACTTTATTTTTATCCATTTTACGTATTTACACATCAGTTAAACTAGGTCCCGTGAGTGTATAGTGACAGTTTAAGTTTCCATAGTAATTACCCACTCGTTACTACAGGCGTATGTCACGGAACTGTCAAAATTTGTTTATTAGTCAAGATTTCGCTGTATCACCCGTACACAACGCGGGTAAATGTTTATTAGTAAGGCAGAAAGCGTGCACCAATGTAATTGAGTAGTAATAAAGTACACACAACTTAAACGGTCGTTTCACTGGGCGTCTCCCTCTCGATAGTACATTATGATACAAGTTAGCTCAGGTTACTTATTGCACACAAGGCTGTGGGTTGCAGCCCGAGCCGCAGGCGAGGGCGTAACTCAGCCGAGTGTGCAATAAGTAAGAGCTCACGAGTTTCATACGACGTTTTTCAACACATTTGCGAGGAAAAAACAAAGTAATTTACCACACAGCAACAAATACAACAAAATGATAATCATGATGAGAAAAGGCGCGCAGGTTTTTTTTTGTTTTTTTCACACGCCCAATGCAAGAATATTTTACGAACAAAGGGGTTAGAGAGCATACAGCCTACTTCAAAATTATAAATTTAAGTGATAAAATGCTAATATTTTAATATTTTTAACAAAATATTGTAAATAAGAAATAATTTGATAATAATAAATATTTGTTTGACTTAATTAAGGACCTACACATTTATTTATTCCAAAAACGCAAATGAATTTTCAGCGGCATAAAACCTCTTTGTTGTTACTAAAAAAATAACTGTATTACCCGGTTAAATTGAAAATGCTCTATTTACTCGCATAGAACTTGCAGTAAGGTACCTATTTAACTTTGTAGGGATAATTCTATAACCAACTAGTGTTTTATATATTATTGCACGCGTTTGTTATAGTTCGGTTTATGGCCCTAAAAGCGATGTATTAGGGCTCACTTTACGAGCAAGTGTGTTGAAAAAAAATAAAGAGTTCCGAGCGGGTAATTTCATAAAAATATGAGCAGCCTTTTGCTTTAGTTGTCACCTAGAAAGGTGTCGAAACGTCGGGAAACCCAAAAAAACCAACAAATCAAAACTAAATAATTCCAAAATAACATCTGAATTAACGAATATACGCGCTGTAATCCGTAAAATGTTTTATTTCTAATGAACTGTACGCGCGGAAGCCTTAGCGCTATCGCACACAGGCAACTTAGGCCCGTATTTATAAACCGCTCTCAACGTTGAGAGCCATCTTGAGCTTATACTTGAGATGCTGTTCTTAGTAATAGATAATACTTAAGTACATGTTTGAGTTCGTGGTATCAACTGAGAGCACTCATATTAATAAACAAAACTCTGCACTTGAGATCGCTCTTGAGATAATGATTGAGAGCGTGTTCGCCAAGTGCTGCAAAACCGTGACTTGAGAGCGTGCGCGCGCGGGATAGTTATTTTATTTTGAACTGCTACGTATGTTTTTGTACCTATGTACGTGGATAAAATTATATAGTTTCAAAATCTAATAAACGGAGTTAATTATCATGTTGATATTGATAACGATATTACATAAATTACGAAATGTATTAGTCATAATAACAATTACAATATCCCGCCAATTTTTTCCGTTTCTTTAATCATGAAACAGAAAAGGCAAAGGCACATTTGCATTATACAGCCACGAAATACATAATCCAAGACTTCAGTCTTCTTGAACTGACGTAGTAATATAAAGTGATATTTTATTTGTGTGTAAATAAAGTAATATAAATAAATATCTAATTTTACCACTTGTCTAAAATGTTTTGCACTAATTTATGAGAGTGTACAATTTATAAAACTATTACTTTTTGTAATTTGAGCTAACTATTCTACACAGCTTAAACGAAACGTTAATCATTCAATCTTAATTCAAAAGTGTCATTTTACTGTATAAAAACCACCGTGAACTTAAGATTCTGCTCTTAAGATTGATCTTAAGAGCTGAGATCGATCTCATTTGATACGCTCTTGATATCTGACTATTAATTAATATCCAACTTAAGATGCTGCTCACATCTTGAGAGCGTATCAGCTGAGATCGATCTTGAGATCGGTATTGAGAGCGGTTTATAAATACGGGCCTTAGTCTCCCAGCAACTGTTTTGTATCTCACATCAAGTCCACGGGTTTATATGGAAGCGCGCACACGAAGCGACACGGTCGTCTTTTCATACAAATCACGTGAGAGACAAAAAAGTTGCGGAGACAAAAGTTGCCCGTGTGCGATAGCGCTTATCGCACACAGGCAACTTAGTCGCCCAGCAACTTATTTGTCTCTGTCGCTGTCTCCTTGTCGAGATTTGGAAGGTGCGCACACGGAAGCGACAGCGACGCAACTATTTCGTAAAATTTAGCCTCATTCATCAATATGGCAATCAAGTGTATATGATTTGTAATTAACTGGGCCTCGTTTTCTAGCTTGGCAGGAGGGGATCACTACGCGCTTAAAATTTAATATTAGCGTACTGCTCGCGGCTGACTCAGTCGAGCCAGCGCGCGAGGGGTGCCGTGTGTCGGGTACGACTGGCCTTAGAGAAACGAGTCACCTAGCGTGTAACGAAGTAAAAGAAGCTTTCATAAATCCTTACTATAATATTATAAATTCGAAAGTCCGTTTGTTTATTACGCCTTCACGTCTTACCTACTGAACCGATCATCATGAAATTTTACACAAACCTTGCCAGGGATACAGAGAAGGACATAGGGTACCTTTCATCCCGAAAAAAGGTATTGTTCCTGAGGGATAGCAAAAAAACTTTTTACGCAGACGAAGTCGTGGGCTCGCGGGCGGCCACTAGTGTTCGCATAAATCGCAGCTTTCCTACTATAGGGGCACATCTCAAAATGTTGTGATTTCGAGTTTTTATAATATATGGGCACAAAATGTACCACTCTACATGATGCTCTTGACAGAAGAGTCAAAGTATACTGTGGAGCCGCGAAAACTATTTGTGTCTCTTTTACATTTCCGAATGAAGCGTCTCGGTTTCGGATCTTTAAACGCGATTTCCCAACAATCATGTTTTTCAAATTGTGCCCCTATAGTATGAAAGCAGCGAAATGTCCTTCCATAACTTTTCATTAATAAGGCGGTATAGTAAAAGTGTGAGTGAGCCCACTGACTGCACTTGGTCGAGCAGCACGCTGTAGTCGAGCAGCAGGTACAGCACTAGCGCATGCTTGTGCTCGTCGCTCACGTCCGTCACTAGGTACAGTCTCAGCAGCGAGTACAGCGACGGAGGGGGGTACAGCCCGTTGCATTGACTACCGCCTTTTATCCACATCCTGGAAACAATATGGGAATGTTGTTATAAAGGTCTCTATCCACTACCGTGCCACCATGATCGTGCTAGGAACGTATCAGACACGAAAAGCAACACGATACGCTCTACTATGCCCACTGAAACGAATCGACGGCGTTCTGTGTCCGGTATGCAACACGTGTGGTGCCGGTATGCAGCATCCAAAACCGATAGGAATCCGGTTCATTTTGCTTTTATAACGGTCTTCATACGCGGTTACAACCCGTATACTCACCGGTTCGGCAACGTCGCGTGTCAGTACCGGCAAAATATTCTCGCCGACAATTGTTGACGCTCCGTGCATGGCCGGTGACGGAACGGTCTAGTGAGAATAGTGTCATACTTTTCAATACAAATAATATTTATTTGCCTGACACGTTCCTAGCACGGTCATGGTATGGTACGGTGTAGTGGGTTTAGACCTTAAACCGTTGTGTGAGTTTTAGGGAGTCATCAAATTTAAGGTGATGTTCTTTGACGCGTATTTACGATCGTGCATGTACAATTTGTTTAAACCACCTCTGTGGTCTAGTGGTTCGCCTATCCGTGTACGACACAGGGGTCCCGGGTTCGATTCCCAGGGGGGGTACAATTTGTACTCGGTTTGGTTGGTGGAAGGGTTTATTACAAGGCTAGTCCGCATGGCTAGCTACAACCATCTTACCTAAGTCTGACGTTATCGCCATAACAACAATTTAAAATTTCGCCGGAACACAACGGTTAGAAGTAAGATAGCCAGTTCCTCAGTGATGAGCATTCCGGGTGTAGAGCGCTTCCACCTTCGGCCTTATCGTCACTTAACATAAAGTGCGGTGAAGGCCAAGCACTATCCCATTGTGCATTAAAAATACCCATCAAAGAACCCCTACATACAATTATACACGGTTAATTTTCAACTATATCTAAAAATGAAATGGGGATTACAGACCACGTAAATGAACAACTTTTACGAAGGGGCCAACCACGAAATCGCGAAAAAAAAAATCTGCTGTTCCATAGAAAAGTACAACATCGACTCGACTATAATGCCCCACAGTAAAAGTTGATCATTTACGTAGTCTGAAAACCCCATTTCATTTTTAGATATACTTAAAAATTAACCGTGTATATTCTTTATTTGTTTGTAGAAGGATTTACAGTCAAATAAAAACAATAGAATAACATATAGATTTTCCAATGCCATTTACAAATCCCCAGATACAGGTTTTTTTTTTTATAATTTTTATCATGCGATCAGTCTCTCGGACTATGAGCAGATTTGTTGCTAAGAATGACGTGTAGAGCAAGGCGCTCCATCGAGAGCCCACTCATTCTTCAATTGGTCTTGGCCGAGTTTTACATATCTGGTAGTCTGCGCCTTTTCAGGCGTCTCATACAATCCGGCAATGTCAGCTGTTTTGCTAGTTCATTTGGGTGATTGTCTAGCCTATTCTTGTATTTGTCAAATATCCTCGAGATACAGGTTTATAAATTAATTGCATTATTCATAAGATTTTAGTAAGTATACATTTTTTCTTTCCAATAAAAACAAAAGATTACAATAAAGAGCAATTTCGAAAGTTGAGATTGAGACAATAATTCACAAATGCTTAATTTTGAGTTTATGTGAATAAAGATGTTTGACTTTAGTTACTTTCACACAAGAAGAAATCGTTAGAAATGAGTTTTCTTACTGAACAATTGAAGATATGCTAGAACAAAACAGGTCAATATCATCGGTCAGATTATTAAATGATTTGCTTGAAGGTAAAACAAACTCCGCTCCGTACGTCGGAAGTAATTTATTAAGAAAATTAAATTATTACAAAATCTTTAAAAAGTAACATTGTACTTACTGTTGAATTCTTTCGCCGCCAAACTCATTTTCTATCAATTGGTCGATGTAAAGAAGCGCGCAAGATTTGCTCGGCGACTCATCCACTGGTGAATTGTCCAATAACCTCTGAAGCTTGAGTCGTCTGTAACAAATGACAAACGATTGTTATCAACTAGATATAATTTTACAAAGAAACCAAAAATAAATAGTTGTAAGCAATATAATATGAGGTGAGCGCTGATTGATAAGTTTCCGAAATAATAAGTGATCAGTATAAATAATCAGTCGTGTGTGCGATGCGGATCGGTGCAGACGCATACTAAGAAATTATATAACGCGTAACGCGGCCTAATGCCGCTGTTCGTATACAACAATGAGTGACAAACTCGTGGCAAATGAACTCCTGGCGTTCCTACAACAAAAGCTGGACGTCATGGATGAGGTGAGCGCACTGCAAATTTGCAATTCCAGCTTCAACGAGGACGATGTGGTCACGGCAAAGAAACTTTTGTACGACTCTCTCGCCAAGAGCGACCAGATGGTGTCCCGGAGACGTGACGTGACACAGAAGAGCCTGCAGGAGATCATCACCCTGTTCAAGGAAACCGATCCCGATGACGTGCCCACGTTCGTGGCGAGAGACCTCAACAAGCTGCCTCCCGTCACCTTCGATCACGTCGATGTGACCTGCCTCCTTAAGGACATCGTGTCTCTTAAGGCGAGTTTGGCCGAAGTAATGCAGAAATTTCAGGCATCCGAAAATACGGTGAGTGAATTGCGTAGAGAAGTTGACGATTTACGCGAATCACTCGCCGTAAGTAGGTCAAATGTCAACACTCGACGTGGGGCCTGGCTCGATACATCGATGACGTCGAGTTGCAAGTCAGCATTTTCGACGCCGTCTCCGCCACGACCCGATCAAGCCCGAGCGCCGCCGCCGGCCGCGAGCGCCGACCCCGCGCCCCCCGCCCGCGTCCCGCCGCCGCCACCTACCGCGGTGGCGCCGCGCGCGCCTGAGACGCGTGCGCCCGTCAGCTGTCAACGGAATTTTCTTCTTCTTCTTATTTTTGTTTTGGCAATCTACTTTCCTCTTGGAAGTAATTTTTGCCAGTGTCAAGTGTTGAATATTTCAGTGATAGATTGTTTCAGTTTACATTAAAATGCGGGTGCATCGCATTCTAATGCTGCTTGGAGCTTTTGGCACCAAGTATATCAAGACAGTTTACTTGGTAAGTTCTGCCGAGGTAGCCACCACTACACAGTAAAAGTCTCGGCTTCACACAACCAAGATCGCGCCTATTTCAATTATCCCACATATTGTTCAGTTGCGTAGACACTTGTACCACAAAACTGCACCAATTTTAAGACACAATATCCACTATGAATCAATTTGCAAATAATTAAAATAGACACCGAACCGAACATGACAAATGGCGCCAAAAAACTCCCAACGGAATTTTGCTGCTGTTGCTGCCGCCAACTCAAGTCGCAGCAGCCAGTTCCCGTCGATGGAAAAGCTCATCCGCAGAATGTCGTCCGACCGGGCCAAGATGTAGACGGATTCCTCGAGGTTCGGAACAAAAAGCGACGTCGTCAGCGAGAGAGCAAGAACCACCATGGCACCGCACCGACAGGGCCCAACTTCCTGCTGCGTCCCGCCTGCACCATACCACCACTGCGCTAGACGTGATCGAGTACATGAAGAAGAAATCCAACTTTTGTTTGAGAGTTCAAACACTGGAGTCGCGCCATAATACCAATTTTAAGGCGTTTGTGGTGCGCATCCCGACAGCGAGGCTGGACCTCTTCATGAAGGAGGACTTCTGGCCGCAGGGCGTGGTTTACAGGCGCTTCAGAGGGACGCTGCCTTGTGCCACCGATCCGACACACAAAGTGTCAAATTGATTTTTGTTTACTAACATATTTTTAAGTTATTTACTAATAACATTGTTTTATAAGATACGCAGAAAAAAAAAGATTTACATTACACAGGATGAAAGAAACGAAGCCGAGGTCTATGTATTCTGCTCATCATCAGAACCATTTCTGTTCAAAATTATTGCTGGGAAACGATTTTCATTTTTGGTGTTAAAAAGCATTGCAAACAGTAGGTACCTACCACGCAATGTAACGCGAATCAAATCAAAATGGAATTCCTTCACTCGTTAACATGAATAACACCCATCATAATTAATTACTTACAATCTGGCAACGAACTGTTTATCATCATCATCATCATCATATCACCCGCACAACACCCACTGCTGGGTATAGGCCTCACCCAAGGATTTCCACGACGATCGGTCCTGCGCTTCCCACATCCAGTGGCTTCCCGCGACCTTCACCCTCACGTCGGTCCACCTTGTCGGGGGCCTACCCACGGAGCGTCGTCCGGTGCGCGGTCGCCATTCAAGAACCTTTCCGCCCCAACGGCCATCGGTTCCGAACCGAACATCAATCGGAACCGAACTGTTTATAATACAAGGTTATTTTTAGTTTATACAAAACCTCTCGTGGGGTTGATCAGACCATCAAACTGAGAGCAACTTTCATTATAGGACCAACCTTGAAATCGCGAAAAAAAATCAGTTTTTCTATATAAAAGTACAATCCTACTCCATCGAAATGTATGAAACAGATGATTTCTTTTCTGCGTTTTCAAGGTTGGTCCCATAATGAAAGTTGTTCAGTTTGATGGTCTGATCAACCCCACGAGGTTTTGTATAAACCTAAAAATAACCTTGTATAAATAAAAAATGGGCGGGTCACGTAGCTCGCATGGATCTAGGACGATGGGCGAGAAGGATCCTTGAATGGAGACCATGGGAAGACAAAAGACCACGAGGCCGCCCTCCAAAACGATGGGTTGACGATATCAGAGGACAAGCGGGACACAACTGGATGACGGAGGCGCAAAACCGGACACAGTGGAAGAATTTGGGAGAGGCCTATGTCCAGAAATGGACCCAAAGAGGCTTATGATGATGATGATGATGAAATAAAAAATACTAGATTACCTCTTACTGTACATGGCGTACAGCTGCTTCGCGGGGTAGGGCGCGGCGGGGAAGGCGTCGTGCCGCTCCGGCAATAGCCCCACTCGCAGGAACCACTGCACCACTTGGAAGTATAACGACACTGTGCCTATGCCCTTGTACTTTTCTTCCATTTCGCTTAGCGCTGGAACAAAAGTGTATTTCTAATTCCAAAGTTCGGAATCAGAGGCCTTATTGCAAGCCTCGGCATGTAACTTTAGCGCTGCCATTTTGTGCACAGAAGTAATTTTTGGGGCTACTGCAAACATGCACAGTAATCCCCCCTTTTCACCGCTAAACTTACGTGTCAATGCCTATACAAGCTCTTAAGGCACCATACGACTAAAGTGATACAGCAACACGAAAACGACGCGCGCGAGAGCGAGACCGATTTGGCAGACTAGGCGGACAAATCACGAAATCAATTCGTAACACGATAGTGATTATTTATGATACATTATACATAAAGCAATCTCTTCTCCTTGAATACCTAATGTTGTTTCTAAATAATAAATAATGTACTAAGATAATATTATAAACAAACAAGTTTTTTTTCTAAACGATTTTCGACTTTAAACCCAACACATAGAGTTCAAAGTCAATTGTTTTAATTTAATAAATTAATAAAATTCGGTGAGGAGCTTGGTGACGCAGTGGTTTAGCGCCTGGCCCTGCGATTGCGGAGGTTAAGCACCTTTCGCAAGGGTCGGTCATGGGATGGGGGACCAAAAATTTATCTTCGAAAGGCACGTTATGCCGTTGGTCCCGGGTGCATTGCAGACGTTAACGCCCACATTGGGCCCGCGTGGTAGGTTATGGTCCATCCTCCTTATCCACCCATAAGGAAGGCCTGTGCTCACGCAGTGTGGGGACATTAAAAATAGCTGATGGTTAATGAAACTCACCATCAGGAACGACAAGATTGCAGCATTTAGTGAGGATGGCATCCAGAAGACCTGTCAGTTGACTCAGCTGCTGGACGCAGTGTTCCAAGCATCGCACTACGTTCCTACCGACGAAAGTATACAGGGTGTTACAAAAGCGAATACGATAGATAGGAACCATCAAACTGAACAACTTTTACTATGGGACCGACTCTGAAATGCGAACAAAAAATCTGCTGATTAGTACAAAAATTAATAGAGAAAATATCAAAATGTATGAAACAGTTGATTTTTTTGCGATCACAGAGTTGGTCCCATAGTAAAAGTTGTTCGGTTTGATGGTCTCTATCTACCATATTCAGCATTAGGGGTTATTTTGTAACACGTTGAATAAAGTCAATCTTGGACTGAATGTACAGATTATCTATTTAAATATAACAACAAAACACTTTTATAACTTTTTATTTGAGATGATACATTATTACGGCCACACTGCGCGTCAACTTCACAACTTTAGCCAAAGTATTTAGTTCAGATGGTTTCTAAGCGCTATCGCACACGGGCAACTTAGTCGCCCTGCAACTGTTTTGTCTCTGGCTCAAGTCCACGGGTTTATATGGAAGCGCGCACACGAAGCGACGCGGTCGTCTGCAACTTTTCATACAAACTATGAGAGAGACAAAATAGTTGCGGAGACAAAAGTCCCCCGTGTGCGATGGCGCTAACAGTTTCTCAACATTTCAGAGGGCCTCGACAAGTGGCAAACACTTGGCTTTTCGATTATTAGAATAGAGTAGAAGTGACATTAACTGTATGAAATTGACATTTCAGAACGTCGTGATTGTCTATGGTGTGGTGAGCAACATCTTACGTCAGTTACGTTACATACAAATGTCTAATCTATTCGAACTGTAGAACGACACTTGGCTATAGGGCCAGCTCCTTAAAAAGTCAATGTGTAGGCTCATATTGTACTTCAATTTAATAGACAAGAAAAACGTCAAATAAGAAAACACAGTTTAATAGACACACAAAACAGATAGAGATAGAAAGATAGAAAAAGAGAGCAAAAAACAATATAACACTTACCTGTCAGGCAAAGCAGCGGACGAAAATAAAGGCGCGGTGAGTTCTTTAGCGTTCTCCTTTAGTTCAATGGCACGTTGCCAGCACCAGTCCACCTGCAGCCAAACAATAGTATGGATATAAGAAAATATTGAGGATCTCGATGGCGCAGCGGTGTAGCGGTTGGCCTAGCGATCGCGGAGGTTAAGCAACTTTCACAGGGGTCGGTCATGGGATGGGTAACAAAATATTTATTATCTCGAGCTCCTCCGTACTTCGGCAGCCGTTGTTCTCGGATGCATTTGCAGTCGTTAACACCCACCAATCCCCCTCTCTATCAGAATGACCTTTTCGCTGAAAAGACCATTCACGTCGGATGACACGAAAGCAAGATACCTAGATACCCGAAAGACAATTTAGATACATGACATAAAAGCAGAGTCACAGAATACATAATAGTACAAAGAGTACCCAGTCAGCAGAGTCAACTCCGCCGGAAGACATAAATGCAGAATGAGCTAGTAGCAGAACGTCTGGAATATCAAGACGTTTGGGCGATATTGTCATTTTACAACGTGGCTATTCTGATAGAGACTCGGTAACTCGCATCATGTCAAGCAGGCATATAACTCACCAAGTGCGGTAGCGTGCAGCCCGCGCCCGCGTGCGCGCCGGTGGCCCAGTCGTGCGCGCAGCGCTTCAGGAAGCGGCTCAGCCGCGCCTCCAACGCGACCGACAGCAGGAATCTGCGCTGCTCCTCCTGATATATGTCAGAGTTCCAGTTTTAAATACGGTACAATATGTCTTGTTGGCGGATCGGAACATCGCGCGAGACGATCCACAGAACACAATTTCGATGTAAGTGGGTGGGGTAGGCGTAAGGGATGACAAAAATGTGGCATATTTCAAGCTTTTTGAAGCAAATTATTCAGTTTCAAGGACTGAACACTTCCTTAATGATTGGATGTATAGGGATGCGTTCCGTGGCTTCGCTCAAGTGCACTCAAGCGCACTCTAATTGTTCCGTTGTTCGGTGAAATTTTACTCTTTTACTCTGACAGCTGTCAGAGCATAGTTTCATCCGTTCCGTGGCTCAAAGCGCAGTAACCAAACAACCATCAAAATAGATGGTTGAAAAACGCTCCGACAAAATAATGTCATTGTAATTTTGACATTATTTGTATTTTGATGTTTGTGTCTAAGTTACAAAAAGTTCATGATTTATCCTCAAAAAACAGGTTTATATTTGATTTAGTATATAGGAAAGTTACAATTATCCGTATTCCAAATGGAAAACAAAAACTTTGTACCTAAAGAAGTTTTAAAAACAACTTGATCGTTCCGTGGTTTGGTTGCAACTCAAACGGGTTAAACTTTAACCATACAACTACACCCAAAACGACGAAACGCAGCCTAGGCACAGAATACATAATAGTACAAGTACAGAAGATCCACTCCTCAAAGTCATTTAAATAAATAGCGACTCTATTCTAGACACAATAAAGTGCAATTCAGGTCGCACACCGCTCCCTTCGATACAGTTATATTCACCTACAAGTTACCTCTCTTTCTATCGCGTAGCTCTTATCTCTTCTAACGACATTAGGGTTTCTACTTTTAAATAATAATGAAATAATAGCTTACAATACTTTATTACAAGTTATGTGTTTGTGAAATAAAATGTGTAAGTACTTAAATACAGTCAACGCCACATCACACTATACATACTGATTTGAGGCAATTTGCTTTCTTACGAAATCAAATTGTCATTAATAATTAAGTTTATTTCGAAAGTGCGATGCAATATGCCTTCATTTGGGTTAAATATCCTAAATGTACGAACGAACGACGCGACAATACGCGAATGCGGTGCGTGAGTGAGTATCGAAATCGAATTGCTAACGTGCGTCCCAGCCGGCACGCGGCGGCCCTCTGAAATTAGTCCGTCCGGACGGACCCGCCGGCTACTTGTAGCTTCGTACCTAAAGCGCGGAGTGCGCCTAGCCTGGCCTAGGTACTAAAAACTAACTCTGTATATCCATGAACACAACTAGAGGGGAATAGGAATAGTCTATTGTCACAAACTGACCTGAGAGGGTTCCCTCGCGTGTTGGTAACTGTACAGAGGCGTGAGTCCCGCCGCCAGACAGGCGCGGTACAGGCGGGGAGGGTTGAGGAGCGCGGTGGGCCCGGTCGACTCCAGAGAGCTGATTATCTGACGCTGAATGCCGACTGTACCTAGCACGCAGGCGTCCGATGTGGTTAGACAGACGCATTCTGTAAAAAAGTTTTTTTTTTACTTATTTGTAGGTTAATATTAGCACTGATAACGTAATATTTAAGCTTAACTCAAAAATTCATAAAAATATGTTCTATTGTAAATTAAAAAAAAATGCATATAAGAAGATATAACTTTAGCTAGCTATATTAAAAGGAAAAGGTGAATGATTGATATATCAAGACACATTACGCTGTTAATAAGGTCTTTGGCCATTTAAATTAGAGTTCCGCATGAAATCGCGAGTTGAAGGTAATTCTAACTTTTAAGATAGAGTTGATATACACTCACGGTACTGCAGCGAGTTAGGGTAGAAGTGTTCCTCCAGCCTCGTACAGTGCGAGTACGGGGCCACTGAAGCGGGCGACAGGCGAGCGTCTAGCGCGCACGCGCCCGCCAGCTCAGAGCACCATGTGGCACTCATGAATGGGTTACTTTGCAGACGGTATGTCTCTGCCGAGAAAGTATACAGGGTTATTTGTAAAACACCAACAACCTCGCTGGAGTAGATTACTGATATCATAAACAACAACGTTTTTTTTACGACTTTTCCGAAAAAGACAAAAAACTACTTTCCATACAAATGTCCGAACAGCTGTTCGAGTTTTGCATGAAAAGTAGATTTTTCTTTTTGTCTTTTTCGGAAAATTTTTATTGTTTATAATGTTAGTAATCAACTCCTGCGAGGTTGTTTGTGTTTTACAAATAACCCTGTATAAATGTTCTTAAATATAGCGTTTATCAAAAAAGGCATCCGATCCGGCTCGAAGGACCAAAATATGAGAAGCAGTTTTTAGGTGCTTGATGATTAAGTTAAGGTTTTTACATTACTAGCGGTAGGTTCGGCTTGGTTTATGAAACCCCTTTTAATGTTAACACATTCACTGCTATTAAAGCTGGAATAATTGTGCTGAACTGATGAATTACTGACAATCTCAAAATCAACTTGCACATCTTAGTTAGAGCTTATTATTTCTTGCAAAAAATTAAAATATGGTTTCAAATATTGTACACAAAAAGTTTAATTTACACACAATACAAAAACATTTGTAGAAACGAAGTTAAAATTAAATAATGTAAAATACCTGGCATTTGATCTTTATACCACTGGTCGAGGTCAAACAGCAGCATTCCATATTGCGACGAGTTTGGGTTCTCGCCCCAACACTCCCACACCAGTTGGCAGATGTTTAACATACCTGGTAATAGAAAATAGAGCATTACACACCCGAGAACGGGAAGTTTGCATTTACACTGACGAGGACGGTTTGAATGTTAGCCCCCCTAGCATAACCATCGTAACACGTTATGATATCGACTTTTAACTGTCAAAAGACAATTAATTTTGACAGGCTACTATTATAAACCTGATAGGTAGAATTGCCAGCGGTTCCCGAATTCTTTTGGCTACGGAACCCTTTTTGGTTCATCGTTTTTGGGCGGAACCCTAGCTCAAGTAAGAAGTAAAGTTACTCGTAACTGTAACATTGTGTTTTTTACATGAGAACACACCATACTGAGGCTTTTTGGCTTGGTGTTCACATCTTTTAAGTATAGTTTGACTTTAAAAGAAGGACTTTTTAAGAAATGAAATATTTATTTAGTTAGAACAAAAAGATAAGTATAAATCTTGAATTTATAAACTCTTGAATTTTCGCGGAACCCCTGATAGCCTCTTACGGAACCCCAGGGCTCCGCGGAACCCCATTCGGAAACCGCTGCGTAGACAGTAGCCTGGAGTAGCCTGGTAAAATTTCATGGTCATGCTCTAAAAGCTATTAATGTTAAGTTTTTTAACACTTTTTTTACGTTTTACAATAAGCTAAATATTTCTCAAGGTATTGATCAACTATTATGACTAAGTACATACTGTCTTCTCCTTCTGACCCCAAGGTGTAATTGATAGAGTAAGTATGGCAGGAGACACATTTGCCTCCGATCACATGACCAGCATCTTCCATCGCTGTCAACTCCACTTGGAATCTTATTGATGCCATTGAGAACTCCTGATGGAAATATTTATGTATTTTAGTACTAGTGGCCACCCGCGTCTTCTGCGTGGATAGTTTTATCTGCTATCCCTCGGGAACTGTAGGTTTTTCAGGATGAAAGGTACCCTATGTTTTTTTGTACCCCTGACAAGTGTATGCAAAATTTCATGATAATTGGTTCAGTAGTTAAGAGGTAATGGCGTAACAAACAAACAAACGGGTTTTTACCATTTATAATATTATATAAGCAAGAAGATAATACTGTTTGTAGAAACTATAATCCACTCCTTTGGCTCTGCACCACCACACGTCCTCACTCTGTGGGCCGCCATAACAGACTCGTGACTAAGTAGTGTATGGATGGACAGCGTGTGTACGTACAGCCTGTATCACAGATTTTTGTGTAGTCTATGGCCACAGACTACGCACAGACTAGACAACGCCGACTGTGAAGTATGCATTCGAGGCAAAGGCAGTACTAACATACTGCCAAATCTGCCAATACACTACATTGTTTTTGTACAGACGACATCACACTACATGGAGTTTGTCTCGAGTGCATACATCACAAATTCACAATCATGTTAACTTTGAGATCGTCTATATTTTTTATGTTATAAAAGTGGTGATGTGCTGTAGTGTGAACTATATATTCTTGCTGCTAAAATATTTCTATTTGTTATTAAGTTTGTGTGTAATATTTCCCAAATTTCATTTTTGATTTCATAAGTAAGTGAACTACATTATCAGAAATGTAATAGGTACTATTACAGGTACATTTTACACATAAGGCCACTTTACACATTATAATAGCTAAAGCATTGGCTTAAATAATAAAAGAGGCATCAACTCACTTGATAAAGGCACTTAGTGTCCGACAACATCCTTTTCCCATGATATGTGAGAGAGTACATCACAGCTACTGGGAACTCTTCCTCGTAAAACCTGTCCGTAACTGAATAAACCACCCACAGGTAACAAAATGCTCTGGGATCATCACAAGGCTCCTGTAAATAAATGTCAGAATGGGAAACCATTATAATTTGGTTATTACGACTTACGTGGAAAAAATATTATACATTGCTTCGACTTTTGTTTCTGTTATTCAAAAGTAAATTTGTATACAGCATGTGCAAAATAACTTGACCTATATGTTAGTGCCACCACGTGACTTGCACAGAAGAAATTCTAAATACAAAAATGTTTAGTGCGCAAGCCTCATTGTCTATGGTTGGGTTTAAGTTATATTGCGCGAGCTGTACTACCAAATGAATAATTAGTAGTAAAATAGATAGTTGTTCAGAGATCCTTTAGTTTTTATACTTCAATCTTTTTAATATAACCACACAAGATACAATATAAGTTATTATTATTATTATTTTAGAAGGGGGGACACCAGCGAAGCGGGACGGGTGATCAGTCACCTTGATTGGAACCATTTCACCCATTTCCCAATATAAGTTTCACAATATAAGTTAGAAAACATATCAGTTTCTAAAGTAATGAAATGTACTCTACCTGAAAACCGAAATGTGTAACGGGTACACATTCCACATTAACCTGGGAAGTGTACTCTAGTTCCAAAGTCAATAGATTCCAAATTTGAAAAGCACCGAAATTATAACCGACAGCCAAGCTGCCCAACTGTGGTATGTACTGTAATACTGTTACATTAACTTGGTCGCTTTTAGTCTTCATGCGAACTGTTCCGTCAGGATTAAAGAATATGTACTGTCCTTCGGCCACAGATGTATCGTTTAGTAATACAGCTAAAAGGTCATTGTTCTCAAGAGCCAGATCTCTTTGCTCTTCAATGTGTTGCACGGCATTTAAAGGCAAGAAGGTAAGATTTGCTGGATTACTTTCATTTTGGATTAGATGCTCATAGCCTTGTGATATGTCTTTCATTGCTAGAAATATATTAAATAGTAATAATAAAAGAAAACAAAAGTTACGAACAAATTATGATGAAATTTTAATTATAAATACCTTCAATGAGACCTGCTCTATTAAGATCAAACACAAAGATCTCTCCACTTTTTGTACCCGCCATTACAACACCGTTAAAACAAGAAAATGGACCATTAGGCGTCACATCGCATACAGCAAGCTCTGTAACTACCAGATCGGTCTGTATGCAGCGCAGTGTTTGGGACCCATTCATATGGAAGATACATATTGTGCTGGTAATATCTTCAGATATACTAATGATTAGCTGTTTAGAATTATCGGTTAGTGGAGTAGGCAGCTCTATAACACTAGTTACTACTGTTCTAGAATTGCTGAAACACATAAAAAGTTATTAATCAGAGTTTCATCAGACATCATAACACTAGCAAACAAGTGTAGTGCCTATTAATTACCTGTATGGGGTTCCAAATGTTTTAGCAGCAACTTTAAGACCAGACTTCAGATCCACAACACAAAATTTGGGCCCTAGGGCGAGCCATCCATGCCTTGTGTCATCGAGTATACCACCAAGAGGGGTTTTATCTAAAATAAGTATGATAATGAGTACCTATGAATATGAGTATGAGTATGATGATATATGTGAGGTGATGTGTATAATGAGTGAGTATACCACCAAGTTTTATAAAAAATGAGATGACATGAGAATTTCAATAATATGGTGTAGATGGAAAAAACTGTAAAAAATACAACGGTTTGCACAGTAAAGTGTAAACCACGGCGACTGCTCATAACATAACTACTAAATATATTTATAAATATCTATGTTGTCAGAAAACAAACCTGATGAATCTTCGGATGGCTGCAAGAAACTGAACACTGCCTGTGACAAATTTGTAGTTTTAACTATCGAAAACACGCTTTCTTGTAACTTCTGCATATTGCTTATGAGTTAATAAACTTAAAACCAAAAAAGTATTTTAAGAGGTTAGAATATTTATGAACATATTTGATGCAAATTTAACTGCTATGACAGATTTTTTTATTAAGATTCACTCATTAAAACACAGCTTATATTAGGACACACAATATTTGATACTAATAATCTTTTTATTCCATGATAGATATTGTTTTCTAATTTTACGCGCAGCGGTACGGTACGCACGGGCACTATTTCAATTTATTGACAGTGACAGTGACACACTACGCCGCCAGATGTTTAGCTAGTGATGAGCGAAGGCCCTTTACAGAACTGATTTTTATAACAATAATTGAATTAAAATCGATTACTATTCGTTACTCTATTTTGTAACCGTAAATATAAGTCAGAGATTTTACAAACAGACGAAGTAAGTAAGGTGGGGTCTCTAAATCTATAATTGCTATGCATTTTTACTGTAATTTTGCTTTGAAACGCGTAGAATTATCTTGTGGTTTATTTGGAGTAGCAAATAAAAATTTAACATTACTAGAATATCTCACGGTCAAGATATTTCATTAAAACCTGGGGGCTGATTATGTAACTTTGTTGCAAACAATTCTGACAGAAATAGCAGTTACATTGCTGCTTTAGTTTAGAACATAAGAACCAATGTGACATCTATCTTAATTAAAGCAGCAATGTAACTGCGCTTTCAAACGATTTCAATCGAGAATTGTTAGCAACAGACTTACGTAATCCACGGGCTGAGATCTAATAGGTAGGTATCTAATAGATAAAAACGAGACAAAAGATGCGCAGTAGCTACAAACTTTAGTGTTTATGGCTACTGCGCATCTTTTGTCTCATCTTTCTCTTGTCAATTTATATGCCGGCATCTGTACCTCTGTAAATCTTAAAACCTCTCTTATTGGTAAAAATTCGGAGTTTTCGGTGATCATCTACCATGAAAGTACCTAACTATCTATTTATCTGAATTTGCGCGAATATCTTTGTTTTCTACTGAGTGTCCTACAAACAAACGACATGCGTGCTGCTGCTGTAGATGATGCAAAACTAAAGGGTAGGCAAACAAAATAAAAAAGTTTATTCATAAACATTCATATATTTTTAGAAAGTTCAAAAAATATTATATTGTACCTACAGGCCACTGGTACAGACAATCCAAGAAAGTACTTACCTATTATTACATTTTAAAGAAATATGTTTATTACATTATAATGTCTTTATATACTTATCTGTAACTAAATTATTTGTAGGTATATAAAAAACATAGTAAACAGTGTAAAATGATATCCAAAATTAAAACCATAACTTGTAAATAATACTTACCTACTTTAGAATAAGCTTAATGAGTATTGAATAGCGGTAAAAATGCGACTATTATTTGACTTGACTGTTCTTCCAACTATCCGTTACTTGTTGCCTCTGTTGCTAGGATAATGGTCTAATATTTTAGATTAATATATAATGTCGCGGCAGTTTTTATACAAAAAGGTGATACTTCCTAGGGTCAATTAAAATTATTTTTTATTGTTAGGTAAACTGTTGCTTTTTAAAAGTAGGTAGGTAGGTAGGTTCCATTCCAATAATAAAAATAAGTAGGTACTACTTTTAAGGCACCTACCTACCTACAGTTCCAGCACATACGAGTAACATTTTAGATTATGTTTTCATAGTGTCGCCGACGACACGAAAAAGAAGAAAATTCAACAAAAATTAAAATAATTCATGTCAAAATGTAAGTTTCCTTTAGCTGGCTGGAGCTTGGTGGTATTTCAAACGTTTCACAATAATTAACTTGAGCAAATTAGAGTTTCTTATTTTGAGCCACAGGAGTTATCGATACATCAACAACGTTTCTGTTGATTTCATTTCCATGTGGTGCTATTTTTATCTGGCCTTGTACAATATTCATCATAGACGTATGTGGGCTTTCCTGTGTTTGATTATGTTGATAATCATTATTGTAGTTAGTTGTTTCTTTGCGGGTGTTCACCCTGTCATAGACAGTACTTTTCATCGACATGTATGACTGTGTTTGATGTTCCCTTTGTTTGTGGCCAGGGCTAAATCCATTCTGAGTCACCGCTGGATTTATTGGTCTTGTAGAAACCCCATTCTCGGTTTGAAGAGGCGTCTCTAGATTTAAATTAGATGTACTATCTGAGGAACTGTTTCGAGTTACATGCAGACTATTGGATCGCGATGAGGCTCCTAACGAATGAAGTGTCGATGTACTGCCTTGTCTATCTAATTCTTTGGAATATACTTCTTCACTCCTTTGTATTCTTTGAGCATGGCTTATGAGAGGAGATCTGTTTTGTGGCATTGAAGATCCACTAAGAGATCTACTTGGACTATTTTGCGGTGGATCTACAGTTAATACTTGCTTGTTTTCAGTCCTGTATGCTGTTTTTGAAGATGCGTTGACTTTTGCTTCCATTGAACCATATGCACTATCTTTAGTGGAGCTGTGTGACGTACTTTCCTCTTTTACTCCATACTTTCTGACTACATTGGCTGGTGCTACTGGCTCAATATTTTGTACATCGTAAGATAGAGGATTTTTGTCTGTTGGCTTATGTTGAACCCCATCGATTACTTCACCCGTTCTCGGATTTATGTGTTTTTCAGTATCATATCGAAGTGTTACTCTATGTGATTCATCTATCGGATGAGGTCTTGACCTATCTTCTAATTCTGCGTCACTGTCATCATATACACTAGGCTCATAGTTGCTTTCCTCCTGAAACAATAGCAAAATATATAGCAGGTACTGTTTTAAAATAATCACTTACCTAATAATTCAGAAGTGTTTAGCTAAATGACGTCCTAGCTGTGAGCAACAATAACATAATCATAATGGGCAAAATGAGTTTTAGAACAGTGTAGTAAAAGAACAGAGAGCCTATTAGAAAAAATAATCATGAGAGTTGGACCCAATTCGTCGTTCAATTTATGATATTGAACCTTAATCGTGAGTCAATAGTGCCACGGAGTGGGACGAACATCGTACTTTACGCATCTTACTATAAAAACCTGTATGGTGCAAGAAATTATAATAATATACTACCTAAAATTTTGAATAGCCTACCAAACGAAGTACATAATATTTACTTAAATAATCCAAATTTTAAAAATCATTTAAAAATATCTTATAAACACAAACGAAACTACCTATACATATACTCTAAGTCAAATAAAATAATAGACACAGGGTGCTTGCATCAACATTGGTCATTTAGCCTATTCCAAAATAATAATAAAAAAAAAACAAAAAATAATTACCTTAAAAATAAATCAAATTTTAAATAAATCAATAAAATTTAAATAACGACTAGTGTTCGTGCAATTACAGTCTGTGTATTTATAATGTTAGTTAAGCATGTTTACCTTTCCATTTTCATGTTATGTTATAAATAAAGTACAGTATACTCAAAACTTGCGAACTCTCATGGGCACACAAACCCTAGTGGTTTTTGCTAATGAGTAACGTATAATATAATCTGTATTTATGTATGACAATAAATAAAATAAAAAAAACCGGCCAAGTGCGAGTCGGACTCGCGCACGAAGGGTTCCGTACCAAAAAACGGCGAAAAAATTACGTTTGTTGTATGGGAGTCCCCCTTAAATATTAATGTTATTCTGTTTTTAGTATTTGTTGTTATAGCGGCAACAAAAATACATCATCTGTGAAAATTTCAACTGTCTACCTGTCTTCGTTATTAATATCGAGCAAAAAACAGCAAAAAAAATCACGTTTGTTGTATGGGAGCCCCCCTTAAATATTAATGTTATTCTGTTTTGAGTATTTGTTGTTATAGCGGCAACAGAAATACATAAACTGTGAAAATTTCAACTTTCTAGCTATCACGGTTCATGAGATACAGCCTGGTGACAGACAGACAGACAGACGGACAGCGGAGTCTTAGTAATTACTAGTCCATCAGCCATTTTAATGTCCCCACTGCTGGGGCACAGGCCTTCCTTATGGGTGGATAAGAAGGACGGGCCATAACCCACCACGCGGGCCCAATGCGGATTGGTGGGTGTTAACGACTGCAAATGCAGCCGGGACCACGGAGGAGCTCGAGATAATAAATTTTTGGTCACCCATCCCATGACCGAACCTTGCAAACGTTGCTTAACATCCGCAATCGCTGGTCCAGGCGCTAAACCACTGCGCCACCGAGCTCCTCGTTATTATTATATTACTATATAGTAATATATATAATTACTTAGTAAAGTATGAACTTATTCTTCGTTTATTCGTACGGCAAATAGTAGGTAATTATATTTGAACCAGCCACCAATTTATTATTGTAGTGTTAGGTTGCGCCATCTCTTGACCCATAGTGGAACTACTTTTTGCCCTTAGGTTAGCATGCTTAGGACAGCGCCATCTGTTGACTGGTAGTGAAACTAAAAAAAAATTGTTTGTTTTTTGAATTTCTAAAAAAGTGTGTTATATTGAGACATCGTTTTATTTTTCCTGTAATCTTTACATAAACTACTATCACATAGAATTATTTCAGATTTTTCTCTTTGCAAACTTCGGAGATAAGGGGGGGGGAACGGTATTTTTTTTTACATTTTTCATCATAAGTCGAAAACTATGTGGCCTAAGAAAAAAGAAAAAATTGTTTTAAAATGTGCAAACAGCGCTCTTTCATATGATACCCCACATGCCCTAATCACCTCACTTAAAATTTTTAAGACCCCTTTTCAGTCCCTGTTGTAAAAAAAATATTAATTTTATTATTTCTTTCTTATTTGCAAAATAGTTGGGCAAATGTCATCTAAAACTATTCCAAATTTCAAGTTGATACCATTAGTAGTTCTCGAGATATCCAGCTGTGACAGACAGACAGACAGACAGACAGACAGACAGACAGACAGACAGACAGACAGACTGAGTCACACCATAAGGGTTCCTTTTTTACCATTTTGGTACGGAACCCTAAAAAACGTCTTCTGAAGTCGCCACCCGACTTCATTAGACGTTTTTTATTAAAATTGATATGCGTATTGGTGATTTGAATATTATTTATTGCTTTTTAGTGCATTTTAATTTTGAAGCTGTTTTCGTTTTTATTTTTAGGTTTTTGAAGGCGGTTTTTCTTTTTTTTTAAAAAGCTTTTTTATTTTCAACTTTTTTGTGGTATGTAAGCGTGTAATATTCTTTAACTTTATATGTTTTCAAAATGCCCATTACTCAATTTCCAAAGGAGCACCGTTGTGCCTTCTGAGTCCAAGTCTAGTCCAGAACGTACGTAGCAATAGCAAACAGACCATAGCTCGATTTTGTTTTGGAATTTCATAAGCCTACCAATATCTCAATCACAATACATATCCTATTTGAGTTTGAGGAGTTCCCTTGGATATCTTCGAGGTCCAAGGTTTAATGTCAATGAAATAAAAAGAACTACAGTTAAGGTATCCTTTTTCCAACAAAAAAATCACCTAAATCGGTTCATAAATAACAAAGTCGTCAAGGTAATTAATGCAAAATCATAGTATTTTTAGGATTACTTGAAAACTACTGAACCGATCTGAAAAAAAATTAAATGGGACCATCATGCAAGAATTTTTTATCAAATAAAGAAAGAATCATCAATATCGGTTCATAAATAACGAAGATATGCGCGAACAGCGATAAAAAAAAATACAATCGAATTGAGAACCTCAAGAAACAAGAACACAAGAAACAACCTGTTAATAAAACAGGTTGTTTACCTCTTCGTTGACTTCTTCAATTACGCTGTTCTGAATCCATTCACGTATCCTTTGCTTTTTAACTTGTCGATCAACTGTTGTTTCAATGCCGTTATCTCGAAAATGCTTCAGTAAAATATTCTTTTCATTTATGTCACTATGAAAGCTATACATAGAAGGACAAAGTTCGTCGATATCACCTCCCGCTAGAACAATAAAAATATAATTGTAAAGTTGTGTGGGTACATCGTGAAATTTTAATCATTTGGTTTCCACAGTGGGGTGGTACCACTCATGATTACAAGCAACTTTTACAATAGGGCCAATTCTAATATCGCGAAAAGAAATCAGCTGTTCTATACATTAATGTCTTGTAACCATAAGTTAAACTGCCCCATTGCAGGAACCAAATAATTAAAATTTCATCGTGTATATTATTTTACATTAATTTAAATTATAACTCGTAATCCATTTCTTATATTTAAACATACCAACTCTGTCTGTGTATCCTTTGGCCATCCACCTATCATCCAAAAATCGGGAGAGCTCATTGAAATTTGTCGCCCTCTTTTCCGTCCGGGGCTCTACGAATTTTTTGAACATTTTTTGTGCGCGTGATGAGACCATTTTCCATAGTTTGGGTTGTTTCCGTAATGGATTTGAGCTGTTATACCAGTTGAAATAACTGAAATTCATTAAATAAATATTAAATAATTATACCTACTTAAATGCTTATATCAGCACCACAAATTAATCGCATATTATATTTTATAAGAGTATATTTTTTCTTATAAAATTATTCGCAATCATTACATACCTAGTGTATCTAGGGTCATCAAAGGCAGCTTTCTGCCAAGGTAAACAGCCAGTGAGGCAAATAAAAATAACTATTCCAAATTGCCAAATATCATGACTAATTAGCGCCCTGAAACAAAGAAAAGTTTATTCAGAGGTAGTATCTAAAATGTAAGTGCCTAAGTATATTTATAATGTTTAATTTATTTATAGTTTATGAATCAATAAGTTTCCAATTTATGTATTACGATTACGAGCGACCCGCCCTCGCTTCGCTTCGGTGTGGTGTAGAATTTGACACCATGTGTATATATAAACCTTCCTCTTGAATCACTTTATCTATTTAATAAATTAAAAAACGCATCAAAATTCGTTGCGTAGTGTTAAAGATCTAACCATGCATAGGGACAGACAGCGGGAAGCGACTTTATTTTATACTTTGTAGTGATTCATTGTATAAGTATAAAAAACCGGCCAAGTGCGTGTCGGGCCACGCGCCATAGGGTTCCGTAGTTAACTTATACCATACCATATTTAATACCACCTATAATTTTTCGTCTGTAAAAATAACTTTGTTTTTCACAGTGTTGGTATGAATGACAAAGTTATATTTGCGGTTTTGGAAAATGTGCTATATCTCGAAAACTAATTCCTATATCTCGTCCAAACTAATTTTGGTTGAAAGTGTTTATTAAGATCTACAGTATACATTTTTTTTAGATTTTTCACTCTCTTATTTCAAAAGTTAAAGGGGGGGGGGGACACACATTTTACCACTTTGGCGGTGAATATCTTTCAAACGGTTGACTTTGAGAAAAAGTTGTCTTAGAAACCTTAATGTCAAAGTAAAGGCAGTAAAGGCCTATCTATAGACACCCAACACGTGTCGGCTTGAAGAAAAAAATGTTTTTCAATTTCAGTTCCATGTATGGGGAGCCCCCCTTAATCTTTTATTTTTCTTATTTTTGTATTAAATTCGTTAAGCGGTTAACAGAATACATCTACCTACCAAGTTTCAACTGTGTAGTCTTAATACTTTCGGAATAAAGTGGCTGTGACATACGGACAGACAAAAAGACAGACATGACGAATCTATAAGGGTTCCGTTTTTTGCCATTTAGGCTACGGAACCCTAAAAATCATAAAAATGTAAGGCAAGTACGATGTAGGTATACCAGTTATTTATTAACTAAATTATTTTATAAGTATTATTGTAGAACAAATAATCCAGGACTTACTTATAGCTGCTATCCATGGATAATTTCAAGACTTCTGGTGGTGAATATGGTAACCACTCATTTCTCCTTCGTACAATGGATTGTACTTTTCTAGTTTCACCGAAGTCACAAAGTTTTATTCTGGAGAAGTCTGATTTGAATATTAATATGTTATCGAGTTTGACATCACGGTGCACCAGCTCTCTTTGATGCAGGTGTTCCAGAGCAGATGATAATTGCTTTGCCACTCTCTTTGTGTGGATTTCACCAATTCCAGTATCTAGCATATTAGATGTTAAATCCCCTGTAATAACAAAAGTACTTATGTAGTGAAAAATATACAATGACATAACGGCACGGTCTAAAAGGGTAGATAATTATTAAAAATATGTGAAAATGCTTTTTTGTTTAGTTCGTTCCCGACAAATCTGTACTATTATTCTAATGAGGGCTGGCATGGGTAGTTAAATATTCATTCAAAACGATTTGTTGGCTGAACTCCAAAGCAAAGCAACCGAACAATGTGTTATAGTAATTCCAGTTTAGAAACTCATATTTTCATGTAAGATATTGCAAACAAGACTGAAAACGTTCGATGTGTAATAATATCGCATTTTTATGCGAGGAATGCAAACTAAAAATATTTCAATTTGTTTTTTATTACCTAATGGTGCATACTCTTGGCAAAATACATAAAAACCAGCCGTCTCGAATGCAACATCGAATGTTGTGACAATATTCCTATGTGCACTTAAATGAAGACTGTAATGGAATTCTCTGTAGAAATCTCTAATGGATACATAAGGTTTCGGTAGAGCTTTAAGTACTATTTCGGTATCTGAGGCTCTGTGCTCTACTAGAAGGATTTTTCCGAACCATCCTTCTCCAACAATTTGCAATATGTCGAACTCTTCAACGAGACTGACCTGAAAACATAAAGTTTGATCAATATTAAAAAATACAATATTAAAATAAAATATAATACAAATAATTTATTCTCATTACACGACTATGCAATTATCACAGTACGGTAGCTTAAGTTTAAAGATAATTGTATACGTGATATATTTTACTATGCTCGTCGCCCAGTGAAAAACGGAATGTAATAAATTATTTAGCTTTTTTCCCTACCCGTCGATAAATTTTATTAGGTAGTGAATTTAATAAACTACATCACTACGACTCATTGCATTCATGAAATTAAGCAAAAACATAAAGCCCCTGGTTAGGTATCTACCTATACCTATATAGTTAAAGAAATAAGCTGTAAAAACAAACTTACTTTTTCAAGTTCAAATTCTCTAATTTTATGAATAGAGCCTGTTAGAGCTCGTCTTGTTCCACTATTCATCTTTAAATATTCCTTTCTAACATGGTTTTTCCTCTGAAAAGAAAATATGAATTTTAGAATCATGACCTTATGACCTCAGGTGAAATGAAAGTTATTTTAGTCAGCTCAGAGCTCCGGTCTCGGATGGGTGGTTCAAAATGTCCCCATTTCTCGCGAAATCGTTGAGTGAATGATCTTGGATAGACGCCAGGCTCTGATGTCTACTCCAGATCCAGACAGCATAATGACGTCATGATGACGTCACATGCCGTGACTTATTTTATTAGTGATAGTGTAATCACATCCTGTGTGGATGACTCTCTTAAATATAATAGGAATGCAACTTTCTCTTTTGCCTGCCATACCAAAAAATCTAAATTTGTGTGATCCTTAATATTGATATTTAAGATGAACTCGTTAACTATAACAGTAAGTAGATAACCTCCTCGTTTTTTTTGAAGTCGGTTTAAAATTGAGGTCAAGACCAAGTCCTAAATTTAGAACAGGTACTTCTACTAGACTCATTTTTCAGGCAGTATAATTGTATGGTATGATGCAGAGCTATTGCTGACAATCAAAATGAGAACTTATAATTTACGAGAACAATCTTGAAATTAAAAAAAAAATACTAATTTGATAATAATTATTACACGGTTTGTAGTAAAAGTTCGTCATTGTGCCAGTTTGGTCAACGACACCAATAGGACATTGCAGTAGCTGTAGTACTTGCTTGATATTTTGGCGAAGAATGGAGGAAGATCATTGCTGTACATAGGTATAAAATATTAAATCATACAACAAAAAATTTACGTAATGATAAATTGGCCTAAATATAAATAGGCGTAGCAATATATTAGCCGCTGTTAAAACAACATAATTTCCAACACTTCTGTGTGGAATAACTAATTGAATGTCCATGATTTGGCACTTCGGTAAAGGTACCTAAATGTGTTTTTTTGTTTTCTTAGATCTTTATTATTATGCAATATTTAGGTTCTTTTTTATAATCATTGTTTCATAATCCACAGTTTTAATTTTCATATTAAAACAAATTATTTCCGTTGAAATGTACAAACAACAAACAACCTACTTATCTGTAAGTAGGTATTGACACAGATAATATAATACTATACTAATAATTGATAAAGTAACTCTAGCTGGTATCTGTCTGTTACGTTTTCACGCCTTGACCGCTGGATAAATTTTGATGAAATATGGTACGGACATAGATGAGACCTTAGGGAAGGATATAGGCTACTTTTTATCACACTGCTGCACATGGATCTCCGCCCACACAATATAACCTGTACTGTAGTCTATGCGGGCGAAGCTGCGGGCGGAAAGCTAGTAACTTAATAGGAAACACCATCGTCGAGAGAATTGAAAAATTCCTATAGAAAGTTGACAAAATCAACGTTTCGTAGTCCCCTGTTTCCTCCTCCAACACTAGACCAATTTAAATTCTTTTTTCATCAAAGAATAAAGAAATCCTTTGGCTATGTTTCTATGTTTAGTTTTTTTTTTTATATATATCGTCTCGTCAAATTTTATTACTGGAAGTCTAAACAATGGCACTTTTTTAAGTTTTTGAAGATTAATATCTCTTTTTATAATTGATTTATGAAAAAAAGTATAACATAGGAACACAGCCAAACCCTTTCTTGAAACTTTAATCAAAAAAATATTTAAATCAGTCTAGTTTTGGAGAAGGAAATAAAGGACTACGAAACGTTGTTTTTGTCAACTTTTTATAGGAATTTTTCAATTCTCTCGACACGACTTTAATGTAAATTATTTTGGTTTAGGTATACCTACCTACACAATCTGTTATTTTGAGATTTTATCGTGAAATGATACATGTCCCGTGGGGAACATTAACACACAGCTGCAATATAACTGCATCAGCGAAAGGAAAATTAAGTAAAAAATAAATTAACTTCTCTCCAGTTTTCTTACCTTATTCTTTTATTTCAATGGTCTATGGTATCCAGTGTTAACTGTTGTTAAACTGAGCTTTCAAATACTTTTATTTATTTATTATTTAACTATGTTTATTAGAAGTAAAGTGTAAACAATGTAAGTGGAAATGCAAGTAGTCACATCATTAGGTATTTTTATTCACACCCTGTAATTTATATAGTTCATATTATAGGAAGGAATTATTTTGATATAATTTTGCGAAATGAAAATATCAGAAACTCAGAATACCCAAACTGTTCGAAGTGCGGAAATTCAGACGATGTATATCATTTTGACGATGAAGTACCTTTACTTCCTACCTTAGTTTTTGTCGATTTTTAATGCCAATCGACATTAAATTCAATTTTGCATGTACGGGCAATATCTTCTAACGCAATATTGGACTATTTAATAAATAAAACATTATAGAATTAGATCCGAAAATATTAGTGTCCAATTTTGCTGCGAATACATCCTAACTTTATAGGAAATACCTTCTACGTAAATTCCTAAAAAAATATGTTTGAAAACCTTCAAACTATTAAAAAAATACAAAAACATGGCCAAATATGTGAGTTTTTAACTATTAAGTCATGTTTTTAACTTTATTTACTGTAAACAAAGTCATTTAATAATCCTTGAATTTTGACACTATTTTAAAATAAGGAATACCTCCTATCATCATCACAATTTTCCAAAATTTTATGAAACTAAAACCAAAACTTAAAAACTATATTTAGGTAACTCATTAAGTACCTACTTAAAGCTTCTAGAGTAAAAACTAATTACACACCATATTTATAATCCAATCAATATAATATTTCGTCAATAAAAAACAGATTCTTTAAAAAAACATAAAATTAAGACTTTTTCGTTTCTTGTAAAGTTGCAATTTTTAAGATAGGAGTCATTGGTACTTTATCGTCGATTTATCACTTGGATTGGAATGTGACTGTAAATCGTCATCTGGGGGCCTATTACGAAAATAACGTAGGTACGCAATTGCGTAACGCAGTCACTTGGCCACGATAGTCATCCGCAGTTCGTTGGTTGTAGTTATAACAAATATTTTGAATTTGGTTATCGTAGTCCATAGACTACTAAACGAACGATGTCACACGACGAGAAACTGTCAAACTTAGGCAATCACTTTGCAATATCGTATACGAAAGTGATTTGTAATAGGAAACAATCAAAACGAAGCACGGACGCAGCTGCGTATATCGCATTAAACTTTTCGTAATGGACCCCCTGGTCGTGGTCTGTATTTCACTAAATGTCATAATTATCATCATATAATATAATAACGATCCAAAATGTAAATAAAAACAATGTCCGAAGTTGGTTGCATTTCCACCTTCTTAGCCGAACCGTCGAAAGCTGCTAAAGTTAGGTAAAATCAACATAATTCAGTATTAAGGTAATAAGATGGAGCTGGCATGTTCGAATAATTGATCAAAGCTCCTTAACAAATGAAAAAAAACTTTTTGCAATTTCAGGTTTGCTTCAAAAGAAAGAGTTTTTCATAATTCTGAACTTTAATGGAATAACTAAAAAGGTTATTGTGGAAACAAAAATAACGTTGTAGGTACATAAAAATTACAAAGCATTTTCTACAATTAATATAATTTGGCAACATTTTCAAACATTTCTTCTAAACGTGCAATAGGGTAGGTACTCTGTTTGTGTAAAATGAATCTTTCTTAATTTCAACCGACTTCAAAAAAGGAGGAGGTTCTCAATTCGACTGAATTTTTATTACACCGGATGTTTGGAAATAGCCTTATAAAGCCGAATATATTAAATAGGGACCATCAAACTGAAAAGCTTTTACTACGGGACCAAATCTGAAATCAAGAAAAAATCAACTGTTTCATACATTTTGATATTTTTGTTTTTTATTTTTGAATGAAACAACCGATATTTTTTTTGCGATTTCAGAGTTGGTCCCATAGTAAAAGTTGTTCAGTTTGATGGTCCCTCCCTATCTACCACATTCGACTTTATTAGGCTACTAGCGACCGCCCGCGACATCGTGTGCGTGGAAAGTTAATTTGGTATCCTTCGGAAACAGTACTTTTTTCTGGATGAAAGGTACCCTATGTACACCTGAGAATGGGTATGCAAAATTTCATGATGATCGGTTCAGTAGTTAAGACGTGAAGGCGTAACAAACAAACAAACAAACGGACTTTCGAAAAAGGATTTCTAAACACCTTTTAGTAACTTTGCATAAATAAATTAATGTAAACATACTTTTATAGTTTAGCCAAAAATACTTTATCTCAAATGAACTTTTGAACACTAACGGCCACAATAATAGATCCACAAAATTAAATAAGGCTAGGTATCCCTATTATACAGAATGTTACAAAACATCCCGCACTGCCGAACATGGTAGATAAGGATCATCAAACTGAACAACTTTTACTATGGAATAGAACCAAGTCTGAAATCGTGAAAAAAAAACAGCTGTTTCATACTAAAATTAATAACGAAAATATCAAAATGTATGAAACAGCTGATTTTTTTTCGCGATTTCGGAAATGGTCCCATCCCATAGTAAAAGTTGTTTAATTTGATGTTGGTCCCTATCTAGGTACCATATTTGGCATTGCGGGTTGCTTTGAAACAACCTGTATAGGGCTTTGCCTAATCCAACAGTGTACAACCGAGTTTAGCATACTTACGGTGTTAGTACATTGCTAGGTTGCAATGATTTTTACTGTAGCAGCAATGTACTACTTACACCTTATGCCAAACTCGATTGTACACCGAAGCTGTCAATGTTACAAAATATTGCTAGATTAGGCATAGGCTACAAAACAACCCGCAATAAACACGGTTGCCCATTCAAGCTGTCAAAGTTACAAATAGCTTCTTTGTACCTATATTGTATAGCGTTTGATTTTATTAAAGAATGAATAGACCGACAGTTGTTACTAGGCCTATCCCTATCTGTGGATTGATTATTGGATCTGGGGTAATCCCCAGAAATGGACTAATGTCCATTTCTCAACGTAAGTAACTAGAGTTCTTAAGCAGGCCATATACGCTAGGTTATGCATGACGGTTTTAACCGAGCTGCAAAACCTTCATGCAAGCCGCTCATGCACGCCGCTCGGTTATGCCTGTGGTCAAAACCGTCATGCATAACCTAGCGTGTGTGGTGTGGTTGGCATTGGAGCAATTAAAAAAGAACTGTACGCCCACCCCCGGTATTTGCCCTGTCCCTCAGATTTCTTCACTTATATTTTTGGGATGAATGACTTCTAGCAGAATTAATTTATTTAGATGAAATAAGCGTATTATTTAATATACAGGGTGTCCCAAAACTTTGCCACACGAAGGGAAAGTTCCTTAAATATTGAAGGTACGAAATTTTACTAAAAGAAGACTTCATTTTGTTTATAAAAATATAGGTATGGAACGCATAATGGATGCATTCAAAGATTTTTTTTTTATTGATTGACTGATTCGATACGAATTGATGCAATCCGTAATTATTAAATTTTAAATGTTAAATTTCATGGCCTTGCATTTGTTTAAGATGCAGTGTCACTTAAGAAAAAGTAATCCTTATAAGTAACCCTTTCGATTGGTGTTGTAAAAAATAAATACAAAAATGTTTTCGTTTTTGGTGGGTTCGATTCCTGGTTAAGGCAGGCGATTTTCCAAAAATCATTGAATGCAGTTCCATATATTTTTATAAACAAAATGAAGTCTTCTTTCAGTTAAATCCCAGTTAAACCCATCTTCAATATTTAAGGCTTTAAAACCATCATGTAAACCTTCATGCAAAACCTTCATGCAAAACCTTCATGCAAAACCTTCATGCAAAACCTTCATGCAAAACCTTCATGCAAAACCGTCATGCATAACGCTAGGTTATGCATGACAGTTTTGACCACAGGCATAACCGAGCGGCTTGCATGACAGGCATGCATGACAGGCATGCAGTTTTATCCCACACACGCTCGGTTATGCATGAAGGTTTTGACCTTACAGGCATAACCATCATGCATAACCTAGCGTATATGGCCGGCTTTACACCCGTATTCACAAACAAAACTCAAACGACCCTTGTCTATGCGAACGCACTGCGTTAAAATAAAGCTCTGTAAGTGGTTCGTTTATTTTACTTATCACGTTGTGTGATTGGTTCTTGGGATGTTGTGCATCTGGGCACTGTGAGACCATTATTATTTTTGTTTTATTTATTGGGACTTACACCCATTTTCACAAACATTACTATGAAGTAATGTTTGTGAAAATAGGTGTAAGTCAAGTAGTTTTTTACCAACTTCAAAAAGGCGGAGGAGGTTCTTAAATTTACCTACTACTACCTACCTACTAACCCACTTATTTTTGTTATCTATGATCAAGAAGATTAGTATTGAACATGAAGTTGACACCTATTTCGCGACACCCTGTATACACCTTTACCTAGTTCAATTTGATTGTGATTGATCATAATGGGGAATATTAAATGAGATGAATTATTCTCATCCAACTTATACGTTAAAATATGATACCTAAGCATTGAAAATTGAAATGGAAATTACCAGACATAAAAGGGCAGGCGCCCATTACGGTTAAGGTTCACGATTCACTTGGCTGTAATCCAGGCACTTTTCAATTACACATAATAATATGATCACATATTACAACGTTTTCACATTTTAGTAGGTATCACAGGTACCTGTAGCAACTATTTCAGTGTTGAAGTATCAGATTTAAGAGCACTTGTCGTAATGTTGGGTAATAATAGGTAAACTCAATACGCGTTTGGCGCTCGGCCGTGGTTTCTGTACTGCCGGCGCGTACGCAGTCTCTCCCTTGGCGCTATTTTTGTTCTGCTGCACACACAAAAATTAATTCGTGACGGAAATGTAACGATCAACGACCTGGTAAGTGAAATCTAGTTGCAGATATTTGTTTGACTAATATTTATTATCTTGAAAAAAATTATCTTTCTATTAATAAATACAGGCAGAGACAAGAATTATTGTTACCCACAGTTTAAACTAACTCACGACTTTACCAACCCAAGGCTTCACGTTATTGTTTTAAATTGTCCAACAGGCACATATTCCGTTTATATTGATTTTTAAAATAGATCAATTAAATTAGATCCATCCACTCCGGCAATTTTATTTTTGCCAAGTAAAACATTTTACTTTAATTACTTCCATTTTAAGCGTGATCTTTATTATATGACCATTAGCCCAAAAATTATCTAGGCTTAGCCTACATTTTAATCTTAGATAGAAAATACTCTGCTTTTTGTTAATCCTTTATATATTTACGGCTAATTAAATAGGTAACTAAGATGTTTTCAGGTTTTTTTTACGAGTATCATCATGCATGATTAGCCAGGAACTAGTTTTTACCTGCAGCTGATAAAATATCGTTTCCGGGTAGGGTTGGGTAAATTTCACGAAAAATTTCGGCCTGTGAAATATTTAGAATAAAGGAGACGGTTGAAAAACGGTACTTGGCAACCATCTCTTACAAAAGTTATATCATCTGAAAGCTTATTTAATAAGCTAACATTACCAATTTATTTAATTTTTTTTTTTACTCCCGATTAATTTAAAACCATAAAAATAATTAAATGTAAAGAGAGCTAAACACATTACGAACGCACCATTCAAATGGGTGTATCATGTATTTATAACATTGCACGTGAATTATTATTTTTATAAGGGGGAATCTGCCTTATTTTTAAGCTAAATTACAAAAAAATTATTGATAAAAGAAAAATAATGAATGATAATCATGCTCTTCCTTGTCACATTTAATCTGTGAAAATTATGAATGAAAAGTTGTCTAATCAATCAACTGTCAATGTCATAACGGTGCATTCTAACGGACTAATCGCTGAAACATCGTACGTGAAGTACATTTTTTACCATGGATTGTAATTTTATTTACCTGTACGTAAATTACGTAAGTCTGCTGCTTACAATTCTCGATTGAAATCGATTGAAAGAACAGTTACATTGCCGCTTAAAGTAAGATAGTTATCATATTGGTTCATACTAAAGTAGCAATCAATCTGCGATTTCTGTCAGAGTTGATTGCAACAAAGTTACATAATTACCCCCCAGGTATCCTCATTCAAATTAAACAATAAAAAATATTAAAAAAAGTATTTTATTTAGAAATAACAACGATTTTCTTCCACCAATCTGTCGCAGACTCGTTTCAATTTTCTCATCGATTTTTCGCAGGTCGTTGTTTTTAGGCCGGGTTTCCACCTGCAAGAAAACTTCTGCAAGAAGTGTCCCACAGCCTGTCAGACAGTAGCTTACAGGTGTTGATTAATAGCAAATGCACTGGCGACAGTTTGTCACGCGTTCACATGCTACTGTGTGACAGGCTGTCAGTGTAAGTTCTCGCAGAAGTTCTTGCAGGTGTATTCGAGGCCTGAGACTATGTACAAATGATATACTGTTTTAAAGGTATTTTAATACACATTCTTAAAGTAAATTGATTATAAACTAGGATAATACGAGTAATTCGCGCAATTCCGCAACGTACCGGAACGGATGTTCCAAGCGGAATCACGCGGTGTTTTGCGGCAGCTTTGCGTCTAAAACGCATGGTTGAACCGCGCGCCTCAGTGGAAAGATTAAAAATATTGTACTTTCTATTGTTAAAATCTATGACCGATCGATTAGCCTGTTGGAATCCACCCATGAGTGCATTTCGTTCGTACTTCTGAGTGTTGCCAAATCGATTATTTTATTTTATTTTTAATTAATAAATAATTATTTCAAAAGAACGGGAGTACTTTATATTCTAGTTTTTTTGTCAAATAATCCACAATAATATACACAATAAGCAGTAGAAATTTCGTAGCAGATGGACTTGATGGACCGCGGCCTTTGGAAAAACCATCCATGTCCTTTCATTTTGCTTTGAAATATTTCAGTTTAGAGTGTAATTTATTTTTGAGTTTCATCTGACTTACATAAAACAAAATTACATGCATTTTGTCAATATATCAACATAATTATAGAACAAAACAATAAACAAATAAGTTGGCTTAAATTACGAATAGCTTTGGCTATTTTACAACTTTTAATAACAAAATATTCAATGTCTGTTTCGATTGTCGGCCACGATGGCGTAGAAGAAAAACGACTTCATCAACATTACGAAGGAATATGTAGAAAACTAACAATAAAAGTCGCTAAGTAGGACCAATATTCAGAAAATTTTAAGTTTAACCGTGGCCGCGCAGTCGAAACGTGGAGAACCGAGCGCCCACATAGTTCTCTTAAATGGAGCTTAGTAGTAGGGGTCCCATTCTTTTTGCTTTAAATTTCGTAGAAAAATATAGAAAGTATAAAAAACCCTAATGTTTGGATTTCACGACCTACATAGCTTAAATGCTATGGCCGCTCCATAGTCCACGCGGTCACGCAGTTCTCTTAAACGGAGCTTAGTAGGGGTCCTATTATTTTTGCTAATCGCTGATACGATTATGTAGAAAATATAGACAGTATAAATAAAACCCTAATGTTTGGACTACACGACCTGCTACAGAAATTAAATGCTATGGCCGCGCGGTCAAAACGGAGCTTAATAGAGGTCCCATTCTCTTTTATAATCTCTGATACGATCAGGTAATAATAGTAGACAGTATAAATAAAGCCCTAAGGTTTGAATTTCACAACCTACAGAAAAATGTGGTCGTAAAGTCCAAATATTAGGGCTTTACTTATACTGTCTTAATTATCTACGAAATCGGTTCTGCGATTAGCAAAAATAATGGAACTTCTACTAAGCTCCGTTTGAGAGAACTGCGTGGCCGCGAGGTCCTCCACGTTTCGACCGCGCGGTCATGGTTAAACTTTCTGAATTTTGAACCTACAAATTTGTGACTTTCATTGTTAGTTTTCTACATATTCCTTTGTAATGTTGACGTAGTCGTTTTTCTTCTACGACACCGTGGCCGAGCAATCGAAAATCTATAATATTATCGAACTACTCGCAAAATTTCACGAGAATCGGTTGAGAAATGGGACCTGTAGAGAAGAACAGACAGCTAGAAAGCCAGACTAAAATATGTTTATGTATATATCTCCGCCATTTTGAAGAATTAAAAAAACTGGCTCGACAGTAAAATTCTATATAATTTTCAAACCTGTCCACAAAATTTGACGAGAATCAGTTGAGAAATGCGCCTGTAGAGGATAACAAACAGTGCTGGATTGGCGGACTGAAATGTTTCTTTTACATATGTCCGCCATGAAAATTTTGAAAAACAGGCTCGACAATAAAATTCTATACAATTTTCGAACCTGCCCATAAAATTTCACGGGAATCGGTTGAGAAATGTGACTTGTAATGAAATGAATGAAAAAAAATCGAAAAACAGGCTACAAAAAAATTGTTATGTTATAGGCAAACGCCGAAGCTCAGGCACTCCTAGGTTTGTCTAGTCAAACCTCAGATTTGACAAGAAGCCTTAGTCAAAGCCCAAAATAAAATCGTGTTTCGGCCTTTGACTAACTAATTTATGGCCAAACCTAGGAGAGACCAACTTTTGACCAACAGTCAAAGCCCGACGAAACACAAAACGATCAAATCGTACTTTGGACTTAACAACCAATTGGACTTAAATGAGGTACCTACAGAATGTGTTAATTTATTTAATTAACTATTTTCTTGCGAACCGAAGATTTCTGTTGTCTGTTAAAAAAAAAATAACCACGAAATTTAATACGATCGCTCCGCTGCGCTTCGCGATCATCTTAAATTCCTTACCTATCACGTGTCCTATAGGACACGTGATAGGCAGGCGTAACGCAGACTCTTTGACTAAACTTAACCTCAAGATTATGAAAAACATCATTCATTTCCGATGTGATCTTTAGTCAAAGCTGCCTTACTCCTGTAAGTCACGTGATAGATTAGAAATTTAAGACAATCGCGAAGCGCAGTGGAATGTTCATCATAAATTTCGTGGTTATTTTCTTTCAAACAGACAACAGAATTTTTTTGTTTACAGGAAGATTGTTAATTTAGTTAAATTTTCACTCTACAGAATGTGTTTTTCATAGTTGTACAAACAAAATATCAAATTCTGTGCCTAATTTAAGCGTGACTGGTCAAATTTCGATTTGATCGTATTGAGTTTCGGCTTCCGACTGCCCAAGTTAGTCTCTCCCAGGGGCCGTACCGGCTAACGAATCGATTATCGAAAAATCTGAATCGGTTTCAACTTAGAACTGAAAAATCAAAGTAAGGAATTTCGTCATGTACTTTCTGTTGACGTAATTTGGAAGATAACGATGTTCGTGTGACATCATGAAATGGGGTTCGCCATTTTCGCCTAATTGGGGCTCGATTTATCTGTTTTAATTTGAAACCCAGCAGACTTTTCGATAATCGATTCGTTAGCCGGTACGGCCCCAGGTTTGGCCATAAATTCGTCAGTCAAAGGCGGAACGAAATATGCCATTGGTTTTGGACTTTGACCTTGTCAAACCTGAGGGTTGACTAGGTAAACCTAGGTGCCCCGGGACTTCGGGGTTTGACTATAACATTTATATAATTTTCGACCCCGCTCACAAAATTTAACAAGAATCGGTTGAGAAATGCGACCTGTACAGGAGAACAACAGCGCCGGAAAGCCGGACTGAAATATGTTCTTTTACACATCTCCGCCATTTTGAAAAATTTCAAAAAACTGGCTCGACCATAAAATTCTATATAATTTTCGAACCTGCTCACAAAATTTCACGAGAATCGGATGAGAAATGCGAGCTGTAACCTATAGAGAAGAACAACCGGACAGCAGGAAGGACATACGAAAGAATTGTTGCCCAAGCTGAAGCAGAGACGCTTCGCTCGCGCTTCGCGCTCGCTCGGTCAATTACCTAAGCCTTTAAATTTCATTTAATACGTTAAAATAGTAAACTAATTCAGAAAATAAGGGATTTCTAATTCTGGAATTAAATTTCACTCAAAAGTGAAATATTTCAACCCGTTTTGAAAGATTTCATAAATTTCATATAAATTTAATTTTCATTTCATTGAAATTTTCACTGGACCCATCCCTATTTCCGGGAGAATTTAGGAAAAATAATATTAGCCTATGCTCTTCTCCAAGACACTACCTACCTACTTAAGTAGATAGTGCAATGGATGTATTATTGACTCAGAGGTTCAGTTCAATGAAACGTAATAAATAAATTTACAGTTATACAGGTACATTGGACACACAGAGTTATCTACATTAGCCATGATTTAAAATGGATTTTTGATTTTGACAATGGAGTATGAACTCTATCAATTGATATATTGTTCAATTACTTTCGTTCCAGTGCTTGGTAGCACATCACTATTATTGTCCACAGACTACATACTAACTTTGTGTAATCATATATCTATCTCTTTTTAATGCTGCTAAATAGAAAGAAATAACTGCTTATTCGACAATGGCTGCGGTCCGCATGGCGATTACATCGATTACGGCGTTTTTTCCGGAAATACCTGCACTACTAATTTTAGTAAGTTATTCGAATTATTCGAATGATTGAGATAATCGAATAATAATCGAATGATCATTCATAATCGCGCATCGCTATTATAACGCTTAGTTACAACGTTCACACGAGGTCCGCATTCGATATCGCGCTCAAATCGATAAAATCGACAAATGACAGTTGGCGAATGCGAACCGCTCGTAAGCGCGCTAACGTTTTATTCTAACCTCAAATACAAGATGGAATAATTGCTACGTACTGTTTTTGCTCTCTAAAGCGATGATAATGATGAGGAACGTTTGATTATTGAGTCGTGTGCACCCAACATCTTTTTTTTTCAACTTTTTACATCAACCACCTTTTTGGATAAGCTCCAAATTAATATTAACAAAATATTAACCAATATAATGCTCTATCCTTTTGTTGTGAAGTGAGGAAAAGATCCTTCTATGATCTCTCTCATTTTTTGATTTTTTGACGAAATAAAATTCAAACACCTGTTTCGTTTGACAGTCACTTATAACTTTTGACAGGACGTTCACAGTGATTACGCTCCGAGGCATGGTCGCTGTAAGCCCAAGATGGCGCTGGTAATGACGTTATGAGTGACGTCACGCTAGATATTGTAAACGTGCATGCGAACCGGCTGTTATCGCGATAATATCACAGCGGCGTCACTCCCTGTATATGCGAGCTTGGCGCCAGTCTGGCGGCGGCTACGTCATACGCGTCACGACTTGTGATAGGGTTGGCTATTAGCATCATTACATATTAATGCAACGAAATAACAAAACGAAAGTTTGATGAAATAAATTTGTACTGATTTTATATTAATTTAAATGCCAATACATTACAATTATATGGATTATAGTTTATATCAATTCTTAATTTGTAACAATTTCAAGGTTTCTTTTTCGTTTGCCTGCTTTATAATATCAACTTCTGCAATTACTTACACAGTTCTAAGATTATTTTCCGCGCGTCCAGTTCATTAGAAAATGCTTTTTACGGATTACCGCTCGTATATTGGTAAAATTGGTATTAGGGGCCATCCATAAATTACGTCACACGCATTTCATGATTTTTGACCCCCTCCCCCGTCCTTGTCACAGCTGGTCACATTTGCGAGGACCCCCCCTAGTGTGACGTCACATATTTTACAATTTTACATCTAGAAATAATTATTTAATTAAAACAGCACTTCAAAAATTTGTTTTATTTCAATTTAAATGATTTTTAAATGTGACGTCACAAAATTTAGGACCCCTCCCACCCCTTGTCACACAATGTCACACTTCGTCGACCCCCTCCCTCCCCCTTTGACGTGTGACGTAATTCGCTAAGTCATCGATTGCGAACATCTACTTGGACAGCATTCTACTATTTTCCAAAAACGAGTAGAAAGTCCTTCTTTAATCTCATACTAAAAAGCTTAAAGAAAATTTGTATAAAAATCTATACTCCACCATATTATTTAACCTAATTAAAAAAAAAATGCAAAAATCGCGGAAATGGTGCGTAAAATAATGTTTTTTCCACCCCCTTAAGAACACCGGAGGTAGATGAGAGATATTAAATGAAATGTCAAAATACGGTCTAGTGCGATTTTTTAATATTTTTACTATACAAAAGTACAAAAACGTCATTCTGTGTAGTGTCTGTGTAATATAGATATGTAGTTCGGGGTGGTTGTATGGAGTGTCCGGAGTGAAAGGCCATAATTATTGTAGCTATTTTAATTCAATAATATTTTAAGTATCTATTTATTTTATTTTTCTGTGGTATAAAGCACTATGCCACTTGGAAGAAAGTGCATTACCACATCACCCCTCAATGTACAATATACGCACTATTAATTTCCTCGCATTTCTTGAGAAAAGCAATAATATGACCTGTATTATATTGTACGGAAAGGAAATTACATTGCCTGAATGATGAATGATTAAAGCCCTTGCATGCGGCTCGACACATATCACTTTAGTTTGTCGTACTTGCCTGTAATGTATGTACTATTGCGCGGTGCGAGCGAACTAGGCAAACCTGATGGTGTGTCCCCACTTAGGTTCGCGAACCTCCGCGCTCCGCGAACCTAAAACAGTGATCCATAGCAAAAACAAATATTTTTACTTTGGCTACAGTGTGTGCCTGTGCGAACCAGCTTCGCATACGAGTTCCCTCACGTACACATCTCGGCGCCCTGTTTCAGCAGAGGATAAACGATATTTTCGGTGCAGGTTCGCGGAGCGCGGAGGTTCGCGAACCTAAGTGGGTACCCACCCTGATAGCACGGCGTGCCTCCGCAGAAGAGATTCCTCGCCCCGATGGCGTCGCGGCACCCCCGCGATCGCCCGGCGCACTCACACATAGCCGCGAGCAATTTTACAGCACTCATGCGCAAGTGACGCTTCTTTTCACGTTAGTGTATATTTTCTTTGATAATATCGATATTATCGCTATGCGGACCGCGGACCGCAGCCAATGACAGTGACCAATGATAGCAGAATAATCTGTGCAGTGTTGGGAAACGTACAATAATTATTGGATTCTTACAATAATTCGCGATACGAAACTAGATTGTACAATAAAACATAGCTTTCTCATTATTGTACGCTTTTGTACAATATTTTCCGATTTGACACAATATAGGTACAATATTATGGCACGTGACACTAAAATTAATAAAGAAACGCATCACCTAGGTACTATTATTCTGTAGCGTCACACTTATCTTGTCTTTTGTCTCTATTAATGCCGTAAAGTTGGTAATTCGCTTTCATTTCTTGCTTGCAGACAGTAAACTATCAAGACATTGGTAGTAAACATCTTGCCTTCCCTTGTGGAATAATATAAATTATATTTTTTTATTTAAAAATCAAAATTAATTGTATTTAATAAAAAATAAAAAAATAATTAAATCATTACCCACCTATTCAAAAATTAATTTGAACTTGTATTAGAAGATTTGCTATTGTATTGAATGATCCGCTTCAACTTCACTTCACTCGAGAATGTATGAGAAAGAAAAGAGCAAGCGCAAAATAAGTGGGTAACTTTAGTTCAGTTGCACATTGTAAAATCAATCGCACATTAGCGGCCTAAACATTAAAAACTATTGCCTAAAACGTACAATAATTCGACCTAAAATACAATAATTTTTAGCTTGGCAGTACCATAATTTCGCATCCAACATTTCCCAACACTGAATCTGTGGTTTTTGTTGATGTGTCAGTTTTCAGTTTACCATCAAGAGTCGTATTTTTGTTTTCGAATAGGTATTTTTAGTTTAGTTTTGATGAATACAATAGTAATATTTTTAAATAAATAAACCTGATGAACAGCGCTGAACATAGAATTGGTAAGTAACTGCACTATAGCCTTTATTTATATATCGGGTCAGCTTGGTTTAGGTTATATTATTGTGATTGTTGTGGAAAATTGGGTATTTTTTAAGGTCTTTCGAATAATAACGACAACAGTTTTTCCTATTTTAAGTCAGAGGGTTGCTTTCAGTTACATAATAACTGACCAGAATCGTTTATATAAGTGTACATTAGCTTACTGTAACTATTTGTAAAACTTTTACTCCTGAATATTATATTACATTTCGATTCCTACTATATTTGAACTCCATTTATTACAGGCATAGACTTATTATATTACTTTGATTATAGGTATACCGCAGTGATATGTGATATCCTTTTTAGGGTTCCGTACCCAAAGTGTAAAAACGGGACCCTATTACTAAGACTCCGCTGTCCGTCTGTCTGTCTGTCTGTCACCAGGCTGTATCTCAAAAACCGTGACAGCTAGAAAGTTGAAATTTTCACAGATGATGTATTTCTGTTGCCGCTATAACAACAAATACTAAAAACAGAATAATATTAATATTTAAGGGGGGCTCCCATACAAGAAACGTGATTTTTTGCCGTTTTTTGCTCGATATTAATAACAACAACAGGTAGACAGTTCCAATTTTCACAGATGATGTATTTTTGTTGCCGCTATAACGACAAATACTAAAAACAGAATAAAGGGGCTCCCATACAACAAACGTAATTTTTTTTGCCGTTTTTTGGTACGGAACCCTTCGTGCGCGAGTCCGACTCGCACTTGGCCGGTTTTTTTTATAATATCCTTAAATTTAATAGTCACCCATAGGGAGTGTTTACCGAATATCATGAAATGAGATAAAATTTACTGACGGAACCGTAGATTTGGATAACGATAAATTTACGGTAGAAAGGTCTTATTATAAGAAGTCTTTTTGCAAAGTTTCAACTTGCGCTTCCACAAGTAGTTTTTGAGAACAAAAGAACTGAAATTTAAAAATTTTTTCATGTTTCGTTTGACTAATTGATTTTTTTTTATATAGCTGTCAGTTACGTTTTGTTTCATTGTTATCCACAGATTATCCACATCCTCTCCCCCTCCCCCCAAACCCCTAATTCAACAGTCCACAAAATAAATTTTTACTAAGGCAGCGGGAGAGGAGCGTGCGGTAACACACAAGTACACGTGCATGAACATATCCCCACTCCAACGAAAGAATGTCAAGATGTTTGCCGGAATCTGTAAAAGGTTGTCTTAGGTTGCTCATACTCATAATTAATTTAATTACCTTTTTATCGTAAAAGTATTGGTTGGAGCTTGAATCTAATTGAAAATATGATAGGAAGGCCTATTTTGTGGAGCTTGTTTATTTTGTGGAGCTGCATTGTTACTTTAAAAATTTACTGGAAAATTATCACTATTCTAATGATTTTATTTTTAACTAGCGACCGCCCGTGACTTCGTCAGCGTGGATAGTGTTTTGTCTATTCCTCGAGAATAGTTCCTTTTTTCTGGATGAAAGGTACCCTCTGTCCTTTTCTGCACCCCTGACAAAGTGTATGCATAATTTCATGATGATCGGTTCAGTAGTTAAGACGTGAAGGCGTAACAAATAAACAAATAAACAAACGGACTTTCGCATTTATAATATTAAAATAAGGATCTTCTTTTGAATTATTTGAAAAAGTATGAAAATTTTATCCTACAAATCAATTCCTGATAAGCCCGACCCTGGACATTTTGCATTGAGGAATTTCAAGTTAAGCAGTTTGGAAAAGCTGGATTTTCTTTTTATATTCTATCCTTCATTGTATAGTCATATGACTATCCATTTCCATATATTACATACATTTTCAGTAGACATTTTATCGTTGTCATATTATGTATTCTGTGTTGTTGTCGTGGTGCGATTCTATCTATAAAGTTAACCATAGGGAATCGTTTGATTTTTTTCGGTAGCAGATTCGCTTACAATATGCGCAAAATAACTTGGCGGCTCGGAAGTTATTTGCAAGTGATATTTCGCGCAGGGTACATGTCGAGTTCCATAGTTTTGTCGAGTGCTTTCATTAATGGTAGTAAATAGTAGCAAATGGTAGTAAACAGTGCACATGGTCTCACGTGCATATCTCGTTTGGTCCAGCCAGCCATTCTGACGGTCACCTTCCGCCCGCGCACCGTCCCCGCGCACGTCTGTATTCGTCTACTGCGCAGCGTTCCGCGCGAAGTTCAGAGTCGTCAAGTCAAGTTGTACAGAAGTTACAGACAAGTGAAAATTATTTAGCGACAGATTGCAACGAGCGACGCGACGCGTGTCGACGACTGTCGGCCGTTGCCGCTCATCTGTAAGCTTCGTTATATCTCTAAAACTCTTCTCATGTAGGATGTAGGTAGTTCATTGCAATTCAAGAGTGCAACCAATTTGCTATGAGCACTAAAATCTAAACTTAAACGGTCATAAAATCGCATCCCATCACTGTAGGTGCCCGTTTATTACCTTGGTGATCGTGCGTAGCAGCAAGTGTCGTGTGTCGAGACCTTGATTCTTTTTAGCTTGTCTGCAGTGCACCACAGATCGACTTTATCTTTAAATAAAATAATAAAAATAAAAAATTAATAGAATATGTAGGTAAAACATTTTTACCGATATTAGCTACGTTTTGGCTGTACCTATCTGTAAATATATTTTATTTCAATCTAAAATTAACTGACAATCGCTAGAGAAAAAGGAGTAAGTACTGCTCAGCTGTATATTTAGACATTATAACATGCTTTCGACAAAGTCTGGCACAAAGCACTGTTTTACAAACTAAAGATCCTCCTACCAAAACCCTTCTTTATGATACTGAAATCCTACCTGAACCAAAGAATCAGACCTGCCCACAACAGAGTAACAGACGATGTTGTAACTGGAACATACGCAGATGACCCAGCTTGCCTGGCTAGCGATACTAACCCAAACGTAGCTTCACTCAAATTCACTCTACAAGAACAGCTTGATAAAATAGCTATGCTTGGCTGCAGAAGTGGAGAATATAAGCTAGCGGAAGCAAATCAACATAAAGTCACATTCAAACTGCGAAAAGGTAGACCAGGGGCCCTACCGCCTAACTCAAAGCTTTAGCCAGAGCGATAGCAATGCTCTGTCCGTCCTTGCCATATCATAACACGATGACAAGGACGGACAGTGCACTGACGTCATAAACCAAAGCCAGAGTCAAAGCGATAGAGTTAGGCGGTACGGGGGCTGTTCATATGGGAAATGGCGTACCTACTACAGTACGAGGCATGTATCTTGAAATTTTCATAGGTAGGAAGAAGCTCCCTTTTTTTAATATTTTTTTTTAATAATATTAAAATCACTTTGTTTTCACAAATGTACGGAAGTTAACTAATTTAGTTTACTAATCACCAGCACACACATATTTGAAAAAGTAAATTTATTTTTCAGACATTCCCTATCCTATACCACAAAATGGTATTAAAAAAAAATTTCAACACAAAATGTCAAAACTTTTTGTTTTTAATTCTTGTTCTCATAGTGGCAGGTGTTGGCAAAGGTATAATTTCCATTCTGCTTTTACTTTTCTACATTTGTGAAGTCGAGGAGACTTTAATTTTTTTAAATATTTTCACGCTACCGAAAATTCTGTTTTTTTTTCTATTACTAAGGGAGCTTATTCCTATCTATGAAAAAATATGATTTTTTCGGACATTCCCCAACGCTTTTTTGTAAATTTTTGAAGCTTTTCCTATGTGACATGTACGATTTGGGGGGGGGGGTCATGTCCCCTGTGACCCCACCCCTGGGACCGCGCCTGGCGGGTCAGCAAAGTAGAGTAAAATAAAAATGAAAATGAGAACTACTTAGCTTAGCTGAAGAGAAAAAAATATACTTTTGATTTAATGTTTTATTTTTATTGTGACTGTTTCCATGCATATTTTGTATTGCTACGAATTTCTCTCATTAATTCCGCGTCATTTTTATATTTACTTACGAATTCCGAACAAGACATATCTTTTGCAATTTTGTGTGGCAATAAGTAATGATAAAGAAACTTTTTACTGTTCTTTTATTTCTATTGATATGTATAATCTATATTTTTTAAAATTGGCTTGGGTTGTTGCGCGAGGCCCTTCAAGAGCGAGGCCCCGGGTGATTGCCTGGTTCGCCACCCCCTAAGGCCGCCACTGCGTCTACATCATAAAAGGAATCCTTGTGCTGTGCTAAATTTAAGTTCCTACTAGGCATCGTTTAGGCTGTGCGCTGTTTATTTCAGTCAGTTTCTTCTCATAGATGACGCCATTTTAAATGAAAGCACTTGTTTCAATTATATTAATCCTTGTATTAATGGCGCAGGCCACGAACTAATGATCCTAAGCTAGTGTCGTACCGTAAATTAACCGTACGACTCGTACGGTTAATTTTCATTACGGTAATTATGCTAGTTTTAGCGACCGCAACTCTTAACACTTGGTAATGGTTGCGTTTATCATGATTGCTTGCGGTTAGTTATGGTCTTTTGCCAATCCTTCTAGTATCCGTCTTATATCGACTAACCATATCCAAATGATGCAGAAAATATAACCAACCGCTTTCAAGAGTATGTTCGCTTGTACTATGACTTTTCTTGCAATAACCATTTCTATACAAATATCGTCAGTTGACGTGATGTTATTTTGAAGCGATATCTCTACTAGTTCAAGTAGGTTCAATAATTCCCATTGATTTCTAAGTAATTGTTGAAATAAAAAGATTTCTAGCATTTATATTTAATATGGGTTTAATTAAGAAAATGTGCCTCATTGACCTCAACTTTACATTACCAGTGAGTTGGGGTAATCATTATCGTTTGCAAAGTGGACAAACAAAAAGACAAACAAACAAATAAACGAGAAAGCGACCAAATAAAAACGTGTTAAAAACCGTACTCCTGAATTCAAGACTATGATTTGAACTTGTATTGCAGACAGTTTAGCATTGATGGCGACATGATTCCGAAAATTCCGATCGACATTGATTTGCAGTGTAAAAACTTAATCTTGACAATAATCAATACCGCGTAATAATGTAAATAAGCTAATAATAATATTTGATGTACAAAAACACGAAGACATCGTGCGTCTTCGCCGTATCGCACTGGGCATCAACGCAAAAATCCTGATTTTTATAGCTCGTTAATCACCCGCTTTACTTCTTGCAATATTTTATTACGTATTTATTTATTTACCTTTCTTTTACTTTAAAAAACATTGACTGTTTGTTTGACCATTATCTGTGATCAATTATTTGTTGCAGATGGGTATTTAGCATCTGAAGAATCGAATGCCTTTGTTGAATGGCTTACACCAATTATGTTGTAAAATCAGTCCTTCTCGACAATGTCTTTCACAATGCATCTCGACGACATGGCTGCATTGACACCTATCATTTTAATTGTATGCGCCAGCGCCTAGAACATGTTAATGCGGTTTGTTATTCATACTTTTGTCTGCACTTTGTACCATTGCAGTACATTGTAATTCTTGTAATTCTTATCAATTCGTATGAATATTTATTGCTATAACTTTTCTTTCCCGCTATCAGAAGCATATTGCATGGCCCAAGGCAAATTTGATATCATGTTCGAAAAATTATTCATCTCATAAATTTATGTAATTGTTCTTTACTATTTGAAGGGCCTTTCTCTTCGTTATACTAGTCTCTTCTTTATCTTTCATTATTTTGTGAATATTTTCAAAGCTCTATTTAATTTTATTAAGCCAATGTGGTTTTACACAGCTGTCCTATACCAACAACATCAGCAAACGACGCAGCGCGGCGTGCGAGCCCGTTAGTAAGATGCAAGCTGCGCTTGCGACGATTTAATTAACGTATTGTGCTCATCGCCATTAACGTGCCGTTCCTGCTTCATTTAAATTTCCTCCATTACCAGACAACACATTTCCTCGGTGACCTTAAAGTATTTAAATGCACACATAAAGTTTGCTTGTAGTTAAAATTTATTTGTATTGTAACTTGTTACAGCCCATTTATATTGTTTGTACCTGTCTTATTAGCAAATACTCTTCAATGGATTGGAACGGGTTTAAAGAATTTTCTGTTGCTTCAAAGGCCGCCCGAAACCATCAATTGCGATTGTCTATTTTTACATAATTGGCACTCACTAATGCGTTAATTGATTGACTTAAATGCACAATTGAAACGATTGTCAATTGACATGTTTTCATTTTTTACAAGGTACCTAAAATCGAAAACCATTTCGAGGTTTTTCAATTTCAGACACCATACATACGTGTCTTTTGTTTTCATCGGTAATAGTAGGTATGAACGTCTATACAAAAAAAATTTGGGAGTTACAAGGCGTGATAAAGTTTGGCCGCATGATGGAAACTGATCTGTAGGCTGTTCTTAACTAATATTGAGCTGGGCCAAACTATCGTTACATACGATTCCAAACGGCGGCGGGTTGAAGTAGTGTTCCGCCCGGCTTCATTCAAAAAATTATAACTGTCCTTGTTTAGCTAATAGGTCAAGTGTGGTATCAATTTCGGATAAATCAATAACGTAGAATTCATTTCTAGTATAAATAAATGTTATTTATTTAGCAGTTTCTTAAAAATTGCACTATTACCAAAATATTCAACTACATATTTTTGCTTTTAGTCACCGTAAACATTAAACTGGTGCATTTATTTCCAAACAAAAAATACTTTATCAAAGCCTATTTAATGCAGATTTGAAATAATATAACTTTGAAGTACCTTAACAAACAATAAATAGCGGAAAAAAACATTTTATCGTCGCGCGCCGAGAGCCAAGAGTTCACTTTCGAAATAAATTACCATCTTTGACTAGCTGTGTCTCTGCAGTCTATGGGCCTAGACTACTCGGGTTAGGCTCAAATTGTAGCAAATGTAGTTAGCTTTACAGAACTATAGGACAAATTAACCTGAAGAGTTATGAATCTCCATATAAATTAATCATGGGTGTTAAAAGTCTTTGGCCACATGATGAAAACAGTTCTGTAGAGTGTTCATAACTAGTATTGAGCAGGGCCAAACTATCCTTACAAAAGAATCCATATGGCGGCTACTTATGATTTCTTTTTTGTCTAAGAAATTATTATTTTTAAGATAACTCAAAAATAATAAGTGCTCTACAAAAACTTTATGTAGCAATTATGTTACAAATAATTTAATCTATAACTTTGCATCTTGTAAAATTTTTGATAAATCTAATAGTTCATGAGAAAAAGTTATTTTTTATATGGCGTTTCTTTTTGAAACGATCAAATTAGGTAAAAATAATGTAAGTTTACGAATAGTGAGACGCTTAGTGCGTAGTGAAACACAGGTTTGAACGTAAGTACTGTGTTTATTTAATTAAACAATACTACAGCCGAATAATAGGTAAGAATGCTTATTTTTTACAAAAACACTTGCAGAGAGAAGTACAATTTCATGATTTTTTTACGCAACTACATGCTTTCGAACACTTCTGCTTGCATCCACACTTAATCATTACTTGACATGCTGAAGCAACTGTAGGAATATTTATCCAAACTGGAAGAAGTCTGTCACCTTTTTTGACGCCGTTTCAAACATTAGAGCGCGTGACGTTTGGTTGTTACAACTTTCCCGTTCCAAACGTCAGAGCGTTGCAACCAAACAACCATCAAAATTGATGGTTGTAAAACGCTCTGACGTTTGTCTATAGAACAAATGTCAATGTCATTTGACATTACTTTCTATTTTGATGTTTTTGTGTCTAATTTTTAAATAAATCATGGTAGTTTCGCAAAAAAACAGTTTTTATTTGATTTTGAATATTGGAAAGTTTAAATTATTCGTATTCCACATGGAAAATGAAGACTTTCTATTGACATTGACATTTAAAGTTCTTGGTCGTTCCTAACCTTAAAATGAGTTAAAAAACAACCAAACAACCGCACTCTAAGCCTCTGAACGCAACCCTGGCTTGGTAAATTGATAATAGATATTCAAAGTTATATGTATTCTGTAACTTTTTGGGGCGTGGCCACATCATCACCGCGCGCGCATCCTGCGTCAATGGTTGGACGCGTCTTGGCTGCCACTGCGCAGCCGCAAAATTAAAGTTAAAGTTTATCAAACTTTTATTAAAGACTTGAAGCAATTTTGCAATGCTGGTATCACCGTCGATGTATTTATTGCATTATCAGAAGCAACTGTTGAAAACTTGGTGGCCAACAATGCTAAATGGCACAATAACTGCAGACGTGAGATTCATCTAGATAAACTTATACGTAAACTAAAAAAAACACGAGCAGCAGATTCGGCCGGTCCAAGTGCAGTTCCATTGACAAGAAAAGAAGATGCCAAACCTGCAAAACCTTCCGATATCTGCTTTTTCTGTAGCAAACCGGAAAATAAAAAACATGTCTTACGTTCATTTCAACCGAGTGCAGTTCCATTGATAAGAAAAGAAGATACCGATCCCGTAAAACTTTCTAATATGTGCTTTTTCTGTAGCAAAACGGAAAATACAGAAAATGTTATACATTTATTTCAACCAAGTGCAGTTCCATTGACAAGTGAGGATCCCAAACCTACCGATATCTGCCTTTTCTGTAGCAAACCGGGAAATAATAAGAATGTTTTACATTTATTTAAAAAAATTAGACATTACTAAACAGCTTAGAAAAAAGCATTGCTCTTGAAGGCTGAAAACGTGCTGTTGCAATTGTCTTTGGGTGACATCGAAACCAATGAATTGAAGTATCACGCATACTGTTTTGTTAATTTTAATAGTCGTTCCCAACAATCACAAGAAGCATACGATGACCATGCCTCTAATGAGACAACTGAACAAAGTAAGTTACTGCAAGAAATTTTCAGTTTCGTGCTAGAAGAAATTTGTTCTGGAAAAAAGTACTTTCCCCTCAAGGTTCTTTATGAAGAAATGAGTTGTCGGGCTCAATTGAATAACACACAACCTATAAATCGAACTAGGCTGAAAATAGCTCTTCTACAACGTGGCAGATTATACTCCTCGGTCTTCTGTATGACCTGCCGCAGCGTATGGATGTGGTCTATGGTGCTAAAGCCTTTTCGGAACCCGGCTTGTTCGGGAGGTTGAAAGTCGTCAAACTTGCGAGCGAGACGGTTCGTAAGGACTCTCGAAAACAGCTTATAGACATGACTCAGAAGCGAGATGGGTCTATAGTTCTTTAAAAGGGGCTTGTCACCCTTTTTAAAGAACAAAATCACCTCACTTATGTTCCATGTCTTCGGCGTTCTGCCCTCGACGATGAAATCAATCTCATTTCTGACTGTACCGTCCGGACTGACCCAAGAACACTTCCGGCTTTCCGGCTTTCTGAATAATATTACCAAGCCAGTATCTGGGCTTGCGCGCATATGGCTGAAATAAAACATCGAGATCCATGCCAGTATGGGTGGAGGAAAGAAGGTGACACACTTCTTCCAGTTTGGATAAATATTCCTACAGTTGCTTCAGCATGTCAAGTAATGATTAAGTGTGGATGCAAGCAGAAGTGTTCGAAAGCATGTAGTTGCGTAAAAAAATCATGAAATTGTACTTCTCTCTGCAAGTGTTTTTGTAAAAAATAAGCATTCTTACCTATTATTCGGCTGTAGTATTGTTTAATTAAATAAACACAGTACTTACGTTCAAACCTGTGTTTCACTACGCACTAAGCGTCTCACTATTCGTAAACTTACATTATTTTTACCTAATTTGATCGTTTCAAAAAGAAACGCCATATAAAAAATAACTTTTTCTCATGAACTATTAGATTTATCAAAAATTTTACAAGATGCAAAGTTATAGATTAAATTATTTGTAACATAATTGCTACATAAAGTTTTTGTAGAGCACTTATTATTTTTGAGTTATCTTAAAAATAATAATTTCTTAGACAAAAAAGAAATCATAAGTAGCCGCCATATGGATTCTTTTGTAAGGATAGTTTGGCCCTGCTCAATACTAGTTATGAACACTCTACAGAACTGTTTTCATCATGTGGCCAAATTTTATCAGGACTTTTAACACCCATGATTAATTTATATGGAGATTCATAACTCTTCAGGTTAATTTGTCCTATAGTTCTGTAAAGCTAACTACATTTGCTACAATTTGAGCCTAACCCGAGTAGTCTAGGCCCATAGACTGCAGAGACACAGCTAGTCAAAGATGGTAATTTATTTCGAAAGTGAACTCTTGGCTCTCGGCGCGCGACGATAAAATGTTTTTTTCCGCTATTTATTGTTTGTTAAGGTACTTCAAAGTTATAATATTTCAAATCTGCATTAAATAGGCTTTGATAAAGTATTTTTTGTTTGGAAATAAATGCACCAGTTTAATGTTTACGGTGACTAAAAGCAAAAATATGTAGTTGAATATTTTGGTAATAGTGCAATTTTTAAGAAACTGCTAAATAAATAACATTTATTTATACTAGAAATGAATTCTACGTTATTGATTTATCCGAAATTGATACCACACTTGACCTATTAGCTAAACAAGGACAGTTATAATTTTTTGAATGAAGCCGGGCGGAACACTACTTCAACCCGCCGCCGTTTGGAATCGTATGTAACGATAGTTTGGCCCAGCTCAATATTAGTTAAGAACAGCCTACAGATCAGTTTCCATCATGCGGCCAAACTTTATCACGCCTTGTAACTCCCAAATTTTTTTTGTATAGACGTTCATACCTACTATAATTTCTAAATAACAAATAAAAAACCAGGACAAAATTTTTTAAATGTCAATTCTTTTATCTACAGTATTGACGTAAAAATTGACTATCGCAATTTACCGTTTCGGGCGACCTTACGGGTCTGAATTTGTTAATTCGTGATGTCTTTTCTCGTCTTGTGATATTTCGTGATTTTTTTCCGAACGCGATTAATGGACGACCCCATTGTGGTGTTACTCTCCTTTTATTCTTTTTTTTTTTTAATCCTAATTTAACCTTCTAACAAAGTTGTGCTTCAATTAGAAAAATGTATTTTACCTTACACATCGTGTAATTAAAAACACACTCCCTCTCCTAGTCATGCCCTTAAATTGTTACTCACGGGCTCTCGATAAGGGATTATGCGCCATTATTATGCAGCGGTCTAAGGTTTCGGAAACTGAGGCTCTCGTCAATTAAGGTATCGCCGGGCACATCTTCCATTCAGTCTAGTCTCGACCTAAACGGCACAATAGCTACTGATAGGGCTGCCCAATATCGGCATTGAGGTAACCCTGGATAATATGCAACGATGAAGTACCTAAAACACTTTGCAAATTGCAGCGACCCTTTTCTAACTTTGATACAATTCTTTCTTCACTATATTTTTTGCAAGGTATTGAAGTTCTTACTAGCATTGGATTTATAAGTATCATTGTTACTAAGTACCTCGAAATAAATGATTATTGACCGAGCGAGCTCGAAGCGCGGGCAAAGAGTCTCCGTGTCAGCTTGATTGAGCACAAATATTTTATTTTAAATAGATAATGTTAGAGTTTGTTGAGATTTATTCAGTTTTTGGAGGGATACGATACGATAAGTAGGTACACCTACGTGTGGTGCGATTGCTTTAACTTCAAGCACTACTCCCCGCTTGATATAAAACTTCATTTTACAACAATGTAAGACCACTCTCTTTAGCTGTTTGAGCAATATCGTATGTTTATTTTAAAGTGGTTTTAGTGTTTTTGTAAGTACTTACCACCTGGATATTATACGATCCACACCTGCGATAAGAGAAAGAAAATAGCTTGGACTATCGAGTACTGTTTATAGCAGTAATAAAATGATATTAACTGTTTATGATCCCTATCGCAATACTAATAAAATACGGCTGAAGATGATAATTGAAGTCAAGTCGTCGCTTTATAATGAATAAGAGACAGCCCTAAGGCAAATAATGAGCTAACTGGCAACCGTTACTTAAATGGTTTTCGGTAGATGAAGGTTACATGTAGTTTGTTTAATGGCACCTTATTGTAAGAGAATTGCGATTGTCACGATTCATCCATGTGGATGGGGACTGAGGCTTTCATGTACAGACTTTCTCAAGGGTTGTCCTAAAGAATATTTTAATTTGGTTTAGATAGATTGAGTAATGAGAATCACGCGCAATCGAATAGTGTCGCTTTTAAAGATGTTATTCGAGTGATAAAAACATACGATATTGATGATCCATAATAAAGCGATATTTTACTTCATCACTTTTATAGAAAAGAAATAGACTATCTCGCAGTTTGTTATTACAAGAAATCGATTTACGCTATACGATTTGTGTGTAGGCTTCTATTGAATTGTAGTAAAACATGGCCTTGCAATTATTTCGAGTTCTAGGATCACACATCCATCTACGAAATACCAAATTAGTCTTCTGTAAAGCATTTGCGCCTATAATACACTTAAATTGAATGAACTGTTCTTCCTAGTTCTTTCAACGTTGACTTTAAAAGGAGTACCTATCGTATAATCAAGGAAATGATTTAGGATGGATATCCATAGCTCTTATGCAGTGTCCATAAAAAAGCATAACATTAATTCAGTGCTAGCTAGTAGCTACTACAAGGTGCTACATTGGGCGCTATTTATTGGTAACAACGTTTTGAAGGTTATTTTTCTTGTTTTCATTAAGGTTTATAATCTAGTCTAGTGCCATATAAATAATAGTCCGTGAGTCCGCAACAGTATTGCCTACGTCATATGACATCACGATAAAATGCATGGCACACGGTCGGAAAAGTTGTGCTGAGCGAGGATCAGAAGATTATCGCATAAAATTGGCCGAAAGCTTGAGAAAATCTTCCACTTCCGGTCAAAATTTTAAGATTATATTTACGTCATGTGACATCAGAAAGAGACCCGTGTCATCATTTAGTTTTCAATCGTAGAGAGAGTAAATATAAGTCTGCCAGTTCTGAAATGACCGAAATACCTTAAGGGTGCATCGCGCGTCCACTAGCGCCGCCAATCAAGAAAAAATCATTATAACGAAATAACTATGTTAAATAAAATTCTGAAAAATATAAATACTACTATTAGCTATCAAGTATTTTTGTATGCGTTAAATTCTTAGTTTAAATGTGTTTGCGTAGTTAAAATCGGGATTAACGCCCAAAGTGGCCACTTTAGGCGTTAATCCAGGTTTTAACTACACAAACACATTTAAACCAGGAAAAAACCCATACAAAAATAGTTTATAACTAATACTAGTTTTTATATTTTTCAGAATTTCATTAAACACAGTTATTTCGTACTAATGATTTTTTCTTGAGTGGAGGCTCGGTGGGCCCTTAAACATATTTTTTTTTTGTTTTTTAGTCATTTCAGACACTGACAGACTTATGTTTACTCTCTCTATGATTGAAAACTAAATGATGACACGGGTCTCTTACTGACGTCACATGACGTAAATATAATCTTTAAAATTTTGACCGGAAGTGAAAGATTTTCTCAAGCTCCGGCCAATTTTATTTGCGATAATCTTCTGATCCTCGCTCAGCACAACTTTTCCGACCGTGTGCCATGCATTTCATCGTGATGTCATATGACGTAGACAGTACTGTCGCGGGCTCACGGACTATAAATAAACATAGTCTAAGTACTTATCGATAAAGAGTGAAAGCTTGTACGTGCCGCAGACCTGCAGTACCGTACACCCGAAGATGTTAAGATGCTACCGTACCGAGCGTTATCTAAACGAATGTGGTTTAGAAACGGGTGTCTAGTCAACAGACCTTGTTAGGGTAGTTAATTAAAAGCTAAATTTCTAGAAGTCCTCTTCTTTGCTATCTTAGTTTAAGTTTACTTTCTCCGATGTGGTCCTTCGTTATAGGTCAGATCTGAAATCTGGATAGTTAGAATAACAATCTGATAGTAACTCATTTAAATGTAACTGTTTCTGACTGTTATTTATACTGATCAATTACTGTGTGTTGTGCTTGAAGCTTTATATTCTGTAAAAGACAATATAATAGTTAAAAATATTTTTTGGTTTATGTTTGTTTGCAACTCTATTATTGCCCATTTCCCATATAAAATCTAATGTGGTATTTACACAGGACGACTTGGCACTCTTGGCAAGCGACTTGCTGGTCGATTTTAGTCAAATCGCGCTTTTATCGACAATCGCTTGTTAAATCGAATCGCCACCTCATTTAAATTAGGTTTGCGATTAAATTTTACAAGCGATTGTCGATAAAAAGCACGACTTGACCTTAGAATAATAACACCTAGAAGCCGTGTCCTCGTATGCAAAGTGAGGCAACTAATACCAAACCCGAATGGCTTAGTTTTCAAATTTATATCCTTTATACGTTAACTAATCGTAACTGAAACCCAATAATATTGTATAACTAGTCTTATAAACGTGGGAAAATTGAAACTGTTTTGTACTTAATCGGTATGATTAGGTAATAATGTAGAATAACAATCTGAAAACGGAGCCATTTTGGCTGTTTTAGTTGCCTCACTTTTGACAGTGCGTTTTGTAGAGAACTAACGTTCTATGTGTAATTATTCTAAGGGCTTGACTAAAATCAATCAGTAAGTCGCCTGGCCTGCAAAGTCGACCCATGTAAATACGACATAATTCTTTACGAATTAGATAGAAAGTATATAGTACGTAGTACATAGTGAAAAGTATATTCAATTTACTGGTTTTAGCAGTGATTCTACTTATTTCTTTTGATAGTTTCAATTCGGTATGAAAATTAGACGAACATGCAAGTTTGTTATTAAATTACGATGATGTTTATTAGGATGATGGCGACGTTGCTCGTGTGGATCTGGTTAACTTGGAATGCATAGCGTAATACAGTTTATAGAATTTTCTGTAAGTAAGCGTTCAAAGGTTATTGGAAAACTAGAGATTTACTACTAATTAACCCGTTAAAAGCTATTTCCACATTTATGTTTGTATATCATTACACATAAAAGGTGTTTGGTAACTATCTCGAACGGTGTTAAGTACTCATAATAATTTTCAACTTTCATCACGGAACCATATCGTGCTAAAAACAGTTTCTTTATTGAAATCTACGTTACGGACATATTCAACATGAGCAGCACCGCAGACTTTGGTTTTGGTTAGGTGTTTTTGTTTCTAGTGCAGAGTTGGTGTAGTAGAGTTGAATATTTGAAGTAATATTTAATTTCTTTCCACCTTGTTCAAATTAATCTATTAAAATTTTCATAAAGGTTTACCAAATAACTAATTCACAAAACTAACAGACCGAAGTAGAATTTGAAATGTGCATTACAAGATATACAAGATGGTAAGTTGCATTGGCTTAGCTTGCTTACCGTTTTATTCCTTCCTCTGTTCTCACGAGGCGCACGCCTGTTTCTCGGGGACGACACGTATTTTAATCGCCACACAACGTCTCGGCTGATTTATCGATGCTGGACCAAGGGTTTTATGCTAAGCCTGGACATGCCCGATACCTGTATGTCCGAGGTGGATATTAAACGATAAATACCAGACAGGTTGAGTCAGATCCTTAAAGTTATTGCTTTTTACATCCCCAGGCTATGACCAAATATTATAAATCTACTATCCTACATTTCACAAAACTTTCTAAATGCGGTTTTCTGGTATGTGTCACGTACATTTCAATTGTCCTGTTCAAATCATCTGAGGTTCTCACGGGTTCTTCAGATCACAAGACGTTTGTGGGTTTGTCCAACACGCCTATACTAGGCATTTGTTGTCTGACTGTCATCTGCACTCATAAAACCCATTGAAGGGACAGGCTTAAGAAAAGTGAGCAATATCTGTAATATTCTAAATGATTTATTTTGGATTCAAGTGAAAGGGACAAACCACTACCCATATAATTATAGGAGGCTAATAACACTGTTAATTAAGGCCCAAAGTGTGGCATTAAATAATTAATTAGGTGGGTAACTATCTCTATGCAAATTGCTAAGATTTGAGTAGTAAAATGTTTAGTGCTACAATTAATCGTCATCGATGGATCCTTTTCCCGTTCCAACAACAATAAAACCTGCCCATTAGTGGTAGAATATATTCGCACACATTTACAACTGTGGAATTTACATAAAATATTACGCTCCGTAGGAGTAAGGAAATTAATATTTTAGATGTTTCCATAACTTAACTATGGTTGGAAATGGTGATAGAGGAAACGCAAATCGTGACCAACGTTGTCTTTTGTCATGTCCATTGTTATTCTTATTTGACTGATTCACATGAAAGCTAGTTGTAGTTTTCACTGTGTTTGTTTAACGATTTCGTGAACAGTGTTTTCGAGGCCTTCAATCTATGGTAATTTATTCGTTAGCAAATTCTCTGGTATTGAATAATTTGTCTTGCATACTCTATCCAATGAAACGAGTACTTTGTGGACTGATAGTATCTGTTCTGCAACTTCCTTACTCATATGCGCGATCGTTTTAGGCGTCTGTCATTACACGTTGTTAGGCCCGCGGGTGTGTTCCTTAATCCATCAAATTACAAGCCGGCCATCATCTTAATATCCCCCGCCCCTCAACCAGGCTTTCAATAAACTCACCGCATTGATAGAACGTAATTATAGTACGAGATGCGCGCGCGCATAAACTTGCTTGCAGCGAATTTGTGCGGTAATTTGGTCTGCTCAGTTTGCATTGTGAGATTGTTTGGTTTCTTATGTGGAATGTGTTTGATTTTATTGTACTCCTGCGCTCGGGGATATTTTGTTACGGTTCAATAAACACATTGGTTTAAATGTTATCTCCTAAGTTTTATTTGTTGTGCCCGAGCTCGAGATTATGTGAAAATATTATACTGATTGATAATCTTAAGGAATTCGAAACAATGTCCCTCGAAACGTATGCTCAAAGTTGTGACAGACTACAAAAAACAACATTAACACACCTGCATTTCAATGAAGTTCTCATTAACATACAAAGTTAGTTTGAAGAATTTTGAATGTATATGTTAATTACTTATTTAAATCGATTCAATATCCTTTTCTTTTAAAATACTGTTTTTAAGGAAGGAAATGTCTCGTAAACATGTTGAGTTATTATAAGTTACTGATGCTGGTAGTCATATAAAATTTTAATGGCAAATAAATCATTGTTAGTGCTAATGTAGCTTGTGATTGATTGTACGCTGCGCATTCTAAGTACAAAATAATTATGGGAAATTTGAATAGTCTCCGACTTGAACATCACCCGATTATTGAAATGTGCACCGTTATGAGTGTAGTTCGCGACGTGATTGCTTTGTGTTGCACAGTTTTCTGGCCCTTCCAAACAGTCGGTGATGAATTCACCAATGTATGCTCCGATGTCATCGCCTATGGAGCTATACTATTCCCTTCGCAAAAAGGTGTTTGCCCTGTATTCTTCTGTATTCGGTGAATACTGACGATGATCGCCAACTTCAGACGAATCATTATGACAATGACCGGTATTCGTCATGTTCGGCGAATGTGTGGATGCGCTACTGTGTAGTTAGAGTATAGAAAACCGTTGGCCGTTGTGACTCTGAAATTAATTACACTGCTTATTTTGATATAAACTGCACTACTAATTACGACACAACAAAATAGTGTCTAGGTATAATTACTTAGATCGTGAAAACTATCTGAGAAAGCTTTTTTATCTTCATTAATTTTAGCAACTTTGTAAGTGTCTTCAATTTCGTAATGACGTTATGAAACCAATACTGGCATCGGTGAAATAAAAGCAGTACTCCTAGTTGGAATGATCCAAAAGGCTTAAAAAAGATCACAAACGAGTGTAGCATTCTCAGGTCGGCCGCTAGTCGCTACCTCGGGTGGTTCAAAGGCCCTGTTACTGCAAATTGTTTTAGCGACACATCAAAGTTTTTACTGGCATCGGCCACTTATCGCCTGAAGCACTACAAATCGGCCGGGCTTTCTCCGGTAAATGTCCTATGAAATTGCCATCGTGAGTCCCGCTCTGACCATAAAGCAGACGGGAACGCGACGCGTTTATGATCCAGTAATAATGTGCTAAGACAATGCTTTACCTGGACGATAGTCGTATCGAAACTTTCAACTTCAAATGTTTTGATAAATTGGCGATGTAAAACTATAGATGATTAGTTGGATATGGTTTTGAAGTGCTAAGACCAAACTGCAAAGTCTGGAATAAGACACAGATTTGTAAAATAAAGACATTATAACAATAACGTCTGATATTATATCATCCGACTTTCCTCTCCGTAATTCTAGTTCTATTATATATTTATTAAAGTAATTTCGCAGTCTAAGCACCATCCTACACTTGATGCATTGATGGTATAATAATTGGAGTTTTATGTTAGATCATTTCTATAGCTTTCTCGTGCTGTATTATTAAATATATTACTATAATGTTATATATATTGAAAGCTATAATAAATACAATTTTCATAAAATATCTACCTAGCTAGAAGCTCAGTCGAACCGTCGCAGAGTCACATTAGGCGTTAACGTAGACTGTCGCTCCATACGACCACTTATTTGAAGGTACCCTTTATCTGACACCAAATACAGCTACTGGCGTATGCTGCCTACAGCAGTCCAATGACAAAATTGTGCGGAACATCACAACTCGTTCCAAATCCGAGGGATAATTTACTCGTTTCTAAAATTGTTTGGACTATAGCCTCAAGACAAGACGGAACGGTACTGAGCGTGACCGTGCCCCCAGCTCCTCCTAAATTAATACACGATTGTGGCACCGCACCGGCCAGGCGCTGAGGTGGCGTGATAGACTGTCGTTACACTCGGACACTTTCTAGTCGTGTTTGCTGTTATTTAAATGGAATTTGTCAGTAATCAGGCCGCAATGATAAACTAATTAAGTTACCTACACCCTTCTACAAGTTACAGATTGATTGTCTTGTCACTATGAATTTAGATCTACAATTTTGATAATACAATGCGTATCGTATGCTATTTTTTAACCTTTAATTTTGCGTTTGTTGTTGGTATTTTAATGTATCAGACTGTCGTTACACTTGGGTATTTTAAGTCGTTCCTGCTATTATTTAAATGGAATTTGTCTGTAATTAATTAGGCCATCAGTGTTAACCAAAATAATAGTTACATTTTTCTACATTGTAAAAGAATGAGATCAAACGCTATTGTGTTATCATATCAGCTAGGTATACTACAGCTAGTTTATTACCTACCATTATATTCTGAACGACGACTATTTAATGCGTATCATAACATAAGATATTTTTTAAGCTAAGTCTATGTCAGTTAAATATTATTATTTAACTGTGATAGCGATTATCATAACAGTTCCATTTACACTAGAAATAACTTTTGTAGTATTAGCGTCAGTTTTAACTGGGCTTTTTACCTTTCATATGTAATACCTAAAGAAACGTTTGTATAATGTTAAGTGTCCCTGACACTAATATGTAATAATTAACTTCTTATCTCGTTTTAGTGTTTGATATTTATTTCCATATCTTCATACTGTTACATTAAAGCTTTAAAGTTATGCGATATAACTGTCGTCTTTATTAAAATTAAAGGTCTTTGCGATCCCTACAATTAATTATTTATAGTTGATCGTGAAAATCTATCTTGAAAGTAGTGCTGCTTATGATAAGTCGTGAAAGACTGGGTTAATATTCTACACTTTATTAATATATCATTTGTAGCAATGATAATATTCTCTCTCGCACATTTGTCTCGGAATAATATTATTAGAACAAAATTGGAAGATAGATATTGATTGATGGACTTTTTATAAGTTTGGCAAAGAATAATGTAAGAAACCTTTGTGTTTTCATTTTAATCTAAAACTAAGACTAAGACTACACTTAGTTTATGTCACTGCTAAAAATAATATACTTAAGTGTAAATATAAAATCAGCAAACCTAATTATTATATAAAGACTCTCTTGAATTAGCGTTAGCTATTTTATATGCTGTGCCGTCCATGATTTAATTTTATCGTTCATTGGTACCAGCGCATATATTTTGCTACCTACCGGATATCTTATTACTGAATATCTCCTAGTAATACCAGTACTATTTATTAGATTGAGTCGTGAGACCGCGAGCGGTGAGTAAAATAAATATAAAATGCACGTTGCCTTTGGGTGCGTGGAGGCAAAAGCACAAGGTCTGTTTGGATATCGCTACTGGCTATGTTATTGTATTGAAACGTGAGTCACTTGATCCCATTTCTTGTAAAAGCTTTGTGTATTCAAATGGGAGGAGTCGAGAAATAGATGACAACATGAATGCAGAAAGGGGGACCTCTTTCTGAAGAAAGAACATAACGATAATATTCTTTAATTTTTTACACACACACACACACACCTGAAATGGTATTCTCCTTTTTTATTAAGTTATCAGTTGAATGTTGCATCTAGATCTCTATGGAAGCAGTAACAACATTTGAACATTATGAGCTATACCTGTTAAATTACATATAACCGTTAAAAACATTGCAATAATCTCAATAATTCCTTACTGCAACTAACACATTTATTAAGTTTACGTGTAAACGATTATCACAGTTTATTGCTCTATTACACAATAATGTTATTAATAGCTCGATTGCTTCGCCATAAGCTGCAGGAATGCAGTTTTTTCCATTTAATTAAACCACGCTATACGTTATCTACCAATATTATTCATATTTGGGACGTGACTTGTAAATTGTAGATATTTAAGGGGGATATTATAAAATTATTTTCTATTGTAATAGTTACATACATTAGTTTAGCCGTTTTGATAGCTCTAGTTTACTCAGAAGTCAGAACAACAATTATATATATATTATAGGTACCTGTAGTTGGACCTATTGATTGACTCAATACGTCTAACTATACTTATAGGAAATTCTAAAGTACCTACGTAATCGAAAATATCTGTTACGATACAACAATACGCTGACTGTAACTAAGAATACGAACGTCACCTCGGTAATAAAAACATCGAACAAAATATATATATGTACAAATACATTTGATCCAAAATCGATGATTTATCACAAGCATGTTAACACTTAAAATGTTTACTTCTATTTCTTACCAAACGGTTCATAGTGATATCCAATCCAGATATGACCAGGCAGGGCCCTATTTAATAACGTGACAATTTGTAAATTGTCGCAACAATTTGGTTTACGTTGCGGTGTAGCTATCAGTAGTTTATTCTATTTTCAAATAGATTGACGCAATGGATATAAAAATGTCATGACAGGTGACAAATTGTCACGTTTATTATATAGGGCCCAGATTTAGGGTTCAGGGATGGTATTAGTTATTTAAAAGAATGAGTGAATGTAAAATAAACAGTAAAGCCATGACGTTTTACTAATTTAATTATAATTGAGTAACCGTTTTCGAACAAACAAATGTTTTGCTATAATTTGGGTTTGGAACTTTCATAATCCAGAGTTTTTTTTGTTTATAATGCAAACATCAAAATGTCGAATATTTATCATCTTGTCTGATTCACTTTTGCTAACGAGTGATATAATCTTTTCTGATTCACGTCTGCCTGTGTATATCAAAAATATGTAATCAACCGCCCATAGTTTCTAAGCAATGTCGGGTACTATAGCCACGTTTCCGATATCAATTTACACGAGTCGATAGCTTTATTGATAAACTCCCGTATATCGGCTATGAGCTATTTGCATACAGATTACTTGGAAAATCACTTCTCATACACACTTCCAACAGTTTCATTAAAGCTGCATGCAACGAATTGGCTGTTTGCATTAACAATCTTTTAATTTTATGTATGGCTTTGTTGCAGATCTCCGTCGGGAGCCTTCGCTATGGTGAAACGGTGAGTATTTCTTTTAATAAAATCAAATGTTCATGTGATTTGTCCAATAATCAATGTCAAATTCTCACCTAATACTGGTTCTAAAAAAACTTTCGTACACGTTGTACTGTCTGATACAAATTAATTTTACTATGACACTGATGAATTTCTCTGGAAAATGAAAAGAATAAGTGTATAATATGATAAATAAGCATTATTATATCCTTTTGTTTTTCGATCAGTGTCCTTCTGATAGGATCATCGGTATTCCCATCTTAAACATCTGTAAAAACAAAAATACCTATTCGATTTCCATCGCACAATGATGTCTCACTACCAGCAGCTAGGAAGGCGGTGTCTTCCACCGCATTAGACCATCCAGCTACAAGAATCGTGCGGCACGCCTGCATAATGTGCGCCCGCGCACACGAGACCTATTTTTTGCAGCGGTTCAGGAGTGAATTTAAATCGAACATGTCTTTATAAGATTCTATTTCTTGCGCCTTCGTGGTCTTATCCCCTACCATATACTGCTCGAATTCAATTCTATTCGACTTTTTCAACAACCAGGCTTTGTTGTTGTCTTATTCGCACCACCCCATTTGAATATAAAGCAATACATGAATTCGTGCACACCAATTGATTAAGTTAAAAACAAATTCCTCATTTTTGAAACCAGGATTTGACATTTTCATTACCACCGACCTGTCATGTTATTATTTACATACGAATAAAAAGGTAACTCAAGCACGGCGTACTTTGCGGTTGCGTTGAGAACTAACACCGAATTCTTAATTTTTACATGTTTTTATTAAATTTCTTCGCTTTCAAGTTAGTTAAAAAAAATCAGTTCAATTAAGATTGAAGGTATTAACATCGCCAATTTTTATGTGTTGGTTTTAATATAAACGAATGTTCTGTTTCCGAGAAATTTTGCAAATACGACCAGAAACAGGGTCCACGGTATATTTTTTTACATCAAAAGTGGTAACAATTTTACAAATACTTTCAATTAAATCTATTGTGTATTATTCCAAGTACATTATATATTTTTCCATGATAGCTTTACGCGCGTAATCTTTCAATAATTTGAATTTAATATTGGGATTTGACCCTTCTTAGCGCCTTAATACCTCTGCATAAAGTGAGGATCCGTAGTTGAAGGTAACGGTAGCTGCGGTCCGAATAATCTGTCGAATGGGGCTTTGTTTTAGAAATTGAGAGGTTACTTGCTCGTGACGAGGATGTTTCTTTCTGTTTACCCGACGTGAAATGTGTGTATTGCGGTTGCCCTGTGGTTGCCTATTCCGCCTTGATTGATAATGATTGATTCTGTTGGAAGCTTGGCTGTTGAAATTGTTTTTAGATGTTCTCTAGCTATTGCAAAATATACTGTTGTCAGTTATTTCCAATTGCAACTGATTGCAGTCAGAATGACATTCATTGCTCTCTCAGTTGGATATTAAATAAAAACAATGTACTCCTTCATGTTGAGCTCATGAGGACGGATTTAACGGCACTGACAAAGAACTATTATGTACCTACCTATTAATTTTCATTGTTGTAGTAAGATGACTTTCCAAAACAGATGTATTTAATTAAGTGTAACACACATTGGCATTTAAATTGCAATTTCCAATGAAATATATCAATTTGATTTGTGCAAGTATCCTTAGATTGATATTGTAACCTACAACTTTAATTACTGGTTTCAATATCACAAGCACATATTGTTTATTTCTTGTCTTTAAACTCTACGTTAGCTCGGTCTCCGCCCATGGGACACACCCCCCGTATCTAGTCGGTTATCTGCCGGTGCGATATTATGAGCAAAATTAATCTTCTCATACAGTTCGGTATAAATAGAAGCGACATTCTAAGCCGAGAAATAAACACTCCCACGATTAACTGTATATCCGTAGCATTTCCCACTCGTAAGCTTTCTATGCTGGTTCGGCGGGTTGCAAAAGGTTCATTCATTTTAGTTAAAGGTCTTTTCCAGGGACATCTAATGATCTAAGTTAGCACGAGCACTCCAATTATTGCTGGAGAAATCGCAGCTAATTGAATCCCAATACTATTTGTAATAGACCGGTGAGAATTTGTAGGGGAGATTTGTTATTAAGATTACGAATGGGAAGTAATTTTTGAGATCGAAATCGGCTTACGGCGGATTGGTAATAAATTATTTTTGTAATTAAATATTGCGTTAAGTGCTATTTCATTTTGAGGTGTTTATAATTTCTCTTCTCGTTTAAAAGCAAATTACATTTTTCCAAATAATCATTTGTTAGTTTCTTGTTATTGTTGACTTTTTAAAAAAGATTTTGCATTTGAATAACAACGTCTTACATTGGCTAGTTCTCAAGCTTTACATATTGTTTGAGGCTCTGAGATAATTGGAATTAGCCATGCTTCGTGAGTCGTAGTACACGTCACCATATTGAAATTGGAGAGGAGCTAGACGAATGTGTCCCATTTGTACCGGTCAGTTTCCCTCGCTCGCGGCGGTGGTGCTCCGTTCAAGCTTAGGTTATACTAGGGTTGCCATCCCCAAACTTTGAAATCCAAGATTAGAAGGTGGAAATACCAGGACATTTGGGAATAAAAACAGGACGCGGTATAAGAGCAGTAGTTTAGCAATACGGCATGAAAACAGGGTAATTGAAACTCGATTACATATGACTAAGGTACTTTACTTACCTATTTTTGGAAAATTATGAAAGAATCTTAAATTAAAATTTAAAATGTAGGTACATATACAACGTGTTACAATATGACCCCTTATGCCGAATATGGTAGATAGGGACGATGGTCCCTATCTACCATATTCGGTATATAGTTTCATGCAGCTGAACAACTTTTACTATGGGACCAATTCTGAAATCGCGAAAAAAAATCTGCTGTTACATACAAAAATTAATAACGAAAATTTCAAAATATATGAAACCAGGTGATTTTTTTTCGGTTTCAGAGTTGGTCTCATAGTAAGTAAAAGTTGTTCAGTTTGATGGTCCCTATCTACCATATTCGGCATTAGGGGTTATTTTATAACACGTTGTATAAAATAAATTAAACGAAGGAATTAATTATTAAATTATAAAATAAACAATAAACTAAGCTAAACTTAAGCTTTATCTTAGGTATCTAAATTATTTATTCTTGTTGAATTTTTAAATTTATTTCACCATGCTAAATATGCTTATAATTCTTAAGGAGGCTAAAACCCAGGACGCTACTTAAAAACTATACAGGACACTCCAGGACATCCCAAAAAGTGCATGTCCTGGGAAAACAGGACGGTTGACAACCCTAGGTTATACTAAACTTCATGGGAAGTAGGTATTCAATACAGAATTTCTACTGTATCTTAGGCCTATACTATACTTAGCAGTGGGTATCGTGCGGCTAATATGATGAAGGTTTCTTTATGGGAAGTATTTGATTAAAAATATTTAAATTAAAATTATTAAGGTTTTCCTTTCATTTAATTTACCATGTTTGTTAGAGAGATTTAATCCTTATGTTTGATCCTAAAGATTGATATCATAAAAGTACATGGTGTTGTTTTTTCAAATTTTAGCCGGTTCGATTCTCGGGTGTGGGAAGCGTATTTTTAAAAATCTTTTCAAAAATAAAGGAATGTTTCCTTTGAGTGAAATTTGCTATCTCCATTGTTTTCGAGCCAGGGTTGGTAGATCCAGATTTTGAAATTTCCCCATATTCAATAATTCTTTTCCCCAAAATGATACGTTTGGCAACTTTTTTCCCCATTTTTGTTAAACAGGAAATAAAACGAATTGACAGATATTAAACTAGGTTCGTTAAGAACATATAAGAAAATAAAGAAGTATCGAAAGTTCTTAACTGAATCACCTAAAACGTTTAGAACTTCCAAAACTTCATCTTCGCTTAACATGGTCAGATAAACATTAATTGGAGTTAAATTTATACTCCACCCTCCTTCTTTCTTGTATATTTTTCTCCCCAAACATTTCCCCAAAGATTTCGTTTCCCCAAAATTTCGCAAAGACCGTTATTTTTCCCCAAAAATGCGAAAAAACCCCCAACCTACCAACCCTGTTTAGAGCACTTTCTCTCCAGGTGGCATTAAAAAATTTCACCATGTATATAGGTAGTATAATGCAATTCGTTTTTGGAACAGATGTAAGTAAATCGTATTCAATTAGTGGAGGTTGGAGAGCCTTTCAGTTTCATTAATTTTCATTTGACTTATCATTATTTTGAGATTCGTAAGTTTTAATAAGTACCCAGTAGATTGAATTGGTAGACTCTACAAATATTACCCACGTAGGTACCACAGGTAAAGTAAAACGCAACATATTCATAAATTTCCATGCTACAGATTTGATTAGGGTTCATTAGTTTGAAAAACAATTTAAACGAGCCTTTGTTGAGACTTACGCACAACAACCACACAACACAACCATGTAGTGTAGAGGCTATAAGAAGACTCATTTGAAATTAACTATCTTACGAGGGATACTTGAAGCATAATTAAAATCTCATAACTCATCACGATGGAATCTGCAAGAGAATGTTTATTCGCTTATACCCAACGTAAATATTTAATTGCAATGTTGAAAATTTCAATGGGACTTATGTTCTTATTTCTAAATCTTCAAATTACTTTAACCACAAGAATTATCCATGAATTTGGGATAATTATTAAGTTTAAGTCTTTAAGATTCGGGAGCTTAGGCTACGCAAACACGATTATTAATGACTTGGTAAATCGTTTCGGTTAATCAGCTTAAAGTTAAGGTGCTGGACAAAGACCCTCTATATCTTAGAGGATCAATATTGAAGACTTAATAACTGGAACAAATGGAGTGACCAGTCACTATCATTTGTCAACTCAATTCATTCGATAAGATTAGCTTAGAATAAATAAGTATACAAGGTAAATTGCTTAGCTTTATTTGTTCGTTAGTTTAGTATTCATACTAATGGATATCTGTTGCTTAAAAGGGTTTCTTTGGTGCGATTATTTTATTAAATTGACTTTCCCTGAGCCTTCTTTTCTGTTACAATTTATTTTATTTTATTATTAAATTTATTGCAATTGCCCTCTTGTGCTGCCATTTACGTTTGCGTCATGTAATAACTCGATTGCTTTCTCTATTCCAGCCCAGCATTATAATATTGAGCTGGAAGTTAATTCTAAAATCAAATAAATCGAGGCACACCCAGATCTTGCGACACACACTGCGTATCACTTAAGCAGTATGGGCCAAGTGAACACTTATAGCGGGATCGAACTCAGAAGTAGCTGTATCATGTGATGCCAAATATTTTGTTCATATAATAATAGCACTGCAACTTCTAAATGAGCGTTATAGTTGGTGTGACCGAGTTTTTGACCGAGCGAGTACGAAGTGCGAGCGAAGCGTCTCTACTTCAGCTTGGGCAAAAATTCTTTCGTATGTCCGGCTGTCTGTGTCCCAGCCTAGAGGTCGCATTTCTCAACCGATTCTTGTGAAATTTTGTGAGCAGGTTTAAAAATTATATAGAATTTTGTTGTCGAGCCAGTTTCAGATTTCAGTCCGGTTTTCTAGCGCTGTCTTTTCTCCTCTACAGGTTGTATTTCTCAACCAATTCTCGTGAAATTTTGTGAGCAGGTTCGAAAATAATATATTTTTTTGTCATGCCAGTTTTTTGAAAATTTTTAAAATGACGGAGAAATGTTAAAAATACATATTTCAGTCCGGCTTTCCAATGCTGTCTGTTTTCCTCTACAGGTAGCATTTCTTAACCGATTCTCGTGAAATTTTGTAAGCAGGTTTGAAAATTGTATTGATTTCTTTTTGTTAAGCCAGTTTTTCAATTGTTTTTTAAATGGCGGAGATAGTGTAAAAAAATATATTTCAGTCCGGATTTCCGGCGCTGTCTGTTCTCCTTTACAGGTCGCATTTCTCAACAGATCCCGGTGAAATTTTGTGAGCAGGTTTGATAAATGTATAGAATATTTTTGTCGAGACAGTTTTTCGAAATTTATTAAAATGACGGAGATATGTAAAAAACCATATTTCAGACCAGCTTTCCGGCTGTTTGATCTCCTCTACAGGTCGCATTTCTCGACCGATTCTGTTGAAATTTTGTGAGTAGGTTCGATAACTGTTTAGTCAAGCCAATTTTTCCAAATTTATAAAAAAAATATTCACCCATTTTGAAAAATGATCAAAATTAGAAGCACCATCTATCTGCTATCATTTGAAACAAACCTATTCGAAGATAGAGAAATAAAGAATACTTAGAAGATTTAGTAAGAAATAGAGTTAGGCAGCAAAGCAACTTTTGCTATACTTCTACTATCCTGGATAGTAGAAGTGTTATCCCTGTCTGTATGATTCACAGATGGACAATATAGATACGAAAACTGTTTCCTTTCTAGCATCTAGACTTTTGTAAAACGTGCTATCTGTTTTAAACTCGTATCTTAACCCACTGCCCCAGCCACCCGGGCGGTCCTGACGGCTAATCGGTTTAAGTAATGTTCATTAATTAACGTCTCTGGCCGTCGGATTACCGCTGGCCGGTGTCCACTCGCGAACAACAATATTTTGTCAACTGACCCGCATTGCCAGCTTGCCACGACTTACCCAAATGCCCAGTTGAACATCTCGCATTAATCGTCATTACAATGATAGAATGGTTGTATCTTCATCGATTGTGCCGTATTATGCAAATGCCATATCTGGATTTACTTCTGTAGGTAGGTTAATTTGTTACGTTGTCATTTATTTAATGTCTGTTGCAATTATCTAAGTATATCTATCAATTATCTTCTTAAATCAATATGAAATTCAGGCAGAATTTGATGATTTGTAATGCGTGCGTAAGATGGAAAACCCTGTAGCCCATTAATAATGATATTAATTATAATCTTCTACGAGCAATCAAATTACATATTGTTTAATAAAACGTTCGTAGTAAACAATAAAATGCAAATATAAAAAATGTAGGAGAAGCTTTTGAATTAATAATAGGTATACGGGGAGTCAACGGAATGTCTAGATTAATAGCTACCATTTGTTTCAACTGATTGGACCATTCAAGGGTTGTACCCTGGCTGATTGTTTTCCGCGAACCCTTCAACGTTGGGAGGAATAATGAAAACTGCTGATATGTCAGGAGATTGCCAATCGTTGCCCAGATTTATTGTTGATCTTTAATATTCCGATCCGATCCTCCTTATCTATGTTGCCTGTGAAGAGTACTGTTGGTTTCTTTTTTCAACGCCTGTTTCTATAAATGTTAATGTTACTGAAGGTATGATTGTTTAAGGTGTTATTAAGTAATTATTTTCTTAGAAGCATACTACTTATAAATTAAAATGAAAGATAACTTCATTGCCCTTTCCTAAGATATAATTATTTTCGTTACGTCTAACAACATGGACAATATTTTAAACAGTTTTTGCAATATTTCACCCTTGGATAGACCATTTGTTTCCCGGCGCATGTTCTAGGATTTATTTGCTGGGAACATTATCTGGTCCCTTCAAGTGACTAACGTTGCATACGATATATGCATTAACTGCTTGGTTATTCATATTTTACGCAGGCTAACAGATTGTGTGTAATAATTGGACATGCGTCAAGCGTGTCACGGTAATGTGGTCATATGTTAGCGGATGGCCCCGGGCGCGTGTCATTATGCCAATCTCGACAATTGAGCCTCAGTCTCGGCCCAGCGTGTCGAGATGATCTATGAGCTCGATTATGAGATGCTGGATTGGCTTCTGCTCGGACAAGCCTGCGGCCAATTTCTTACTGTTACATTGCTGCTTAAATCTAATATTCTACTTATCAAAATTTTCCCGTTCATTTCCATTAACTTAACAGTCCTTTTAGACTTAATCAAAAGAAAATGCAGAATATAAAAGTTCATGTGCTCTATATCAATGTTTAGTTGTTGCAATGGCGCTTTTACTTCGCCTAAAGCGATTGCAATTAAAATTCACAGACAAGAACATGGTGGGCAACAAAACAAATGAGTGGAGCCATTGATACTTAAATATTATTACCGATAGGGCTTGCAATGTTCACACCCACCGAGCCGAGTTTGATTAAGAGCGGGCTAATGAAATTAATAACCGTGGAACACAAACTCTAGCGCCTCCTTCGCTCTTGACAAATGACCGAGTGTAATTTCACACGGAACCTTAATAATACAGCGTCGAAGCTGACATCCTTTATGGACGTTAGAAATGTGCGTTCTTATGTTTTGATAAAGTAGACTTTTTAATTTAACTTTATATGATTCTGAGAAAATGGGAATCCTAATTTAACAAGATAAAGTTAAATCTATCAAAGGTACTATCTGTTTGAATCGATATTATCGCTGCATATTTCTGTGCAAGTTGAAGCAATTATGCCGACTAGGCTTAAATTTCCCCTAAGCCGTGGTATAATGGTGATATAGTGGTATCAAGGCTCGCGGGGCCGGTATTTATCATAGTGCACTTGTCCGGCCGCGGACGGGACGCAAGGAAACGAGATCGTCGTTGGGCCCGGGCGCAACCGATAAATCTGCCGCACTTAACTCGCAACCGGTAAATAACTATGGGATTTCCGCGTGCGAGAACTCGATGCGCCCGAGCATAAATCTGTGCCCATATTGTGATATTGTGTTGCCATTATGGCCCCTCGGAAGGCTGGACGTCACATAAATACGAGCTCTCTGTCCGACTAAGCCTCCGTCGCTTCTTAATTGCCTTGTTTACTGTGACTCACAGATACTTTGAATTTGATAAAATACCAGTCCTTGTGGAGGTGAACGACACTCGCCTCTGATAGCTTCATGTCACAACACAACCTATCTCAACCCGCCGCCGACGACGACGTCTCAGTGGCTAGCTACGAATCTCCGCTTAATCGCACGTCTCCTACGAAACGTGCATTCTTAACAACAATCATAGCCCCTTCGATTACACACGTTTAATGCTTCACAGAAAATTGAATTGTAATTGCGCTCTAAGAGAAATGCTAAACGGTCTATTCTTTCTCGATTACACGTTGCGTCTATGAATACTGTTGTGCCTAATAGGCATAGGCACCGCTTGATGCTTATGGCAATTATTGCATATTAACTGAATTGTATTCTCGGTACGCTTGCAATTTATGTTATCATTAAAATTATTATTTCGCATAGGTGTATCTGGTGTGCGTGTGATATAATTATGTAGTGCATCCATTCGTTTTCTCAGCTCGTTCGCTGCGATTTATTGAGACCGCTTTGTTATTCTGTCAGCTTGATGCTAATTTTATTTAGTATCCGTGAAATTGGATGCGTATGTTCTTTGTTCGAATGCAATGATAATTTGTATTGAAATGTTTAATGCACTATAATCGCCCAGTGCTCTTCGCCGGGCAGGTTATTGCCAAACAACTCTCACAAATAGTAATTTCTGAGAATCATACCAATAAAATAGTAGAGAAGTCTATTTGATCGTATAACGACATTTTGCTTTTATCCTTATCAGTTTGTATAGCAATAGCATCTTGCATTTCTACGCGAAATACATAAAAATGTTTTACTGTCTTTACGGTATGATAGCAAGCGATGTATGCGAAGAAATAGGCTTTTTAAGGGGAGGCGCTGACGCGTATAAATGTGAGAAAACCGTGATACTTGAAAAGGCTTAACTGCTGTGTAGAGCCTTTTAAGCTATGTCGAATAAGTAAGTCGATCACTAGTTGTTTGCTCGGTGCGTCGAAGCCAAACCCATATTAATAATTCTGACTAAACCAATAAGGGCATAACAAACTTTCCAAGTGCTCGTGTCGTTAAAATGAGTGTCAAGACTGGCAGGACTGTGATGTTGATTGGTTTATGTTCGTGAATGGTTTTGTACACCTTTCCTTTTAGGTCGGATTATTCGGGTGAGAAGTTGATTGCCGAAAAATGAGTTGAACGTTGAGAATTGAAAATATCAATGTTTAAAAAAAATTTTTAATATCACATCGTGTTAGAGGCTTTGTTTTGTTCGTGTTTAATCTATAAAAGATGTAAGAGCTTAATAAATGTTATATATTTCCGATATTATTTTTGACGCATTTGAGTCACAATTTAATTATGTCTTGCTAGACGATAACTTACTAAAGTTAAGGATATTCAACTAAAGTCGTGTTTATTCTTACTTGTCCTATTTATTAAACAGTTTTTGACAGTTGTCATACGTCTTTAAAAATATGTTATGTTATAATCAAATTGTCATTAATGACTAATGATATCTTTCTTATTCTTTGTCTGGAAAACTATTTGTTTTATTTTAGCAGTGATTATTTCAATGAAGAGTTGGGTGAAGATTGTTTACCAATTAGGACAAGTAAGGATAACAAATTTTTACGACTTGTTCTCTCTGTTGTTACATGTTCCAGGGACGACAGCAAATAAACCCAAACACAGTATGTTCATTCATAACGCTAAACGCATACAATGCCGGTTGTACCCTTTCCCGGGATCAGTTTACGCTATTTATGTTATTGATAAAGTAACACGACCGACCGGCTGTAACATAAATCGTCTACTTATCACAGTTCGTCGGTGTACCGTTGTTGGGCGATGCATGCGCGGGCGCAAGCAGACTCTCAATACGAATTATTTTACACACGGCAGTCGTGTATGCGTTGGGCCTTACACGGCTCCCTGTAACTCGTTCGATGTTACAGCCGAACCAATGTGGTGGTTAAGATGACGCTTCTGAGACTCTTTAAAGAGATTGGAAATTAAGAAGACGGGATTAAATTTTATAGCGATAGTGGCAGCGAATATTTTGAGAATCTGGAGAGAAATCTATAGCTGGAGTCTAGGGAGTTATGGAAGGGAATGTAAAAATTCACGTATTCCAGTTACAATATTAACTTTCCACACTGTTGGCAAGCGATATAAAGTTTTATTATGAATAAGAAAATAAAAATAAAGAAATACTGTTAAATCAAGGTAAACTTACATTGGACTTTTTAAATCTTTGGTCAACAGATTCAAGACTTTTAACTTAGTCTTTTATGTAGAAAGCTAACCTTTATGGGCAATACGACTAGATTCTTATCTCGATGAATTATTTATTTTAAAAGAACTCCCGTTCAAAATCTTGAGATTAGCACAGGCGCCGTCGTTTTAGGACTATGCGGTTTCTACTCTTCTGCGAAAGTGCATAAATGTGTCTTGTTTATTTACTAGCATGGTTGTCTCTCCATGTTTTATTAGGCCTGTATAATATTGAGGATGCAATAGCTATGTAACTTACATTTTAAGAAACCCATTTTCGATTTCTCTGGTTTTATACCGAATTGATAGCTATGAGTTTCTATCAAGCCCTCGGCATAGTAGGGTCCCACAGTCCCGACGCCTCAAAGATGTGATGCAATTTTTTCCAGTGTTTAACCAAACTACCTAACAATAATAATATTACAGATGAGAAAGTTTCTATCTTTGTTACTCAATTACGCAAAAACGTCTAAACGGATTTGAATGAAATTTCGAACGCAGATAGTTTATAATATACCTAGATTACCAAATTATTATTTTTATTTTTGTTGCACGGTCGTTAAATTGCTTTATCTTATTAAAATATATATTTTAATATATTACAAAAATAAAAATAATAATTTGGTAATCTATATTATAAACTATCTGCGTTCGAAATTTCATTTTCGTTTGTAGATATAGGAAGTAGATTGTGATATCTGCATCACAGATATTTTATATCATTTATCGGTTTTCCATTGTTAATTAAATTATTTTATCAGCATCCACCGTCATTGCAAAATTGCAAATCATTAATGTCCAATTAAAGCTTCTTCGATTGCATTAGTGGTTCACTTGTGAATTCAGACTTAGCTGTACTGTAAAAGTCCTCTCTAAATCAACACCATGCCTCATTAAGCGGAGCTTACACGCGCTTGAGTCGTAAATTGGACTTATATTGTCCACTAGTGCATTGACAATAAGTTGCTAAATCAATACAATTACGGGTAATTGTCTGATTCTGTAATCAATGCTGTAACTGTTTATATACAACATGAATAAATAGTCGCCGTTGAGAAGCGTTTGAACAACTTTGATTTTTCTGAAAAAGTTCTTATGTCGTGAAAATTTTGATCATATTATCAGCTGTCGAATAGACCGTTACGTCACAGACGCAGTAAAACTGCACAGTATATATAATTAGTTTTATAAGCGTAAGCGGAAAATACCTATATGTGTAATTAGAAATTGTAAGCGCGCGTTGAGCGCTCAAATTCGAGCAGAAAAAACGCTGAATTATGGAATACTTCCATCATTAAAAAAATACGTTGAAAGGGTAAAAAATTCCAAACTGGCTTAAAAAATTCACAGATCTCGTGCTCTACACGACTTGAAAGGGCATTGAAAATGAATCTTCCTATTATAGATTATTGAATTTATTGAATTTTATAAAAATTATTCCTTTGTTTGAATTAGTACTTACAATACTTTGAAATCATAGCAAAGCCATTAACAATTTTGGATCTACTTTTCTGCGATTCGTGTGTATGAAATTCATACAAAAATATTTCATTGTTGTAAACATTACCTACTATTATATTGAAAGGTAGTATTACTACCTAAAAAATATAAAAAATTAAGATTTGTTTTACTACGTCAAACTAAACCTGAGAGTTCAAACTGAGACGCAATTACTAAGTCCTAATAGATCTTCGTATAAAACATGGATTTGTTTATTTTTTTTAATTTTTAATAGATATAATCGACTTTTCCATAATTTATTTATACTATCCTAAAGCCCTTAATTTTCCGCGTCTATTAAATCCTAATAGATCTTCGTATCTCAAAGCTGCGAAGTTTCACAGGGCTATGACGCCCGAGTAATACCGCATGGAGACGCTCCACGCGCCGCTAAGGGACTCCATACCGCCCTTATCACTCCCACAAAAAAAAGTATAAACAATGAAATGTTCCCCGTCTCAATATCTCTAGGCCACATTCTCAGTTTTTCGATTTTCGACCTCGTTCACGAAATATCGAAGATATTCCGAGCGAAGGTGTTAAAAAATCAAGTTTTTTTTTAGGTTTTCTTCAATTTCGAAAAAAGTTTTAGACATTTACAAAAAAAATTTTCACCATCTGAAAGCCATTCAAATTCTGCGTCTTTTGAGACCTTATACGTCCTCATGGCCTTAAACCACTATATACCACGGGGCAAACACACTTTCAGCGAAAATGGGGCCCTACCGGAGCGATCGAAAAAACATTTTCAATGTTAAAATATACTTGGGAAGGTGTTTACCTAGTCGTGAGAACGCTGCCTTGGCAAGTGTAAAATGACATTTACAGTCCAGCTTCAACGGTGAACCTATAATTAGATCGTAATTCTCGTAGCTCCTCATTACTGGGATGTTTGATTCGCTATTTCGTGCCAAATTCTCTACATGTTCGTCGACGAGTTTGTTATTGTAAATTGCAAGTAGTGTCCGACCGAAACAGGATTTTCTGCCGAAACCGAACTTTCGGCCTTAGTCTCAGTTTAGGCCGAAACCGAAACAAAAACTCATTTAGTCAATTTATGATTTGCATTGTATGTGTACATTTACACATAAAACGTATTTTTTTGTTAACATAAAACATTAAACCATTTGGACTTAGTGTAAAAAAATATCTGCTGTTTCATATATTTTACTAGAGTTCAAACAATTGAAACAGTTTAAATATTTTTCCAGTTTCGGGTTTTCATAAAAAAATTGTTTACTTATAATAAAAAAATCAACACTAACTGTAAACTCGTGTGCAAGTAGTTTGACAAAACTAGCTATTTATTTTGTTTTTAATATTTCCACATGTGGGAGGGCGGCTCTCTATCACCCTTTAGGCCAAAATTCCCACTCGCTTTTGTAAGCAAACATTGTCAAAAATCAAGAACAGTGAGTTTCGGCTATTTGACTGAAACTGAAACTATGGCCGATACTAGATTATTGGGCCGAAACTGGCCGAAACTGAACCTTCGGTCGGACACTAATTGCAAGTTATCTGAGAACCTGCTATTACGTCGAGGTTCTAAATAATTGAAACTTGTTGTAAAATATTGTTGACTGTTTAAAAAAATATCTCAACAAGAATTCAATAGTTGCAGCTCCATGCCAAACTCGTATTTATCTGTTTACCAAATACATTGTTCTCTGATTCGGTATTTCCGAGAATCGTGATTGTTAGTTTTTTCAGGAAAACCATATTTATTATTTCTTTCTTTTATAATACAATCGAAGCAGATAACGATGTTTTAGTCATACATCCGTCTCTGTAGGTATGGGAAAATGGGTAAATCAAAGTCAAAAATAGCTTTTTTCAAATCAACTTAATTATTAAGTACTTTTGGTTAAGAACTGTAGGACAGTTCCAGACTTTTTTAACTGACAAGAAGATCGGGCGCAAGAAACTTATCAGCTTTAACAGCAATAAGTAACGATATTTACAAACTTAAATATATCGTAAATATTATTTATGTCGCCAATGAACTGCCAGAAATCAAATTTTATAATATAGGTAAATCTTTATACTATTGACATCTGCTGCAGATATAACACGAAAAGATAGTGCTTGATCAGTGCCATTAAAGTTATTGTGATGTTCACCAAATATAAATTTCATTAACCTTTACAAGTTCTATAGTTCTAATGAATTTCATATTAAAGCTTTTTTACTGCTATAATTATCCTTACTTGTTGGAAGTCTTCGACGTTATTTACAATGCCTTAATCAAAACAGTCATATTGATAACGATATCGCGTCAATTTATTTCTTTACTTAATTTCTTGTCATGTATCATTAAGTGTCGTGTTTATAAAATAGCATGTTAATAAACGCGAGATTATTGTTACAATTAAGTTGGATAACTACCGCGATAATGTATGTAATGTTACATAAAACTATTTAGATTCATCCAGTTTGGCTCAAGGCTAAACTGATATAATTATTGGCCTTCGGGAAACAATCTCTTGTTATCTATCTGAGTGCCAATTTGGATTAAAAACTAGCAAATTCATTTAAAATAGTCATCAAAGGACATCATCCATTTTGGTCCAAATGTGAAAGTGACGGCCAAAAAGCAAAAGTGCTTTATTCTGATAGATTTTATCCACCTAAGCATTTCTCATTATGGCACCGAAGCTGTAGCACCGCTATACTTGATTTTAAATAAGTTCAAAAAGTCTGACTTTTCATACATATTTTGGCACAAATGTAAAACAGTCGGCCAAAAAGCAAATTCTGATAGATTTTGTCCGCCTGAAAGCTCTGCAGCTTTCAGTGCCATAATAAGAATCGCTTAGGCGGACGTGGTGCTACCACCACTGTACTAGATTTTAATTGAGTTCAAAAAGTCTGTCTTTTCATACATTTTGACACAAATGTGAAGCGGTGCTACAGCTTCGGTGCCATAATAAAAATGCTTAGGTGGACAAAATCTATCAGAATAAAGCACTTTTGTCTTTTGGCCGGCACTTTCATATTTGGACCAAAAATGTATGAAACATGGATGATGTCCTTTGTTATTTTAAGACACATATTATTTTGATATTAAATATAAACATATACAAAGACTTATACACTTTGAGATTTAAAGTGTTAAAGTTAGTGTTTAAGATTTTCCTTAGCACTTTGTTTTTGTTTTTTTTTCTCTGACGACTTCAGGAAGACATCATGTAAAATAATATAAATAACTAGTGAATCTTGTAATATATTCTCATCGGTTTGCTTCATGCCTGCTTAATCTGCTTATACGCTAGCAATATTTATGAGCTCTTCAAACTATGCAAGTCCCTTTCAGATTTCACTATCTGCGATAACTATTCCCGTGCATTGTTAATTTGAAGGAACACTGTCCCCAATAAATCTGGGCGCTGTTAACTTTCTCATAAGCAAGAGGCGCTGATAAAAACCTATTGGTGTCAGCCTCTCAGATTGTACGGGGCGTACCTGAAAGCGCATGTACTGTACCTATCGCACCGACACGGGCCATGGGCTAAACAAACACAGGTGGGTTGGTCTAAGGCAGAGGCGTTAGCTTTAAACTTTCGACAGTCGTCAACGTCGGTTGTATTAGTACCTACTTTACACTTTCTTTTGCAGAATGTGAAATACCTGAATATGCTCATTATGACATGATATGTAATTATGTATATTGAAAATGGAAAAGGCAGTTATAATAACTATTTTATTATGTATATTGAAAATGGAAAAGGCAGTTATAATAACTATTTTCGACCTTTAGTCAATTAAAAGCATTTTTGGCTAAAATTAGTCTATTCCAAATAAGCTTTCTAGATACATGAAATGGAAGATCACATTAGAAATAAAACACTTTTTACGGATTACATACAATACGGATTACAGAACGCAGAACGCAGCACGCAGCTATATAATAATTTAATAAAAAAAAATCTAAAATAACATCTGAATTAACCAATATACGCGCTGTAATCCGTAAAAAGTGTTTTATTTCTGATGAACTTTACGCGCGGAAGCCTTAGAAGTGTATATGGAAGATCACAGTTTCAGGGTCCCTTGAAACTCCGATTATTGAATGTTGTATAGTTCTCAAATCTAATATTCAATTATTTACAGACAGGTTCGCGCATAGAAATAGGCGCAGCGAAAATTTTTCTATGTCTATGGGTTCGCGAGTAAAGCAACAAGTCATCCAGTTAGTTTGTCATCTCAAACCCACACCACGAAACATCGTTTATTTTGTCTATCTTTTCTCCGACAGTAGATGTTTTGACTCAGACACTTTCGTTTTATTAACCCCCGACCACAGAATAACTAATAGTACAAGTACCCCGACGCAAAAAGAGAGGGGTGTTATAAATTTAACGTGTCTATGTATCTGTCTGTGGTACCGTAGCTCCTAAACGGATGAACCGATTTTAGTTTAGTTTTTTTTTGTGTCATAGATATCCCGAGTGTTCTTAGCCATGTTTCATGAAAATCTGTTCAGCCGTTTGAAGATCATCAGCTCTTTTCTAGTTGATGAGGGGATCTGACTCAATGATATTGGAAGTATATGGCAGGTTAACCATGACCTGATCAGCCGTTTGAAGATCATCAGCTCTTTAATAGTTGATGAGGGGATCTGACTACCTTCCATAATATGTCCTATCGATTCAAAATTTGGTACCGTGTTACTTCAATGAGATTGGAAGTATATGGTAAAGTAACCATGACCTGATCAGCCGTTTGAAGATCATCAGCTCTTTAATAGTTGATGAGGGGATCTGACTACCTTCCATATGTCCTATCGATTCGAAATTTGGTACCGTGTTAGTTACTTCAACGATATTGAAAGTATATGGTAAGGTAACCATGACCGGGTCGGGGGGTTTTTAATTTTTTTAATTTTATACTTGTTTGTTTGCAATCTTTCTTTCATCGACTAAGTGACCTATCACTTCGATTTGTCGACGCATCCTCTCATCTCCTGTTCCATTTCCATCTTACCTTTCACCGTCGAGAGATATTGTCCATGCGGCCGCGATCCCTACGGCTCATTACCATATACTGTGCCCCTGACAGCATCGCAATTAAGTATCTGTTTATTGTTGTTGAATTATAAACGGCATTGCGTGATATCACTTCTGGGCATGCCTTCTCTGTCCTCGTTAGGGTTCAAATTAAACTTTGTTGCTTAGAAAGCTTTCTTTGGCACATTTAATGATTTATATTCTTTATGTTTACTTTACATTTTTGGAAGATATATCTTTCTCAGGTTTTTGGGTGTTACGGTTATCACGATTCTTACATAGTCTGTCATTAATTGTACCAATATTCAGTCATCTGCTTCTATCCAAGAAAACACAGTTTTCGGAATTAGTATTTTCTTGAAATACAATGCTTCGACTTCTGTATACATACACTACGCTATTTATTAATCACGAATACGGGCATTACTTTATTTGGTGTATTTTGGCATTTCCTGGAGTTTCGGTCCTTTCACAGGCGACGACGTGGTCAGGTGATCAGGTCACAGGCTTAAAATCGTCGTTTGTTAATATATTTCTAGAAAGAAGTTTTTGATTGTTTGTAGATAGATAGGCTTATTTTATTTAATGAAGTGATTTAAGCCTCCTCGATGAAAGATTTACATTTATCGCTGATATAATTTTATGTGAATATTTATATTGTGATTATTTTTTTTCATAAATTAATAAAACTCGTCCATGTTGTTTATGGGAAATGTTTCCAACTCATTAGTAAATTATAGCTACTCTTACTTTTATAGCTGTTGTATATTTTTATTTCAGCCATATAAATCCATCAATATTTCTGTGTTAATTACAATTGGTTATGTATACTTTAGACTTAGACCCGGATGGCATATGGAATTTAGGATTCCGTCATTAAAGTTTAGAATAATTACTGTTTTTGAAAGATAAGTTTTTACGATCTTCGATTTCACATACTGACATCGGTTCAAGTATTTGAATATTCAACACCTAAATTGAATGTACGAATATGTACAAAGACTCAATTAAACAAAAGGGACAGGAATATTTGATATTTACGACGCACCCAAGGTTATTGCGGCAGTCTAATACCAATTGCACATCGCATCGTAGTATCGCGAACTCCACGCCCCGTCTCCGGCGCAACAATAACATCGCACCTGCTGTTAAACCTACCACGGAATTACAAACGATACCACTAATTGACTAATATTCGTCATACATAGCTGTACAAGCATCTCATCCCAACACAATACTCGATGCACACGATGCCATGTATGATAAACTGTACATAGACAGCGGTTACAATTTCCGAAGTAAGCTGCGCCTGCGCTGCCGCACCCGATCATTACCATTTATCTGCTCGAGCGACGCTCCGGTATAAATAATTATTAATAGCAATAATCATAGTAAAAATGTTATTAATAATTCAGATGATCGTAACGAAACTATAATAATAAGCAATTTATAGAGGAATGTTTATTTAAGTTTTAGGTTACAATTTACGATTTTACGGTAATGTTCCGACATTTATGTCGTAGAGTTACAAACTACATTGTATATTTACCTGTAGTCGTTATTAGTATAATATGCAGCTAGACTCACAACACAATATATGAACACATAGTAAATTTTAGTTGTTCAATGTTTACTGTAAAGTTTATCAAATTCATTTGTGATAGGTGCAATATCTTTATATTTTCAATAAAGATTATGCACAGAACAAGTAATGTTCCTGTCATAAAAAAATATTAGTAATTGAACCATTAGTCATAGGTTGTCTTGTGATCTTGATTATTAAAATAATCTACATTCACGTTTTTTAGAATTGATAATGTTTGCCAAAAAATGTTGACAGGTGACGATGATTAGGTAAACATGGGGCCAATAGTATGAAATGAATCAAAATCAATACTTAAAAAAACCAGTCAAGAGCGAGTCGGACTCGCGCACCGAGGGTTCCGTACAATCATAAATATATTTGGATATGTTACTTTAGTACAGTCTTTAAAAAAGTAGGATAAACGGCAGACAGGTGGAAGGGCGAACAGGCGGACAGTTAATTTACAAATCTTAACCACAGCTGCTTATGGTGACTGAAAAACGTTTCAGCCACTCCACATTGCAAACTGTTTATATTACTAAGTAGGAACTTATTCTTCGTTTATTCGTACGGCAAATAGTAGGTAATTATATTAGAACCATCCACCAATTTATTATTGTAGCATTAGGTTGCGCCATCTCTTGACCGATAGTGGAACTACTTTTTTCTTAGGTTAGCATGCTTAGGACAGCGCCATCTGTTGACTGGTAGTGAAACTAAAGAATTTTTGTTTGTTTTTTGAATTTCTAAAAAAGTGTGTTATATTGAGACATCGTTTTATTTTTCCTGTAATCTTTACATAAACTACTATCACATAGAATTATTTCAGATTTTTCTCTTTGCAAACTTCGGAGATAAGGGGGGGGGGGGAACGGTATTTTTTTTACATTTTTCATCATAAGTCGAAAACTATGCGGCCTAAGAAAAAAAGAAAAAAATGTTTTAAAATGTGCAAACAGCGCTCTTTCATATGATACCCCACATGCCCTAGTCACCTAACTTTAAATTTTTAAGACCCCTTTTCAGTCCCTGTTGTAAAAAAATTATTTTATTTTTTTCTTATTTGCAAAATAGTTGGGCACATGTCATCTTAAACTATTCCAAATTTCAAGTTGATACCATTAGTAGTTCTCGAGATATCCAGCTGTGATATCCAGCTGTGACAGACAGACAGACAGACTGAGTCACACCATAAGGGTTCCTTTTTTACCATTTTGGTACGGAACCCTAAAAACGATTTCATGAAGGACGTAGTGTGACAGATAATATAAAACGCAATAATTGTCAAAATTGCTGTATAGATAAATAAAAAGTTTCCACAAATATCCATAAGGATTCAATGTCGACCAATGTCCCAGCCTTTTAACTTAACGATCAATCAATATCCAGCAAATGACATTAAAGATTTGCCTTCTTAGCACTTATCGTAACTCATGTCCTATTAAAAGTACTTAACACTTTTAATTCCCTGTAAATTTTCCGGAACATAAATGCCAGTGCCTTGTTTAGTTGCAAAACTATAATGGATTTAATACTAGTGCCATTGTTTGGTATTTAAATCATCTGATCACCTGATAACGGGCGTTCAACCTTTCACGATGTGTAGCCGACGTATTGAGAATCTATAATATGTAGAAGGGGTCATAGGGGTAGTATGCTAAGTAAATTGATTCTATCGATGTCGTTTGATTAATTTTCGTTTTGAATGGGAGACCTGAGATAAAATGAGAAAAAATTGTTTAAAAAAACAAAAAACCGACTTCAAAAAACCTACCTCTAAAAAGCAAGAAATAATATTCGTAATAATAAAAACACGTCTATTGAAGTCGGGTGGGGCTGGAGTACAAATTCCTTTTTTTTATTCTAAAAGCCCCACCCGACTTCAATAGACGTGTTTTTATTATTACGAATATTATTTCTTGCTTTTTAGAGGTAGGTTTTTTGAAGTCGGTTTTTTGTTTTTTTAAACAATTTTTTATTTTTTTATTTTTAGTGTAGGTACCTTTTGTACTAGGTAGTGTAGGTATATTATTTAGGTAGAAATTAAAATCGGCTCAGCCAAACGTGAGTTAATCGCGGAGAAACATACATACATGCGGGTCAAACTGAGAACCTCCTTTTTTAAGTCGGTTAAAGAACTACACTTAAGATATCCCTTTTCCAACAAAAAAATAATTATCTTATTCAGTTCATAAACAAAGAAGTTATACGACTGATCATCGAGGTAGTTCACACAAAATCATACTATTTTCGTGCTTTTTTCAAGATTACTTGAAAAGTACTGAACCGATTTCAAAATTTTAAAAAATGGGACCAACTTGAAAGTTTACCTAATGTAATAACGTTTGAATCATTTCAATCGGTTCAGCCGTCTTAGAGTAATCGGTGTACATACAAAAAACAAAAACAAAAAAAAAAAAAAAACGGGTCGAATTGAGTACCTCCCTCCTTTTGAAGTCGGTAAAAATGGGTTTTTCAGTGTCATTGTGCTTATATCTATTATGGGCCTAGCAGAGATATTAAAGAAATTATTATATTTTTTCTTGACCATCACTGCCGAATTTATTGATTATTAAATGGAAAAAATTGAACTTGCAAAAAACTATGATAAAACGAAATAATGTATGGCATTAGCTATTAAAAAGTACTTTTTTTTGGTCATCTCTAGGTTGACTGACGAGTCATCATTGTTAAAATTAAAATAATAGTATTTGACAAAGCTAACTTCACATATTGTCAATATTCAAGAAAAATAACTGCACTGCGACGACGACAAAGTCAGTGGCATAAAAAATCCATATGGACAATATAATCGCCTATTAGGATTATAGAATTGAACGGATTGACTGAATGAGGTCAAAGCTCCCGCATCTTAAGATTCTTAAATCACATTCGACGTTGGTCATTATTCTTCGATAGCATTATTATCAACCTAACCAATTAACAGTTCATCATCAGGTGATGTATCGTTAGTAGGACACGAAGTAGTTATCATTAGCCCGTCAACGCGAATTATAGTTCGGTCGCATCGCAACCGGTTTTATTTTATATTGCAGGTGATGATGACTTGCTAGTTATCAGTAAATGATACGCCGATCAGACAGGTAATCAAATTGTCTTCAAATTCCTTAGAAAATAAAAGATCGATGCAAACATTGCCTGTTAAAACATTATCTAAACAACAATAATCGTTGATTTTCAATCGGCATTTTATTTATTTCAAGTTGGCGCTTTGGGTGTAAGGGTGTAACTGATATCAAACACCGTTAATTTTTAAGTATATCTAAAAATAAAGTATAGTTTCTGAATATGAACCTGCAGTTAAAAGTTAATAGTTTGAGGATATCTGAAAAAAATCTTGATTAATCGGCAAACTCACAAAAATAGCAAGTCGCGTGCGTTTTTCATTCTTTTCATTATTTACGTAGGTAAACAAAATAGTCTCTTTTGATTACGCGCGTGTAATTCTACAATGAGCTCTAAATCCAGATATCAGTAAAATTTTGGGACATAAACAAACCTCAATATCTTGACCGAATATTAAATATTGAAACTTTTAACTGTACATACTCGATTAGAATAGGGAAGAGATACACTCATTACATTTTTAGATATACTTAAAAATTAACCGTGTGTAATAATCAGAATATTCTTATAGTGTTAAGATGCGAGTATTATTACTAAGTATTTCAAATAGAAGTATTGAGAGGAAATTCTCAAATAATTTGTGGCAGGTTGAGTAGTGTGTACGAGTAATGTCTTTTCTCTAGTGATTTATTTTGAAGAACTAATGCCCAACATACCCATTTCAGAGCATTATTTTTCCGATGGACTAGTGTTAGAAACTGATTTTATTCTTGATTTCCAAATAGAAATAAAAGCAATCAAAAAAAGCACGTGTCTTGGTCTTGTCCAATATTCATAATTCATTACCTGTTTCAACATTTGATCGGGACAATGTTAAGATAAGCACAAATATATCTTGTACTCCTTGCACTAGCTTAGAATACTCGCTCAAAACTTTCTATTCACATTTCAAGATAAAGAGATAACCAAGTTAACTAGAAGATAATTAGTCTGTCATATGCCGCCAACTCCAACAAAAAATCTTATCTCGATATCTTCGAACTGGCTGGGCTTGAGTCTTCACATAAGCCACAAAAAACTAACCGCAGCTCATTTATTATTAATGAACTTCCTTGTATGTCTAATGGACTTTCGCCGTCGGATAAACAATTAACATTGCGAGAATTTGGCATCGTCGTTGTAAGCTATCAGCGTGACAGTGAGGCGTGTTCGATGTAAGTGTTAACACGCGCATATATCACTCGTTCGACGTGATACACCTGTGAAGCCACGCCCATCGCGCCTCAGTCCCCGCACCCCGCTTCCCGCCCCTGTCTTTCGCTTCGCCTTCATCAAGATACCATTCCATGTTGAGACGCCGACGGGGGCGGTCCACACTCGCATATCAGTAATTTACGTATCGTGTTTTAACATCGTGTGTTGTGTGAGAAATAACTTTTGGTGTTAGTATACTGTTTCGTTCTCACTATTGTTTGCTGTGATCTATGTGAGTATCTTTTTCTTACTAATCATGTTGTTTATTTTTTTCAAAAGATATATTGTTAATTTCTTTAGAATAGATTTTCTTTAATCCTTATAAATCTTTTGTTATCAGAGATTTGTAAGGACCAAAAATTTTGCATCTCTTGAATTTCAACATATCATACCTACTGCTAATCTAACATTAGAATTTGCAATAAATGATTTAGTTGTCATAGGAGCTTCCTCATGATTAATGTTCACGAATACTTGTTGCTTCATCGTGGGCGGAGTTTCAAAAGAAATATTTTACGCACGCGCAAATTGCCTTTCCCCCAAAACAAATGAAAGTAGGTAACTTTTAAAACAAAGGTATATGAATTCATTCGACGATGTCTCCCTAGTAATTTTAAAAGATGGATCTGATAAAAACACTGTTACATTGTTTTACGTCAGTTGAATAATGTTTTGTTTATTATAATAAGATGTTATGTTGACGATGTTTTTGTCTCGGATGGTAATGAGAAAATTCCTTATTACATAGATTGGTTATAAATCACTATTGGAAGATGAATCAATAATAATAATAAATACCACATTAAAGTACTTGTACTTTATATTACATTAAACCACTTGTACGATAGCAAATAAAATAAAAATATCGTCAAATTTTTCAGTCCATCTAATCATTGGCAAGGTTGAGCTGACCATAACATAATCCATTTCATTAATTATAAACAACCGCATACCGCCGGACAAAATGTTCATTTTGTAGAATTCTATGAAAAAAATATGAATCAGTTATGCGAAATCAGTTTTAATATATTTAAACTTTGAAGGCCAATAGAAAACGCATCAACGAGTAAAATTTGATTACCAGTTACCACGCTCGCTGGGTTATTTACTGCCAAATAAAATAAGAGAAAAAAAACATATGAAATTGTCAAACGAAATATGGATTTCAATTTTTATACATAGCTCAAAAAGTTGTGTCAATCACTGTGTTAAGTCGTCCCTGCATATAATTAAACAGCTCTCAAAAACTTAATAACGATTCAGTATTTGGCCGTATTTGCTGGGTGGTTGTAAACTCGCCACGGCAGTTAATTCGTCATCAGATGAACGACAAAATATGTGTAAACTCGCCATGAGTTGTATTTTTAACCGACTTCAAAAAAGGAGGTGGTTCCCAGTTCGTCGGAATCTTTTTTTTTTATGTATGTTACTCGATTTCTCGAAGACGGCGGGACCGATTTTAGAATTTTTTTTTTTTTGCTTGAAAGCATATACTTCCAAGTTGGTCCCATTGTCATAAGGGCAGGCTCTGATGATGGGATCCTGGAGAAATCAAGGGATCTCTTCAAATATTATAGGCACACCTATAGCGATTTTGGTATTTTATTAAGTAAATTGTGCATTTGATTTCGGAAAGTACCATTATGGTGAAGTGAAACTGATGATGAATCGGATAGGTATCGGATATCAAATATACCTACCAAAAAAAAGTAAAAAAATAAAATAAACGGCTCTAAAAAGCAAAAAATAAAATACTTATTCAAATCTGTATATTTGAATAAGTATTTTAACATTACAACAAACTTTAGAGTTAGGTATTATGTATAGGTATAACCTAACTCGAAAGTTTGTTGTACGCATATCTAATATTAAGTACAACATCTTATGAAGGGTTTTAAACCCAATGGTTAGAGTTTAGATAAAAAATATCCTTCCTCCCCCCCACCCAACTTCAAAAGGGGTAGTTTGATATTAGATATGCGTACAAACTTTCGAGTTTGTTATGATTTTAATATTTTATTTCTTGCTTTTCACAGCCTAGCCGTTTTAAAAATAAACTTGTTTTTAATTATTTTTCTCTTTTGTAAAGTCGCTACGGGGGGGGGGATTACAACCTCTTAAAACTTGCCAGGTTTATGAATTGCTATAGTTACATCTCTTTCTCGCTGTATATCAATTAAAAGAGATAGATTGATAGCCAGTCAGAAAACTGCCACGAAATAAGAGGTCATAATACGGCCCCTGGTGATAGTTTCGCAAAGTGTTTTGAGGTGACGTTAGAAAACCTTAACTAAATTTATTTCTAGTTTTGGTTTTGTCCAAATTACGAATCCCACAGATTACGACTAGTCTACGAACCTATTAGTGTCACCTGTCATCCTTACTTACTATCCTTACTAATTAGGTAAATGCGGAAGTTCGTTTGTTTGTTTTTTACGCCTTCACTTCATCGATCATCACAAAATTTTTTTGGGTAGTCAGCAGCGGCGAACTGATTAAGTAATAGAAAGTTTATTTATCCTTCTATTTAATGTACTTTTTATTAAATATACTGAATTTTATTGAAAATTCTAAAAATCCTGAGATTTCCTCAAATTTTCGAAATCCGGCTGCAATCCTGAGCAAAGTCCAAAAATCCTGAGATATGGTAACCCTAGCTACGAACGAACGGACGGACCAAACTGTATAAATAACTAATGATCGATAGAAATGTTTGTTGTTCAGAAACAAATATAAAAATAAAATAAAAACCTTTAGCAAATTGATCTTTTCCGACACATTTTAATGGTATAGTTCGTATCATAAAAGATGACCACAAATCGCCATTTATTATACTCTTTATTGCACTCATAAAAATAGTTACAAAACGCTTATTTAGGAAAGGAAGGTAGTGGACCCCCACAGTAAATCCTCAGTAGACGAAACTTTACAATATGATAAAGTATCATAAATGAAACATATTTTTTAAACTATCCAAATCGATATTTTTTTGTTTTTGGATATTTGTAACATAGGTTTTGGTTCATACTATATTACATCCCTGCAAAGTTTCATCGACTGAGGATTTAATGTTGGGTCTCCATACAAAAGATAGCTTCAATCGCTTGAAGCAAAGATTTAAGACAAAATAATATTTTATATACGTATAGATATATATTTAATTTTAATAGTGTTAACTGTAAGTAAATAAACATTATCGTGACTTATTTGATTGTGTTTAAAGTTTACTATTTTATTATCTTGGTATACGTTAAAATTAGGTAACCATAGAAATATTGCATTTCTTATTCTTCAGATTTATGACTCTAATCGCGTAAAGTCTCTCCTATGTGTTATCTATTAGAAAATTGCTGTAAACAGATTTAATTTGCCCATTAATTTTCTGAATTTGATAACGTATGCAGTTTTCCAAATGTGAGCAAGTTTATAAACTGCAGGAACTCTACAAGGTTGGCTATTTGCCTATATCTGACAGTACCTATCTTAATCAAGAGCCTGTGTTCGCATGTCCCCAGTCTTTAACCCTCTAACTAATAGCTTAGACGTGACTAATATGTTCGGATCTCGAACGTTAATCTTAGATCCTACAGCCAGCTAATGTACTGTTGATTCTATACCATTTCCACCTTTATAGCTTTGGAAACTGGCATTAGCTAAGCCCTAATGCCAATAGAGTCGTTTCAACCGTACCATATGTTTTCAAATCTATGATTCATTCATGCGAATCGTGTAAATGTTATCAACGTGACTTGATATTTGTACCCGAGACTGATTTCATATAAGAATACTCAACTAAGGGATAGTTCTTTAACCGACTAAGGCTAAACTCCTTAAACTTTACACGATAACAAGTAGTGGTTAGCCAAGCTAATGCAGTTCTAGCTTTTTTAAATCTAAGGATATTAAATCTAGGGGAACTGGTATAGTTATTGGCCCTCATACAGTTATTGGCCATTTCAGCTTTTATGGTAAAAAAAATAGCAACAGCCTAGACAAATGGTGGATTTAAAACAACAACAATGGCAACCCTTTATTATTTGTCAAAAAGTTACAAAAACTTGAGGTCTCTTTAAGTGGTCAATAACTATACCGTTTCCCCTACCAAGTTTTCTAAGAATAGTGTTTCGCATCTTTGTTTATTATTTAGTTAGAGGTCAAGGCTATGTTATTTTTTTGCGTTCGGACTTATTATATATAACATTTTGTGGTATTTCGAATTTTATACAAAGTTTCACGTGAAGCTGATGTTGAGGAGTTTGTAAACCTCCAAACTTTAACAAAATAGATCTTTAATGAGGTATAGGTAATGTGTAAATAAATTCTATAAATTGACTCTATTGACGGCGTTGCATCAATCAACTTAAATTACCTTGGTACTTTATGTTTTTGAGTTTTGTCGCATGCTTAGTTATTAACCTTTTCTCTTTAAAACTTATTTAAATGTTAGTTTTATTTTATCAAATAATGTATCATTCATTTGTCACGTTTAAAAAGATGCAGTTTTGTGATAGAACTCTCTCAAATGTCGTACGACAGTTGGACAGAGAAATACGCAGTAAATATAATTGCCCCAATCAAAGTTACTGAGTTTTCAAATTACGAAATGGAAGAAGAATAACATAATTTCATTCTTTTGATTCGAATAATGTGAATACATAGTGTAGTGCCCTTGAGCAATTTACACCAAATGCAAACAATGATCTTGATTTAATCGATTTAGCTGCGTGTCAGTGTAAGCGACGGGAAGTCTTCAATTACATTTATTGTACTCTCCATTCGGACTCTGTACGACTGTATCTTGTTGTATTTCTATGCATGAGTAATATCCGGCAAAGGATACATCTGCCTGCCTCTTCTCTGCAACTTATCGCGTTGATGTCATCCTTAATAAATATTGTTTTGATGTGATGCGTTTTATCTCTGTCATTCGGTTCGGAGAAATATCCCTCTGTTCAACGGTTTATCCGGCATTGAAATTCGCATCGTTTCAATCATGAGTGCGATGAAAGGAATCCGTAGGAGTTTCTGAATCCTCATAAATACCTGTACATTGATTTCTAGTAAGATTTACTTGAATAGGTGCCATTCATTCGTCTCTTTTACGTGGTCATTTATCTCGGGCTTGCTTTGAATTATGTAAATGGTATTTACAAGTCGCTTTAATTTTATTCGTCTAATCTATCGGTACTGTTAGAATCGAATATGATTTATAACGTAGCTGTTTACGTATGACGTATCGCCGCGGCTCTTTATAAGTCAGCTCTTGGTCTGACAGGCGATGGATGTCTGGACGCGCGTTGTTCCTTATTGCTGTCGTTTGTTCTTGAATTTATTGGACACGAAGTAACGGTTGCTCCACCGTCGACCCTTCGGTGGTCTCCATCCGCGGACCATAATATATTGTGTTGCAAAATGCCATCCGCGTAAACCTGTTGACTTTCTTATACATTATAATTTATTGGCCAAATGTATGCTGTTAGTCGTGTCAGTGCTCAGTTACATCGTAATTGAATTTATTTAACAGCACGCTTGTAGCCTGTCTAGTGACATCACTTTGTAGTGTTGTTGTGATATTGCATGGAATATTGGAAAACGATAAATTCTTAACAGGGTTTGCGTACAAAATTCACCAAACCCAACTTTTTTTATTATTCTGATATCACATGCTTCTTTAAAAAACCTACACTTAATAAACAAAGCGCTTCCAAAGAGATTGATACCGTTTGCAAGTTGATAGAGCAATGAATATGTACTAACTAGCGGTGGCGGTGTTATTTATGACGACCGATACCATCGCCACGGACTTGTCAATCACACTATGGATATTTCAGACGTCAGAATTACTCAGTCTAGTCACAGAGCACACGGATTTGAATCTTCCTCCTTCCTAATAAAAGATAAAGATAAGGTGTAAGAGGTTTGTAAAGACAGTGCGCGTCGTGCCCGGTGATCTGCTACGGCTATCCATCATGCGCAGGCGCAAGCGCGTAACGAGCCTTTATTCTGAGTCAGGAACGGAGAGCCGGCGGTTTTTACACCATCCCTCCTGCAGTTCACTTTCTGTCCCTCATTGATCGATCACTAATTTGTTTATCGAACTAAACGATTGCATCTTATTCAATGGTCCTTTAAAACCCTTTTTAATGGTAAACTACACGCTTCATGATTGTTAATAGTATTCATATTTAAATACCATTGTAGCGGTTTGGCATTGTCGTTTTCACAAGCATGACTTAAGGATTCTTTAGAAATGTTGAAATAGCTATCAGATGGTTGGGAGTTTGCATAATTGAATAACTAATGTGACCTGGCTTCCCGTACTCTCAGTCGGTAATGGCCGGGAACCCCTAACGATCGACTGTTGCTATCGCACGTGACGTTTCAATACAACGTGGATCAATCGTTTACGGTGGCGGAACTATCGACGTATCGCCCAATCAGGAGATCTAAGGAGCTGAGAAATCCTATCGATGTATTGTAAATGTAAACTCACCCAACTCAACCTTCAAATATCATCAATGGATGTGTTGGTATTACCTAGATTTTGTTGAGGAATAAAAGTATTCATTAATTGCTTGAGTTAAACGTTACGAGCAAAAGATAACACTATTTTTAAAAGTATAAGTTCAGAAAGAAAATTAATTTCAAATTAAAAATTGTTTTTGCCAGAACACTAAAAATAAGACGTATTATCTATTAGTTTTCGTAGGTATCGTTTATTTTGACGAAACTTATCCTTACCGTATCTACCGCTATATTGTTAGGTTTCCTGTTTAGATTTTTAGTTGTCGCTAATAGCGCAATATATTCGCGGAATGTGGTGAGCACTGTGCGCCCAATGCTTGACTTCGGTTCGTGAGTGGCGGTTTCAAGATATTATCGCACTTTCTTTCGCAAGACGAGAATCTACTGCTTTCAGAATACGTTCCGCATTTCTCTCAGTCTTGAAAGCTTAAGAATTTAATGCTTCCCACTGTACAATGAGAGTCAACAACTTCATAGCAGATAAAAATAAAACGAGACGATAATTTATTATTAACGTCAGAGAGATCTTTAAAGTAAAACGGTCTGTTCATGATACGGACTATCAAATTAAGCTTTAAAATGACATCATGAGTACCGAGCATGATTCCCAATTGAATGAGTTCGTTAATATTATTTTTTTATCTGTGCATGTTGCGTGCGACGTCCCGCGAGCAGCGGCGGAATGCTTTTAATGCTCGTACCGTATAGTGAGATATGAAAGTAGGCTATTGTTCGTTATTTCCAATTCGAGTTCATCACTTTAACATGCATGCCGAGTAAAAATATATGTATTTATGATAACAACCCCGACGTTTTCAACTTCTAAGCGTTTGAAATGGGTGTTCTGAAGAGAAAGTGTCACATTGTCATTGCTAGCCTATGAAGCGATGTCTGTATTTACATTGTATGGAAGTACGACACCACGACCTGAAAATGTTTCCGTTTTAGAAATTATTTTTCATAATTGCTCATTTCAAATTCATTTTATACTAAATGTAAACATTTTCAAAAAGTCTCTTTCGGAAATTTACCAGTCACTGTCACTTTGTTTAAAACGAATCATTAAAATATGCGCATATCATACATAGTAGAGTAGCAAACATTGACTGTTTATCGTAAGTATTTCTTACCTGTAGGAAATCAAAAAATATTTCTGATACTGGTGCTGGTGTTAGTAAAATATAATCTCTTAAAGAAGTAACATCAGACTCCCAACTCCCAAGAGCAGTCTTGTTTAGCTGAAAGCAATTTCAGATGAAAATTGTTAAATTGTAGTAAACCTAAAGCAGGTAATGTAGATAACTGTTCAGTTGGTGCTCGCACGCACTAGGTGTGATGTAACGTTTACGGGCGGCGCGAGCGCAATCTCACTATTTTATGTCTGCGCGGACGCCACCACGCATGATTAATGACTCGGACCGCCGATACCAAGCCTCCAACAATATTGTCTCATTTATTGCTAATGATCTATTGAATTCTCCTACGTATGCCGTCTTCGACATATCTAACACTCCTTACGCAATAACACTTTCTAACATTTAACTTTAACTATAATTAACACAGGCTAATCATACCTTACCATCTACAAATTTTTATATAACTTCTTGAATGCTTAAAATTATGGTTAAAGAATTATCAAATTCGCTGCATACCAAATAGACCTCTTATTTTACATAAACACACCTTTGGCATACGCACCGTATAATTTTACAAAAATATCGCAATAAAGCTACACCAAATTGCTGTGATTTGTTTCTGAACTTTCTGGGTCTTCGATATTATGAGATCGGTCGTGATTATACTAGAGACGGCGTTGATTCCTCAAACAATGCTCTTGTCTATGCAATTCATGAATAAAATATTATTTTTAGACATCCAGAATAAAATGACAGCTGACAGCAAATACTACTGATACTATTGCTTATTATGGATAAGTTTTTAGAAAATATCTCCAAAGTAACAAAATTACATTTCAAATTGAGTGTTTTTATGAATATGTAAATAATGACAGTTAGTTGAGTATGTGTTTGGCTGCCTGCAATTACTATCACAAATGTTTTCTCACTATTAAAATATGTTAGTTACGTTACGGTTTTTTCGTCAGTTGTTTTTGTCCACTTCTCGGAACCTAGATAACATGTCTGAGTTTTGGCGTTGATGGAATTCTTATACGCTCGTCTTTACCATAGCGAGGATTTATTGCCCAACAAATTTGTCACCAGACGATAAAGTAATCGTAGTATACTTGAAAGTGTTACGAATAAGAAAAGCTTTTATTGGTCGTAAAGTCATATTTTATCTGCGGCGATAAGTAGTCGTTTCTTTTTTGTAACAGTATCTCGGCTCGTTCGTGTTTCCTCGTTATCTGTTTGCGTTAGATCCAGTAACCCTGCGCCGTCTGCACCATTAGCATCATCAATAACGTTGCCCACATAAAGGATGCACTATTTCTCTAACATCCATCTGGAATTAATTTCATCGTCGGACGGTTGCGCTTGCGAGACCGGCGAGGGCGCCGTAATTATCGTGGCATCGATTTTGTGCGCCCGGTAATGAAGATATCGCCCCATCTTCTTTATTGCAATAATGAAATATGGAAACAGTTGGAGCGGGCAAGACTTATTGCTTGGGATTTATGTGAATGGAGATCCGCTAGCCGGAGGAAGTTCATTAAGATCTTGTTGACTCGTTTCGAAAAGGGCAGTCTACGTTATTTATAATAAAGTAAGCTCGGTGCAAGCTTTTGTAAGTGTGGCGAACAGATCTACAGATAGAAAAAAAAACCGAGTCGGACAGCGAGGGTTCCGTACCATCATAATAAATATACTGCAGAGTAGAATAATAAAATTATTTTTACAGTTTTAGGTCAGCGCCATCTCTTGACCGATAGTGGAACTAATTTTAACTTTTTTAGATAATTTCTAAAAAAGTGTGCTATATTGAGACATCGTTTTATTTTTCCTGTAATATTTATATAAACATAGAATTATTTCAGATTTTTCTCTTTCCAAACTTCGGAGATAAGTAAAAAAGATATTTATATTGTTTTAAATTTCCATGGTTATTAACGTTATTAGAATAAACTATTTCGGGATTTACACCATGTACCTGTTTATTTTTGAGACTCCGATATTTCGGCGCAGTTGCATGCGGTAGTTCTACCGTGATCATGTTATTAGTTTATTCTAATAAAAGATATTTATTTTTTTATTTCTTTCTTATTTGCAAAATAATTGGGCAAATGTCATCTTAAACCATTCTAAATTTCAAGTTGATATCATTAGTAGTTCTCGAGATATCCAGCTGTGACAGACAGACAGACAGACAGACACACAGACTGAGTCACAGCATAAGGGTTCCTTTTTACCATTTTGGTACAGAACCCTAAAAAGAGTAGGTTTTTTTAAGAAGTAATTTTTTCGTCATGTAAAAACATAATTAGGAAATAATGTATGTAATGTCTTTATATTTGTGAAAAAAAATTTAATACAAGCTCTATTGAGAAATATGGGATTGTAGTGTAAATAATATTGAGATTGAGAGGATCACTGAGATATAATGTACTGTAACTTCAGTGGTTGGGATTTTAATACATTATCCGATCAACATTTTTGCTCGGAGCAGTTGTGGACACATAAATCATATTTTTACGGCCCAGTTAGCTGTTTCCATGACGGAGCGCACGCGCACACTGTAATCTGGCGTAGGCCGTTCACCGCCGCCGCCGGTCGCTGAGACTGGACGTGCATAAATAATCGAACGTAATCAGTTTTTATCTGGCGACACACTATTTAAGAGATTGTTGATCTCTATGAATCTTCAACTATTCCTCATTGGGGTTATTTTTGAATAATTCGGGAATTGACGATTGATAGCAATTGTGCGATAAACGAAGGTCTTCCTTTTAAGTTAGTCTCATGAATTTAAGTCTTTAGTGTTGCCAAGTAGTGTAGGACGCCCTCAGACAAGGTGGAGCGACGATCTTCGCAAGGTGGCTGGCATAAACTGGATGAGTATAGCCGTGATCGTGCTCAGTGGCGTGCACTCGGAGAGGCCTATGTTCAGCAGTTGGACGATGATAGGCTGATGATGGTTGCCAAGTGTTTCAACAAAGTAAAAGTGGCGTGTAAAGAAGATCTCTTTCGCTTGACTGGAGTGTGCAAACTTATGAATTACCATTCTTATTTTAGAGAAGCTTGCAGTCAAATAGCTTACGGGTATGTTTGTGGATCTCTGCCGGCCGAGATACATATTTCCATTGCCAACTTGATGCTTTTGGCACTCGAGCCAGGTGCATCAAGTTGGCAACATGCAAGTTATGCATGTTGCCAACTTGATGCACCTGGTTAAACCGATAAGCATGGTGGTGGCACAAACGCCTCTACTTGTTTCTTATTTTCTCCCCTAGGGCGACGCGACAGGTCTTCATCAGGCGGGTTGACTGACATATTTACATTGTAAGATCAAATATTTGGAGACAACCAATACGCTAATAGAGTTATTAAAACAAAAAAGTGATCAAAATATCCGGAGATTACAACTTAATAAAATGTTGATTCCAATAGTAATATAATAAGTCTATGGTTGATTCCGACCTTGATTGTAATTTAACTTCTTACATTGGTTTTATTAGTCTAAAAAACCTTTTTTTTTTGTTTCAGAAAACGAATCCGCACCTTGCATGAATTCCAACTTGTAAAACCTACGTGATATAAATGTAAGTATAAATTTTATTTAGGTATATTAGGTATATTGGTTTGGATGTAGTAATATGTGTGTTAATAATTTGACTATGATTTCGGAATCAACGTGTCGTAATTAACGAGATTTCATATTCATTATTTATCAGGAGATGCAATTTGAACAGAAATAAAATTTTATAGATTTTATTTAATAAGGAGTAGTTTATTAGCTGTAAACACCAAAATGGTTATATGTGACTCTTAATAGTTATAAAATTTAATTTGCTTGCAGTATTTAGTACTGCAAGCAGTAGTAAATACTGTAGTAGTTTGTAGAATTGTAATTTATTTATCGATTTTAACTACAAATATTAAATTAAGTGCATGTTGACTGCAAATATGTTTAGCGTTTCAATTATATCCTCCCCTATTTTGTGATTATGTAGTTTTATTTGAAGCATCTGTGCAAATGGTTTCGAAACTGCAGCTTATTATAGAACTAATAATGATCTCTTGTTACTCACAAGAGTAAAGAGCAATAAATAATGAGACGTTTGTTAATACTAATATCTTAACCGCATTCTGATCTCGATCTCATCTGATACGAGGTTTATCTAGATCGTTTTGTCACGCTCCTTTGTATAGAATTGGTGCTATTATAGAAAGGGATAGGTGATTGTTGTCCTAAACCACTCTGTTGTAATTATTACAGTGTAATAAGCCGGTCTATATCATAGCATTAATTTTGTAAGGAGTAAATGAGAGTGGTGCATATCAGACATATACATAGACATATTTCATGTTACTAAGTGCTAGCCGTTCAAAGAACATATTTATACGCTACAAAATGTATATTTGTATTGTACGGTTTCTTAGTCTAGTAGTAGGTTAACAAAATGCAAAAAACCAAGTGACATCGTTTCTGCGAAACGTTTATGGCTGTTATAAAATTGCTATTGCAGACACAGTACGTACCTACACACATAAATAGTAGTACCTATCTACTGGAATTCAACAAAGCGACATATAATAAAACGTATACTACTTTTTCACAAGCTACAGGAATAAAGCTTGTTTTAAGTTTAGGAAGTATTATCATTGTTTGCATACAGAACTTTGATTGATTATACAGGGTTATTTATAAAACACCAACACCTCGCAGGAGTAGATTACTATCATCATAAACAACAACATTTGTTCTATGACTTTTCCGAAAACAGTCAAAAAAATTCGTCTCGCCAACAGCTGATCGAGTTTTGTATGAAAAGTCAATTTTTTTTGTTAGAGTTGTGTGTTACTAATCTACTCCTGCGAGGTTGTTGGTGTTTTACCTTGGATGAATGTTTTACAAATAACCCTGTATTTTAACTGTAATCTTCATATTTTTCTGAAATACCTTTGATAAATACTTCTTTACTCGTAACGACTCGTACATATCATAAGCCTTCCTTTTTAGGGTTCCGTAGCCTAAATGGCAAAAAACGGAACTCTTATAGATTCGTCATGTCTGTCTGTCTGTCTGTCTGTCCATATGTCACAGCCACTTTATTTCGAAAGTATTAAGACTACACAGCTGAAACTTGGTAGGTAGATGTATTCTGTTAACCGCTTAACGAATTTAATACAAAAATAAGAAAAATAAAAGATTGGGGGCTCCCCATACATGGAACTGAAACTGAAAAAAATTTTTTTCTTCAAACCAACACGTGTTGGGTTTCTATAGATAGGTCTTTATAAATGACATTGAGGTTTCTAAGACAACTTTTTCTCAAAGTCAACCGTTTGAAAGATATTCACCGCCAAAGTGGTAAAATGTGTGTCCCCCCCCTTTAACTTTTGAAATAAGAGAGTGAAAAATCTAAAAAAAATATATGCTATAGATCTTAATAAACACTTTCAACCAAAATTAGTTTGAACGAGATATAGTAATTAGTGTTTGAGATATAGCACATTTTCCAAAACCGCAAATATAACTTTGTCATTCATACCAACACTGTGAAAAACAAAGTTATTTTTGCAAACGAAAAATGATAGGTGGTATTAAATATGGTATGGTATAAGGTAGCTACGGAACCCTATGGCGCGTGGCCCGACACGCACTTGGCCGGTTTTTTTTCTTTGTTTTTTGTGTAAAGATGAGTGTTCTTGTTAAAAATGGTTACCTAATTTCAAGTACCTAACTGTTTTACACAGTTTGAGTTAAAATATGTAAATATTGTTCGCATTGTTACTTGAAGGTTTGCTGATGTTGTCGTTTTTAATTTATTTCGCTGGTTAACTATTTCTAATCCTTTAGTTACATTACAGGCCAGCCTTTCTCTTTGCTATCTAGCATCTATCCATGGTTTATCATTAGAATCTCTATGTTCTGTTTTAGCGTTGATTCTCTACGCCTCGCGCCGGCACGCCTTCGTGGCATCTCGACCGATAATAGACGTGTGCGCAATTATCTACGCGTTTTGACGACGCAGTGCTGAAGCCTTGTCTTTAATGCTTGATTTATACGGAACTGGGCTTTTCCGCATAATTTTAAAAGTGCAATTCTATTGTGTTCTATACGCTTTCCCACTCTTCATTGTTTAAACATTACTTTCTAAATAATCTTTTTTGTATTTGGAAACGATACTTACCTATTATACATATTATTTTTTAGGCGTCTTTACTTCTGATTTGATAAAAAGTGTAGGTTTCTTGCGCCCGTACTTGATTCTTGGTTGGAAAAAAAATGTTGGACACAATACAGAACTATTTTGTTATTCAACTGAAATATATATTTTTCATTTCATTTCATATGTAGTGATCACCTTTAAAACTTCGCAATAAATAGATGTCACTGTAAGTTAGTGTAAACAAATGCTGCTGGTGTTCATAATAAATAGTTTTTGTTACTCACTTCCCAATTTGATGGAGATTTTTTGCATCGAATTGCAAAAAAAATCATCAAATTGGTTGTTAGTTCATCTTTTCATCAGATGAAGTCTTATCAATTTCAGGTAATGTCACTCGTTCTGTGTTATTGAATATAAATGTTATATTATTTTTTGCTTCGTGTAATACAACGACAAGTTGTTCAACAGCCGCACCGACATGACTAGTCAGTAGAACAGACGCACCGTCATGACTAGCCAGTAGAACACTGATGGATTAGTGTCGGTCACCGAATACAAATACTAGTGATTAGGAAATTGATTGTTGTGTTTCGTTGTGATTGATTGAGTTCATTGAACTTTAATTCTCATGTTAGAATGCATCAATTAAATTTGTTTTGACTGATACCGTTTTAGCAAGTTTGCCGTTTCTCTACTAGAGCTTGTGAATCTAAAATAATGAGTCGTCTTTTAAACGTTATTTTTTTAAGACTGTAATATTCAAATTTCTAAATCCAATGTCTAATGTCTTTCATTTGAAATTGACTGATACGGCTTAGCGGTACAAATTCTCGACAAGTTGAAATAAATAAATGTTTAGATCCTCCGTCTAGACTGCACATGTCCAATATGCATTTATGCGAATCACATTATGCTTTCACCGACTTAAACAAGACCTGTTTTTGATATGAATTATGCTAAATCTGATGTTGCAACTACATCGTAGGATTCTGCACTTAGCAGATAAAAACATGACAACATGTTTACTGACTGACACGAATTACTTAGATATAACTTGATAATTGACTTTGATTTGATTCCTCATTAAGAAGTACTTATTTTTATTGTTACCTACCTACTAATATATAATGATTGCCACTCCTAGTGATTCGTAATATATGATTGGTAATAAAAATACTTAATACCTAACTAAAGCTATTACATTGGCACTTTATGTTCTACAAACACTAAATTCTAAACCTGCCCCTGTAGCATGACACAAGTTCAGGAGCGGCTTTGTCTCGTAATTTCAAATGTTGAGATAGATGTGTTCTATTCTACCCATTTTTTACCCACGACATTTAATTCCTCTTTTTACCCAAAATCTATAACATTTTCTACTTTCAATACAACGGCTATATCTTCATCTACACTAGCGCCGTTGGTGCTAGTGCGCCAACTGGTGGATGGTTTGTGAATCATCCAAATAATTCTGCCATTGCGAACACAACAATGTATTTCCGCATTCTACCCAAAATGGATGCCGGTTTCGACACATTGCTGTTTATAAAATGTGGTACAATACAGAATACCTACATCCAAAAGTGACATCCCGACGTAGACAATCTTTTTGTTCATTTGCCAAAAAGGCATTCAAAGTAGGGTCTTAGTAACATTACATTTTACTTAACATCTTTGAAAATGTTTAGCTTTTGTGTTCATTTATTTTTTACCTGTCTGATTTAACACAAAGTCGCCATTAATGTGACATCAGGAACTATTTCTTAACTAACATTGATGAGGTCAGCTTCATCAATACTTACCTACTAATCAATCATAAATTTTATATCCAGCATAAGCTGCAAAACGATGTTTACTTTACCTACTCAATTTCACATAAGAGCATTCTAGATGTAAAAATGCTTAATGTCGTATTTGTTATTTTAATAACGTTTCTGTCAAAAAATTGGTGATTGTAAATTCTGTATTTAATTTAAGTATTATGAAGTGACCAATTTATCAAGCGATCATGTGGATAGGTCAAAAGATTCACAAATGCTTTTGACAAATTAATGTTATGATCAAAAGCTCAATAAGCATTTTTACCTAGTACCACTTTCGATTTATGGTAAAGTCCTTAGTTAGTGATTCCCATTCAAATGAATGTGTTTTTCAGTGCCTTATTAAGGCCCTATTACCGATTTTAACTCGGTGCTACAACTAGAAAAAAAAAACTTGAACTGAATATTAAAAATAGTATAATCACTTACTTTTAGATAATTTTTTCTTTATCAAAGCAACAGTACTTTTCAACAAACTAAATATAACTGTTGTTAACCAGATCATACCCATAAAAACGATTGACGAATTCCTCGATTAAAGCTCGTGTCAAATCGATAGTTAATCGGTGGAATTCGGAAGCCGGTTCCTATTCATTGAAAGATGCGTCTGAGTAGCGTGACCGTGAGAGAATTTATGTAAATGATATCGGCTTAATTTTTGATTCGGAATCCAGTAGCAGACGGGGAGGTCTCGTTCATTACTGATTTTATTTAGGCTGGTATTATAGAATCAAACTCAGACTCAAATCTCTACTTGAGTACAGTTAGAAAGGGATGGCGCTATATGCGATGAACAGCACCATCCCTTTCTAACTGTACTCAAGCAGCAAGCAGTGCTTGAGTCTCGTTCTGTAATACGAGCCTAAGACTTCGAAGATGCGCTTCAAGTAAAGTCATGACATGAAAAACAAACAGGCAGATTAAGGTTGTTTCGTTCATCGATCTTATCTTTAAATCTACATCTAACTCATCCTTACTGGCATATTAGAGCACAAGGCATTATTGAGGGGTTTGTTTATTTCTACAGTCTCTTTTATCGGCTTAAAACTGATGAATATTATCGTGACAAATGAATCTAACCACATATCTCCGATGCAAATTGATAACGGTTGCATAAACCCACAAAGTTGAAACCGGCCAATGCGCAGTGGCTTAACGGATAATTTGTTAGGGAAATAGTTATTTACTACTGACATGCTCTTATCTAATTAGCATCTATAAGCTGCCTTATACGATAGCTCCCATGTCCCATCACAGCAGAGCCGAATTTTGCACTGACACTTTTAATCTAATTTTTGTTCACCTTTATTTAGACGATCTAAATGATCGCACTGAGTGTCAAAGATTCATTCACAGATTGTTAAGTTTTCTATTTATTGCCTGGGATTGGTTTTGTCGCTGATTTCAAACTGCTTCGGCCATTATTCCCGGACTCACAGTTATTTTCGAAACATCATCTATTATGTATCATGAGACATCATATTTTTTGGAATGCCAGTTTTATATAAACTTTTTTTATCATTGATAAAACAAGCTATGAACTTTGTGTAGCGACAATCGAATTAGATAATTCCAAGCCTACTTCAGAAATACTTTTAGTATAAGTACTCATTTTATTTAAAGTCAATACTGGTTTCCAAGCAGGCGAGAGTTTGGTGACGAGCTAGTTATCCTTTCACTTTATACATTTGCACATTGATGAAGCTAATAATAATAACCAACAGGTATGTCTGGTAATATGCGTAATAAGTGCAGCGTGCATAGGAGTTGCATTGCAACTTACTGTTAAGTTTATCCTGTTATCCTTTTCAAAGGCATTTTTGTATGAAAAGTCCAGAGCTTTCAAGTTAAGCATAATAATGACACTAAAATCCCTTTAATTTTGATGAAAATGGAATGTTTTGCTTCGGCGAGCTTTTTAAGTCAGCCAAAAAAAGGAAGCGGTATTTCCCTCTTGTTTCATTATGCCATGGCTTCTTTAAAGATGTCTTGTCTAAAGATTGTTTAAAAAAGTTGTATCTTCTTTTTTTGTCTTAAAGATTTACGATATCGCTTTACAAACATTTCGTTTTATCTTCACAGTCTTCACACTAAGCGAAAGCTGTGCTGCTGTGATCAACACTAACCCTTAAGTCGACGCAGGAAGATATATTTGACAATGTTTAATTAATTGGATGATTTACCCGCATGATCGCGTGTGTAGCGATGTCAACGATAGTGATAGTACAGTTGCGGTGATTCTAAGTTTGTGAGTCATTCGCTAGTTCTGGCCGGTATCATGACATGAACATCTCGCGTGCGAAATGATTTGTGTAAGGAAGATATTAACGCGGATGTTGTCTCAAAATACTTCCTGAAATGGCTGTCGGTAATTGAATTTGCTGTTTTTGAATTTGTTATTATTATAACGTTATTTTTCTTGTGGGATTAGCGATTGCTGATGCGAGTAGAAATCGAAATATTTAGCTAAGTTTCGTCCATACTAATTGATAGTTGAATTTTGTAAAGTAGGAAGCAAAAAAAAAACAAAATGCTTTATGTCGTTAACAATCCAGGTGATTACCAAATTGAGATGACATTTCTGGCAATTAGAAATAATAATGATTAGATTCAATGGCAGTTCAACGACTACTCCTTTATGTATAGCTTGAAAATATAGTTCCTTTTCTTTATATTAACCCACTACTTTAAGTTGTATTGTTCCAACAACGTTACCATGTCATAAATAGATAACGCATAGTGAAGATTTCTAACATCAGTTAGCCTAAGCTCGAAGACGACACAAACAACCACTTTCCCGCGTTTCTACAATTAGCGTGATTTGTGCTAATGCGCTGCGACATCAAGATAAACTCCTGCGCAGATCCAATCACCTCTGTTATTGTATAATTATTCAGATTATAATATTCAGAATCAATATCACAGGTTCTGTACAATTCCAAATAAATCAGTCGACAATAATTTCATACAAATTATTTTTCATTTTCCACGAAGTAGTGCTGCAGAAAGAAGTAAGTAATTAAATTCCAGAAAGTGTGAAACAGGCCTTTAATAAGTCATACTAATCATTCAGTTCCAAATTAAGCAAATATTGTACTTTACTGACAATAAATAGATAGGGACATTAGAGACAAATGCGCTAACATTGCACTAATAGGCCTTCGAATAGCTTCATATAGCTCAACTACTGAAATAAATTAAAACCTAAATCATTATTAACCTAAATTATAAATGTGCGTGTGGTGTGAGTGTTCCTGTCCTGGAAATTGATTTAACCATACGAAGATTTTAAGAAATAATTGTGCAAACTTGATGGTAAAAACGAAAAATTTGTGAAACCTATGTAGACTAAGTTATGGTCGATTATATAGAACACTCACACCGCCCGCCTCGCGAAAACGCCATACTTGGTATCATACAATATACAAGACGTATGTTAAAACTATATATATATATGGAAAAATTGTGCTGAATTTGTGTCAACTATTCACAAAATAATCAATTCATTAGCAAGGTTAATTTGGATTTTATAAGGGTTTTTTAGGAACACTCACACCACACGCTGTGTGGTGTGAGTGTTCCTAAAATCTCTAACTTTAACTGAATAATATTGAAATTTTATTACTGTATATTATAATTCGGATTCAAAGTAAATTTGTGACACATAAATCTTGACACAAAACGTGCTAGATCAAGAGCAATTAAACATTTTATTTATTTTTCAATGTTCGTGTGAGTGTTCCATATTTTGGTATTTATTTAATTAACCAGATCTCGTATACAAGTGGAGGCTGCACCCAAAATTGTGAAAAGTTTGATCCTAAAATTTAAAACATCGTCCATTTCCGTAAGTGTTATACTTATAAAGTTATCATTTTTTTTACTTTTTCAAAGGAATATCTTATGTAGGGTGGGTATGCTTTTTTATTTCGTCGGATACAATTTTCGTCTACTCGTATTGGCTAACCTTTACTCGTAGTTGTAATAATTCTATTTTTATTGCAGTCTGTTGTTAAATTCTCCAGTGTTTCTGTTTACTAATAACAAGTAATCATGTAAGTTATTATATTTTCTGTACTTTATATTTTTTTTATCGGAAGGGAGTTCAGTAGTCTACTGTGATTTGATTGTGTTAATGAATCCGTACTTTTTATTTGATTGTTAAATTCTTAATCACATTGTAAGTCGTAGCATCTGCAACTATGTAGAAAAAATCTTACCAGTTAAATTCCGGTTTCCGAATGAGCTGATATTTTACATGCATGTAAATCGAATGACAATACAATATTATTGTTATGACATGAAGCCTACCGGCTAACTTATTAAACTTCAGCGGGTCTGCCGGGCTTCAACTTAAAGCTCAAGTCACACAGCCGGTAGCGTGGCGTGACGGGGCGCGGCGTGATGGGACGGCTGGCACGACGGTAGAGTTCACACTGCGGGCGTGATCATGCCTACGTCCCGCCCCGCCGCGCTTCCGATCTGTATTCACGCTCGGCGCGACGGAGGCGTGGCGGGACGGGACACGTCGCGCCACGCCGGCCTGTGTGACGTCGTCCATAGTATCTAGTACATTACAACTGCTCAGCGTCGCGTCGCCGTCCCATCCCGTCACGCCACGCCGGCTGTGTGGCTTGGCCTTAAAACAGACAAATTGAAGTAAGGTATTTAGTATTGTACCATTTACCGAAGTTATTTGGAAGATATCGATGTTTGTGTGTAGTGTAAGTAACAAAATAACCGTTACATAAAAAAAATGCTGGTAACAATAAACGCAACTTTTAATTGCATGTTATCAACCATATAGTATTATTTTTTTACTTTTCGTATTAATCTCTTTTTTTGTAATAAAATGCTGAAACCAATGTTTTTTCCCGCTTTTTGTTCATATGCATGGTCACCCTACATAAGACTTTCCTTTGAAAATGTAAAAAAAAATGATAACTATTAAAATATAACACTTACGGAAATGGACGATGTTTTAAATTTTAGGATCAAACTTTTCACAATTTTGGGTGCAGCCTCCACTTGTATACGAGATCTGGTTAATTAAATAAATACCAAAATATGGAACACTCACACGAGCATTGAAAAATAAACAAAATGTTTAATTGCTCTTGATCTAGCACGTTTTGTGTCAAGATTTATGTGTCACAAATTTACTTTGAATCCGAATTATAATATACAGTAATACAATTTCAATATTATTCAGTTAAAGTTAGAGATTTTAGGAACACTCACACCACACAGCGTGTGGTGTGAGTGTTCCTAAAAAACCCTTATAAAATCCAAATTAACCATGCTAATCAATTGATTAATTTGTGAATAGTTCACACAAATTCAGCACAATTTTTCCATATATATAGTTTTAACATACGTCTTGTATATTGTATGATACCAAGTATGACGTTTTCGCGAGGCGGGCGGTGTGAGTGTTCTATATAATCGACCATAACTTAGTCTACATAGGTTTCACAAATTTTTCGTTTTTACCATCAAGTTTGCACAATTATTTCTTAAAATCTTCGTATGGTTAAATCAATTTCTAGGACAGGAACACTCACACCACACGCACATAATTATAAAAGGGGAGCTCGGTGGCGCAGTGGTTTAGCGCCTGGCCCAGCGATTGCGGAGGTTAAGCAACGTTCGCAAGGGTTCATGGGATGAGTGACCAAAAATTTATTATCTCGAGCTCCTCCGTGCTTCGGAAGGCACGTTAAGCCGTTGGTCCCGGCTGCATTTGCAGTCGTTAACACCCACCAATCCGCATTGGGCCCGCGTGGTGGACATTAAAATGGCTGATGATGATGATGACTTGTTTTTCTAGTAGTAACCCTAAAGTAGATATTGGGAATCTGGCATTGGTTGGTCTTTCTGTCCAATTTTTCTTCATATGCAAATGCAAATATGGAGAAATACCTATAAGTCAAATGTCAGAAAAAAATTTTTTTTTTTTTTCAGTTTTCAAAAAATAAATGGATAAGTATACTGCCCGGCACGTAACTTGGCAAGATAAACACGAGACAGAAGATGCGCAGTAGCCACAAACACTAAACTCGGCGCACCTTTTCTCTCATCTTGCCAACTTATATGCCGGCATCTGTAGTTTGCAATTATCTGATGTCGACAGGTGGACATCAGATACTTAATTTTGTCTACAGCCGGTTTTTTTTAACGGATTTAAAAACATTTTGATACGTCGACACGTATCAAAATGTTTTTGAATCCGTTAAAAAAAACCGGCTGTAGACAAAATTAAGTTCTAATTTTGTTAATTGCCCGAAGCAAATCTGACAGATAAATTGGTAGCTAATTGCTTGATTGTAACATTGCTTGGTAAAAATAATATTTTGAACGTTATTTTCTTCTAGTGGCTAGCTTGTTCAAAGACTGATTGAGCAGGTAGCATGGCACCTTTCCCAAAGGATGATAATTGGATGGGTGGCCAAAAATCAGTAGAGGCTTCGTGATCTATTACGTTTATAATGTCGTTTGTATTCATCGCAGCAATCGCAAGACCAACAGCTAATTGGCTATTTGACAAAAACTTTATGCAGATGCCGAGTGCCCAGAATTGGAACTTTATATGTTGTTTGTTGACGATATTATGCTAAACTGTTTTTGCGTCCAAAATGTTCATTTAAGGAATTAAATTAACCCAATTCATTGATTAAGTATTGGGTGATACCGTGTTCAACTTTCGTGAACTAGATCAATGAACGTTATTCCGATTGATATATATGTAGAAATAAGTGATTGCAATAAAGCATTATTTTATTACCACCAGATATCAGTTATGTTATGAGAACGTTCCGTCCTGTTTCGACCCTATCGCACTCTAACTTGTCAGTTCATAAAAGCACATACTTCTTATTTTATTTATTTTAGCATCGGTTACCTAATGTTTATGAACGTAGTCAAGTCAAGAATGCCTGCAGGCTATAGGGCGAGGGTCCCTTAAATTTGCTCCTGCGATTGCGATGATATCACAAGATCGAATAAACGGTATACAACAGCAACAAGCCTTAGCGCCGCTTGGTACTCGCCTTATAAAGCTTTATTTCGCAATTCATTTATTCTTACCTACTAGCCCACTCGTGTTCGCACTTGTGCTAATGTATAAGTTGTACCCTCCAACCCTTTCCTGAACACAGTTAAGTCTTTTATCTTTACCAAATCGACTGTCGTAAATCCAACTCGCGGCCCATTGTTGCCGTACACAGTACTTATATGGGAGAGACCAAAAATAAATCACGAACAAAACCATATCGGCGCAATCGTAGACTATCTCGGTCGGATCGACCGCGGGGGACTACGTCGAGATACGGAGATATTACGCTATTGAATTAGCATTACCGCTGTTCTCGATATCGTACGGGCTCGGGCATGCCTCATAATTCAGTGCAGCATTATTTTAATTTTCGTCGTGCGTCGAAGCACCGGCGACAGTCGGCGGTATTTCGCCGGAATCGTGCGAGATCCCACGTCGCGATTGTATTAGATGCATAATCTTCACATCAGTGCTCGCGATGGCATCCGTGGAACGTGTAGAATCTCCAGAGCTTCTGTTTAACGCCTACCGACAATAATGCGCATTCATTAAAATCTCATCAATAATGTCCTTGTTTTTGTTACAGGTGATCTGAATGATCTTGACATCGACAGCTCCACCTATTAAATGTAAGTTGACAATGTAATTATAGACTTTTACAAGAAATATTCCATTGTTTTTAGTCGAGCCATTGTTTACTTCCTCGTTCAGGGTCGGCGAGCTATTTACATTGCTTATATTTTTTAACAGATTTATCTACTTATTTTTTTATATTGATATCAATGTATTTATTTTGATATCAATGTGTACACATTGAGTTTATCTCTGAATTGGCAATAAAGAATATTGATCCCGAAACATAATCTGAATTGCTTTTAGCACTCGATAATAAAGCGATGGAGCCAGTGCCGGATTAAGACTACTTGCTGCCCTAAGCAATCCACGCCTGCGGGTGGGGGCCCTTACAAAAATCGCGTTGCGCTTGCGCAGCCGTTTTTTTTAACTATAAACTGGTATTTTTCAGAAAAATCAGGAATTTTATACATATCCTAAACAGGCATCCTCCCTTACGTAGATGGTAATCCTATAGGGGGCTATCCTAAACAGGCATCCTCCCTTACGTAGATGGTAATCCTATAGGGGGCTATAGGATTACCATCTACGTAAGGGAGGATGCCTGTTTAGGATATGTATAAAATTCCTGATTTTTCTGAAAAACACCAGTTTATAGTTAAAAAAAAAAACGGCTGCGCAAGCGCAACGCGATTTTTGTAAGTTTCATCGACTAATCTTGTACTCTTGTCTTGCCCAATGATCTTGCCTGTCAACAGTTGAAAAACGGCCGAGCAGCGCAATTTTTCGTCAGCTTCATCCACTGTCTATAGTAAAAAAAAACCGGCCAAGTGCGTGTCGGGCCACGCGCAGTAGGGTTCCGTAGGTACATTATACCATACCATATTTTAATACCGCTATCATTTTTCGTCTGAAAAAATAACTTTGTTTTTCACAGTGTTTGTATGAATGACAAAGTTATATTTGCGGTTTTGGAAAATGTACTATATCATGAAAACTAATTACTATATCTCGTTCAAACCAATTTTCGTTGAAAGTGTTTATCAAGATCTATAGCTTTTATTTTTTTTAGATTTTTCACCCTCTTACTTTAAAAGTTAAAGGGGGGGGACACACATTTTACCACTTTGGCGGCAAATATCTTTCAAACGGTTGACTTTGAAAAAAAATAGTCTTCGGAACCTCAATGTCATTTTCAAAGACCTATCTATAGACACCCCACAAGTATTGGTTTGATGAAAAAAAATATTTTCAGTTTCAGTTCCATGTATGGGGAGCCCCCCCTTAATCTTTTATTTTTTTTATTTTTGTGTAAAAATCGTAAAGCGGTTCACAGAATACACCTACCTACCAAGTTTCAACTATGTAGTTTTAATACTTTTGGAATAAAGTGGCTGTGACATACGGACGGACAGACAGACAGACAGACAGACAGACATGACGAATCTATAAGGGTTCCGTTTTTTGCCATTTTGGCTACGGAACCCTAAAAAGGCCGCGCAGCGCCATTTTTTGTCAGTTTCATCCACTAATATTGTTATTGTGTCTTGCCTAAAAAAACGGCCGCGCAGCGCAATTTTTTGTCAGTTTCATCCAATTATCTTGTAGTAAGTCGTTTTACATGGCCACATAAATAAATTTGAAATAAAACTTTTATTTAATCCTTACAAAAATAAATGTTTTTCGGTGCCGATTATGGTGCCCCCCAGACGTGATGATGCCCTAAGCAATTGCTTAATTTGTTTAAGGGTTAATCCAGCACTGGATGGAGCACGATAAATTATATAGGTTATTCATTGACCGAGCGAGCTCGAAGCGTCTCCGTTTCAGTAGGCAAGAATGGTTTCGTATGTCCGGATATCCGGCTGTTCTCTTCTACAGGTCGCATTTATTTTCCCAAACTATTCTCGTGGATTTTTTCGCCGATTCAGTTTTTTTTTATATATTTTTTTTGAATGGCCGATATAAGGGACTTAGAAGATAATCATATTTCAGGTTTTTCAAAAAATTTTGCAAAATATCCCAAACGTGAAGTCTACAGCTCTCAGAGCCACTAGTTTAAATTTTCTTGGTTGCCTTTTTGACTTCATAATATCACCTAACTAATCTACATAATGCTGCTATTGGACATTGGTACAAATTGAATGATACATTTATTGATGTCCAGTCCACCCACCGAAGTATTATTCGATTATGGTACCTCTCGATCTCGAGTCAACCAATTGTCACTTGACCGACCCTGTCATATCGAATCAAATGTTAACCCCAATAATGATATCGGCGATCTATTGCCGCGGGTCGCGGGATACCCAGATATTGAATAATAATTGGTGCACACGAGCAGTGCCCGGCAAGCGTCACGATGGAGATGGTATCGAGCGAGCGTGCCGCATCCATCAGCCCTGGACGCTATCGGATCCAGCATCGCGCCCCACCGATAACCATTGTCTTACCGGATGATTATATCGGCGAAATTTGTGCTCACCTCCGATCGGCCGTTTGTCTTTTACCGCAAATGAGCCGCATAATGGGCGACCGTGCATAAAAGGAACGAACCTCCTCTAAACTTTTGCCTAGTCATTAATACGCCGTGGGAACCGGAACCTAGAAAGAAACTAGCGAAATTTTACGCATGCATGACACCACGCCAACGCCACGTTTTGAGTCTTGTGAAAACGTGTTTTTAGTACCTATTTTTAGTCATAATTATGAAACTGTTTTGGAAATGGCTCGATGCAAATTGATGATTGATACATATTAATACAATTTAAACATACAAATTGGAGAGTAAAGTTCAAATAATCAAAAATAAAATATCATTGCATAAATAAGAATTTCAAATTTGTTTTACCGCAAATAAAACGAAAGGTACAAGTATTTATAGCTCATTGTGTAATACCAGTTGTAAAAACATTGGCCGGCCATCATAATTTCTAATGAATTCAGAGCCATAAACAGACAGATTGCTCTTATAGCGAACTCCACTGGCAAATGCACAGCCTATAAAATACAAGGTACAGGCATTTAAACCCAGCTGATTGCGCACCCGACCACTTAATAGCATTAGCATCATTGTCCGGCCGTCGTTAATAAGTCGGTGGACAGTTCTATTGGCCCCGCCCCGCTTAGGCTGGACTTCTGGTTCACTGGCTCTGTCACATAAAATGTCCTAATGTTCTAATTTTGAATCATGAGCGACTTTTCCTTTTTGGCCATGCAAAATTCCGAATGCTGTAATCGTACTAGATATTTTAACTCCTTGTAGGTTACACGAATTTAATTTCAAAAATTTTGAGACTGTAAGAACTCTTACTCCTTAGAAACTAAGGGATCGAGTTAATATTTTGCATCTGAAAAGAAAATAATAAAATATTGGTTTTGCAGTGAAGATTAAATCAGTCGTTTATCATCATAGTTTCATCAACATAGTTTATTTTTCAATTCCATGTTATTTTGTAATTTTGGCTTTATTAGCAACATCTGTGTTGTATTGTTTCCAAAGTCAAGCATTTTCACTTTTATTGTCTGTCTGAGTCACCTCTTGGATCTTAACTTTTCTGACACAGATTCCTTTTGTCGCCTCTCTGCAATTGCTAAATCGCTGCATCGCTTCCGAACAGCTGTAAATCCATTTACGCGTTGAAGGGCTATGCACGCGTTCGTCAATTAAACCCAATTTACCGCTGACTCCTCTCGCCTTTGATGCGCCGGCCGATGGATTAACAACAGACTTCTGAGCTACACGATTTGTCGATCGGACCGCTTGAACTAATAACATTAATTATGTGATTTCTTCAATACGTTTGCACTTGATGGAATTGATTTATTAATATCCTTTTCTACTTGGGAGGCAAGTTTGATACTACAGTTAGAAGTTGTGCTGTCTTTTGTACAGCAGTTGTAAGTGTTAGGTGCTTGATCTTAACTCTACAATGTCCATTTGATAGCACATTTCTTCAATAGATACTACGCGGTCTTTTTTCTTAATTGATTTATGTTCTATAAGAAGTTGCCTGTTTTGTGAATTTTATATCCACAAATCTACTAATTTGAAGTTACTTTGTCCAAGTTACTAAGAAACTGTGTGTGGTCTTAAGCATTTTAACTAAAGAGTTACATATTATACAGATGTACTTATGTCATCATAACTTGAGCTTTAACTGTAATTACGTACAGCAGAAATCAGTTTCTTACTAATGAATGAAAGTTAACGTTCTGTTAGGACTGCGTTCATTGCTTGGTTTTAATGGGATAATATATTTTTAATTTATTCAACTCTTCCAGCATTATTTATGTTCTTACCGCCACGAGTCTTCGTGCTGTTTCGTAATACCCCATATTCTCGGAAGTAATACAATTCACAATATTAATTGGCGTCCGGGTCCGTTGAGCAACATTCGCGAACTCGCGTTTGTTATTATAAACGAGATAATGCGATGGTATATTTCTTAATTGCTTATTGCATGATACGGCCACTATCGGTCCACTATTTCCAACATAATAAGCATTATCATAACAATAACAAGCTAGTAACTTGCCGCACTCGAGGTGCTCATGACGGGATACGATAACCCGTTCTCAGTCTGATTTCATGTGCAATACCTACTGTACATGAAATATTTTTTCCTCTTCTTTAATTTAAAGTGGGAATATTAGATTATAGAACTCTCAAGGCTATTGTTACTTTTATATTTGGTTTTGTGCTAAATTAGTAAGTTTTAACTGCGTGTTGTGTTGTGTATGTGTTAAGGAGACTTAATAAAGGTAATCGAAAAGTGTTCTTTTTTTACTTATTAAACATTTACAGACTTATCGGTTAATATATAGTAGCTCTTCTTAATGTTTTTTCCTATCCCGGGCATGCTGGAAGAAATTTAAATATGAAATAAGGCGTGCCCTTGTACAATTCTTCTGCCCATTTCTTTTCTGTTTGTAATTGTGTGTGTAGAGAACTATTAAATAAATAAATAAATATTTCTTTAATAATAAACAACGTATTTCACTGTCTTTAATCAACTTATATTTTTAAAACTTTTTATATTCTTAAAAGCTTTACTAGTTTACTTACAGTATGACTCATCATTTTATCCATATTATTAAGTTAAACTCAATTTGTATTATCAATAGGAAGTTCAAACACCTCATTTTTGATATTATACCACTGGATGTGTTCTGGAACATTATTTGTGATTGATGGTGCAAGTAATTTATTCTTGGGCTACATAATTATGCTATTGTTGCCGGTCACAGTACAATGCTAGTGTTACTGGACTCAAATTGCCGTAGACAGCACTACACGTGTGTGTTTTTTTCCATTGGAATATACACTGGCGTCTCAATTTCTTAGCAGGTATCCAAAAGTCCCATTAATCATGTCTCGTTTGTCCAAGGACGCAGCCGTTAAATTGTGTGAAGTGAAAATACACTTGTGTTGTTTTTGTTGTGATCATCAACACGCAGCTCGGCTGTGCTGTGAATGCCTTAAAGGCGTTCCGTGTTTTGGCATTTGTGCTTAATGCCGTTCTCTTTTTTTTTTTGGCAAGTTGCTTTCGCTAATCGTTCATTACCTGTTAGTTCAGTCATTCTCTAAAAAAATTTACTCATCTATGATTTGAATACTGATATTTGAATTCTTCATATATTTCCTCGTGGTTATTATCATGTTCATCATCAAAAGGATCCTTCAGAACTTTTCCATATAGAAAACGTGGCCTATAGCTACGCGGAGCGAGAGTTCTATTCACTTCATATCGAGTATTGACGATAGCGCACACCGTCCGTCGTCGTCGTGAGCTATCGCGAAATATTATCTTTCGCTCACTTCCGCTCGTCATTTGGCAGACTTATTAATATTTTGATTTGAAATATTAGCTACATTTAATTTTATTAGATGTCTTCATCATAGTCTTAAATAAAAAATTGCCAATAATCCATCAGCGATTTGTGTGACGTTATTAAAAGCGAAACATTCATATGGTAAAGTTTAATTAACTTGTTTCTGCACAGCGGCAAGCACGTTTCGCCACCGTTGGCAATTAAAATTTCCATTAAAGAGTTATCGTCCGTAAGTCACGGATTCTGTAATATCCTCTTCAGTGATATATCGCCTATTGAAAACCGTGCGTGTTGTCTTTACATAATGCCATAAGTTATATCGCACGCGTCCAGTAAGTCGCGTTGTATGGGTTTAGGGGTAACCTATGTGCTAGCCAGCTGAAGTAATGCCGTTAGAAAATAGAACTAAATTACAATGTTGGCTTCCAATAATAATTGTTTTGTTTCAATTAATCAACTCAGAACATGATTAGAACACTGCTTACATAATTTCAACTGTATTAAAAAACGTTTATCGGCCTTTTCTAGTGCTTTAATAATGATACTTATGTTCTTCATTTTGGATTTATTTGTAATATGAGTTAAAATAGAAGGCATTCTCACGTATGCTTCTTCTTTCTTCCCTTATTCATATTAAACGGTGGCACAGCACATATTCGACTGTGTTCTACTCTAGCAAGCGTCATCGCATCATTCATTTCAGTAACTATTCTTACTTCTTAAGCATCATCTCTCACATCCTCCACCGTTTTGAAATCTTCCATTTCTCTTTATCTTCATAGTTATTTGAGATTTGTGCTATTTATTAAAAAAATGATTACAATATAGTTGTTACTAATACCTCATTACAACTCCTAACGCGGTAACTAATTCGATTGGCGGTACTAAAATTGATTGATAGGATCGATCGATGATCGATTGATTCATTTGGCGACTAGTACCCGGATATCATGACAAGTTGCGTTAGGAAGCCACATACTTGTTTGCCATTGCCATTTGCCAACTAAATTGATAAAAAAATGTACTGCAAATTAATACGTCGCGATTGGGGAATGCTTGATATACTTTAATGGTCTTGTAAGGTAAGACTATTAAAGGCTAATAATTAAGGTGTTTAACTCGTACCAATGTTCTTTCTATTCATGTCATCTGACGTTATCGTTTTTTCCCGCTCTTTAATATGCAGTAAGTTCTTATTTGTATTACCCATTGATTGATACCTACATGCGCGAGAATAATGCCATTCATGGTTTTATTTATTATGGTGTTTGTTGACAGAAGGAAAATATGTAGTTAAACAAACATTAATTAAAATTTGTTTAGCTAGCGTGTCATCCGTTTTGTTATTTACATTCGCATCGTAGTTAGTGACGTCACTCTCAGCTATGTTTTGATTTGACAAATGACTGTTTTGAATCACTGTATGCTTTTGATTTCCCAGAAGTGTAGTCGTGTTATCTGAATACGTTATTGATGTTTTAACTATCAGGTTTTGGTCTAGCTAGCGCCTCTTGTAGTGTAAGCTTAGTTCTAGTCTAAACGCTTAAAACGACGTACCTACCAAATTAGCGCTGTTTATACTCAGTGTGTGTGGCTATTTATAAGCAAGAATGTCGCATAAGTTATCAATATTGCTCATCTTGTGTACGCTTATCGTTCAAATGCCGCTGTAAGTTTCAGTATAATTTATGGTTATTAAGTCTTGATCTAGTAAATCAATTTCAACAAGTGTATTTTGTACTTAATTGCGCCCACAAAACTCTTGCGCCTATGCAAAGATTTCATCGCTCAAAACTCTGCGCATCACACATCGCTCACATCGTTCTGTTCTCTGATGCAAGTGTATCTTCTCTGATGCGCATAATATATCTAAATTCTTCAACATATTCGTCAGTTTCATTCATCAATAAGTTTTCAGCAGCATTATTTCCAATGTGAAGGATTTGCCAGCGTCAAAAGTGTGTCGAAGTAAGTGTGTAAATGACCCCAGTGCACTCTGAATATATTACCTACATACAATAGAATCACAATCCAGTAAGCAGCAGTAATAACAAGTGCAAAAGTCTCGTAACTTAACGGGAGCGTTTATTTATAACTAAGCAAGTTTTGTTAATATTTTATTGGCTTTTTATACACGACGGGGTAGTGCTTGGCTTTCACCTCACCTGATGTTAAGTGACGATAAGGCCGAAGGTGGAAGCGCACTACACCCGGAATCCTCATCACTTAGAAACTGGCTATTTTCCCTCTAACTGCCAGAACACAAACATTTTAAAATTGTTGTTATGGCGTCAGACTTAGGTAAGATGGTGGTAGCTATCCAGGCGGACTTGAAATAAGCCCTACCACTAACCAAAACGGGTACAAATTGCATCCCCCTCCTGGGAAACGAACCGGGAACCCCTGCGTCTTACACGGGTGGGCGAACCACTTCAGCCACTAGACAACACCACAAAAAGGTTTACTCCTTGTGAAGGATTAAAAATTTAAATATCATCAATAGACTCAAAAACATTTGTACCTACATCAGCCATACATGATGTCCCTATAGCTGGAACACAGGTTTTCCTTATGGTAGATAACCCACCACGCGGGCCCAATGCGGATTGGTGGGTGTTAACGACTCCAAATGCAGCCAGGTGCCTTTCGAAGCACGGAGGAGCTCGTGATAAGAAATTTTTGGTCACCCATCTCATGACAGATCCTTGGCGAAATTGCACAATCGCAGGGCGATGTGCCATCGAGCTCCTCGCTTACCGGAAAAAAAGCAATAACGAAGAAATATTTACTAGACTTAAGAATCAATACAAAATGTGGCTTTGATGGTCGCTGACAATAGCTTCTTGACGACAATCCTTTGTAAATTGTACCTAACTAAGCTAACATGTTTATATTTACTAAGTTTACATGACTAAAGTACCTACCTTATAAACTTTTGTTTCGCAGTGTTAGCATGGTGGTGGTGCTGAATGGCGTGCTCGCGGATGACTGCCCGACGTCAGTGCGCGCCCTGCTGGCCAGCCACCCCGGCTACAGGGACGCGGCGGCGCAGCTACTGGCCGCCGCCGCGCGCGTCGTGCCGCCGCAGGGGCTGCTGTACGTGGGTCAACGCGAGCTCGCCGCCGCCGTGCCACACGACAGTAAGTATTGTGACGTCACGCGCGCTGCTGGACAGCCACCCCGGCTACAGGGACGCGGCGGCGCAGCTACTGGCCGCCGCCGCGCGCGTCGTGCCACCGCAGGGGCTGCTGTACGTGGGCCAGCGCGAGCTCGCTGCCGCCGTGCCACACGACAGTAAGTATTGTGACGTCACGCACGCTGCTGGCCAGTCACCCCGGCTACAGGGACGCGGCGGCGCAGCTACTGGCCGCCGCCGCGCGCGTCGTGCCGCCGCAGGGGCTGCTGTACGTACGTGGGCCAGCGTGAGCTCGCCGCCGCCGTGCCACACGACAGTAAGTATTGTGACGTCACGCAGGTTTTGACGCAGATCGTCACTTTCGCAAATGGTCATCGCGAAAAATTTGGTCACTTTCGCAAATGGTCACTTTCGCAAATCGTCACTTTCGCAAATAGTCACTTTCGCAAATCGTCACTTTCGCAAATTGTCACTTTCGCAAATCGTCACTTTCGCAAATGGTCACTTTCACAGAATATCTTGAAATCGCGATTAAAAATCAGCTGTTCCATACATTTTGATCTACTCGATTTTAAATTTTCTATGGAACAGCTGATTTTTTTTTCGCGATTTCAATGTTGGTACCATATTAAAAGTTGTTTGTATGCTTGAGTACATTGACGCCTTAAAATTATGTGCACTATTTAAGAAGGTCCTTACACTATTTAAGAAGGTCCTTATATATTAGGAAAATCAATTCTTTTTTCAATTTTTAACAAAATAAATATACAACTTAAAACAAATATTCAGCATTTAGTAAGATCAATAATCATCTATATTAAACATAGATTCAGAAATGAATTGTTTATTTATAAAGTTGCAAAAAAATATATTTTACGCATTAATTTTGTTAATGTCAATGATTGGCGATTTAAGAGTTTTTTGTAATTGTTTAGATTTTATTGATGATAAATATTTGTTTCTTATTATTACCCTATTTGGTTGTTAGAATTCCGTTTAATGTACAGTAGACAGCACATCAGACGATATTTTCATACTAAAATCACACTCGTCTGTACAAAGAATATATAGAAGAAAAAAAAGAAAAAAAATGTAAAAGACATTCTGCGAAAGTGACCATTTGCGAAAGTGACGATTTGCGAAAGTGACCATTTGCGAAAGTGACGATTTGCGAAAGTGACCATTTGCGAAAGTGACGATTTGCGAAAGTGACAATTTGCGAAAGTGACCAAATTTTTCGCGATGACCATTTGCGAAAGTGACGATCTGCGTTAAAACCGTCACGCACGCTGCTGGCCAGCTACCTAAGTCTGACGCCATAACAACAGTATAAAAATTGTTGTGTTCCGGCAGTTAGAGGTAAGATAGCCAGTTCCTCAGTGATGAAGATTCCGGGAGTAATACGTTTACACATTCAAAACTATCATCACTTAAACATCAGGTGAGGCGAAGGCCAAGCATCCCGTTGTGCATAAAAAATCATACTTGATTCATACATCATACTTGCTACCCCAGTTGCTGTCGCGCGCGAATAATCCGCAGTTTGCTGTTTGTTGATTAATAAACATGATTTTTTTCTAATTTCAGAAAACGTAAGCATCATCGGTTCAGATGACGCTACATCATGTATTATTGTAGTGGTCAGGCATTCAGGTAAATATGATTTATTTATTTATAGATTTTCAACAGTCTTCAAGACAGCGTTTTTTAATTTGCGTTTTGTTAGACATATAAAAAAAGTTGTTAAACAAAACTGTGAAATTGTACAGGATCTGGCGCCGTTGCACTATCGCACCTCGATGGCTCAGGCACGGCGGAAGCTGCATCCGCGATGGTGGCGCGCGTTCAGCAGCTAGCAGTTGGATACCCTGAGGGGAGACTCGAGTTGCAACTGGTCGGGGGCTTCACTGACCCCCACCGCTACTCCGATGAGCTGTTCGCTAATATTATGTGTGAGTATTCTTGTAATGCAACAAATTTCAAAAGCCAGCCGTGATGGTGGGTGGCGCACATTTGCTAAATACAGTACGCGGCCATTACGCGGCAAACATCTCGAAATCGGGTGGGGATTGCGCGGAACGCGTATTTTGGGTATGCGTAGCGGTGCGTACGCGAGCTAGCGGCGGGAGAGGGGCGTGCGCTATTGGTCGCTTGCAAGTCCACATGCGCGAACTGATCCCCACTCCGTCGAAAAAGTGTCAAGATGTTTGCCTCGTACTGTAGCAGTCGGATACCCTGAGTTTTGAATTTCGAATTTTTCGTGTTGCACTGGTTAGGGGCGTCACTTACCCCCCACCGCTACTCCGACCAGCTAATAAGTTCGCTAATATTATGTATGAGTATACTTGTACGAATGTCAAGTCAGTCGCGATGGTGACGCGCGTTCAGCAAGTAGCAGTCGGATACTCCGACGAGAGACTCAAGTTACAAATTGTGATGAGCTATATGAAAAAACACTTAAAACATCCGGTCGCGGTGATAGCACAGAATAAATGAATGAATAGTTCTAGCGCATTATTTTCGTATCGAATTGCAGAGGTATCAGAAATTAATTAGCACGAACGCATCCATCGGTAGCTTTTAACATGCACCATTAATTCATAAATCATTGCATTCTCCATCCCATGATGTGTTTAAAAATAACTAAACCACGTTAAATTAGTCACGATTAAGGCGGAAAATCTTGTCAACAATTAACCCAAAAACGTGAGCGTTTGAACTCGGAAATAAATAATTGAGATTGACGCAAAGGTCGCGACAATAAGCCGTTGTATCGCTGCCAACATGAAATTATTAGTGGAACGACGCGTGGGCAGACGCGCGGCTATTGTAGTGGCAGCGCATGCGCAGACAGAATGTCGACATCTCCGAATATGACGATCTTTACATTCTTCACTTTCGTTTTCCGGGATGAGTCATAGAAATATGCTAGCTCTGTTTTACTTGTTACTTGACCGTGGTCCCCCAGTCTAAGTTTCCCTCAGGGTATCACGAGCAAATATTTTAGCCCGTGGGCACACCCCGGGCACTCCATACAAGCGTCGCGTTTCAACTCCTATTACACAAACGCTACACAGTGAAGTTTTTGCACACGCACAACTGTGCGTGCTATTGAATGAGCCTACGAACTGGCCTACGAACTCGCGCGGCGGGCGCCGCCGGTGGGGTGAGGTAATTGATTGTGGGGCGCGGTGGAGAGTTTTCTTTCTATACGTTAGTACTTATATCTATTCTGTGCCGTAGGGTACCACGGTCCACGGACAATAAAAATAAGGAGATTGTTATTCAGGGGGTTCCATGGGCAAAAATATTTGTTGGCAACTTAGACTGGGGGACCACGGGCGACTGGGGGAGCAAGAGAAACTTTGACTGGGAGACCACGGCAGGTAACGGTTTTACCGGAATTTGACATAATGCTAAGGTGGTAATGTCAGAGCAATGACCAGAACGAAGCGTTAGCGTGCCCGCAGACTACAGACTAAACTGTCGGCCGATAGTTGGTTTTGTATGAGGAATCGGCCAATACCAAATCGTTGTAGTGTTGGCACTAGGGAATGCAAATCCGTATATATTTCAAAATCCGGATTTTTAAGAACGGATATTTGGTCCAATCCGGATTATCCGGATATTACGGATTTTTTATAAAAATATTTTCTTTTTTATAAAAATAAATCATTTCTGTCCATATAGGTTCACTAATGTGATGTCTCTTATATTTATGTAAGTGAATTCAATGAAAGGACAATATTAATCAAATTCAATACTTTTTTGTCATAAAATACTGAAATATTATGATGTTACCTGTTGCACAAATGTAATTAAAATAGTGTATGATTCGCTTGCGATTTGCGAGTAGGTGACGTAAGTGATCGTTCGCATGAGCGCTTTTGAGACGTTTTATCGCGCGATTTTTCTGAAGCTTCGAATAGAACACAATGTGACTGACTGTAGAACGGGATAAAAAATATCGCGCGTTAAAAATTACTCGTACAAACACACAGTAGAAAAGTCACATATGTTCTATTCCGAAGCGTTAGAAAAATCGCGCGATAAGACGTCGAAAAAGCGCTAATAAAATAATAAAACTAAAAATTATAGACTCTATAATATAAGATTATACAAATGCACCTATTCAGAAAAAGAAATATATCATAATAATATATTAACACAGTTTAACTCCATACAGTTGAAAAACGAATGTACTTGTACTTGCGCAGAACAACGGAGGGGGTCTCGAGGGGGGTCGGGCGGTGCGGCTCGGAGTACCCAAACTCGCCGAGTTTGGGCACTCGAACGCGGAAGGCTGACATGAGTGATGCGACCGAATAAATCACGCATTGCGACCATTTTAAAAATCTTTGTGTCGCTATCGTTTATTAGGTATAATTTTATTATCGTACATAATTATAATGGTGCACACTTGTTCCGTATACGGATATGCCTCGACGGCGACATACAACAAGGACTTAAAATTTCATAGATTTCCCCGTGATGCGAGGTAAGTTTATTTATTCCTATAAGTAATTTCGTATTACTTAACTACTTAACCAATCATCATCTCGTTCTTAAATGTAGGTACTTATTTTGTATAATTCAATAATACATGTCGTGTGCAGTTTTATAGTAAAATTTAATTGTAGCTAAAGAATAACCTCAAGTAGATTTGTGAAATAAATAATGATTATATATTTGGTAGGTATGTAGGAACTAGGTACATAAACATATCGTGCGTGTTGCTATGATCACAAAATAGCTAGATACTTACGACCTTGTGTGAACCAGAGTTTTACGTACCTATTACACTGGTGGTACACCTACCTACATAGGTACCTACTAATTTATTTTCTGTGCTACTAGGTACTCGATCACTATTAATTAGTTAATGACGCCGCGGCCGTTCTGTTAAAGTAAGTACTTAAACGCAAGCTAGGTACCACTTTTTAAGTTTATTTGATATAGGTACCTACCGACTTACCTACATACTTTAATTAGTTTTTATTTAGGTTGCATTATTTTTTATTGTTTGTTACCTACTTACCACAAAATTGTGTAATTTATAAACTGATTTTTAAAAAAATATGTATTGTTAAGGATATAATTGGTTCCATTGAAATGTTATAGCGAATTATTTTTGTAAAGTGCCACTTAATCTTCTATTATGTTCGCAGCTTTACAATAAATTATGTTGCTTTAATGTTACTTTTATGATACCGAAACATAAAAATGCCCATGTTACTTTATGTTATAAAGTAGAAAAATCTACGGCCTCACCCAAGTACTTGTAAATAAATAATTACTTATTAATCACATTTATTTTCTATTTTGACAACCCTTGCACATCTGCGGCTGATTGCGTAAGTACTTACACGGGCGGCGGCACGCGGCGGCATCATCCAACATCAAAGGCGTTTAACAACTGTATGGAGTTAAACTGTAATATTATTTTGATTAAAAATGTACATAACTAAACAACATAATTTGTTGTTTAGTTTATGTGAATTTTAAATATACATGGCACTTAATGTGATAAAGCCCTGAGAGATTGAGAGACGCGCCGTCTTAACCACTCGTTCTTTAGGAGGTTAGGAGGAGAGTCACCCGCGCACCATCCGTATGACTATACGCCACCACGCCAACGGGAAGAAGAGACCCTACGCGCGCCAGTAAAAACAACCTAACCACGCGAACGGCTGGTTCAACCAAACGAACTTTTTGGGACTTAATGTGACCTGACCTGACCTGAGACAGGGCACTAGCAAGACGCGTGAATGGCGTCATCTAGAATTTAGCATCTACCGTTTAGCTAGTACGAGAAAAGAAGTGTTCCATTTATAGCAACTGAGTGAATAGCAATTGGGGGAATAACAACTAAAGTATTCCGTAGTAATACTTCAGTTGCTATTCGCCCAGTTGCTATTCGCTCGATTGCTCTAATCGTAAGTAAGAATACTTCCGAGAAACTTGCTCGTTTTAATTTTCTGTAACAATTTCTTATTATTCGAAAAATCCGAATTTGATTTTCAAATCCGGATTTGGAAGTCTAGTAAAAATGAGATGAATGAGAGCGGATATCCGGATTTTTCGAATAACGGATTATCCGGATTGCATTCCCTAGTTGGCACTTGCATACTTCTTCATACTGATTCCAACTATCGGCCGACAGTTTGGTCTGTAGTTTGCGGGCACGCTTAGTCTAGTCAAGTCTAGTGATGTGTCAGTCAGTTTCCAATGTGGGAGGACCTTTACATTTCTTTATCCGAGTTCTAACAATGATCTTACGGCCGTATTTATAAACAGCTCTCAACGTTGAGAGCTATCTTGAGATCCGATCTGTTCCTATAAGAAGAGCACCATAAGTATGATCTTAATATAGCTCTCTCTCAACATTAAGAGCGGGTTGTAAATACGGGTCTTAGACTAAGGATACAGGGTTATTTGTAAAACACCAACAACCTCGCAATAGTAGATTACTAACATCATAAACAACAACATTTGTTCTACGACTTTTCCGAAAACAGACAAAAAATATCGACTTTCATACAAAACTCGATCAGCTGTTCGGGACATTTGTATGGAAAGTCGATTTTTTTTGTCCGTTTTCGGAAAAAATCGTACAACAAAAGTTGTTGTTTATGATGTTAGTAATCTACTCCTGCAAGGTTGTTGGTGTTTTATAAATAACCCTTTATAATATAATTAAATCTAACATTATGTATTGCTTTATAATTCTGAAATTATCTCAAACACAAAATACTTATCATAATTCCTATGTTAAAGAATTAAGCTTTTCTGCAGATAACGTTCTGCTTTGAAATAGACTTTGGCTGTAGAGCGTTTACATACAGCCATCTGTTTGGTATATTTACAGATTAGCGGACGATCAATGATTCGATTGCTCTGCTATCTATGAAATGTCGTTTAAGAATGCGACCAGCGTCACCACAGAGTCACCGATACGCAGTATGAGCATAAGAACTTAGAGCATACAGAAGAATAAATAAAACTTACTAGAACGGACTTTTCTTTGTACGAGTCCCAAATGCCGCCATTTATGTAACTACTTCCCCCTTCACGACGCTACGCCCCGCTGTCGTCCAGGCGTGTTGCCAGGGTTGCTTACTGTTAAATATTGCTTACGTTTAAAGATAATATCGCTAAAATATGAGGTTTTCTTTAGTTTGAAATCATTATTTTAGTCTAGTTAGTAGATACAAAAATAAAATTTTCACTTTTTCTGGGTAAGTACTAACCTACTCCTGAGTTTCTATAAATAAATTAAATAAACATTTAGTATGGAAATTAAATTAAATTTTGAACAAAAATGTACCTACCGAAATCACAGAATAGATACAAAAGAGTATTGTATCAAGCTGGGTATGACTGATACTCTATGTATTATACTTTAAGGCGGTTGTATGAACAAACACAACACAATAACTTGTTGCCATTGTTATTTGTTTCCAAGATCGTACGGAACGCACAAACAGGCAAACGCGCGTGCGGCGACGCCGGCCGTAACAGCTCGACTGAGTTTCCCGTTTAACAAGTAGGCTAACATCGTAACTTTGAGCCCGTTCGGAGCGGGAGTGTCCGTTCTAGTAAGTTTTATTTATTCTTATGGAGTGAGTTCCAAAAACGTTATTTATAACTGGTATTGTACGCATAATGCAATTGGTGTTCGTTCATGTTAATAAATAATTATAATTGAGGTTTACACAAAAGATCATTTAATTCATTAGGCCTGACCGCACATCCTTACTTCTTTAGAAAAATAAAAATGCAATGGTAAGTTTGTTTGTTTGCTACGCTTTTACGTCTTAACTACTGAACCGATTAGCATTTTCAATTCTAAGTATTTTCGAGTCTCATGATGATCCAATTACAAATGTACATTGATTGAATTAAAGATGATTTGCACATCAAACCAATCGATAGAGTATGCTGGAAATTATGTGATTAAAACATGTATTCTACCATACTCAAGCAAAATAGACCGCGAAGCCCGAGCGGAGCGTCTCTGCTTCAGCTCGGGCAAAAGTGCTTTCGTATCGTCTGTCCGTTTGTTCTCCTCTACAGGTCGCATGTCTCAATCGATTTTCATGAATTTTTATCGAGACACTTGTTCGAAAATTTTCGAAAAAACACCACATTTTAGCTATTTCGAAAAATGTTCATAAATGTCACAAACGCGAGGTCTACAGTTCACATAGCCACTAGTTTATATGGGTAGTATTTAATCGGGTAACAATAAATTCCCATTTTGGGTATCAAAAATACTGAAAATATAGCGTATTGAAATGTTGGGCTGCTTAAATCAGTTATATACCTAGTTACCTACTTGGTATGATAGTTGCCCACTTAGTTTTTTTGTCACTCATTTAGAATTTATACCGCTAACTTAAATTATTTTTCTCCCACATGTAGTCGCCTGTTTTAGGTAATTTTGTAATCCACAGTTTGTCGCCCGTTTAGTTATTTTGTCACCCAAAAAATAAACTGCTGTCCGGTTTAGTATCTAGTATCCCATTAACAGTCGCCTTTAATTATTTCCAGTCATGCAATTAATTAATTCCTTTTATTTACATGGAGGTTGATCTTTCCAGTGTCATTCCACCGGTTGTCGGTAGAGATCGATTTACTTCTCGCATGTTGCTGCGAGCTTAACACAGCGCTGGGCGGCGGATCGGCGGCGCCGTTAGTTACCGGCGTCGGCGTGGATGTACGCGCCGGGGAACTGTTCCCGGCGACATTCCCCGACAAGGGACCCGAGTTGCCGTTGAGGGGAGCGCGCATGATCACTGGGGGACCACATACTGCGCAGGTAAGATCGAGGAAGTTGGCGGTTGACCGGTAGGCGATAGTCGCTTGTTTTTTTATAGACGCCGTGCGCTGGGGTCGGCTCCAGAACTGTTTCCGGCAACGTTCCTCGATACGGGACCCGAGTTGCCGCTGAGGGGAGCGCGTATGATCACTGGGGGACTACATATTGCGCAGGTAAGATAAAGGAAGTAGGCGGTTGACCAGTAGGAGATAGTCGCCGCACTTGATCACTGGGAGACCACATACTGCACAGGTAAGATGGAAAAAGTTGGTGGTTAACCAGGATAGCTTTGATAGATGCCGAGCGGTCGTGTAGCTAGTCATTGGGGTCGGCGTGGACGTACTGTTCCCGGCGACGTTCCCCGACAAGGGGCCCGAGTTGCCGTTGAGGGGAGCTCGCATGATCATTGGGGGACCACAAATTGCTCAGCTAAGATAGAGAAAGTTGGCGGTCAACGCAAAGGACGCAAAAGTCAAATAGTGACAGACAGATATACGGGACTTATGGCGTCCCTATCTATCGAGGAAATTGCGGTCAACCATCAAGAGGCGATAGTCATTTGATAATGGCGGTTCTAGTGTGGTAGGTACTATGTGGTATCTATTTTTTTATAGCACGCAATTTTACAGCAAGATAAACACAAATATAGGAACTATTTTGGAAAATCTTGAAATGTCTCGTCTCTTGTATTTACAACATCGCTGCCAAATATTCTACCGTCTGTCATTTTTCCCTCATCTCAGTTTTGTCTGAAATCTTTATACAGGTTGTTTGTTGTTAACAAGTAGGTAAAATTTTAATTTTGTGTTTTAATTTTCAAAAAATGAAAGTCTATCGCGTCTTAATCAAAGTAGTATGTCAGAGTAGGTATTTTACTCTAGAATCAGATTAATAATTATTTTCTGCATTAAAAAGTGGGATTTTTAAGTTAAAACGCTGGGACATCTCCTTTCTTTGTAATTTTTCATGTCAAGGGTGAGTCGGTTTGACCACGGGTAAAAAAAATTCCCCGTAGTCACACTGGTGTGGTAAAACGGTGTGACCACGGGTCGGTTGTGTAATTTTTCGGGGTTGTATGCCCTATTATCCTATCTACGTTGGCTTCGATGGTATTGTAACACGTAGTATATTACCCATACAAATTATAAAAGAAAAATATCATCTGAATCCCCAGGTGCTAGACATCTACGACAACGCAGTAGGCATGCTCCGCATCGGGCCGTTCAACTACGACCCACTGCGCGGCGTGGACTTGTGGCTGGAGCAGTCCGACGACTTCATACTGCAGCACCTGAGCACTACGCCCGCCGTGGAGCCGCCACACTTTGTACACAATGTGAGTATTATACAATATGTTTGGTTAGCGATGTCGTAGTTTTTAAAGGTAGATAAAGATAATATGACCAATTTTATCGACAAACCCCCCCCCCCCCCACATATAGGGGTCTATTCTATCCCCTCTCCTGTTGGAATAACCGGTATTTTAAATTTGACTTTTTATTTTAGGTAGCCCTGTCGAAGAATATTAATTTATCCAGACTTTAAAGTCCTACAGTTATAAAATACTTTTTGAAAGCTAATAATATCATCTGTCAAGTAAAAAAATTAATAATGTAAAATTTTAACTTTAATATGTCATAAAAAATTACTAAAATAAATTCAGTCCGAAATAAGTGTGCTTTCTTTTAGCTTTTCTCACAGATCTCAAAAACTAGGACATTAATGTGCATTTTTTTGTATTTTTATAATACACAGGAATATTATCTACAAACGACATTAAAATCATTGCTTTAAGTTGCATATTTCGAGAGTTATTGTTGTTTGAATATGACCGCCACTGTATATCTTAATTGTCATATTGCATGTGGTCCTTAGATCCGCGTGACGCTGAAGTTCATCCAGCAGCACCCGTTCCCGGCCGTGACCGTGTTCCCGGACAACCGGCCGCACTACTACCGCCGCGACGACCACTCCGGCTGCTGGGCGCCCGTGCGATTCTAAACCACCCTTTATACCTGACCTATTCCATGTTGTGCACCTTTGGGTGGATCATCATTATCACATCAGCCGCGCGACGCCCACTGCTGGTTATAGGTCTCCCCCAAGGATCTCCACGACGATCGGTCCTGCGCTGCCCGCATCCAACGGCGCACCGCGACTGCGCACCAGATCGTCGCAGGGTTGCCAGATGCGATTTTGCATTTCTCCTCCAATTTAAAATATTTTTTTTCAAAATCATACTATTTTCTTATTTACCCAAAGGCCTAAAACAAACTTGTAGTTCGATTGATAGTGCCTTTCTTTGACAAATTATGACATTTTAAACAGTTTAGTCATCTGATAGTTTTTCTTTAATCGCTACTAAAATAGGGTAGGCAAAGTCCTAAACAGATTATTTTGCTTTTAACGTTTGACGAAACAGTTAGACAAACATTGAAATTTGCTTTGGGTTTTGCTGAAATGAATTCATGAAACCTAGGATAAATCACACATCTCGCGACGAGATGACTATCGATCTTTGACTATAACATAATGCACACGAAAACCATGCTCTTGTTTTGTTATTTTCATATAAATAATACTTTCAAAACTCAAAATGTTGTTTCACAAAATTCTCCAAACATTCCATTTCTCCAAAATTTCCAAGAGCCAATTTTTTACCCACAATTGCGAGAAAAATACCCCATCTGGCAGCCCTATCGTCGGCCCCCCCCCCCCCATGAAAAAACCCTGTCAGATCCTGAAACAGGTGATAGTGTTGCTAAAACTGAACAACAATCTCCAAGGAACATAGCCCGGGGAGGGATTAGTTGTTTTTGAGCATTTGTCATTTTGACATTCATGTGTTTTGGTATTTAGACCTTATGAACCGGAGGGTTTTTTCCGCCTTTCCATAGTACGTCGGTCAGCTGACCAATACATTTTGTATGAGAGTGAACATTTTTTTTCGTTTTTTGACCTATGTTCCAAGGAGAATGTTGTACATTTTCAGCAACAATATCACCTTTTTCAGGATCTGAGAGGGTTTTTTTGATAATACATGATGTGTAATCTTGAAAATATTATTTGATTCAAAAAATTAACAACCCTCTCATCTCTTCGTTATATTCATAAACAACCTTTGTTTATTCTAGGTATAAAGTTATTTTTCATTTATTGATGAAGTTGAAAGAATCGACGCCATGAAAGAAATCCCACGGATGAGGCGCTGGTATAATTTCAGTCATTGGAAAATATGCTTTATTCCAACAGCATTAGAAGACATCGAATATTTGAATTCCATCAAAATTCCCTGGGGCTACTTTCGTGACACGTACTCGAATCGAACGGAAAATGAAATGGACCATTAAATACTTTTAATTTATCATTCCAATATTGGACAATGGACATGAACAATTTTATTTAAGTTGCTTCTTAATTTTGATGCCAATTTTTTATGTTTCTATTAAAAAAATGGTTTCTAAACTATTCAATAAAAATGTTATTATTAAACGAAAATAGAACTAAATGTGTCATTTTATTGTGATAAGTAGTATCGTTTCCTAGTGCATACTACTACACTACACTACGTTATTTCCTAGGTATAATGAAATGACAAAAATCATTAGGAATATGTATGAAAGGATGAAATCTTTATTTGTATTTATAAACAAAAGTGAGATAGTTTTATGCACTGAACCAAGAATTTTATATTCATATTAATTTTAATAAATTAATATAAAATTCTTACTCATAAGTTAATATAAAAAAAATTGCATTGAACTTACAAGCTATGTCAATCAAACGACTTCATTCTTTATTTCTTATATGAACATTTTACTTTTGTATGTAAATATAAATTTTATCTTAGCGAAGTAATTTCCTAAGTTTACATTAAATTGTATATTTTGCTTTTATTTCTAATTCCAAATAAGCTAGTTATTATTATTACACTAATTAATCTATTTTGTAGAAGAATTTGGAAACAATATAAGTTATAAAATGATGGTTTACCTACTTATTTTTATTTTATTCGTCTTTTAATATTATTGCCTTGTAAAATTCCTACCCTACCTACATCTTTAGCTTATAAATATGTTTACTCTTATCGAAATATTGGAGCCAGTTGTTTACAAAATATAGAATAGAAAGTTAGGTGATGACGCACATTATAATAATTTCTAAGTAAAATAGTAGTAATCCTTTCATTGTTATGGCGAATTAACCTCAACTTTGACTTTTGTATTGAACTTACATTTAATTAAAAGGGAGACGAAATATGACGAAACTGGAGAAACAAATTGAGATTTCGCCTCTATGAGTAGCATTGAAAGGGTTAGTACGTTTATTACATTTATTCACATAATATGTAGAAAAGTTGATAAAAGGCGCCTTCTGTTCGTTGCTAAATTAAGTGAATTGTGAAAAAATATGTGTAAATTCTTCATAGAAACTTTCAAATTCCGTCGTAATATTTGACGCTCTTTGTAGCATATTATATCAGATACGATTAAATTACAAACAACGTTAATGTTACGCAGGCCGCCTTTATTATAAATCAACTGAATAAATAATGGTAGTTATTATTTAATTTTAAGTTTTCATAATAAATGCAATAAAGTTGTTGTCATCGTTGAACAAAATGCAGTTGTAAATATAGCGTTCTGTTAGAAATAATTGGCTACTGACGTTAATAGTTATTGTTTTGTGAAATATAATGAATATATTGAAGTTCAAGGAGTCTTTTTTTACATTTCCCTTTGCTTCAATTCAATTTCCACCGCGGGCAATAGGAAACGTCTGGAATGGAAGCGTATTTTATGGTACCTACATGGTACCTATACATAGTTTAATAATCATAGCTAAGCGTAACGAACCAAAAAAGAGGTTGAGTTGAGCGTCTTTCAGGGAATTTGCGCGTATTCTAGCGCACTATTCTTGTTGACCGGCACCCTGATTATCTAAAAAGAAACTATTTAGCGACCGGTTTCATTCCACATACGTTGCTACTTTTCTTTGGTATGTTTTTTTTTAATCCAAAAAGAAGTAGCAATGGATCACTATCATCTATAAACTGCAACCGGTCGCTAGGTGGTTTCTAATTAGATAATCAGCACGCGTGTTTTTATACGACCGACCCGTGGTCACAATGTCTTACCACACTGTGACTACGGAGATTTTTTTAAACCATTAGAAATATTACAAAGAAAGTTATAGGTATAATCCCCGTCATTTGGTAATGCGCTGGAACCTTGTCACATTAACATCCACGTTGACGTAATCCGCAACTAAAAATATCATGAAACAAGAAGATTCTAATTGATAGTGGAAGAAAACAGATGACTGACAGGAGTTTTTTGGCGCCATTTGTCAAGTTCGGTTCGATTATTTGCAAATTGATTCATAGTGGATATTGTGTCATAAAGTTAGTGCAGTTTTGTGGTACAAGTGTCTACGCAACTGAACAATATGTGACATAATTGAAATAGGCGCGATCTTGGTTGTGTGAAGCCGAGACTTTTACTGTAGTGATGGCTACCTCGGCAGAACTTACCAAGTAAATTGTATTGATATACTTGGTGCCAAATGCTCCAAGCAGCATTGGAATGCGATGCATGCACCCGCATTTTAATGTAAACTGAAACAATCTATCACTGAAATATTTAACACTTGACACTGGCAAAAATTACTTCCAAGAAGAAAGTAGATTGCCAAAACAAAAGTAAGAAGAAGAAGAAGATGACTGACGGAGTTTTTTGCGGGATTTTGTCGAGTTCAGTTCGGTGACTATTTTAATTATTCGCAAATTGATTCATAGTGGATATTGTGTCTTAAAATTGGTGCAGTTTTGTGGTACAAGTGTCTACGCAACTGAAAAATATGTGGGATAATGGAAATAGGCGCGATCTTGGTTGTGTGAAGCTGAGACTTTTATTGTAGTGGTCGCTACCTCGGCAAAACTTACCGAACAAACTGTCTTGATATACTTGCTGCCAAATGCTCCTGCATCACATTCCAATGCTGCTTGCATTGGAATGTGATGCACCCGCATTTTAATGTAAACTGAAACAATCTACTAGAAAATCTAGAAATACTGAACTATTCAAAACATGACACTGGCAAAAATTACTTCCAAGAGGAAAGTAGATTGCCATAACAAAAATAAGAAGAAGAAGAGTTCAGGGGCCCTACCGCCCAAGTGTCGTCGACTTCGCCGTCGGCTTCATTTGACAGATGGATGAGATACATTGCTACTTCTTTTTGTTACAAATAAAAAAATTAGCAAAGACAAAAAGCAATGCATTACAATCATCTGTCAAATGAAGCCGACGGCGAAGTCGACGCTCTTTGGGCGGTAGCCCCACAGTTTGGTGACTATTTTAATTATTCGCAAATTGATTCATAGTGGATATTGTGTCCTAAAATTGGTGCAGTTTTGTGGTTACAAGTGTCTACGCAACTGAACAATATGTGGAATTAGCGCTATCGCCCACAGGCAACTTAGTCGCCCAGCAACTGTTTTGTCTCTGTCTCAAGTCCACAGGTTTAAATGGAAGCGCGCACACGAAGCGACGCAGTCGTCGGCAACTTTTCATACAAATCATGTGAGAGACAAAATAGTTGCGGAGACAAAAGTCGCCTGTGTGCGGTAGCGCTAATGGAAATAGGCGCGATCTTGGTTGTGTGAAGCTGAGACTTTTATTGTAGTGGTCGCTACCTCGGCAAAACTTACCGAGTAAACTGTCTTGATATACCGTGCTGCCAAATGCTCCAAACAGCATTGGAATGTGATTCACCCGCATTTTAATGTAAACTGAAACAATATCTAGAAATACTGAACTATTCAAAACATGACGCTGGCAAAAATTACTTCCAAGAGGAAAGTAGATTGCCATAACAAAAATAAGAAGAAGATGACTGACGGGGAGTTTTTGGCGCCATTTTGTCGGGTTTGGTTTGGTGACTATTTTAATTATTCGCAAATTGATTCATAGTGGATATTGTGTCTTAAAATTGGTGCAGTTTTGTGGTACAGTACAAGTGTCTACGCAACTGAACAATATGTGGAATAATTGAAATAGGCGCGATCTTGGTTGTGTGAAGCCGAGACTTTTAGTGTAGTGGTGGCTACCTCGGCAGAACTTACCGAGTAAACTGTCTTGATATACTTGGTGCCAAATGTAAACTTAAGGGGCGGTAATAGGAAAACATGGTTTGCGCGGGCCATATCTTTATATAGAAAACGTAAACTTGTAGCCACCAAAAAAATCATAAGACAAGCTAAAGAGTTTACCTAGTTACTACAAACATTAAATTGCATATAAACTTCACAGATGATTATAGAAAAAAACCAGAATATCATCAAAAGCGCTTGTCGCGGGCCATATTTTTGGCGTAAATAATAGCGTAAACGTATTGAATTCTACATCAAAATACACTTTAACGTACTGTGCAGTTGCTCCAATAACTTTTTTTAAAGAAAGATAATTGTGCTAAAGCATTAGCTTTAGCACAATTATCTGATGAAAAAACAACGAAAAACATCGAAAAAGTGCAGAAGTGAGGTTATTTTCCATACTCTTTGCACGTAAAGAAAAAGACAGAGACAAATGATTTCGCGTAACGGAGCCTTAAACAATCTACCACTGAACTATTCAACACTTGACACTGGCAAAAATTACTTCCAAGAGAAAAGTAGATTGCCAAAACAAAAATAAGAAGAAGAAGATGACTGACGAGTTTTTGGCGGGATTTTGTCGAGTTCAGTTCGGTGACTATTTTAATTATTCGCAAATTGATTCATAGTGGATATTGTGTCTTAAAATTGGTGCAGTTTTGTGGTACAAGTGTCTACGCAACTGAACAATATGTGGGATAATGGAAATAGGCGCGATCTTGGTTGTGTGAAGCTGAGACTTTTATTGTAGTGGTCGCTACCTCGGCAGAACTTATCGAGTAAACTGTCTTGATATACTTGCTGCCAAATGCTCCAAGCAGCATTGGAATGTGATGCACCCGCATTTTAATGTAAACTGAAACAATCTACTAGAAATACTGAACTATTCAACACTTGACACTGGCAAAAATTACTTCCAAGAGGAAAGTAGATTGCCAAAACAAAAGAAGAAGAAGAAGATGACTGACAGCTGACAGTGACAGTCAGTGACAGCTGATTTCATACGAATACGCGAATTACGATTGTGATTGTGGAAATTATCTCTTTGATTCAGAAACAAGGGAAAAGTGATTGTTTGTTGTAACCCTCAAATAGTCTGTTAATAACATGGAAAAGCCGACTGTAACAGAACAGCCTCCTCCATATTCAGCGACTGTCCCTCCAGGTAATGTACCTAAGTACCTACAAAATTGATTTGTTGTCGATAATAGTTGTCGAAGAGTGAATCACTTCGATAAGAAAGCTATCTCCGTAACATTAGTTTTAAGTAACCATGAAGTGCGCAATGTTTCACACTAACCCAAGAGTAAACTGTCATAGGTACTAAAGTTTCAAAATAAAATTCATGATGAAACTTTGCCTTAGTGGCCTTCGAAGTTCGAATATTTCTCTCTAAAGAATGTAAAGTAATTGTGAAACAGAAACCATATCAATAACACAGTGACTCATTAACTGCCAGAGAATATTTGCTATCATATATCACGATTCACAGGTTGTGTTGAATGTACACAGCTCAGTAATTTTATCAATTTTTATTCAATTTAATATTTGACAAAACCCAACCAAGCACTTGAAACAATGAATCATCATCATCATCAGCCTATCATCGTCCACTGCTGAACATAGGCCTCTCCGAGTACACGCCACTGAGCTAAACAATAAAACGAAACAATGAATACTGAACTACAATTTATTTGTTATAAGCTATGCTAAACACTTTTTTAAACATATTTCAGTCTTGCACAATAATAAATTACTACTTAAATGCTTAAAAGTCAGGGTTACAATGATTATTTGTTTGTTATAGTTATTTTACTCAAGTGAATAAATAGTTAAAATTAAAGTTTTTTTAAAATACATTTTATTTGGTCTTCCTTATGGATAAGGGAAATGGGCCGTAAACCACCACGCAGGCTCAACACGGATTGGTGGATGTTAACGACTGTAAATGCAGAGGGAACAATGGTATATGTGTCTTCTGAAGCAAGTAGGAACACGAAATCTTATTTTTTTTGTCACTCATCCCATGATCAACCCTTGGAAATGTTGCCTAACCTCTGCAATGGCAGGGCCAGGCACTAAACCACTATGCCACCGAGCTCCTCTCTCCACACACACACATTTGTTACATCATAATTATTTATTTTCATATGACCCATATTTCTAAATGTCAAATTAAACAATTTCAGGTCCACCACCTCCACCGGGACCTAATGTAGTGTACCCCCCTCCGCCACCTGGGTACACTGTGTATGGCAACGTTCCACCCCCACCACCGGGCACCACCTACGTCCCAAACTATGGTGCCACCAGCATCATCATACAACCACCCATAGTCACCGTAGGAGCATGCCCCGCTTGTCGCGTCGGTATCTTAGAAGATGACTTCACTTGTCTCGGTATTCTCTGTGCTATTCTGTTCTTCCCACTCGGCATACTTTGCTGTCTCGCATTGAAAAATAGGAGATGCTCTAACTGTGGGGCTATGTTCGGTTAATTCCAAATAAAGGTTGGCGCCAATATATCAGAGTGGAAAGGAATCGGCATTGCCTTAACTCAGGCAATTCACGGCGGGCCATTCATTTGACGATATGATTACCGTATTGATAGGGTTTTTGAAAACAAGTCTATGAAATACCCAATCAAAAACCCATTTAATGGTAAACGGTTCATGAAATACCCAATCAAAACCCCTTTAAAGTTAAGTGGTTTCGGTCCTTTGGCCCAGGTAGGACTAGGTAAAAATTGCAAAAACATGTTTTAAAACCCCTTCATAAAACCTTCATAGGGTTTCCCTGATAGGGTTTTCGGATTCGGTAAGTGCTTACTTGGGTTGCCCTTTCGATAGGGTTACTGTAGTGATAGGGTTTTTGAAAACAAGTCTATGAAATACCCAATGAAAAACACCTTTAATGGTAAGCGGTTCCGGCCCTTGGCCCAAACTTCTGGGCCAAAGCTTTGGGAGGTGCTAAAATTATCTGGTTTTTTCTGGGGTGGGCACCAGACTCTTGTGACGCGCCCGCCCTTCCTACGCCAATGCCATGTGAAACTCCATATTGCATAACACACTAATCCGAAACGTAACGGTATCGCTACGCCTCGGTTACCATGGCGACCAAGGCAAGCAGTGAGGCGAGGCGATGCCGTGCCGATCCCTTCCCGTGTTGAAATGTCGGCGCCACATAAGCATGTATTACATAACACGGTATTCAGGGCTAGTTAGGGCCCTAATTCAGAATACATTGATTTCTTTGAGCTCCTTTTTAGCAAGTGATGCAATCAAAACAAGCAATGTATTCTGAATAGGGCCCTAACTAGCCCTGAATGCCATGTAGTGTAATAAGGTCTATAGTTGGAATAAGTGCAAATCAATTATCTGTCATGGCAATTTTATTTACAGTTTATTAATTTACAATTAAGTAGTGATATACAATGTTGATTTTAATGCTAAAAATCTGAAAAGAATTTCATAATATGCTGTGCTGTGACTTAAAAAACAATAAATTTTGTTTATAGGTACAGATAACCGCACATCAGGTTATACAAGTTGACCTTCAAACAGTCTATAAACCTTACCTAATAAAAGCTGTTTTCACAGTTCAACAGTTTAACTTGATGTGTCAGTCCTGTGTACTAAAATTCTGTGAAAAACAAGATAAGTATTTGATAAAAATATTTTCATTGTCAAAGAGTACTGACACGGTTTATCGTGGTACTGATTTTGTTCACGTTATATATTACCTTTTGTGCAATAAAAAATTGTTATAGTATATATATAATGCAGACGCAATTGTTTTATGAAAGGAAGGTAAACATTTTATCCATATTAAATCTAGGTATATATACAAGTGTTTTAGAAACTATAATCCACGCGCGTTGAGAATGGGATAGAACCTTGTCAAACTGAGACGCGCTCGGTAGCCACAGCCTGTGGCTACTGTGGCTCACTGGGATATCCAAAAACACGGTGTCACGCATCCGAGGTGAGGAAACTATCTGCAGCAACTTCAAGTAAGATAACAAGATAAAATTTGTACAAAATTAACTAATAAAATTTACTTTGACAAGGTTTCATCGCATTCTTATCGCGCCCGTATTATATTTCATTTTAATTTGGCATTTTGAGTGGTTTTTCTTATGAGCACCGTTAAGTTGTAGACTTATACCGTGTTATACAAAAGATTTTTAAACACTGTTTAACTAAACACCTGTTTAAAAGTGATGCTGTCACTTTTTTGACAATATTGTTTAAAAGAGACAGACAGCATCACATTTAAACAGGTTTTTAGTTAAACAGTGTTTAAAAATCTTTTATAATAACACGACTAATGTTTAATCTTTATGACAAATAGTTTTATTCAGATGTAGTATTTCCTTGTTAATTAACTGTCATTTAAAAACTACTATTTTCACTTTGTATTTCAAAGTACCTAATGTTAAAAGAATTCTGTTGTTAAGTTTAAACATTAGCACGTGACTCGCCGGCACAATAACGTGGTTTCTCAGGATTTTAGCTTTTACACAATATATTTTAGGGTGCTCCGATGAATAGCGAGTTTACGAGCTAATGTTAACCCTTAAGTAGGTACTACTTTTTATGCATTCTATCTTTTAAATACCTTTATTTTATTACCTTTATTGCCATAATAAAATAATGATGAAATGTGCACCTTAGAACTGTATCATATTACTACATTGGATTGATCTAGTTTGACATGATTCTAATCTAAAGTGTAGGCACATTATCTTTCGTTAGAGACGATCTTTATCAATCAGAACATCACATCGATTCTAAACACACTATTATATGGCCATATTTAATTTTAGATAAGATTGGTATAGTAAGCAAGCATACTTTATTTAATTATAGTGTCAAAAATTGAAATACTTAAACCTTGTCAAAATAAGAATTAGAAAAGAAATTGCTTATCATGTTATAATAAATTTTTAGAAGGTTCCTTCCATTTTTATCGAAATTTTAAAAAGTCATTTGTTTCGACTTTTGAGGTCAAAGTAGGTATCGCTATAAAAAAAAATTTTTTACCCACTGTACTTTAATGTACTATGAATATGTTAGACAACAGATTTTTTTATTTTTTGTGATTAGCGAACAGATTTTTTAGACTGAACTAAAAAGTATACAGCCAATATGCCTTTTTAGAGTATTTCGAAGGAAATGTTAAAGAATTAAATAGTTTTAAGTAGGTAGGTAGGTAGTTCATAATAAGCATAATGTTAAGAATATAATTTGTATAATATTTATAATTAAATAAATTGGGATTCAAATAATACTTATAAATTTAATTATGATTCCCAACCGACAACTTTGTAGATTTGAGGGCTTTTCACAATAAGAAAAAACTGAAGGCTGGATAGATGGCGTTGATAAGAATGTATGTGTCAATGTGTTTTTTTTTACTAAGCTTCGAAGATTACTGACTAAGGCAACGTGCCGGACTACAGCTGCGCCACAAAAAAAAAGTTGGAAATCTGACATTTTGACTATGCCATGATGAAGTCTATAGTTTGTCGGAGTTTGTCGCCAAAAACCAGAGTTTGTCGGTCTTCCGTTTAGGAGATACATGTGGCTCAGCTGTAGAGACGTCTCTACAGCTGCGCCACACAGATCTCGAAAACGGAAGGTCGTAGCGAAAATCTGATTACTTGTATATATAGCCGTTAGTTTGTCGGAGTTTGTCGCACAAAAACCAGAGTTTGTCGGTCTTGCGTTTAGGAGATACGTGTGGCGCAGCTGTAGAGACCGTCTCTACAGCTGAGCCACACAGATCTCAAAAACGGAAGGTCGTAACAGAAATCTGATTACTCGTGTGTGTAGCCGGTAGTTTGTCGGAGTTTGTCACCAAGAACCAGAGTTTGTCGGTCTTGCGTTTAGGAGATATGTGAGGATACGCTGTGGAGACCTTTCTACCTGGATCTTGAGAACGGAAGGTCGTAGCGATAATCTGATTAGTCATATCTATAGTCGGTAGTTCGACCGAGTTTGTCACCAAATACCAGAGTTTGTCGGTCTTGCGTTTAGGAGATATGCGAGATTTTCGCTACGACCTTCCGTTCTCGAGATCCAGGTAGAAATATCTCTACAGCATATCCCTACATATCTTCTAAACGTAAGATTGACAAACTCTGATTTTTGGTGACAAACTCCGACAAACTAATGGCTACACACTCGAGTTATCAGATTTTTGCTACGACCTTCCGTTCTCAAGATCCAGGTAGAAAGGTGTCCACAGCGTATCCTCACATATCTCCTAAACGCAAGACCGACAAACTCTGGTTCTTGGTGACAAACTCCGACAAACTACCGGCTACACACACGAGTAATCAGATTTCTGTTACGACCTTCCGTTTTCGAGATCTGTGTGGCTCAGCTGTAGAGACGGTCTCTACAGCTGCGCCACACGTATCTCCTAAACGCAAGACCGACAAACTCTGGTTTTTGTGCGACAAACTCCGACAAACTAACGGCTATACATACAAGTAATCAGATTTTCGCTACGACCTTCCGTTTTCGAGATCTGTGTGGCGCAGCTGTAGAGACGTCTCTACAGCTGAGCCACATGTATCTCCTAAACGAAAGACCGACAAACTCTGGTTTTTGGCGACAAACTCCGACAAACTATAGACTTCATCATGGCATAGTCGAAAAGTCAGATTTACAACTTTTTTTTTGTGGCGCAGCTGTAGTCCGGCACGTACTAAGGCAGGCAGATGTAACCCTAAAATGTATCTCTTTGGGCAGATGTCAGCCAGCGAGCGCTTACTTGCCTCTTTGGTACAGGCCGTTTATTTTTAAAAGCCAATTTTGACACTTTTCTTTTCATCAACGCCATCTAGTGAGGCAAATAGTTACTATTTTTATTTTTTAAATGTCACTTTGAAAAGCATTCATTAGGTACCTAAACACTTCTTCTTCTTCTTATTTTTGTTTTGGCAATCTACTTTCCTCTTAGAAGTAATTTTTGCCTGTGTCAAGTGTTGAATAGTTCAGTGGTAGATTGTTTCAGTATATATTAAATTGCGGGTGCATCGCATTCCAATGCTGCTTGGAGCATTTGGTACCAAGTATATCAAGACAGTTTACTCGGTAAGGTCAGCCGAGGTAGCTACCACTATGTAAAAGTCTCAGCTTCACACAACCAAGATCGCGCCTATTTCAATTATTCCACATATTGTTCAGTTGCGTAGACACTTGTACCACAAAACTGCACCAATTGTAAGACACAATATCCAATATGAATCAATTCGCGAATAATTAAAATAGTCACCAAACCGAACCCGACAAAATGGCGTCAAAAACTCACCTAAGCACTTATCTTACTGGGTAATAGGTATGTCAAAAAGAGTAGGCACGTCATGGTATGTACACGTTAAAATAACAATACTTAGTTCCGAAAAAGCTGAAACAGTAAAAAAAAATATGAGAAAGTATCTCTACGTAAGGGAACAACGGATTAACATATTTATATAAACCAACATTAAGACATCTTACTATCCCCGTCAATTGGTAATGCGCCTGGCGGCCATGATATTAACCTCAAAAACGAAAAAAAATTGTAAATTTTTTATATACCTAGACCCTATCTCATTGAAAATAATAATTCAATAATTAATATATTAGATTACCTACCTATTAGAATTTCCTTGTTTCATGACATTTTTAGTTGCGGATCACGTCAACGTGGATGTTAATGTGACAAGGTTCCAGCGCATTACCAATTGACGGGCATAATAGTAGGTACTAATATCTAATCTGTGATTAAGGCGGCTGATTTTCTCTACCGTACCAATGTCAACATTTCTATAGAAAAGTAACAACCATAATCAATTTAATAAAAAATATATGATAAACTAGCTGCCACCCGCGACTTCGTCTGCATGGAAAGTTTTTTTGCTATCCCTCAGGAACAATACTTTTTTTCAGGATGAATGGTACCCTATGTCCTTCTCTGTACCCCTGACAACGTGTATGCAAAATTTCATGACGATCGGTTCAGTAGTTGAGACGTGAAGGCGTAACAAACAAACAAACAAACAAACAAACGGACTTTCGCATTTATAATATTAGTAAGGATAGTGCGATTCTCAATAAACTGTTAACGGATATGTGCGGGTAGTCTGCCGGCTGGCGATAGAATTGGGTACAGTCAATTTTGTGTACCTACTATCAGACAAAGTAATGGTGCTTAAAATTGTCTGTAATAAAAGGCCTACCTACTCAAACCTGACCGGTATCCTGTACGGGTGGCGGTAACGGTATACCCGACCGATATCCCAAAACGCTAAGCTACCAATAGGCTACATTGGTATAAGCAAAAGTAAATTCTGTAAGTAAACACTTAGGTAGGTACTTGGGAAGCTTACTTTTCGAAATAAGTTTTGATTGCAGCTTTTCAGTACGCGCAGAGCCCTTCTTCCCCACGACACTACCAAGGCGCACTACTGGTAGTGTCGTGGGTAATTTTTTTTCCCTTCTACACTACCGGCCCAGTAGTGTCGTAGGTAAATGAAATATTCCATACATATGCATTCCCCACGACACTACCAATATTTTTTCCTTTTTTCGTTAAATGGAAGATTCTGGAAACAGCAGATTCTGGAATTTCGTGACAACAATACATGTATAAATAACAAAGTCAGCACAAATTCAACTTGAACTTAAAATAATTTTAAAATATCTTCTTTAATTACATTACCAAAGTACCAGGGTACCATAGAATTAGAGGAGCTTAACTTTATTAAACATAATAAATTGTTTAAAGTCCGGTTGTACGGGCTTACGCCGCACATTTTTACCACCGACCTTACTGACCGAGTGAGCATCGGTACGTCTAATTTAGGTCGCGCATCAGCACATTAAATTTACCTTTTTGTTGTAATTATTTAACTTTATGAGATTATTATCGGCTACGGTCGAGATAAGACCCATCTACTTTAAACTACAACTTAACTAGCAATTAAGTAACTAACTTTACTAAAAAAGTGTGAAGTGACGGATTTCTTTCCTTTATCTTATCACATCTGAAACAACTTAACTTCAAGCCAGCAACTAACTTAACAACTACAACTTTTAACATCATTCTGTAAGAAGTCCGTGGTCAACTAAGCGGACCTCCTACACCGGTGCGGTGGTCGCAAATCAGAATAAGCAAAAAATAAATAAATAAATTGATTTGTGCTAAATAAACCAATTTAAATAGAGATTTACTTGGTGGTACGTAGCACGTATTGTATTACAAAAATAATAAAAAAATAAAAGCGATAAAAAATAAAAAAGATGTTAACCCTCCTTATGTTTATGAGATTCTGGTACTTTGGTGAAATACAGACATTTATTTATATGTTGTCACGAAAAAAATATTGGTAGTGTCGTGGGGAATCCATATATATGTATGGAATTTTTCATTTACCTACGACACTACGAGTCGGTAGTGTAGAAGGGAAAAAAATTTACCCACGACACTACCAGTAGTGCGCCTTGGTAGTGTCGTGGGGAAGAAGGGGCGCAGAGTGTGGTAGCCATAGAGTAAGTTACCTAGGCTGTTCCATTTTTTTTACAAAATATTAATTTCAATAAAAATCTCCGCGGTGAAAATCACTGACCATTCACGCGTGGTTATAATATTTTTTTAAAAGATAAACTATCGCTCTTTTCCTTGCACTAATGGACATCTCGCAAAAAGCTTTTTTCTCATAGTTGGTGACACTGTCGCGAATTACGGTATCGCGATGTCTCTAACTATCAAAGTAAATACATTGATTAAACATAATAACAATTAAATGGCAACACTAAATCAGACAGACAACTCACCACTTTCGCCCTTCCCTAGCGCGTATGCGCTTGAACTAATCTGTCATTCTAACCTCATAAAATGAATGTGATGATCTTCTTCAACACCAGTGTAATCGTAGTTAAAGGAGGCCGAGTTTGCAGTAGCACCGAGGATTTCACAGCTAAGTCACATACTTACTTAATCTAGATTTATAGAGTATCGAAAGCAATACTACTGAGCCAAATGTTCGATCCTGGTCGTGATAGGATCGACTGAACGTGGCCAGGCCTGATCACGTAGTTCGCCGGTGGTGGATGCCTTAGGCAAGCAGAAACCATCGGCGGCGAGATGTATGCAGTCCCAAGAATAAGCCTTTACCTAAATGTGTTCACCGACGGGTGGCCAGGTCCGGACACTTAAGAGGGAATGAACAACTGCATACTGGAGGCTAAGGCGAATGAGGAACGCAGGGTCCTGATTCGATTAGCTCCTTGATGTAATAAACATATTAGTAAAGTTTGATAAAGTGAAACAATGAAAGAACAGCGCTGGAAGGGGGCTGCCTGTCACAGGCAGCCATCTTCCAGGCTTGATAAGAAAGATTGGCAGTAGTACATGTTTATAAAGTAATATCATAAAGAATAAAGGACATAACAGCGTTGAATGATTTAATAATACATATTAAAGTTAACAGTATAAAGTAAATTGTCTTATTAGTATCTGATAAACTAGAGAAAGTAGGTGTGTGCTTAGCCCAGATAAATATGGGACATTATACTTACAGGTGGGACATAAATAAGATGAAGAGAAGGAAACAGTAACGGATAATACAAGTATACCACTTCAGTGCCCCCGGGACTGGAGAATATGGAAAGGTTGGTTGAGAGGACGACATCCTGAAGGTATGTGTCTACACAGTGTCGCGCTGGATACCCTTTATAACCTTAATGACAATGCGAAGCACCCCATAATAATAAATTACTAAACTATATATTGACTAATTATAAATATGTAAGTAGTTCACTGAGAGAGATTATAAAGGGTCCCGGTCTGGTCGCGACAATGGTGGAGGTGCTGGGATATAGAAGAATCCCGATCAAGCAACCCAAAGCGAAATCTCAACCAAACTTTCCATTGGTAAAATTCTCAGAAACAATTAAATCCTATTCCATTTCTGTAAAACTGAATAGTAGTGACATCTATGAGATATTTTTGGTACTGGTTCCTTATAAGCAAAACCACATGAAAGCTACTTAAAGGCGCCAAAGTTAAATTATACCATCATTGTAAAAGCATGGTATAATTATTCATGTACGGCGCACAAATAAATGCTAAATTGAAAGTTTCTTAAAGATACCTTAAATTGAAAGATTATAAAACGAGTACACATAGAATGTATAGCGTTTGGAATTAATTGAAATGTCCACCTCGTAGTTTGGTGTGTATTTGACTTCGCGCTAACAGCGCTGTCAGCGTGATTCGGAACGCGGCCTTTATTTGTCAAATGAAAATGAACCTTAACCGGAAGTGATGTAAAAGACGTCATCCGTCATGTAAGAGGGCAAATGAACGCACTCTTAATAGATTTCAATTGGAAACTGTATTTGATTTAAGAAATAAACTATGTAAAATTCGGCAACTAATTTACTTAATGATGTTGTAAACAATTACACTGGATAGGTTGAAGTAAACAAGTTACGCGTGGTCTCTTTGAAGACAGGGAAGTTCTTTCGTACTTTGAAGATGGCGTCTTGGGAAGGTGTTGAGAAGTCTGCCTGAAAAGGATAAAATCCTAAATAGTACTGTTTATTTTCCACAGGAGCGTCATAATTCAGTAATAAAATTGTGATTAAACGACAAATTAGTCTCAGGTAGACTACATAACTAAGTACTGGTGAGTTTAAGCAATATTTACTTTGCCAAAATTTGCATAGGGCATTTTGTTTGGAAACATCTAATAAGTAAATGTAACTAAGGTTTCTTGTGAAATATGACTCATTAGTGAGAAAAGCAAGTAAGGCGATTGAGTTTTAATGTCTACAATACAATTCACTAACGAGCATAAATAAATATTATACAGAAATAGTTGGATGACAAAATGCATCATCCACCCACAATTGTGAGGAAAATTCGATGAATCTTATAAGAAAGTAGCTCGTAGCTTTCCTAACACACAAAACGTATGGAAATTACAGGTTGACGTTGGAAAGGTCACAGTTGTGGCAAAGAAGTAAGAAGATTCCTATGAGAAAATTACCTACCTTTAAGTGCATATTTCCAAATTGAATGAAAGGTCTGATTGAATTGATGATCAGGATCGACAAGGAAGATAGCAAGGTAAACTATTGACATTTTAAGCTGTGGTAGTTACCAAGTCAACTCATATTCTGTCAAGTCTGACAGTAAAATTATTCTAAGGGTTCTGTAGGCAAGCGATTGTGGCATGAGGTGAGATACTCATGTATACCTAACAATAAGGTTGTATCATCTGAGTTTATGTAAAGATTACTAACCTAAAGGTTGATATTTCTAAATAGGTGATCGAATAAATATTAAATCAAGTCGCTGATGACTACATAGGTACTTAAAATTCATAAATAATAAACTAATAGAAAGAACTAAGGTACACATTTTCTTATGTTCATGATAGGTATAGTAAACACAAACTAAATAATATTTGCAAAACAAAATTAAACCAACGGATAAACATGTTTCTAAATGAATATATTCAATTTGATTGTATTTCATGCAAAACAATAGTCCCATTTGACCAAAGTACCTCTAATCTGATTTGGTACTCGTTTAGATAAATATTATGTTAATACATGGGGAACGTAACATTCTTTGTGGATGCATACACAAATAATGTTGGTTCTTCACATGTGTAAGTATGAGTTACAAAAATAATACCAATATTTTCATATGATCTGAAAGGGTATACTGGGGTAAATTGCAGAGCATGAAACACTTTTAGAAATTTAAAGTTTTGAAACTAAACTGATGAAATGAACCTGCTTATCCGTCAATAAGGATGATAACTGATGAAATAAAATCTGAATTCAATTGAATTCTAAAACAATTATAGAAATAATTTTAAATGAAGGAATTTATATTACAATTACAAGTTTATGGATGTGTTCGACTCAGAGAACACACCGCTTTATAGAAAATAACTTATTTCTCACATCTTGATGAAAATTAAAAAATATACAGGGTGTCAGTTTTTGGTATGCTACTTATTAGGGAGGGTACCGACAGCTGACACGCCACAGTGTATACAGGGTGTCAATTGTTGAAATGTTATTTGTTTGTGTGGTTGGTCGACGGTTGGCAGACGGCTCATTTTTGAGGTGCAAACTTTCGACTCGTGTTTTTAACATACAGGGTGATAAATAAAAAACTTTTTTTTTCTAAGAAATATTACATTACGTGTATTAGGCGATTTGAAACTAACACTATATAGGGTGTAGGGTTTTAGAAAATCAAATTATATGGTATAAATTTAAAATTTTTTGATTTCCAGAAACATGGAAAAAATTATTCTAAATAGGCTAGAGTCTATAGCTAACGCCATAGAAAAGCTTACCTTAGAGGCTCTCGAGTACAAAGATAATATTAACCTAAAAGATGCTGAAAACGTAGAAATATTGCTCACAAAACTAGACAATGCGGTAAAGAGGTTTGGTACAGAATTAAATCAGTGTTTGTCGATAAATGAACTAGGATCCTTCGTGGAAGAGATCACTTCGTTCAGTGAGATACAACTACGGGGCGAAGAAACTTTCGCAGAATTAAATATCAAGCTGAAAAGAGTAAAAGAAAGTGCTACACCTGCAGCAACGCCTGGTAGAAGTATCGCATTGACCGGAAAGTTACCTAAACTACAATTAGCAGAATTCTCAGGAGATATACTAGAATGGTACCAGTTTTGGGATCAGTTCAGTTCCAACATAGGGAACCGAGATCTGTCTGATGTGGATAAACTATCCTATCTCAAGGGTTCTTTGAGAGGCGATGCGAAGAGGATCATCGATGGACTTGAAATTACCAACAAGAACTACGAGGTAGCTGTATCTATTTTAAAGGGGAGGTACGGCAAGGAGAGTCACATAGTGGACGCACACTACGCAGCTCTACATAAGATTCCTAAGGCTTCTAAGGGTAGCATAAAGGACCTGAGGGAGACCTTTAGCCAAGTTGAGAAGCACCTTAGAATTCTAAATTCATTAAACCAAAATATCAACCATGATCATCTGAGATTTCTCATCTTGGAGAAGATGCCTTCGGACGTAGTCTACGAGCTAAAGTTGAGAGCGAATACTGAATCTATTGAGGAGATCCGGCAACATTTGGAAGTGATCATTTCGGCAAGAGAAGATGCGCAGAGAATTACTTCTGAAAATGTAGAAGAGTACACTACTCAATCTCTACACGTGAATACGTACGTAAAAGGAGGGAAACCAGGAAAACCCAACCGAAGCCAAAGAGATTTCAAGAGACACAAATTTATACAACAAAGGCAAGATATTAAGAAGGAAGATAGATTCAACGAACCTGGATCATCTCACAAATACAATAACTACAACAGACTTCCATTGAAAAGGAAGCTTCAAGAACGAGAAAATGATAGGGATGCTCCACCGGGAAAGAAAAGGAGAGGGCAATGCGTTTTCTGTCAAGGATCACATTTTAATGATCAATGCGATAAATTCAAAACCATAAAAGAAAGGAAAGGAAGATTAAAGAACAGATGTTATCGTTGCTTAGGCCTCGGCCATAAAGGAAATAATTGCAAGAGATCTACTTTCTGCGTTCACTGTAAAGAAACTAATCTTCACAATAGAGCACTTTGTTTAAAAGGACAAACATCTAACTCTGAAAGTGTCACAACTCTTCACGCCAATTCCATTAACTCCACTATACTGCAAACAGCAATAGTCAAAGCCCGACGTGAAAACGATGATACCGAAGAAGAAACTTGTCGAGTTTTGTTAGACTCTGGCAGCCAGCGTACCTACATCACACAAGAAATAGCTTCTAAACTAAAACTGCCCATAGAAGAAGAAAATACTCTATCAGTTTTCACATTCGGTGCTAAAACTCCTCAAATCATTGAAAGTCCAATAGTTAGGCTACAAATGAAAACCAGAACAAACGATATTCTGGAAATAGAAGCAAACGTTGTCCCACACATATCACATGGAGTTCCTTATTCAAATATAGACTTAAGCAGAAGAGAAGAAAATCTAATTTTGGCTGATGACGGCTCACTGTCACCGAAAGTAGATATTCTAATTGGAAACGACTTCTATTTTTCATTCATACTAGGAAACAAAATCCAACTGGAAAATAATTTATACTTGATTGAATCAAGATTTGGTTACATATTGACCGGAAGAACCACGGCTAAGGATGTGGACCCATTATCGGTGATAACGTACTTCCAAGGAGTAGAGAACAAATTAACTCCGCCTGACTTACCATTATACAATGGAAGCATCAAATGTTTATGGGAATTGGAATCTATAGGGATATGCGATTCACCAAATCTAACTAGAGACGAAGAAGTCATCAATCAATTTAATGAAACAATAGAGTTAATAGATGACCGATATACGATCAGCTGGCCATGGATCGATTATCCACCTGAACTAGAAACCAATTATGGTCTTGCAATCGGTAGACTAGTAAATTTATTGAAGAAACTAGATTCAGAAGCATTAAAGTCATATAACGCCACGTTACAAGAGCAGTTAGAGAAAGAAATTATAGAACGCGTACCCGATCAAGAAAGGTGTGATATTGGTATAGACCATCCTATCCATTACCTGCCACATCATGGAGTAAGTCATCCAGGAAAACCTACACGTATCGTATACGACGCGTCAGCGAAAACAAAGAACAGCAAAAGTTTAAATGAATGCTTACACTGTGGTCCACTCATGTTGGGAGACCTGACAGGAATGTTGTTAAGATTTAGGTCACATCAAGTGGGAATAACCGCGGACGTAGAGAAGGCATTTTTGCAGATCGCGTTACACAAAAAAGACAAGGACGTGACTAGATTCCTATGGCTAAAAGACATAGAAAAGGCAGCCACGGAAGATAATATTCTACATTTACGGTTTTGTCGTGTTCCGTTCGGAGTGATATCGAGCCCATTCCTGTTAAACGCTACTTTGAAACACCATCTACTGCGTTCCAATGAAGAAATCCTGAAAAGGATAATGAACGACATTTATGTGGATAACTTAGTTACGGGAACGGACTCCATCCATGAAGCAATTGAAATGTATGAGTCATGCAAATTTGCGTTCAAAGAAATTTCGATGAATCTTCGGGAATGGAGTTCTAACTCCAGACAATTCTCAAAGGAAATAGATCCAACTGACGTTTGCCAAGACATAGAAGTGAAAGTACTAGGTCTGAATTGGAATACAGAAGAGGACACTATCAGTTTAAGGCCAAAGAAAATAACAGAGGCTAATACGAAAAGGGAAATATTAAAAAACGTAGCTTCAGTATATGATCCATGCGGATATGCTGCGCCAGATCTGCTGCCAGCAAAACTTCTACTTCAAGATCTATGGGTAAACAAATTTAAATGGGACACTCCTTTACCAGAAGAGATAACTAAAGAATGGCAAATTATTAGAGAACGACTAGAAAGAACAAAGAATATTGTCTTACCTAGAAGATATTTCAAACAAAAGGGCAATGAAGACATTCAGCTACATGCCTTTACAGATGCGTCGACCAAAGCATACGCAGCTGTAGTATACATTTCTAACGGAAGAGAGTTAAGTTTCGTGATAGGGAAATCAAGACTAGTACCCATCAAAGATCAAGACAATCTCAAAATTCCAAGACTTGAATTATTAGGACTTCTGATTGGTAGCAGGCTACTGAAGTATGTAAACAAATTTCTGAATTTCGAATCCAAAAAGAATACTATATGGACGGACAGTCAAATAATAATCGATTGGTACTACGGCGGTAAGCTATTACCACCATTCGTAGCGAAAAGAATAGAAGAAATAAAGGGAAATGTGTCAGCAACGATAAGGTATGTACCAACAGAGCTAAATCCAGCTGATGTAGCGACTAGACCCACAGATTCTGAAAAATTCAAGCACAAATGGTTATCCGGACCAGATTACCTGCTAGAAGACTGCAAGAAATGGCCAAAGAGTCGTAGGAGGGAAGTTTCTCCGCTTACTCAAGATGAAAGTGTACTGATTGCCACGCATTCCTCTGTGGATCGTCAATTTTCTTTTCCCATTGGGGAGGGTCTCACGAGTGGAGAACCAAGCTCACAAAATCAGAGACAACAATTAAATGAAGAATTGCAAAAGAATCCCTCAGAGAAATGCGAGGACGATACACTGTCATACGTACAAAAAATCAAAAGAATCCAAGCAAAACATTTTCCTGAAGAAGTAGTAGGTAAAGATACAAATTTAAAGAGAAATTTAAACGTGTTCACTGACGTTGACGGAATCCTACGTTGCAAAGGAAGACTACAAAATGCTGACTGGTCTTATGACAAAAGATATCCAATACTGATTCCAAAGGACTGTGAATTTACTAACACCGTGATCTTAGAAACACATAAAAAGAACTATCACGTAGGTGTTAACCACACTCTAAGTCTGATCAGATTGTTATATTGGATTCCTCAAGGAAGAAGTCAAGTTAAGAAAATACTTAAAAAATGCACAAATTGCGTTAAGCATGGAGGAGGTCCATTTAAACTACCACCACCTCCTGCGCTTCCAAAGGAAAGGGTAAATTATAGCTCACCATTTACATACACCGGCATGGATTACTTAGGTCCTCTCCAAGTAAGGACCGACGGTAAAACAGCAAAACGATGGATATGCCTGTACACTTGTTTGGTAGTACGCGCTGTACACCTAGAAGTTGTCAAAGATCTTACAGCAGAAGAATGCTTATTAGCACTACGAAGATTTATATCTTGTAGAGGCGTACCGGATAGAATAGTTTCAGATAATGCACTACAATTCAAACTGACTGCAGAAATACTGTCAAGCAATTACTGCATCACTAACGAAATAGACTGGAAATTTATTCCACAACTAGCTCCTTGGCATGGAGGATTCTACGAAAGACTAGTTGGACTAGTTAAACATTGTCTCAAGAGAACACTCACAAAGAATCTATTGAAAGATAATCAACTTAACACCATTATAAAAGAAATAGAAGCGGTGATAAATACGAGACCATTAACTTGTGTAGGATCTGATCTGGAAGACATTCTTAGGCCTTCAGATTTTCTAACCTTGAACAAATGCATCACGACAACACCTTCGGATGCTGAATTTCCACAAGAAGGCACGGTGACAAAACAAAACCTAGTAGACGGTTGGAAAATAGGACAAAACATGTTAAAGGAATTTAAAAGGATGTTCATCGAGCAATACCTGCCGAGTTTAAGGGAAAGATATCGTCACGCTCTGAAAGAACCAAGGATTACTAAGTCAGAAATCCCAAAAATAGGAGACATAGTACAAATTAAAGGAAATACGAAAAATAGAGAAAACTGGAAAGTTGGAAGGATCACATCTCTGCTTAAGGGAGCAGACGGTCAATGCAGGGTGGCACGAATAAAGGTGAACGACACGGAATTCACGCGCTCCATCGCTCATCTTTACCCATTGGAAGTTGATGAAGAAGTACCTGGAAGAGAAGAGGTTATGTTTGAATTCGAAAGAGAAGACGTAACAGCAACGTTAGACGACTTACCTCTGTTAGAAGAATTAGACATAACTAGTCTCACCAAAGATATCTCTTCAGCTCCAAGAACCACAGAAGAACTCGTCGACAAACCTGAAACAGAAAGCAGACAAACAAGTATAATAGAAACAGTAGACCAAATACCTCATAGAATACTTACCACAGAAGATGATATCCAATCAGTACATGATGAAGGACGTGATGATAAGAGCACACCTAAAAGCATCAACATTAATGAAAACACACAACCCGAAGAAGTGAGAGAAGTAAGAGATGCGTCTTTAAAGGCTCGTGAAAAGATACGCGAGTGGACGCGTAGATTAATGGAGAACATGTAACTTCTGTCGTCGTCGGGAGTGTCGCGAATTACGGTATCGCGATGTCTCTAACTATCAAAGTAAATACATTGATTAAACATAATAACAATTAAATGGCAACACTAAATCAGACAGACAACTCACCACTTTCGCCCTTCCCTAGCGCGTATGCGCTTGAACTAATCTGTCATTCTAACCTCATAAAATGAATGTGATGATCTTCTTCAACACCAGTGTAATCGTAGTTAAAGGAGGCCGAGTTTGCAGTAGCACCGAGGATTTCACAGCTAAGTCACATACTTACTTAATCTAGATTTATAGAGTATCGAAAGCAATACTACTGAGCCAAATGTTCGATCCTGGTCGTGATAGGATCGACTGAACGTGGCCAGGCCTGATCACGTAGTTCGCCGGTGGTGGATGCCTTAGGCAAGCAGAAACCATCGGCGGCGAGATGTATGCAGTCCCAAGAATAAGCCTTTACCTAAATGTGTTCACCGACGGGTGGCCAGGTCCGGACACTTAAGAGGGAATGAACAACTGCATACTGGAGGCTAAGGCGAATGAGGAACGCAGGGTCCTGATTCGATTAGCTCCTTGATGTAATAAACATATTAGTAAAGTTTGATAAAGTGAAACAATGAAAGAACAGCGCTGGAAGGGGGCTGCCTGTCACAGGCAGCCATCTTCCAGGCTTGATAAGAAAGATTGGCAGTAGTACATGTTTATAAAGTAATATCATAAAGAATAAAGGACATAACAGCGTTGAATGATTTAATAATACATATTAAAGTTAACAGTATAAAGTAAATTGTCTTATTAGTATCTGATAAACTAGAGAAAGTAGGTGTGTGCTTAGCCCAGATAAATATGGGACATTATACTTACAGGTGGGACATAAATAAGATGAAGAGAAGGAAACAGTAACGGATAATACAAGTATACCACTTCAGTGCCCCCGGGACTGGAGAATATGGAAAGGTTGGTTGAGAGGACGACATCCTGAAGGTATGTGTCTACACAGTGTCGCGCTGGATACCCTTTATAACCTTAATGACAATGCGAAGCACCCCATAATAATAAATTACTAAACTATATATTGACTAATTATAAATATGTAAGTAGTTCACTGAGAGAGATTATAAAGGGTCCCGGTCTGGTCGCGACAGACACTATTGACTTTTTGGACACTTTTCGGCGATTAAATATTGCCACTTCATCCCTTATACACCCACAGCCATTTTTTAATTTTTAGAAAAATTTACACCGTAGTAGAGGCCGTTGAAGAATTCAGGCGATCCCTAAGGGCATATTTCCACCTTCCGCAAGATGATTTTTTTAAATGTTTTTGAAAGCATCGAGATAAACAAGTAGGGTGAAAGCTGGTGCACCTAAATGCATAGGAAGGAAATATTTCAAATATTATAAGAGCCATATAACACGAATTTCACGTTGTGGATTTTTGGCAGTGACCACAACGCGTTGTTTTCGCTCAATGAGCGATTTCGGTATTTAATTTTGAACATAACAGTTACATACCTACTATAATTTGACTATAATGGTACATTTTACTTCCAGCAGATACAGTTACTAATAATAGAGTCACATAATACAGTACGTAGGTATAGTACTTTTCTAATATAAGGTGTTCCAGAAGTGCGGTGCGTCCAACTTGCGGCTATTCATCGCATGTTCACGTTAGTTCAGTATTTTTAATGAAGGCATGCGACCGCGCCATTCATTCGTAATGACGTCGGCTACCGAGTGTTTCGGACACATAGTCGTTAGTGGAGGGACAAAATGGTAAGTCCGGGGGGGGGTTTAGGCTAGGAGGTGTTTCAAAACCTAAAACCCTGTTTTGGAATTCAAATTAGTTAAGTTTTGCAAGTTTAGGTCGAGAATTCGAGAGTACGTTCTTATATAATTTATTTATTTAGTTAATTTAAAGCACTTCTTGACTTCTTTTCTATTTTGGTACAGTTAGCAACACATCATAATTAGGTAGATACTTATGTCAAAGGTTTAACGGCATCTAGTTTAAGTATCTGCTGATTCATTAAAAAAATTGTAGACTTCAGAATTTCTATGAAATAATCTCTCCATAGGGTGCCTACCTATTATCCGTAATTTCTTAGTTCGTTTAAATAATGGAGCAAGTCCTCTTTTCTCACACCTACACTACACTAAATGCCTAACATGACCGGTGGGCTGACTATCTAATTAGAAACCACCTAGCGACCGGTCTCATTTGGCAGATGAATGTGATACATTGCTACATCTTTTTGAAGTGAAAAAAAAAACATACCAAAGAAAAGTAGCAATGTGTGTCAAATGAAACCGGTCGCTAAATAGTTTCTATTTAGATAATCAGCCTGCAGGTTATACAAAAGATGCTTTTGTTATATCAATTTTATGGCTTTTGGGTAAATGCAAGACAATACAGACCGCTCAATCTAAAAATGAACTTTAAGGTGGTTCGATGAGCTCAGTAGCGCAACCAATGGAAATAAAGCAATTATGTTTTATCAAGGGCTTAGATTAAAAGTTTTGATAATTTTGAGCAAATAAAAGAGTAAAATGCATTTTCTAAATATAGTTCAAACTTAAGCAATAAGTCATGCATCTCAATAGTGCCAAAAGTGGCCACATTTAGCAATAACCGGATTCATAACTTATTGCTTGCTTTATATTTGAGGCCATGAAAAAATATTTAAAAATTGCACTTTATAGGTACCTACTATCACTTTCTCCTCCATTCACTCCCTGGATGACCATCATTAGATCACAGCTAGATCAACCCCTGGCGGAGAAGGCTTCAAAGACACCTCGTTTGTATGAAAATCGACTGGTGTTCCTTATACCACTATACATATTTTCAAAGTTCGCCTTCATAACGGCTTGCGCAGAGGTGTTTCCATCATTTGTATTGAAATTTTTTAAATCGAACGTGATCAGCATCAGTTTTTGCATTGCAGAATTTTGCATACCTAGCTTCAACTGAAATGAAATGCCGCTATTTTCATTGTTTTTTTTTCAGCCAAAAGTTTCGTCAGTTTATAATAAAAGAAATGAGATTGGTTCACTAAGGAGTTTTAAATGCTTGAATTGTAAAGTAACTTTACAGTTAAAGCATTCACCATCCTTGAATTGTAAAGTGATTTGAAAATGGAACGTTCTATCTAAACAATGCACTGTGTTGCACATGCCAACTTACACAGCCTCATACTATATAAGTAAATCCTAGTTACCGAGCAAGTAAGATGTAAATTGATTTTACCGCACGCCCGCGCCGTGCGTTTTTGTTTACGTACGTTTTTTTAATTTCTACTAGCTTCCACCCGCGACTTCATCCGCGTGGACAGTAGTAAAATATAGCGACCAGATTAAAATGACCTCTTTAGTGTATGAAAGCTAGTACTAAGGAGCGTTCAAGCCGTTTTCACTGGTTCCACCCACCTGAATTTAATGAAACATAGCTTAGATTTTAAGTTGGAACTTAATCTACTAAACTGTGAAAAGCCCATCAAAATTCTTTTAGCGGTTTTTGCGTAATACGCGCACAAATATTTAGAATTTACAGTTTTATTATATGTATATACCTATAGATTACAATTTCAGTAGTACTTATAATGTTTTCTCGCAAATGTATTGAAAAACGTAGTATGGCACACGGTTGTTAAGGTTTTTTAAAACTCGTTACCAACCTTGTATCATAAACTACTATTTTCTTTTTACAGACAGATGTCTATATCCATATACAGTGTCTTTGGTCTTGAACCAGCGACAACTTAAATACCATACCATCTTTATGCCCTACGTAATAAAAGCGGTTTCTGAAGTTTAACTTGTGCTGTGTGTACCTGTACATCGATTTTGTTAATGTTAACGTAATAGCACAGAATACATTAGTATAATCCGCGCGCGATGAGAATGGGATGGAACCCTGTCAAAGTAAATCGAAAATTGACTGATTAGTTAATTTTAATTCAATTGTTTACTTGTTATCTTAAAGTTGCTGCAACAAAAGTGCCTTCACCTCGGCCTACGTACCGTGCTCGTCTCAGTTTGACAAGGTTCCATCCCATTCTCAACGCGCGCGGATTATACTAAACGTACAGAAGCCCATCCGCGCGAGGACAATCAAATAATAACCTACTCTCGCGGCAATAAAGTACAATTTTAAATTGCACAGCGCTGCGTGCCTATTATTATAAGCGCCTCCGAAACGCATCTCTTTTAAGCTTTGTCCAGACTAGTCCATTTTGGCGTATCAGATCACCGTATCTTTAACATACATCGCTGGTTTGGTTGGTCGTGCGTTGAAGTAATATCAACGCACGCCCAACCAAACTAGCGATGTATGGTAAAATACGGTGATCTGATACGCCAAAATGATACAAGTCTGGACAAAGCTTTAGTCGCGTAGCTCTGTCTCAATCTCAACTGACATCAGCGAACTAACATCTATGGAATACCTAAGCATTCTGCTCGAAAAATGGCACCACACGAAAAGTACAACTAAGTGGATAGAGCTTAAAATGCTGGCATTTAATTATGCAGCACAAAGCGTCTGAAAACTGGTTGCTTATTAGCGACCATAACTTGTATACTTATAGATCTTTTATGTACATAAACGAAAAAATAAGATACGTTTTTTCTGCATTTTTTTACTGCCGTATTTGCATCTTTTACACCATTTGACTATAAAGGACGTAATTTCTAATAATCTCACTTTCTATTTTTTCTCTACAATACAAACTGCAATTTATTGAAAAGAACACTAAAGTCAGTCACCGGGTGCGAGGCTGGCCCACTTTTTTAAGCAATATTTGTTTGCAATTACACTTAGATATTAGCTCGCTGCATGACATCCCTCGTGCGCTGGCTCCACTGAGTCTAATATGCAGGTTCCTCCCCTGGTAATCATCGTGTCTCACTGGTGTTTCAATTTTTTATTTTTTTATTTTAGTAACAAGAACTTATCAAAAAGCAATACTTACTTAATATTGAAAGACTATTAAGGGACCATAATAGGAAAACACGGTTTGCGCGGGCCATATTTTTATATAGAAAACGTAAATTTGTAGCCACAAAAAAAAAACATACGACAACCTAAAGAGATTATCTAGTAGCTACAAGTATCAAATTGCGTATAAATTTCACAGGTGATTGTAAAAAAAAACAGTATATCATCAAAAGCGCTTGACGCGGGACATATTTTTGACGTAAATAATAGCGTAAACGTATTGAATTCTACATCAAAATACACCGAAAATCATCGAAAAAGTGCAGAAGTGAGGTTATTTTCCATACTCTTTACACGTAAAGAAAAAAACAGAGACAAATGATTTCGCATAAAGGAGCAATAAACTTAAGAAACAATAAAGCGGGAATTATATTAGGCCGACGTGGGCCACGTACGCCGATCTAGGCGCGTCGGTCCCCATGCATTTTACATAGAGGATAGTCGTTTAGAGCTACACTACATCCACGCCTTGCGACGCGATACCACGTTGCTCGACGCAACGAAAAATATGTCTTAAGACACGTCCATAGAGTACATTATCGAACGCACCCAGATCGGCGTACGTGGCCCGTGGTACTAATGTAATTCCCGCTTAACGTTAACATTATAATCGCGGCCGCGCTTGGATCGTTCTGTTTTACCTGTATGTCTGGCCTAGTCTCCGATATATGGAACTCATGGAACCTCTGGTCGCAGATGTTGTAGGATACCTCCTCTACAACAAATAGTACAACAGCTGTGGGCACTCCGAAGAGGTCGAACGCCTCTGTTATCCCGGAGCACAGCCCTGAGAGGGCGCGGTTTTCGGGCATCTGCCAAATAAATAACAAATAAAATTAGGATGATGACTAATGAAAAAAATAACGAAATATTAATAAAAATCGTAAACATATTAAATTTTTAGAGTAGCTTGTATACCTCTTGGTTTTATAAATTGCGTATTATAATTGTTTTATGACCCTTCAAAGTTGGGTGGACTATATTAAAATAAATAATACCTTTAATTAGTCCATAAAAAATTTATAGCAAAGTCTAAGAAACCATTTTGATAAACACAATATTTAATATAGCTGCCGAACAAATTTCCTACGCGTTGCATACAAACTACTCAAGCGTGACGTCATAACTGTGTAGCCGTTAGTATGGAGTCCATTTGTGTGCATTTCAAACTGTGATATCTCGGGCAGTTTTCGCGCTAACGAAATAATTCTTTTACCAATGTTTCTTTTTTTGAGAGGCAATTTATATAACATAAAATAAAAAAATTGTCATCATGCCAATTCCTCACATTGATGAAATAACGCTGACTTGCAGCGTAAGAGTGGGATCAGGGCTTGGAACCGGTATCTAAAATACAGTATTGTAAAGGTAATACTGGTATTTTTCATTTCGGTTCCTGTTAACAGTTATCGCAAACTATACTATAATAGTTTTTGCAATATTCTAAATTTGGGCACCCAGGAAGCTAAAAACAAACTTAAATCTGAACTACTGAACTGGAACTATCGTGATTCGGAGGACATATTAGTATGTTTAAAATAGCAATTTATAATTAACAAATCGCCAAAAACTTAGCAATCTTCTATAATAGTACGTATTACTTTTAATGACAGATAAGGTAACACTGGCTTGTAACTTATTAAAATATTTGTATCGGAAATTAACAATTGTCATATTTTTAAATTAATTAAGATTTTTATTAGTCTTTTCATTAAAATTTTTTAGGCAATGTTGCTGTGGGTACCGCTACATCTAGACCGGATAATTCATATAAGATTACCACGATACAGGCTAAGCCTAGTATGGAATTTTAGTTTTAAGAATCCTACATGTAATCAATTTTGAAATAAAGAATTTTTATTTATTTTTATTTATTTATACCGGTATTATACCTGAGAAACACCGGTATTTTAATAAATCATGTTTTTAAAATCATGTGCGAATGAGACGATTATATCTATAACCGCGGCGGCGTTACATCTGTCTCACTCGCACATTGGTTACCATGGTTGATACCGGTATTTATAAAGGTACTACCGGTATTTTGTATATCGGTATTAGTGATAATACCTGTATTTTTATTACCGGTTGAACTTATTTATACCAGTTTGTTGTCTAAGCCACTGATACCGGTATCGGAAAATACCGGAATTCCAAGCCTTGATACTAGAAAAAATTCGACGATGCCACTAGTGTAGTGACTCGGTAGCTCAGTTGGAATAGCATTGGACCGGACATCCAAATATCACGGGTTTGAATATCTTCAGATTCGTGGCGAGTTGATTTTTTCCCTAGTATATTATTAAATATTGCTTTAATAGGTTCGCGAGTAGGGTTACAATCTGACCGGATAAAAGTCATGAGCGGATTTCATTCGAGACCGGATTTTCCATCGCGCTTGGATAAAATCATTACAATATCATTGATTGTAATAATTTTTAAATTTGAGATTTTTGCATTTACAATGCTATTTTTAAACAATACTAAATAATATACTAGAAAAATTCCCGTCGAATCGAAATCGAAATAAAAAATCGATTCCCGTCTGAGTATTGATCTGGTGCGAGTCGTATTTTTTCTAGTACCTATATTATTTAGTATTGTAATGATTTTGTCTAAAAAATCATCGCCACACGGCCCGGAGCGAGCGGCGCGCATCACACATCGCGACTATAGCCTACACACTATCCTTGATTGTAATGTGTAATGATTTTTCCAAACCATCATCGCCGCACGGCCCTGAGATTAGATAAAAATAATGTAATGTAAATGGCCTAGGTACCTACTTCTTTTTTGGAATCAGTGGCCACCCTTGTGCGAGGTTGGTGTTTTACAAATAACCCTGTATATTATTTAGTATGCCATTATAGACTACTGCAGGACTTCATTTTCCAAGTTTAAACTTACATTTTTAATCAATTCTGCGTGTCCAACTTGGCGAACCACGTAGCTGAAAATAAAATATTTTTTTTTAAATAAAATAGACAACAAATATTATTACGACAAACTATTCTTTGGTCTCGTTAAAATGTGATGATTACTAAACAATTTATACAGAGTTATTTTTAAGTCATATAAGTATAGAGAAAATTGGCCACTAAAAATAACAGAGTATTATAAAAAATTACCAAGAGCAATCTTTATTCTATCAAAAAATTACCAAATAAATTCAAGAGACGAAATTTATCAAATAAGTATAATAGATTACATCAAAACAATACACAAAGACATACAAAGCATGCTACACACGATCACAGAGGCCCATATCTACTTTCTAGTGATAAGTAAATTAACTAAAATGCAACACGCAAATAACAACGAAACAGTACAAATTCTACTAATACAAGTACAAATAGTATTATAATTTATATTTTCATTCGATTTACAACGTGTAATTAAATTAGGAACTACTTACCTAATTCAATTACACCTACAGTACGAGGCATATATCTTGAAATCGGGCGGGGATTTCGCGGAACGCGTATTTTGGGCATGCGTAGCGGTGAGGGGCGCGGGCGGTGGGAAAAGGGCGCGCGCTATTGGTCGCTCACAAGAGCACATGCGGGAACTTATCCCCACTATGTCGATAAAATTTCAAGATATGCCGGTACTGTACTACTAAACGCAGATCACGCTCCGTCCGTCATACAGATTTTAGTGGAAAAAATTGGCGTGCACGTACGGTGTAAACGTATTGTTATACCACGCGTGTGACCTATACAAACATGCTACATTACGTACTTAACTTTGTAACGCATGACGCAGCGTGATGCGTAGCAGTGTGATTGTGCATTCGTCTACACGCAAAACCATTTTTTTTTGTAGTAGAATGAATCGTTTAATATGAAGAAGCATGGACAAGTTATAATTAGTCTATGGAAGAAGTCATTTATACGTAGTGGAATTAAAATCTAGCACATAACAGCATGCTTCATACTTTATGTCACTGAAGTATACAGCTCGCGCAACATAACTTGACCCAATTTTTAGTACTACGTGACATGCGCACTACAATTTTTGTACTGAGAATTGCTACTGCGCAAGCTTCATTGTCTATGGTTTGGTTGAAGTTATGTTGCGCGAGCTGTAACCTATTGTGTTGTGTATCGATCGACAATATCGAGATCGCGAGGCTGCTCATGAAATGTTTGGCGTATTCGCGGGTAGCCGGCACCGATCTACCAGTGCTTATCGGCAACTTATGCTTATAGTTTTTAATATCTCCATAAAAAAAATCTTACTTATAAAAAGTCCGGACAAATGTATGGTAACCCTACCCGGAGCCCACAACCGCTGAAGAAATTAAAATATAATATTTTACTATCGGTACTCAATGTTGTTTTTTAATATGGTTTCTAAGGCATATTCACGTAGGATAGGACGGTTAGCGGGTAGCCGGCGTAGGTCCGCGCTGGTAGTACTGGTAGTAGCGCAGGCAATCGGTACCAAGTCTCCGTACTAAAATTCAAAAATAATTTATTCAGTCTAGGCTGTTACAAGCACTTGTGAATGTCATGGAAGCTACGCCATCAGTTCGCAAACCCTAAGCGGGATTTTGACCTTGTAACGAGAAGAACCGGCAAGAAACTCGTCAACGGCTGCTTTTTTCTCCCTGTATATTTCATACAGAGTCGTCAACATTGAAATATGAGCTCCACATTTAAAGTGAGGTCATTTTCCATCACAATAATTATCAAAAGTTTACACACAATGGGTAGGTAGGTTAAAATTAAATATCTACTACATTCAGATAGGTAATTGTGAGAGTAAATAACTTTCAACTAGTTGAGAAATCACTCTGTCTGCTACTCGAACCAAAAAACACTTGATACAAGACATAAAAAATAAAAACGCAATTCTTACAATTCAATATGCGTTAAGATAGGTACTCAGAAGTAGACCTATTCCCACTGGCAGCACCCGTTTACGAGCATGGCGCATGGACCAGCCATCGCTTCGCTCAACCATATTTGAGGGAACGTAACGACCCGCCCCACACGACACCACCGCAAACTAGCCCCGACCTGCTCCGATCAGCGCTGGGCCGCCACAGTATGGAGACTCGGTACCAACTGCCTGCACCGACTATCTGCGCGGACCTGCGCCGATAACCGCTGAAAGATCAGCCGCCGGCTACCCGCTTCTTATCCTACGTGCATGCGCCTTTAGGAACCATATTTAAAAAACAACATTGAGTTGCGACAGTAACATATTCTATTGTAATTTCTTTAGTGGTTGTGGGCTCCGGGTAGGGTTACCATACATTTACAGCCTTAATATGTTAATATGTTGTCTGTTCATAAATATTGTATAGATTCATCTCCCAAGGCCGAGGTTACGACTTTCGTAGCGAAAGTAAACGGATAGTATTTAATCGGGCAACAATAAATTCCTATTTTGGATATCAAAAATACTAAATATAGCGTACTGAAATACTAAGTGGGCGACGGACTAAGGGCGACTACAAATGTTGAAAATGGGTGACTTTAAAATACAAATTGAGTAACTAGTTATTCAGAACGTTCGACCAAATTACTATTTGGGCGTCAACATTAGGGCACACAAAACATAAAAAATTTGGCATATAAATATATTTAAAAAAAGGTGACTATTATCCTAATCGAGACGACAAAAATACTATGTTGGGCAGCTTAAATCAGTTATATAGTTACCTACTTAGTGTAATACTTGCTCACTGAGTATTTTTGTCATTCTTTCAGAATTTTTACTGCTAACTTAAATTATTATCTCCCTCACGTAGTAGCCCGTTTTACGTATTTTTTGTAATCCACAGTTTGTCGCCCGTTTAGTTATTTTGTCGCCCAAAAAATAAACCGCTGCCAGGTTTAGTATTTACGTATTCCATTATTTTCAGTCACCCAATTAATTAATTCCCAAAGTAAACTTGTTCGGTCAAAGATCAAACATGTAGAAAGGACAGATTGGTTAGTTATACATGAGGCTTTATCAACAGAAGTACAACATTAGTATGGTTTATTGCAATAAAATTAAGTTAGATGTTTACTCACAATATGTTTGACATGCAGCGTGGTTTTGGTATGGGTCATTAAGTTGTAAGTATTCGCCAAAGTTAACGATGCGCGCACTGTCCCAATTTGTAAATATTAAAGTCAGATTTTCTATCCGTAATTTCAGTGTGCTGGCGAAACTAATGCCCGCTGGCGGCAAACGACTAATTTTAACGACCAAATTCTCGTTAGCTAAAAAAGTTACTCATATTTTATTAAGATAATTATCATTATAGGACCAGTGAACTTATATCTATAGAAGTGTAATTGCAGACAAATATTGCTTAAAAAATGGCACCACTGGGCCGAAAAAGTACAACCCGCTCAGCTTTAGTCGTGCCAGCCACGCACCCGGTGACTGACGTGTGTTCTTTTCAATAAATTGCAGTTTGTATTGTAGAGAAAAGATAGAAAGAGAGAGTTTATTAGAAATGACGTTCTTTATAGTCAAATGGTGTAAAAGATGCAAAGAAGGCAGTAAAAAGATGCAGAAAAAATGTATCTTATTTTTTCGTTTATGTATAGAAAATATCTATGAGTAGATATACAAATTATGGTCGCTAATAAGCAACCAGTGTTCAGACGCTTTATGCTGCATAATTAAATGCCAGCATTTTTAGCTCTATCCACTTAGTTGTACTTTTCGTGTGGTGCCATTTTTCGAGCAGAATGCTTATTCCATAGATTTTAGTTCGTTGTATAGGACAGATTCTAATAGAAGATGTAAAGTACCTACTCATTAATCTTATACCTTTAAACGAGCTATTCTTGTATATTAATTTATTTATTTATAAATTTATTTCTGTTATCTCGGAAACGGCTTTAACGATTTGGCTGAAATTTGGTATATGGGGGTTATCGGGGGTAAAAAATCGATCTAGATTAGTCTTATGTTTGTATTGGGAAAACGCGTGTTTTCGAGTTTTCATGCGTTTTTCTTTCGACGCAGAATATGGAATATTTTTGTGTAGTATAACGCCATTTAGCAAAGACTTTTGAAATAGATGCTTGGCTAGCATGCTATACGGCAAGCAGAGGCTGTGTAGTAAAGTAGCACCACAGAATAAAATGTACACAGCACTTCATAGATGGCGATACTCCGACTATTACCAATTAGTTTTTTAGTTTTTGGAAAATAAAAAATAAATTATAACTACTTTTACTTCGTTTTATAACACCACCATATTACAATAAATAGTAATAACCGAGCAAAGCTTGGTTGCCCCGATATTATCTAAGTACATAATATCATAGATTACGATTACGATATTTAATTTGGTATTATGTTTTCAAAAAAATAGAATCAAGAATGTAACTTTTTTAACACCTTAGTTGATTTAAATAAAGCTTGATAAGGGTGCTTCTACATGGTGCATGTAGCTTGCGCACGACGACGGTGCGTGAAGCTTGCGCACGCTGAGGCGCGGGTTACTTGCGCGGGTGTACAATGCTATGGAGCTGGACACGATTTACGAGTTTCCACGGAGTATGTAACCTGCGTGAGTGCTCAACTTGCGCGGGCTACTTGCACCGTGTAAAAGCACCCTAAGGCTATGAAAAGAATTATCTCGATGCCGACATTTCTAATGATTATTTTCGAACTTAAAAAAACCTCATAATAACCACAACACAGAACAAGTTGTTTAATAATCATTATGGAATTTTAGTGCTGATGCTTCCAGTTTATTTGCACGCGAAATGTACTTTAGCTTGCGCTCTAACGTGCAAGAGACAACAAATGTTTATGGTTTAAAACAAAGCGTGAAATGGCGGCATTCTTCGTAAATGTTAAACTGTACCGTCTCTGCAGATCTGGGTCAACAATATCTACGCCAGCGAGCTGAGGAGCTTCCGTAATGGCTATTATAAGTAAAAATATGTGAAGAGGGACGGGCTGATTCATTAGAAGGTATAAAACGCTGTGCTGTCTAAAAGCTAGCTTCATAAATAAGTTTAGGTTTTGTTGAAAGAGAAAAAGTTTAAAAGAAGGGGTTTAGGTACCTATCCCATACATTTTGTACTCGATGTCACGATCAGAAATTAGATAAGATGAAGGCTTTTTATAACTATTTACGTCATTTATCGCACACAAAACAGAATTTTGTACTAGCATCACTAGCATAACGATTAAAAGATTTTCAACCCACTTGCTCGTAAAGTGAGCCCTAAAACATCGCTTTTATATAGGGCCACAAACCAAGCTATAACAAACAGATTGCGTAATATATAAAACACTAGTGCATTATAGAATTATCCCTACAAAGTTAACTATTAAAAATATTCCTATTAAAACTATACGAAGGGTACAAGGAATGTCACAAAAACAGAGTTTTGAGTAATCAGCATTTTAAAGTTTGAAAGTATACAAGTTTTTCTAAGAAAAATATTGTTAAGATATTGCTAATTTCTTAGAAATATTAAACTTAGTTCACTTAATTTGACTTGGAAAGATCAGCTTTCGATACAATAACTTTTGGAAATATAGATACTTATAAAAAAATATATATAAATTATTATTTTGTACTAGCTTCCGCAGGGAAACAGCCACGTAACAAGGAATGTCCATGGATATCTATGGACATTCCATGTTACGTTCCGTTACACTAGAGACATTCCCACTTTTGCACCTGTACAGGGTTTAGAAATAATGAAGATTTAGTGGACATTGTTTTGTTTTTACGCTTTTTACATAATGATACATAAAAATACGCGCAAAAACCTTAGTGTTGCCATACTTAATTTATATTTTAATTTCTTGTGACATTCCTTGTTTTGCCCCTGTACCCTTCGTCCTGTTCATCTCTGCGTTTTTAGGGTTCCGTAGCCTAAATGGCAAAAAACGGAACCCTTATAGATTCGTCATGTCTGTCTGTCTGTCTGTCTGTCTGTCTGTCCGTATGTCACAGCCACTTTATTCCGAAAGTATTAAGACTACACAGTTGAAACTTGGTAGGTAGATGTATTCTGTTAACCGCTTAACGAATTTAATACAAAAATAAGAAAAATAAAAGATTAAGGGGGGGCTCCCCATACATGGAACTGAAACTGAAAAAAAAATTTTTCTTCGAACCAACACGTGTTGGGTGTCTATAGATAGGTCTTTAAAAATGACATTAAGGTTTCTAAGACAACTTTTTCTCAAAGTCAACCGTTTGAAAGATATTCACCGCCAAAGTGGTAAAATGTGTGTCCCCCCCCCTTTAACTTTTGAAATAAGAGAGTGAAAAATCTAAAAAAAATATATGCTATAGATCTTAATAAACACTTTCAACCAAAATTGGTTTGAACGAGATATAGTAATTAGTTTTTGAGATATAGTACTTTTTCCAAAACCGCAAATATAACTTTGTCATTCATACCAACACTGTAAAAAACAAAGTTATTTTTACACACGAAAAATTATAGGTGGTATTAAATATGGTATAGTATAAGGTAACTACGGAACCCTATGGCGCGTGGCCCGACACGCACTTGGCCGGTTTTTTGTAGTGTAAGCGTCATACTACGGTTTATTAGTGCTACGAGCTACGACCACCTACGACGTAGTTCGCGCTTATGTTGATTATAGTTAACTTTAAAGCAAGGAATGATTACGTTATTTTTAAATGTAACGTTATTTCTTCCTTTTTTTACCGTTAATTTTAACATTAACGATATGTTAATAAATAACGTTAATTTTAACGATATTTTAACGAAATTAACGGTATTTCAGTAAATAAATTTTAATTTTAACGTTTATTCTTACTTTTCGTTACCGTTACTTTAAAATTAACGTTATTCCAATTAATAACGTTAATTATTTACCGATAAATTTACCGGTACTAAAGTTTAACGCTATATTTAACGGTAATTTTACCGGTACAATATTTTTAACGTTATTTTTACCGGTAAATTTACCGATAAAATGTTTTAACGGTATTTTTAACGTTATTTTTTTGTATCGTTATTTTTCTTAACGGTATTTCAATCCTTGCTTTAAAGCCAAGACAATTAATTACTTCATGACTTTTCATTCGTTATTAATTATTCAATATCTGGGATAATACTATTTATTGTAATATGGTGGTGTTATAAAACGTAGTAAAAGTAGTTATAATTTCTTTTTTATTTTCCAAAAACTAAAAAACTTATTGGTAAAATAGTCAGAGTATCGCCATATGTGAAGTGCTGTGTACATTTTATTCTGTGGTTCTACTTTGCTACACAGCCTCTGCTTGCCGCATAGCATGCTAGCCAACCTACCTATTTCAAAACTCTTTGCTAGATGGCGTTAGACTACACAAAAATGCGTCGAAAGAAAAACGCATGAAAACTCGAAAACACGCGTTTTACCAAACATAAGACTAATCTAGATCGATTGTTTACCCCATATACTAAATTTCAGCGAAATCGTTAGAGCCGTTTCCGAGATCACAGAAATATATAAATAAATATACAAGAATTGCTCGTTTAAAGGTATAAGATGTATACTTACCGTAAGTAGCTATTTCTTTTCCGTTAAAAAGGTTGAAATCATCGTCCATGTAGCGAAATGGCCAAGCCACATATTTTAACTAAGGTGTAGAGTTTTTGAAGTTAGGGCTTGCAGAGTTAGGGCGCGTAGAGTTAGAAGCTTGGCTCTACATGAGGTCTGATAACTTTTTGACAGTTCGAGGTCTTGGCAACATTATTCATAAAATGATTTTGGTGGGATGTATACTTACCGTAAGTAGCTATTTCTTTTCCGTTAAAAAGGTTGAAATCATCGCATAAAGGTAAGTTGTGGAAATATTATAATTTTATTTTTATTTTATTTTATAGTCTTGCAGGAAACTTACAGCTATAATTACTAATTGATTTTATACAGAAGGCTATTTACAAGTTTCCACTTATAGTATTAGTTTTGAAGAAATAAAACTGAACTCCATACCGAATTTATCTTTTAGCGCCTGTATTTTTCTGGTGCCACTAGAAAAGGGTAGGTACCTAGGTAGGTAGGTAGTTCTTTTGACAGTCAGTTTGTGTAGCGGTGGCAAATGAGCCTAAGTGGCCTCCATAGTAGTAGTAGCTTTGCGATTTATTAGTTAGTGTAGTGTAGTTTCCATAAATTTTATCTTTTTAAGGGTCATTTCTTCATACGCTTTATGTCTATCGTTAACATGAAAAGATGAAGCTAGTGTATCCACTTTAACTCAAATATTCTACACCCATATACACTATACAGCACTGTGTAGTAAATTTGTTGTTTAACCCCACATTGCGTGTGCCTATAAACTAAACCCTAACACACGTGTAACCAAATATGACGTCATACGTCTACAATAGATGTTACTGCACATGGCTGTTAAACAACTGGATGTGTTATAGAGAAACATGATAGTCATAATTATCATACATCATGGTTTGTTTCGTAAAAGATGGAATAGAAATTGATAAATACATAATCCTACTAATATTATAAATGTGAAAGTTTGTGGGTTTCGATGTTTGTTCCTCAATCACGCAAAAACTACTGAACGGATTTTGTTGACGCGCCCTAAATTTGGCACACAGATAGTAGATAGCCTAGATTAAAACATAGAATACTTTTTATCCCGACATTCCCACGGGAACGGGAACCACGCGGGTGAAACCGCGGGCGGCCGCTAGTTAAGAATAATATTATTAGCTGAATAAATAATTTATTAAAAAAAGGTATCATTATTTAAAATGCTACTCTTAACTGCTTTAAAACTCAGGAAATACTCAAACCCAACTAATTCAAAATTGGATTTTAATAATATATGCGTCTTTAAATTTTATTATAATTTTCCAAACAATTTTCCAGCCTTTATTACGTCGCGTAGTCGTCGTAGTGGCTATCTTACAACCAGATTCAGTTTCAAAGCTTAGTAGGTCAGGCCCTTTAGCCAAGTGGTTTTCTACAATTCGAAAAGAATATAGTTGACGTAAGCTGTCGCTCACGACGTTTTGAAATATCAATTTCATACATGTCACTTCTTTTCTGTTTAGATAGTCCTTAGTCGAAAAGCCAAGCGTTTGTCTAGGCCCTATGATACTTCTATGAGTTGCCGCAAACTGTTTTCACACTTACCGAAAACTATCACAGTCAATGCGAGAACGATAGTTTATGGTAGGTAGCGGAAACAGTTTGCATCAACTCATGGTAGTGCCACTGCCATTTGTGTATCCGTGTAGTAATTTCTGTAGGCAACTTAATAACGGCTCGACCTATCCAGCGTAAAATTAACGGCATTGCAGCGTATTCTGTGAGCGCCGGGATGAATAGGCCCTTACAGCTATTCAGCAAAAATACAAACTCAATATTTAATTCAGTCCAGTGATGGGTAAATAAAATTCAGTTAGTAATTTAATAAGTCTATGGTTGTGAGGTGTCTTTTCAATTTTAGTGGTGCGACGAAATCACGCTTTTAGTGCAGAGTAAATAAAAACAATCTTGTAATTTTGTCATTGTAATGTGTGTCAACTTTTGTATTTGTAAGTACTTACACCTTTTTTCTTGTTCTGTGGTACTTACCTACAAGTATAGGTAATTAAAAATATTAAAATTGAAACGAATAACAGATTATCTCATCGTTATTGAATTTTTAGATTTTAGGCATTCACAATGCTATTTTTATATCATAATTAATTTAATAGAAAAATACTAGAAAAAATCGACTCCCCCGTAGCAGCTCAGACGGGATATCGACGCTTAAGAACCAAATACTGCTATCTACTTTTTTTCGATAATTGGTTTTTTGTTTAGGTTGTGACATAAAATATCGATAACGCATTACTTTTATCATTATCAAGATAAACTAATAACTGCTAAGTTCAATAATTAGAACGAACGCTTTGTGTTGCTGGTGATAGCGACTAACTACATTATGGAAACATTTGTAGATAGCAGTATTTGGTTCTTAACCGTCGATATGCTACCTACGGGTGAGTCGAATTTTTCTAGTATTTTTCTATTAAATTAATTATCTTATCGTTGTTATATGTAGTTTTGAAGGTAATTTTGAATTAATGGTTTAGATTATGAAAGTTTGATCAAATTCGACGAGAAAGGTTCGGTGTGTTAAACTAAGAATTTGATTTTGAATGTGATCAACTGGATGAAAATCCACTGGTTGGTACGAGCACGTACACAAGATATCAATGCACAAGGTTTATAACCCAAATCGAATATCTCATGCAAACTGGTAGAAAGCTTCGTAGTTTATGAGGTAATTCGATTCGATCTGACATGTTCCATGTCTTACAATCTAAAGTTATTGATTTATATCTTAACCGGAAAATAGAAGAAAAGGCAAAGTTTTCCCTCCTTTAAGGGTCTATAGCAAAGACGTAAAATACCCCTTTTGGGGTACATTTTTACCCCCCACCACTTAAGCACAACTCCGACGAGGGGAAAACCTAGGATAGCCATATTTGGCAACAAATGAAGCTATTAAAACAATAAAACCTGTTGTAGGAATTAAATCCGATTTCAATTCTAACGCTACTGAACTATTAAACATTTTTCAGATTCATATGTCTCATTTTTTCAGACCTCCAGCATCAATATTTTTTTAAGTCGCATATAAACTTCCATCCCCTAGTTTAAGGGGTTAAGGGGTAAAAGTTTCAAGTTTAATATTTTTTTTTGCAGTTTGTGTACTAATACTAGCTTATATACCAAATTTCAGCTTTCTAGGACTTCTGGAAGTACCTACCTCTTGAGTTTTGATGATCATGAGTGAGTCAGTGACGAAATGGGGGTTTTTTTAGATATCAATAAAATCTATATTATAAAAGCTATACAATTCAAACTTTATATATTTTATAAGTCTACTACTGACATCACACCCCGAATTTCGTTTATCTAGTACTAGCGGCCGCCCGCGACTTCGTCTGCGTGGAAAGACTTTTTGCTATCCCTCGGGAACAATACTTTTTTTCGGGATAAATGGTACCCTATGTCCTTCCCTGTACCCCTGACAACGTGTATGCAAAATTTCATGATGATCGGTTCAGTAGTTAGGACGTGAAAGCGTAACAAACAAACAAACAAACGGACTTTCGCAGTTATAATATTAGTAAGGATATTAGTAAGGATACTCCAAACCCAAGATATGAGGGTTCAAAAAAATTACGAAGCCCTTTCGAGAAAAGGTAGGTTGCCCTTGCGCTTAGCTTCCTCGTCTTGGCGGGGGCACTACCATGCCCAGATACCTACCTTGTCTGATTGTATTTTAAAATAAACCGACAAGATAAAACATCAAAGAACTGCACTTGTAAAGCTTAACAACATTGCCAAACGTATACAAATAAAATTCAGAGGACTGCAAATTAAAACGGGTCATCAAAGTTGAAACCTTTCAGTTGTTGCAAGCTTCAAGGGCTCTCCACTGCACTGAATTAATGCAACTGAAATGAAAATACGAGAATTTCGGCTTTAAAACAAAACTATGAAAAACATTTATTCCACAATTTTAATGAACTTTTTTTTAAAAACTTTTGTTTGAAACCGCAAGTCCCTTGTACTGAATGATTGTCATGAGAATGCGTACCTTTGAGAGAAGAATACGAAATAAGAATGTAATATTTATGAAAAATTAATCTTTGAAATCAAGCGATCATAAACCAATTATACAGGGTTATTTGTAAAACACCAATAACTTCGTAGGAGTAGATTACTATCATCATAAAGAACAAATTAATTGTACAACAACTTTTCCGAAAACAGACAAAAGAAAACAATTTTCCATACAAAATGTCCGAAAAGCTGATCGAGTTTTGTATGAAAAGTCGAATATTTTGTCTGTTTTCGGAAAAGTTGTAGAACAAATGTTGTTGTTTATGTATTAGAAATCTACTCCTGCGAGGTTGTTGGTGTTTTGCTCGACTCTATCTCTGTACCTTTCATCAAAATTGGTTCAGTAGTTTAGGCGTGAAAGCGTCAACAGACAGAGCTACTTTTGCATTTATAATAAAATATTAAGTAATTAAGTATATTAAGTAATAAGTAATTATTTTAGCTGTTAACTATTAGAATTTAAGTTTAAATTGTAGATTGTTGGAGAAAAATAAATAAATATTATTATTATTAATTAAGTATGGATAAAGTTACCAATGAATAAGTAAATGGTTAAAATTAAATTACCAAAAACTACAAGAAATTATTACCTGAGTATTTATTTCGGATGGCCCCAATATAGGGTTGCCAACTATACTGTTAAAAACAGTACCTATTTTTCTATTTTTCACTACATTAATACTTTTTTCAAAAAAAAATTTTACAAGAGTACTGTTTTCAGCAAACATCAGTTCATCTGTTTAAGAAGTAAACGCCCAACACTAAACGTTTTAGGCACGTGGTGCAGCGCAGATCTCGTTTCTCGTTTGATTTTAATTGTAATGAGGCTTTCAAAACCTTCAAAAATTACACAAAATTACTAAGAATGATGTATGTATTCAAAACATAAAAAATACTGTTTTTTCATAATACTAGGTATTTATTTTTCCTTTTTATTTTGTAAAAGAAGTTAGCAACCCTCCCCAATATGCTGGCGCCACACAGCCGTAACTCGATACGTTCCTAATAGTAGGTAGCTGCCATCGAGTACTGCCCTGTCGGATTATTCGACTAAATCCTCATCCTTAATCTAATCCTTCTATCAGATATTCTGCTTGAGGCTTTAAGTCTAGGAATATTATGATTTCCTCACTTATCTAGTGAGCTACGTAAGCTTTGTGATTGATTGTAATATTATTAGAAAATGTAAACGTACTAATCTACTATTGTATACAACCGTAAAGCAGGCCATATACGCTAGGTTATGCATGACGGTTTTAACCGAGCTGCAAAACCTTCATGCAAAACCGAGTTCAATAGAGAGCACACACGTAAGGTTACGCATGACAGTTTTAACCGAGCTGCAAAACCTTCATGCAAGCAGCTCATGCACGCCGCTCGGTTATGCCTGTGGTCAAAACCGTCATGCATAACCTAGCGTGTGTGGTGTGGTTGGCATTGGAGCAATTAAAAAAGAACTGTACCCCCACCCCCGGTATGTGCCCTTCACTTGTATTTTTGGGATGAATGACTTCTAGCAGAATTAATTCATTTAGATGAAATAAGCCTATTATTAAATATACAGGGTGTCCCAAAACTTTGCCACACGAAGGGAAAGTACCTTAAATATTAAAGGTAGGAAATTTTACTGAAAGAAGACTTCATTTTGTTTATAAAAATATATGGAACTGCATTCAAAGATTTTTTTTAATTGACTGACTGATTCGATACGAATTGATGAAATCCGTAATAATTAAATTTTAAATGTTAAATTTCATGGCCTTCCATTTGTTTAAGATGCAGTGTCACTTAAGAAAAAGTAATCCTTATAAGTAACCCTTTCGATTGGTGTTGTAAAAATCAATACAAAAATGTTTTCGTTTTTGGTGGGTTCGATTCCTGGTTAAGGCAGGCGATTTTCCAAAAATCATTGAATGCAGTTCCATATATTTTTATAAACAAAATGAAGTCTTCTTTCAGTAAAATTACCCATCTTCAATATTTTAAAACCATCATGCAAAACCTTCATGCAAAACCTTCATGCAAAACCTTCATGCAAAACCTTCATGCAAAACCTTCATGCAAAACCGTCATGCATAACGCTAGGTTATGCATAACGGTTTTGACCACAGGCATAACCGAGCGGCTTGCATGACAGGCATGCATGACAGGCATGCAGTTTTATCCCACACACGCTCGGTTATGCATGACGGTTTTGACCTTACAGGCATAACCATCATGCATAACCTAGCGTATATGGTATATCGAATTCAATTACAATTAATATAGGTAAGTTATAAATGAAGTTAATGATCATTTTAAATGAAAGTTTTTACAAAATGTATTCATCCGCTCTTATAGTAGATATACGTACGGTACGGATTTATCAAAATACTTATTATTCTCTTGACGTTCGACAGTCAATTTCCTTCAGAATAAATGTGTCTTTTCACAAATCTTATGGACAGACGGACGGTATTAATAAGAGTGGAAAATTTTTTTAAGACACTACATTTGAGTAAGTAAGTAGGTACTAAACAAAGGAAAATATAAAATCACGTCTCTGGAATAAATGTGTTCTATAATTTTGAATGTTCAATTTAACCTTTAAATTATTAATGTGGTATAGTTTGCACACGTTCAATTTTAACCTGTCGAACCCAAACTGTACCACAGCTCTCTAGTTTAGACTCGTAGAGATTTTAATTAAAGGCTACGGTCAAGTTATCAAAACGGTATTCCCGACATGTCCCAGTACTCGCAGTGTTATATTAACCCATACATCGGATTTAATTATAATCCTGTCCTTATCTTGATATTCATTAGACCTTGCGTTTTGTCTGAGATGAAGCGACATCTTGACTTAAGGTGCGCGTCCACTGCATGAACTGCATCGGAATCTGAGTGGACGGAGCGTACGGATTTGTTGCTTAGTGCGAAACACACCGGATGCGTAAGCGTAAGCGTGCACGTGCACGTAGACGTACCATCACTTGTAATGTCTGAAACTTTATGAGATATGGCACACCTGCGTAACGTGCGCGTGCATGTAGACTGATGTGTAACCCTACGCATTGCAGCTACCATGAGACAAACAGGCTGCGTACCAACGCATTGATGCGTGCAGTATTGCATGCTATTGGACGTCACACCGAACAAATTCGAACACGCACGTATCTTTGCTGCGCGTCACTAAACGCGTGACCACGCGCGTGACTACGCATTCAGGTCTATTTGTATACAAATAGTACCGGTACTACCGGTAGTAAGTGGTGTTTTATTTTGTTTTTAAATAATGAATAACGATATTAAAGAAAAACTAATTGAATTAGTGCGAAAAAATTAGTCCATTTACTCAATCTTCGCCTGACATCGCGCACTAGAGTCACAAACATGGCTGCCGCAGCGGTTGATTCCAAATGCAGTGGACACGCAACTTTAATGTGCTTAATTGAGCCGAAGGATTGGACAAGGAATACACATAGACATGACATGGTTAATAAAAATTAAGTAGGTACAAAGATCGAGTATGATGGATCCTATTATGCTGGTTAGATTTTTACGAGTGATGAGATGAGAGTATTGTGTTGTTGTCTTTGTCACTATATCAACTTTTTCGACCACGAACTTTAGTCTGGTGGGACCAATACTTATATAATTATTTATTAACCGGCCAAAGTCTATATTGTTGCATTTTCAAATGAGCCGCTCGCTTGTAGTCCATTTCAAAAAGACGTAAGTAATGCAACGAATTGTCTTTAATGTAGACTCTGATGTATCATGTAAGTAAATGTGTAAAGTAGGTTTTTCTAGTAAGTATAGATAGTTTTCTAACGCCCTTTCATTTTCATGTCAGTTAAAAAAGTATTGAATGAAAATATTGACGATTCGAAAGAGCTTAATTTTGAAGTTTATTTTAATAAAAATATTAAAATATCAAATAGTCAAGTCTACAGTAGTCTGGGTGTTAGGGTGAAGCGACCCTCTTCTCGAGTTCTCGAGGCAATGTCGGCAATATGTGTCAATCAATATGTAAGCACGCAACGAGTACACTCGACGTGTGAGCTTTCACCCAATGTTTACATCATGTTGCGAGGATCTGATGTTTATTTGATATGTGTACTTAGCAAAGCGGATGAAGTTTGAGTGGTTCCCTCTGATTCGGATTTTTGGTACAATATTTGTGATCAATATGTTTGATACAAGTATTAAAATATGAACTCACTAGCGGCCGCCCGCGGTTTCACCCGCGTGGTTCCCGTTTCCGTGGGAATATCGGGATAAAAAGTATTCTATGTTTTAAGTTAGGCTATCTACTTTCTGTGTGCCAAATTTCAACCAAACCCGTTCAGTAGTTTTTGCGTGATTGAGGAACAAACATCCAAACCCACAAACTTTTATAATATATACACATTTAATTATATAATATAAGTAAGAAGTAGGATGTTGTATCTCATTCCCAAGTTTTAGATCAGCAATCATAGACTTATATTACTATCAGCAATTAAGTTTTGAAACTAATATCAACGGAAATAATTGAAAGTTAAGCAAAATTGTTTAATTTAATTTAATACTTTAGTTTTAATTTCCATTTCCTGCACTTTTATGTGTTTTTAAATATTTATGTTTAGTGCTAAAATATTTTTAGTTTTTTACTTTTTAATTTTAGACACACACGTTGACCTTTCAGTTATACGTATATTTCAGGTGCCACGCACGCGACATTATTACATGTCAGCTGTGTCTGTGTCGTTCTCGTGACACAAGACAAAGGGTAAACATTTCACTTCACAGGTTAGCTTGATAAGTATGTAGGGCATGTAGTAACTATTATTTAACCTGTGGCTGTCGGCGTGTGGTGAAATATCATAATAGTTGGGACTTGCGGTTGAGACCAATGATATTTAATTCTAATATCATTGGTTGAGACATAGTGAATGTTATCCAAAATTAACACAAAGCTTAGTTTTAAAATATTTTCCTGAAGAGCTTTTTCGCTTTATCAATATTAAATATTAATATATATCAATATTAAATCGCATTATCAATATGAAAATATTTAGTGGGCTAGTCTAGACAGAAGTCTAGACTAGCCCACTAAATATTTTCATATTGATAATGTGTGATTGACAAAAATGTTCTTCTTTATATTATGTTTAAAAGGACTAAAGTATTGATGAAATGACTAACCACAATCTCTTACTGAATTTAGAGTCTGTATAAAAACAGACCTAGGTATAAAGATTTGGCGCTTTGAAGCTGCTCAGAAAGTTTTTGATCTGGTTTTATTTAATTATTAAAAAAAATATACTAAAGTCGTTACGTTCAGAGACAGTGATAGTCGCCTGCGACACATGTCACGCTCTTGTGAACAATCGTCTTTTGAAACTGAAACTACGAGACAAGTTCTTACCATTGTAAAACTGATATAATGGGAAGATTTTTTTTGTTACTTATAAGTATATCATTGCAAGTGCAGTGCAAAAATAGAAAAGTTGTTCAATGTTTTCTGAAGTTCTTGCAGAGCTTCACTTAAAAATTCCGACTAAAATTATAATTAAAGTACTTAACTCTAATTTCATCGGTAAAAATTTCAGCCAATGAAAGAAAATCATGATAAAATTTTGTTTGTTTTTATTCAGGGACAAACTTGCTGTCATAAACTACGTTGAATAAAACCGTTATTCGATACCCAAATTTTCGGCGCCTGATAAAGAGTTGAGAAGTGCTGGAATATAAATGAAGGTGTTTCGACACCCTCGGCCTTATGGCATTGTCTGAAGCGGCCTTATTTAAGTCTTGGGAGGCCGTAAAACGAGAGTACAACCTTTTTGCTTATTTCATATAGAAAGCTGCTTGTTTATTTGCAAAAAGGTTTCCTTATTTTTTGGAGATTGGGAGTGCCCACTTCAAGAAAGTTTTTTATCATACTTGATAAGAAAACAGTACTATATAAAGTACCTACCATGCTTAGAGATTTTTATATTCACGGTCGAATTGGCTTTGGTTAAAAAATAAAAGGTTATTTTTATATTTTTTTATTACAGATTAGGCCAATTTAAGAAACTAATTTGAATAGAAATATAGAAAGGTTATTCTTTTTATTAAATATCTTTAAAATGTAAACTTATTTTAAAATCTAATAAGTAGACATTGTACAGAAAGTTTATTTCTCGAAATGGTTCAGAGATTTCCGGTCATGTTCAAAAAGTTAGCAAAGCCAATTCTAGGGATTATGAAATTCATACTTAAAAAGTAGTAAATTATTGTAGGTATTCTTGTATCAATTATACGGTGACGCTGACAGCACAGCAAACATTACTTTATTAGATGAAAGTTAAAAATCAAGAACAAAGCCACACTCAGAACAAAGTGTGTCATACATTTTTCATGAAGCCAAACATTATCATACAAACCTCGGAAATATATGAGAGTATTACGGTCTCAGGACATTCCGCTTCGGAATTTGGTCGCATCTGCTTACTCCTAATGAAATACTTGCCAGATATGATGAGGCTCAACATTTGCGGCTCTCTCTCGATATTAACGTATTGAGGGCAAATATAAAAGTTATGAAGTACCGAACTTTGAAGCTGTTGAGGGTAAGTATAGCGTTTGTTTTGATTTATTGGCATAGTTGATTAGATTGGATTTAGCAGCGCATACTTCATGATTATTTTCCGTTCAAGCTAAGGAGTTAATTTTTAAATCAAAGTATCAACGTGTAATATTTCGTAGCAAAAACGAAAATTTTCTTAAAATCATTAAATCGACTGTGAATCAATCTTTTAGGGTACTAGTTTTGTACATTTTACGATTCTGTATTTAAAAACCCTGTTTAAAATCTTACATAGAGGTAGGTATTCTCAAGCTACCAATAGCCTGCCATCCCTCGACAGGTGGTTGATTCGTCCAAGCTCGACAGTAAAACATCTACAATACCTACGCTACATTTACTATCTCAACTTTGATACCATCTCAGGAGTAATCAACAGTACCTACCATGCATACAACCCCAGAAAAAAATTATAAACCCTGAAAACCACCCCTGCATATTGGCAACCGCAAACACTCTGTAGAAGTAAAGTATTTTTCTTAAATAAGATAAGTATTTCTAATTTCTGAAAAAAAAATCTAGCGTCCATATTTCTTGTGAGCTAAAAAAGTATTAAAACGGAAAATATTAATAATTCAAAAAGTTCTTAAATTATAAAAGCTAAACTCAACTCAACTCGTCATTTATTCAGTCTATGCTGTGAATGTCATAGAAGCTACGTCAACGGTTCACAAGGGAGACCGTAACGAGAAGAACCGGCAAGAAACTCGTTTAGGGTTGCATTTTACTTCCTGTATTTTTCGAGTCGCCAAATTGAAAAACCGGCCAAGTGCGAGTCGGACTCGCGCACGAAGGGTTCCGTACCAAAAAACCAAAAAATATAAAAACGGACCAGCAGTGTGATTCTGTAAGACTTCATTTTAAACTTCGAATCTGAATCCGCGGTGAGTTTCTTGATTGGCATTCTATAAACTCGGTTGATAATTCGAATTTACACTAGCGCTGCCCTTGCGAGCGTGTCAGCGAGTTGAACTAAATTTATCGTGAGCTAAAGTATGAGATGACGTAAGAATTGGCATTCTGTAAGGTAATTCCCCCCTCACTTCGATGCTCACTTCGAACTCGAACCCGATTCAATGTGTCAAATTATAAGCATCTATTTTACGAGTGAAAATAGAAGAAATCTTTTAAAAATAGTGTTAAAACTATATTTTTTATGTCACAGTGATAAAAATTAGTACAATAACTATATAATTTGTGGTTAGAAACTACTTTTGAGGTGTTTGTGTAAAGTTTTACATAAGTGATAACAATGGCAAGAATGTTTTTGTTGAAATCTATATTAGAAGAGGCTCATGCTTTGGATAAACTAGAAAAACGTCGACAATCTAACCAAATTCGAAGTTTATCTCTATTAACCCGAGACGACGACTATGTAAGCGTATATACTTAGATTGTCAAAGGAACTAATTGACTAACTATAGTGTGAGTTACTGCTTCTGATAAAGACCACAAAACGTCGAGGCAAAGGACTTTCAGCTCGTATAAAAGTAAGTGTTTCATTTACTAAGTATAATGTTACTTTTGTATTTACACAGTTTATCGGTGATAGATTTGTAACCAAGCACACCAACATAATTTATTGCCTAAAAATAAAAATAAAGTTATAATAAGGAGTATTCCTTTTAGTTTGTGTCCCTGCTAGCTATAATAATATTATCATGTTAGTCTAAGGGCTCTATATTTATAATAAAAGAAAATACATTTATCGCAACCATCGAAATCGTAATCATAAACGTTTTAAATGTGGATCCAACATATTTACTAAGTTACTCATGATTGTGTTACAAAAGCCTACTTAGAGGCATTAACAAATGCTGGTGAAGAAGTTGTTTTGCTCGATTATTTAATCCCTCTCTACCCCTAGGTACTAAAAACTACATAACTATTATATACTTATTTTTTTCAGGTGATTTAGGATATGCTCAGCGCGCCTACCTTATGACGACAATTAGTGGTGCTGAAGATAATTCCCCAGAAGCTTTCTACAATGACCGTCACTTAACTGCTCGCAATTCAGTAGAGAGAACAATAGGTCTCCTAAAAGGACGATTTAGGTGCTAGTCGCAAAAATTTTTATTGCATGTTGTGTTTTGCACAACATGTGCAATCGCGAATTGCCATTCACAATTTCAGATGAAGAGAGACTAGAAGAGCTACAAACAATTGCTGAAGTTCATAGGAGGCTGGGATTTGCCATCTAACACCGACTTAGCTCTATAGGGCAATTATGTAGGCGAGACTTAGTAAATAGGCTATGGCGTTCACGTCATAATTTATCGGTGGAGTCGGTTAGAGTACTAACCGACACCACAGATAAATTAATAATAATTACGTAAATAGTAATTACGTATTGATAAATAAATATAAAGGACGGAGGTCAACAACGCTTTCCAAGTTTTCTTTCGCCATTTCTTTCTTGGAGGCCGCCCAATTTGTCAAATGGTGGTAGATTCAGTAGATTTCTTTTTTTTAACATATCGGGAAATATATCGGGAAACATATCGGGAAATCCAAACTAATCACCAATGGACTTTAAATAAAACCGCTCTAGCGTCCATTTACTAAAAAATGTTTTATTTCAATATTTCAGTCTAGGCTGTTACAAGCACTTGTGAATGTCATAGGAGCTACGCCATCGGTTCGCAAACCCTAAGCGGGAGACCTTGTAACGAGAGGAACCGGCAAGAAACTCGTCAAGGGCTACTTTTTTTCTCCCTGTATATTTCATGCAGAGTTGTCAAATAAAAATGACCTCAGCTCAGCATTTAGAGTGAGGTCACTTTCCTTCACAATCATTTTTTTCTTTTTATTTTATTATAAACAACAGGCCGTTTGAATAAAACTAAAGCATTGCCTTTTCCTTTTATTATTTGAAGTAAATGCTTCGGATTTTATGAAAAATTACTTAATTATTCAACAAATCCGAAGTATTTACTTCAAATAATAGAAGCAAAAGGTAATTCTTTGGTTAGTTTTATTCAAAGGTCTCAATGAGTGTCAATTATTACTAAATATTTAGAAGGTACCTGGTAGTTTGGTACAGTCAGTGTCAAATTGATTTATGAGCATTATCAATTTAAGGCTGACTGCTACTTAAAGGAATTACATTGGTAGAAGATTACTTATTAATAAAAGTTAAGTAGGTATAAAAATGTATATCTATAATACATAATTATCGGTTAGATAGGTAATTGCCAGACTTACATAAAATATTATAAATCAGATAGATTTTACGTGTGTGTGTTTATTACGTCTTCACGCCTAAATGGCTGGACGGATTTGGATGAACTTTAGCACACTGATAGTTTATTACTTGGATTAAAACATAGAATATATTACAATACTATATTAACTTAAATTACTACACCCAATCTCTATTCTTAGCCTCTGCCAATGCTTGCAGCCCTTTCCCCACTGCAGCCACAGCTTCAGCTATGGCCCTATCTCTCTCTGCACCCCTTTCATCCATGGCCCTGTCCCTTTTCGCATTCCTCTCCAGAAAGGACTGCAGGATTTGTGCATTTAGTCGCTGTATCCCCAGCTGCTGTTCTTCCACCCTTAAGAATCTCTCGGTAATGGTGGAGAATTCCGTTCGACGTTGAGGTGGTGGAGGACCAGCAACTGAAGACGTGTGACGTGATGCTGAGAAAAAAAGATCATCGATTATTATATATGTAACTATCATCTTAAATAGCAGCTTTTCGTAGTCATCTTTTTGAAAAATAAAGTTTTGATGATAATTTTTAATATAGTTATTTTTATTTAAGTACTTACACATAGAACCAGCACCTCGACTAGTACGAGCCATATTTGTCCTGAGGCGGCGAGAAGGGGAGGCAATGGACGTTGCGTGACGTGAAGCTAAAAAGATAAATATTTACATAACTTACAAGTAGGTTCTTTAATCTCAAGTTTTTTGCTAATCAAATAGGTATAAAATAAAAGTACAAATCAACAGAGATATGTTTATGAACAGGGGGTCAAGTCTGCTAATGTTTTCGTCAAAATCGTAGTTCAATGGTGTTCTAATGGAAATGCTTTATGACACAGTTCTTGTTTCTTTAGCCCAAAATCAAGACACAATATTTTTTTGTTTTGGGTTAAAAAAACATAATGTGTTTCATTTTTGGGTTTAAGAAACAAGAACTGTGTCAAAAAGCATTACCATTCAAACACCATTGAACTACGATTTTGACGAAAACATTAGCAGACTTGACCCCCTGAGTTCATCATTGAGCATGAGCAAAGCCACATAATACTACCTAGTGAAAGTAGTTTTTCAAAAATAAATTAAATAAAATACTTATATAGACATTATTAAATAATAATCAACAAAAATAAGGAACTAAAGACGTCTGTTCTCAAGATGTGATTTAAATCGTTACAGGCACAATATTATTGTGAGAGACCTGCTGTCTGACATTTTTTTCGTAAGGGAAGCATAGATTATATTCGCGGCACGAATTTAAGAGTTTTCTGTTTTTTTACTTATAAACTGTCTCAATTTTTTTTTAAATAAAATATTTTAATTTATAAATCATAAATTAGTTAAAGTTCTGTGCCAAAACTCAATAATTGTGTCAAAAAAGTGGAATCGATAAAACTCGACTAACATTAAGTTGCGGTTGGCCGTCACTAGTACAACGTTGGTCGCTTCGGAGCTCACTTCACTTCGCAAGTGACGAGGTGATGCTTACAGAATGCAAAATCAAGGTCATTTTGAACCTTATGCGAAGTGAGAGTGAATAGCGAGGTGAGATGCGTGTTGTTGTCTGAATTTTATAGAATCGACGTACAGTAAAACAAACTAAAAAGTAAAAAATAAATTCTTCTGTAAATATTTATAACCCTAATGACCTATACCTGCAGAAATTTTAAACCTAAAAAATTTAAACCAACAAACGTGGGGCGCATGCTACACAATAGACAGACAATATGGATGATAAATTTTACAAAACGCGCCCCACGTTTTTAGGTTTAAAATTTCTGTAGGTATAGGTTATTAAGGTTATAAATATTTACAGAAGAGTTTATTTTTTATTTTTTAGTTTGTTTTCACTAGTCTGTTTTAATATTTTTAGTCCGATATTTTTTGTAATAATTTAGTCCCGTTTTAAAAACGAGTTTAAAAAAAATATTTTTTTCAGTAATTTATTATTTTTTGCTTTTTAGTTAACGAGCTAAGACTAAAAATATACCATCTCCTATCGGAGCACTCGTCAAGCAAACGAGTCGAAACTCGATGAGATTGCATGGTTTTATTACAGAGTCCCAGTCCCCTTCTTCCGGCTCCATCATCAGAGACTGGAAACTATTTCCCAACAAAGAACTCATCATCACGATTCAAACGAGCCCAAACTCGATGGGGTTGCATGGTTTTATTACAGAGTCCCAGTGCCCTTCTTCCTGCTCCATCATCAGACCCTGGAAACTATTTCCCAACAAAGAACTCGTCAAGACGACACAAATGAGCCCAAACTCGATCGGGTTGCATGGTTTTATTACCGAGTTCCATTGGCCTTCATCCGGCTCCATCATCAGACCCTGGAAACTATTTCCCAACAAAGTACTCGTCAAGACAATTCAAACGACCCCAAACTCGATAGGGTAGCGTAGTTTTATTATAGACTTCCTATGGCCTTCTTCCGGCTCCATCATCAGATTCTCAGACACTATTTCCCGACAAAGTACTCATCAAGATGATTCAAACGAGCCCAAACTCGATGGGGTTGCATGGTTTTATTACCGAGTTCCATTGGCCTTTTTCCGGCTCCATCATCAGACCCTGGAAACTATTTGCCAACAAAGTACTCGTCAAGACGATTCAAACGAGCCCAAACTCGATGGGGTAGCGTGGTTTTATTTTAGAGTTCCTATGGCCTTCTTCCGGCTCCATCATCAGATCCTCGGACACTATTTCCCAACAAAGTACTCGTCAAGACGATTTAAATGAGCCCAAGCCCCAAACTCGATGGGATTGCACGATTTGAATATTGAGTTCCTTTGGCATGGCCTTCCAGCTTCATCATCAGACCCTGGATCTTATCTTGTTGATATTGTTAATATTGTATGGGCCTAGTAGCCTGAAATAAATGGTTAAATAAAAATAAATAAATAAAAATTATCTCCCCTTAGAGTACTCGTCAAGACGATTCTAACAAGCCTAATCACAATGGGGTTGTATGGTTTCATCATTAAGTTCCTGTAGCCTTCTTCCTGTTCTATCATCAGATCATCTCAATGACACCATAATATTGCATTGCCTTCCAGTTCTGACCTATGTTCAAAGTTTCAAGTCTCTAGCTCATCGGAAAGCTAGTTTAAAATCATTCGCAATCTTTACGGACAAACAAACAAACGAGAAAGCAACCTAATAAAAACGTGTTAAAAAATATGGGTCAATCCACTTTTAACTGCCTACCTAAGTATAAAGCGTATAATTTTAATAATTTGGTTCTCGCAGTAGGGTTGTTCCACTCATGATTACAAGCAACTTTTACTATGGGGCCAACTCTGATATCGCGAAAAAGAATCAGCTGTTCCATACATTAATACGAGTTGGCTCCATAGTGAAAGTTGCTTGTAATCATGAGTGGAACCACCCCACTGCCGAAACCAAATAATTAAAAGATCAGTGTGTAAGTATTTTAATCCAACAAAAACGTATATTTTTTAGAAAATAAATATTAAAATAATGGCTTTGCCCATAGTATCATTTTGGTAACAGAAACAAATATGTGCACTATTTCAAGTAGGTAACCAGATCATGACAAGATAGGTATCTAAGTGCTTGTTTACGTCTGTGTCATGAAATCTATTATACCCAATAAAAACATGAATAATAAATGAGACTCCTTTTTAATGAGTGTGTGATGTGTGGGCTGGGGTGTGGGTGGAAAAAGTCGGCTTGCGTGTAGCAACACTGTGTGTGCAGTTGACGTTTTAATAGTTCCTACCATTTTCGTTGTGAATTATTCATATTTTGGTAATCCATTATGTTGTGGATTCGTGGGTTTAATTTACGTGAAAAAATATGTAATTTTAACTGAATTATTATAATGATACCTACAGTTGTATTCCCATATATTTTTCCTCGAACAAACTCAAGCTGCATTTAAGCGTACAATGTTATTTTTTGTTTACACAAAACCGAGAACAGTTCAACTAAGTAGGTATTTTTGTAGTATGTCAATCAAACTAAACATCGTCAGTCTGTTGTGTTTTGTTAGCAAACTCGGACCTTTGCGTATTGATGCAGTGTGATCCAACTTATCCACCCAAGGAAGGCCTGTGTCCCAGCAGTGGGGACATAAAAATGGCTGCGGATGTGATGGTAGAGTTAGATCCGCCTTATTATCACAGTACATATACAGACTAACGTTCCTTTTCTCATTTTGACAGTATCTTATGGAACTGTGAAAGTGTTGCTTCCATCTTTGTAAGCAGCTATCTCTTGAAACTAAGCGATAATGTATCTCGGCACTCGCAGAACTAAAACTGGAATGTGGTTCCAGAAACGTCAGGTAGACGTAAAACGGTTAAGGATATTGTTTCCAGTCTGGAACCAAGTTAATATTTTTACAAGAAAAAATTAACTCGTCTCTATTGTTTAAATTGAGATGACACTTTTTACCTTTTCGCTGAAAGCCAGCGTCATTTCCCTAAATTAGTGTGAAGTAGGCGCCTCAACATTCGAAAGATACGTCTTGTTCGATCGATTTTATCGAATAAGATGAAAGTGTAAAAAAACTTACGTAATTCTTTGAGAAAAAAAAAGAAAACAACGTTAGCGTACTTCGGATTAGATTAAAAAAACAAAGTTCGTCCAGCGTTTTAACTCAGTCATAAGATTAACTTCAAGGTAAACCTTCCATTACGAATGGTTTTACTAGAAATAGTTATTATTAGTAATTAATAGTCGAGCAACCCCCGTGGGTATCACAATGTTCACGACTGGTACTTAAGTGGTTCCAGCTGAAAATTTAATAGCCAAGTTATTCGGCTTTGTTAATAGACTTACCTAAATAAAGAGTCAATGAGATTGCACATTTTTTACACGACTGCCCAAAAAGGAGTGTAGGTATATGTGTTCAGGGTTCATGTATGTTTGTGGGTGTATGTGAGTTTCTTTATTTCACCATAACGTATAAATGGCTCAACGGATTTGGATGTATGAGGATCGTTAGAATCCTTACATCATTCCAAGTGATACTGGCTATATTTTTTTTTTGAAAAAAATCTATATGGCGATTGTGCGACGCCATTTTCAAACGTAAAAAAATTATATTTTTTAATTATTACAATATGGGCATCAATGGCTTTGATGAGCACATTCCAAAACTATATAATTTGTCACTAAAATGTGTGAAATAAAAATATATTTAAAAAAAAAACGACTGCCCTGCCAAAATCGAACTAAAAAGTTAAATAACGAACTAAGGACAAAAGGCGTCTCGCAAGGGGTCACGGCGGGACGGCCCAAAATTGACTCAGAAGCGGGACGTCCCGGAAAATCCGGGACGGTTGGCAAGCCGTACACATGGCGTATTTGCACCCAGATTTAGTAGGACCATAGCAGGCCAACGCGCGCCGCTGCGTCGTATCATGTACTCTACTCGTATAATAAAAAAAAATCTCATATAGATATATTCCAATTGTCTCTTAACCAGTTTAAAAATAGCATTCATTTGGTATTAGAAATAAAATTAAATAAAATAAGAAAATATAAATTTAAATTTAAATATAATTATGTATAACTAGCGGCCGCTCGCGACTTCGTCTGCGTGGAAAGGTTTTTTGCTATCCCTCGGGAACTATACTTTTTTTCGGGATGAAAGGTACTCTATGTCCTTCTCTGTACCCCTGACAACGTGTATACAAAATTTCATGATGATCGGTTCAGTAGTTAGGACGTGAAGGCGTAACAAACAAACAAACAAACGGACTTTCGCATTTATAATATTAGTAAGGATTAGGCCCGTTTCAAATGTTACACAAAAGGATCTTAGAGTAATTAATTCGTTTTTTTAAGCACTTCATCTTATCTTGTTTTGCTTTGGAATAATATACTACATTACTTTTTCTCAGTAGCATGCATGTTATTGTTTAAGTCAATATTATTTTGCGGACAATGTTGTTGGTTACATAACTAACATCTCATTAGTAAGCATAATTATGTAATTGTTTTTTGTTCCAAATATATAAAAATAAAAATACATTGGGTGCAAATTGTCAAATCTGTTATACCGGCAATCGACCCTAAAACCTCTTGCGATCGACCGGTCGGTCGATCGCGATCGTCCGTATGGGCATTGGGCACTTCTGCTATAGAATCAAACTTAAACGCAAATCTCTGCTTGAGTACAGTTAGAAAGGGATTGTGCTATTCATGGCATATAGCGCCATCCCTTTCTAACTGTACTTTATCAAAGTCAAAACGTTAGTGTATTAATTATGTCGAATCATAGAAGTGACTAGCTTGGACGGTGAAAAGCCGTACGTAGCTCAATACAGTCAAAACGGGGTTTGACTAGTCAAACCTAAAGATACAGGAGTGTGTTACTAAAACATATTTCTTAATTATAATGCCTAATTTAAAATATTATTTTCTTTATTTTTGTTTTCTTTGACAAATTGACAGTAGTTAGTTGACCATAAAAAAAATATTGAAGAATATCTTTTATTAGAGTGGTGGAATCAATTTGCGAATAATTAAAATAGTCACCAAACCGAACCCGACAAAATGGCGCCAAAAACTCCTATAATATTCTTATTTAACCCATCAAAGTCATGTAGGTAGGTACCTATAATGTTTTGAATGAATGGCACGTCTAGAATCTCTATTGGCTTTCTGGGGCAGCTTCCTAGCGCTATCTGCAGCCATCTGTGAGCGACACTCCGCAGTAAAAGCGACTAGGTACTTGCTACAAACTATTCACAGACAATGTCACCATCTCACTTGCTCGCTGTTGGTTTCAACTTCGTATAAACAGGATTTGATGCATTTGCATTTACATAGGCAGTTTGAAACAGTTACGAAAGCTGCCTTTGTTGCCTGTGCTGCGACCTGCGTAGTTCTACTAGTAGAACCACGGGGATGCGTTTATCTTAACTATCAAAGGATCAAAAATGGATTGAAATGGGAATCGTGTAAAATATCAAATCTCCATACTCTCAAGGGGTCACAAAGCACAATAAAAAAGTACTTGTAGCCACACATTTTTTCTTTGTTCTGTGCTTGTACTAACGTGTAGCGATCTAGTCACAAGAGCGGGAGGATTCGTCGCTGTTCTCTTATAAATGGTGGGTGACTCTTGGTGAGGAGTTTTTGGCGGGATTTTGTCGAGTTTAGTTCGGTGACTATTTTAATTATTCGCAAATTGATTCATAGTGGATATTGTGTCTTAAAATTGGTGCAGTTTTGTGGTACAAGTGTCTACGCAACTGAACAATATGTGGGATAATGGAAATAGGCGCGATCTTGGTTGTGTGAAGCCGAGTCTTTTATTGTAGTGGTCGCTACCTCGGCAAAACTTACCAAGTAAACTGTCTTGATATACTTGCTGCCAAATGCTCCAAGCAGCATTGGAATGTGATGCACCCGCATTTTAATGTAAACTTAAACAATTTACTAGAAAATCTAGAAATACTAAACTATTCAAAACACGACACTGGCAAAAATTACTTCCAAGAGGAAACTAGATTGCCATAACAAAAATAAGAAGAAGAAGACTCTTGGTGAGCCCATGCGAGTGGTTAGTGGAAAAAAAATGCAAAGTGACAACATAATTTTTATCTGTCTGAAGTTAAAACCACGCGGCTGAAACAATTACTTGATTGCAAATAGGTACGTCTCTGACAAATAACAGAACATCACTTGGAAGCTTATTTCTACGTCAAGGCAAGAAATCAGCATGAACAAATGTATGTAAGCTTTGCAATACGAGCTCATCTTCCCTCCAGACGGCTGGAAAAAATCGAGCGATAAACAGTCGCAACGTATGAGCCGTGCACTCTCGGGAGCGCGTCAAATCTGAGAGGGGCCTATTACTTGGATGAATTAACCACTGGATACGTAACGTAAGAAAAATGTATGAAATCACGATCAACCAATTTTTGCGGGGTGAGGGGGGATTACACTTGTCAAATAATGTCAATGTTATAGGGTGATTTAGCCGGTTTTCGGCCATAATTGCCGGCCAAATATTATGGATTGTGAAACTCATACATTAGTTTTCGGCCAGGTGGCCGAAAAGCAAATGACCTCCCAAAAACGCATTTAGTTACCAGGCCATCAAAGGTGAATGCGCAGGCTACATACAAAATTACCCGAGCCCCGGCGCAAATTAAATCTATCTTAGGTTTAAGTACCTTTTATGTGTATAACAAAAAAAATATGGGACCTCTGTGATCTCTCTGAGGCACACTAAGCCGTTATTTATGGCCTATGATATATCATTATTTTTGGCTGCATTTTCAGTCGTTAACACCCCACCAATCCGCATTGGGGCCCCTTATTTTTTTTTATTATTATTAGTTAACGGCAGGCGCCCAATTACATAACGAACATAGTTAACTTACTTTAAGATAAACAGAAATGGGTAATAGCCGAACACCCTCTTGTATAGATAACTCAAGACCTTTTGTACTTTTTTACCGACTTCAAAAGGAGGGAGGTACTCAATTAGACCCGTTTTTTTTGTTTTTTGTATGTACACCGATTACTCGAAGACGGCTGAACCGATTGAAATGATTCAAACGTTATTACATTAGGTAAACTCCCAAGTTGGTCCCATTTTTTAAAATTTTGTAATCGGTTCATTACTTTTCAAGTAATCTTGAAAAAAGTACGGAAATAGTATGATTTTGTGTGAACTACCTCGATGATCAGTCGTCTAACTTCTTTGTTTATGAATAAGATAATTATTTTTTTATTGGAAAAGGGATATCTTAAGTGTAGTCATTTAACCGACTTAAAAAAGGAGGTTCTCAGTTTGACCCGCATGTATGTATGTTTCTCCGCGATTAACTCACGTTTGGCTGAGTCGAATTTTCTACCTAAATAATATACCTACACTACCTAATACAAAAGGTACCTACACTAAAAATAAAAAAATAAAAAAATGTTAAAAAAAACAAAAAACCGACTACAAAAACCTACCTCGAAAAAGCAAGAAATAATATTCGTAATAATAAAAACACGTCTATTGAAGTCGGGAGGGGCTTTTAGAATAAAAAAAAGGAATTTGTACTCCAGCCCCACCCGACTTCAATAGACGTGTTTTTATTATTACGAATATTATTTCTTGCTTTTTAGAGGTAGGTTTTTTGAAGTCGGTTTTTTGTTTTTTTAAACAATTTTTGACCATTACCTTTTATTTCGCCACGTGTGGATTCCGCACACATGAACTCGTTTCTAATTTTTTATCTTAGTTCCCCTGTTCAATTTTCGCCTTTCTTCCCCACGACACTACCAAGGCGCACTACTGGTAGTGTCATGGGTAATTTTGTTTGCCGTGGTAAACCACCTCGAATAACATACTTTACCAAGTTTATGTGTCGCCAATCTTTCATCACACTCGCCCTTGCTGACTGCTGGACACATTTCTAAAATATACAGTTGGTCTGTACTTAAATCATCACGGCTCTCCGTTATATCTGTGCAAACAATAGCTTACGGCAGTAAATGATTTGACTGGAAGACATTCAAAATTATTAAGTGCCTTCCCTATCGGACCAATAAAGCTTTTCGGCCCTGTAGTACTACCGTCTAAGTATTCAAAAAGATGTCTTAAACTTCACTCATTTGCGTGCAGTTGACATATTAGCCATTGAAGAGGACGTTGTAGCTTGTTTTCAAGCAGTTTGATAATTCCAGATCTATTACTAGTGTTAACAGTAGTTCCTCGCGCGAAATGACTTTCAAGACGAAAATTAACGGAAGTCAAACATGATTTTGAAAACGTTTTGTAAGAAAAATGTTGCTTTTTGTTGATTATTATTGGCTTTTGTGTATAAGTATCTTTTAATAATATAAACTATTAAAAAAAATGTGATATATTTTGTTTAAAATTATATTATGAAAATATTAATATTTAGAAAGTTTTTCGAAAACGTCAGCTCCTGGGGGCAGTACGTCTCGTAATTTGTTTCTAATTATATTTTGTATACGTAATAAATAAGTGTATTGGCAACTTTTAATAACACCGCGAAAAAGAAATTTTACGAAAAATTTCTTTCATACATTCTTACATTTTCCGTAATGGCCGAAAACCAAAGGGGGCCGGCAAACCGGTTAAGTCACCCTACTTTGTTTACATACCAAATTTTATTTATTTTGCGAAAAATAGCTACTATAATAGGTTGAAATTGTGCTTACGCGTGAAAAGAAACATTTCTTGATTGCCCGCTATTTTTTTTTGCTGAACAATACGAAGCATTTTGCCCATTTTTGTACCAATGTTTCGCCACAAGCTCTAGCATCACACTGACAACGCGATATCGTTTACTGAGGCTATCGGTCACAGTAAGTGGCAGAGGGATATAGGCGAATATGTCTGTCATTTCGCGTCCAGTGGTTGATTCGTCCAAGGCCTATTATAAGAAAAACAGCCAAGTGTGTGTCGGGCTACGCGCAGTAGGGTTCCGTAGTTACCATATACAGTACCATATTATATTTAATACCACTATCATTAAGATATTTTTTTTTAATAGAAAAATACTAATACCGGCCCAATGCACAGTGCATTGGACCGGAATCCCAAGGGTGCGGGTTCGAGTCTCATTTGAGCTGCTACGGGTGAGTCGATTTTTCTAGTATTTTTTCTATTAAAATAATTATCCTTACTAATATTATAAATGCGAAAGTCCGTTTGTTTGTTTGTTACGCCTTCACGTCCTAACTACTGAACCGATCATCATGAAACTTTGCATCCACGTTGTCAGGGGTACAGAAAAGGACATAGGGATCCCGAGGGATAGCGAAAAAACTGTCCACGCAGACGAAGTCGCGGGCAGCAGCTAGTCTTAATATAAAAATAGCATTGTGAATGCCTAAAATCTAAAAATTCAAAACCACTATCATTTTTCGTCTGCAAAAATAACTTAGTTTTAGATCTTTCACTCTCTTATTGTAAAAATTTGAGGGGGGACACATTTTACCAATTTGGATGTGTAGGTACCTATATCTTTCAAACGGTTGTGTTTGAGAAAAAAATGTCATAAAAACCTCAATGTCATTTTTAACCGACTTCAAAAAAAGGAGGAGGTTCTCAGTTCGTCGGAATCTTTTTTTTTTTTTTTTTTTTTTATGTATGTTACTCGATTACTCGAAGACGGCTGGACCGATTTGAAAAATTCTTTTTTCGTTTGAAAGTATATACTTCCAAGTTGGTCCCATTGTCATGAAATTAGGATCTGATGATGGGATCCTGGAGAAATCGAGGGAACTCTTCAAATATTATAGGCACATCTATAGAGATTTTAGTATCTTCTTAAGTAACTTGTGCATTTGCTTTCGAAAAGTACTATTTCGGTGAAGTGGAACTGATGATGAAGACCAGCATAGATGATCATCGGAAATATTCGATACTAAGTAGTTCACTGGTACGATACGATTTCTTTAATATGGTTGCTAGGATATTTATGCTCATCATAATTAATATGGTGAAGTGGAGCTGATAGTGAAGTACCAGGAGAACTCCTCAACAATAAACGCCCCTGCGTCGGGAAAAGCAGTATTATGTAAAAAGTGATGAGCCGTTGACATAAGGCTATTGTAACTTAGATAATATCATCACCAAATATACTTACCACAAAAAAGTTTAAAATAAAAAAGTTTTTAATAAAAACAAAACCTCCTTCAAAAATCTTGAAAATAATCTAACAAAAAACAGCTTCAAAAATAAATTAATGGCTCTAAAAAGCAAGAAATAAAATATTGAAATCTGCATAATAACTAACTCGAAAGTTTGTATGCATATCTTATATTAAACAACGTCTTATGAAGTCGGGTGGGGTTTAAACCCATGATTAAAGTTTAGATATATTAGTTTAGATAAAAAATATCCTTCGTCCCCCCGTCCCCCCACCCGACTTCAAAAGGCGTTGTTTAATATAAGATATGCATACAAACTTTCGAGTTAGTTATTATGCAGATTTCAATATTTTATTTCTTGCTTTTTAGAGCCATTAATTTATTTTTGAAGCTGTTTTTTGTTAGATTATTTTCAAGATTTTTGAAGGAGGTTTTGTTTATATTAAAAACTTTTTAAAGGCTATCATAGACAAGACACCCTGCACGTACTTATGCTGCGTGAAATTTTAATCATTTGGTTCCCGCAGTGGGATTGTTCCACTAATGATTGCAAGCAATTTTTACTATGCGGCCAACTCTGATAACGCGAAAAAAAATCAGCTGATCCATACATTACGGTCGAGTAGGTACTGCGCTTTTGTATGGATCAGCAGATTTTTTTTGCAATATCAGAGTTGGCACCATAGTAAAAGTTGCTTGTATTAGTGGAACCATCCCACTGCGGAAACCAAATGATCAAAATTTCAAGGTGTATAAGTTTGAATATTTTTTTTTAGTTTCAGTTCATGTATAGGGAGCCCCCCCTGCATTTTTTTTTATTTGTGAAAATATCGTAAAGCAATTTACAGAATACATCTACCTACCAAGTTTCAACTGTGTAATATTAATAGTTTCGGAATAAAGTGGCTGTGATATACGGACGGACAGACAGACAGACATGACGAATCGCGAAAATCGTACGATGATCGTCGTTCGATTTACTTGATTTTTAACTTTATACCTAACTTACATGAGTTAATTCATTAAATCCCACGCGGTTACCGGATAACAATGAAAAATCGATTGTGTCTCATTTTCCTGTACCTGACAGGTTAATTTCACAGAGTGGGTCGAACATCGTCCGACTATCGCGAATTTTTTGTAATAGGCCCTCTGTCCCTTCGCGTGGCAAAGTCGCTTTAACCGTGAATCCGCCACTGAAATACGACTGTAATGTAAGATATTACTCCCGTTTCTCGCACGAATCTCGTTTATAGTAAATCTTCATAACTGTAGTTTTGGATCTTATTGTCAGTGGAAATTGCGTCGAAAATATATGAAACTTGCTGTTGTTCTTCATGCTTATCGTGGCCGTAATCGACCATTAATAGTGATCTTTTGTAATTGGAAGGATTTTCTTAAATTGAACCAGTTTTTGTCGCTGTGATGTGGTGTTATTTCGGTGGGCACTTACAGAATGTCACATTTTATAAGTCCCACGACTTTAATCCACGTTCTCGCAGCCTTAGGGCTCTTGTCTCCGAAGCTCGGCTTAGATATGGGAAATCACCGGGCCCTACATATAAACAAAGGTCGTGTTGTTTTGTTTTTAACTAAGTATTTAGTTTTACCATAGAATAACTAATGTTTTACTTCTGCTTAGTTGAGAATCTGTAAACTGCTCCTGAAGGAAATAGATTGTGTGTAGCTTTGTCCACACGTCCGCCGGAGATATAACTCTGTCGATCCGACAACTAAGTATAAAAGAATTATCGTATGTGGACTCGGCGGACAAAGTTACATTTTTACAGGGTGAAATTAAAAACTGTCGAAAAATTTTGTGACGTGGCTTAGACCATCAAACTGAACAACTTTGTCTATGGGACCAACGTTATCAGAGCAAATAAATAATCATAGGTACCTACATATACAGGCTGTCCCAAAACTATGCCACACGGAGGGAAATATTGAAGATAGGAAATTTTACTGTAAGAAGACTTCATTTTGATTTTGAAAATAATTGGAACTGCATTCAAAGATTTTCGAAAAATCGCATGCCTTAACCGGGAATCTAACACACCAAATTAGAAAAAAAAACCGGTCAAGAGCGAGTCGGACTCGCGCACCGAGGGTTCCGTACAATCATAAATATATTTAGATATGTTATTTTAGGACAGTCTTTAAAAAAGTAGGATAAACGGCAGACAGGTGGAAGGGCGAACAGGCGGACAGTTAATTTACAAATGCTGCTTATGGTGACTGAAAAACGTTTCAGCCACTCCACATTGCAAAATGTTTATATTACTAGTCCATCAGCCATTTTAATGTCCCCACTGCTGGGGCATAGGCCTTCCTTATGGGTGGATAAGGAGGACGGGCCTTAACCCACCACGCGGGCCCAATGCGGATTGGTGGGTGTAAACGACTGCAAATGCAGCCGGGACCAACGGCTTAACGTGCCTTCCGAAGCACGGAGGAGCTCGAGATAATAAATTTTTGGTCACCCATCCCATGACCGAACCTTGCGAACGTTGCTTAACCTCCGCAATCGCTGGTCCAGGCGCTAAACCACTGCGCCACCGAACTCCTCGTTATTACTATACCTATATTACTAAGTAGGAACTTATTCTTCGTTTATTCGTACGGCAAATTAGTAGGTAATTATATTAGATTTAGAACCAGCCACCAATTTATTATTGTAGTGTTAGGTTGCGCCATCTCTTGACCGATAGTGGAACTATTTTTGTTAGCATGCTTAGGACAGCGCCATCTGTTGACTGGTAGTAAAACTAAAAAAAATTTGTTTGTTTTTTGAATTTCTAAAAAAGTGTGTTATATTGAGACATCGTTTTATTTTTCCTGTAATCTTTACATAAACTACTATCACATAGAATTATTTCAGATTTTTCCCTTTGCAAACTTCGGAGATAAGGGGGGGAACGGTATGTTTTTTTACATTTTTCATCATAAGTCGAAAACTATGCGGCCTAAGAAAAAAGTAAAAATTGTTTTAAAATGTGCAAACAGCGTTCTTTCATATGATACCCCACATGCCCTAGTCACCTCACTTAAAATTTTTAAGACCCCTTTTCAGTCCCTGTTGTAAAAAAAATATTAATTTTATTATTTCTTTCTTATTTGCAAAATAGTTGGGCAAATGTCATCTTAAACTATTCCAAATTTCAAGTTGATACCATTAGTAGTTCTCGAGATATCCAGCTGTGACAGACAGACAGACAGACAGACTGAGTCACACCATAAGGGTTCCTTTTTTACCATTTTGGTACGGAACCCTAAAAACAATCTTTTATTTTTATGATACCGATCGAAAGGTTACTCATTAGGATTATTTTTTGTTAAATAATATAGCATCTTAAACAAAAGGAAGACCATTAAATTAAACATTTAAATTTTAATTATTACGTAGATATTGTATCAATTTGTATAGGAATGAATGCGATTTAAAAAAAACTTTGAATGCAGTTCGCATTTTTTTTTTAAAACAAAACCAAATATCCTTTAGTAAAAATTCCTATGTTCAATATTTAAGGTACTTTCCCTCCATGTGGCAAAGTTTTGGGACACTCTGTATATTCTGGTCAAGTAGATTCATATTGACGTTTTCTGTGGAACAACTGATATTTTTTTGTTTTGATTAAGTTGGTCAGAGTATACAAACCACAGAATTTGTGATTTGTGAAGAATCTTTTAACAGTGATTTCGTGTGGACAAGAGGCCTGAAGGTTCGACCACAGAAAAGTAAAATTTTTGATTAAAATCATCAATAGATTGGAAACTCTTAAATAAGTTACTTTAGATGCGAACGGGACTGTTAATAATGAAATTAAAAACTTTTCAACGATTCTGATTTAATCTGAATTTCTATAAAACATTGATTGTTTTTACGCCTCGGAGTTTAGTGAGAGCGTAACGGTAAAACGTGCGATAACACGAACATCGCTAAAGTTACACAACCCGATAAGCGAAGCTATAAAACACAGAGGCAATAAAGCTGAAAATATATCTTCTCACTTGGATTTATTTTGAGCTGAAAACGATGAAAGATTTGGGGGTATACAACAACCAGGAGAGGACACGATTTCTAGTGTTAGTAATTCTTAATAAACGTAATCTGAAACTTAAAAATTCAGCTTTGTTAATCGTTAAAAAGTTATTACAAGTTACTGTTTCACTGGCTTAGGATATGTTTCAGATATGCTTAAAATGTGACAGATGATTAATTTTATTCATATAAATTCTGTTCCATTTTTTTATAAAGTGGGAAGATAGAGGTGGGACGGAGAGAAACATGTGAAACAGGCTCTAAAATAAAATAAAACAATTCAGCTTAAGGTGGTACCCTGAGCGAAAGTGGCGCCGCGGTGAATTTTATTTAATATTATAATTCTAATACACAATTTTAATAATGTTCATCGTGGAGATTTAGGGCCTACAGTCTAGTATTTTTAGACGGTATCGTTACATTCGCTAGTAGTCACTGCTAGAAGTAGATAGAAAAACTGCTAAAAGTGGCCGTTTTTGACACATTTGCTATTTACTTCTACGAATGACTGCGAGGGCATGTAGTGATACCTTCTAAAAATACTAGACCATGGGCCCTAAAATCTCCACGATAAATATTATTAAAATCTTTTTCTATTAATAACTTATTAAATAAAAACATCTGAGCGCGCCACTTTCTGTCATACAACTTCCTTAAATAATGATTGCAGATTGTTTCAAAATTTACATAGTGTAATTACAAACTTTAAAAAAACCGTAGACACGATATTTTTTAAAAAAGCTACAATTTTTCGCTCCATATTGTCATTAAGCGTAGCGAATAATGACGTCACTAGACGTGAAACACGTCTAGAGCGGAAAGGCCCTCGTCAACGTAATGATGGCAGTAGAAATATCATGATGATTACGGCGTGAATGGAAAAGGAGGAAAACATAAAAAATATTTTATTTTACTTACAGGCCCAACCCAACGCAACCCAATACAATTTATTACATATATAAGTACTAGCGGCCGCCCGCGGTTTCACCCGCGTGGTTCTCCCGTTCCCGTAAGAATATCGGGAAAAAAAGTATTTTATGTTTTAATCTAGGCCATCTACTATCTGTGTGCCAAATTACAATCAAATCTGTTCAGTAGTTTTTGCGTAATTGAGGAACAAACATCCAAACATCTAAACATCCAAACCCACAAACTTTCACATTAGCCCCCTTACTAATAAAGATTGAATAGCAGATGTATAGTTACACAATGGTTACTCTCTGTCAAACTATTTGAATTTGACATTAAAAAGAAAGTGACAAAACACTGTGTAACTATGCAGCTGCTATACAATCTTTATTAGTAAGGGGGTTATAATATTAGTAGGATTTAATTATAATAACAATAAATATAATACACTATAATATTATTATAACAAAAACCAAATTTTATTAATAAAACATAATAATCCGACCGCAACTGAAACATTTTTTGCTCGTAGTTAAGGCTACCCGCTGCGTTAAGCGGGATCCCGCCGCGGGTACACGTTGCGGGAATATAGATTGCTGGTTTTCTGAAGGACAAATGCTTGCAGTGTGTGAGTAAGCTCTAATCTATGTCGCCCAGCGCGCGTATCCCGCTTAACGCAGCGGGTAGCCTAAGGGTCCCCGCACACGGACGACATACCACAACCACAAAACACTGCCACGCCACTAACCTATTCCTGTAGTTTTCATACATCGCCGCACACGGCAAACGCCCCGGTGTGGTCGCCACACGCTACAAACGTCGCTTCTCGCTTCTTGTGGCCGACACCGACGACCACTAAACTGCAAGCAACGGAAATTTGTGCCGGCTACCGAATATTTGTGGCTGTCGCGCGCTTCAGCTACTTTTACAGCCACTTCTGCCTTCTAGTGGCAGCGAGGCGTTTGTGGTTGAGTGACGTGTCGCCCGTGTGCGGGGACCGTGTTGTATCCGCTCGGCGAATAAAAAAAGTCTGCTTTTCATGCACTTTTTCAAAGGCAGTGTCGGTCATGAATCTAACATTGGCCCATAATATTTATCCACAACAAAAATATTTTGTGAGTGCGAAGTTCGGAAGCCGCGTTGCTCTAAGGTGCGAAGCTTTTAATATAAGCTTGAAGGGTTATGAAAGAAAATGCCAAAGTTAGAAAGAACCAATAAAAGAGCTATTTAAATAATTCAGACTTGTAATGCAGGGGTTTTGAAGCAGTTTTGGTATTTGGGCCTTTCAGTGTTTTATCTTCGTCCTTTTATTAAGTTGCGAATGCCTAAGGAATGTTAAAACAGGAATTTGATGACTTTTGACATGCCTTTTATGATGAAATTTTTTTCATTTCCAGCTCAGTCAAAATAATTAAAAGGTAACATTTGTTAACCTGCCCCCGTCTTGCAAGTCAAGTCTTTTTGAAACGATAAAAAAGAAACGCCATATTGTAATAGTACATTATGAGACAAGTTAGCTTATGTTGGTCATTGCACATAAGGCTGTGGGTTGCAGCCCGAGCCGCAGGCGAGGGCGTAACTCAGCCGAGTGTGCAATGAGTAAAAGCTCACGAGTTTCATACGACGTTTTTCAACACATTTGCGAGGAAAATACAAAGTAATTTACCACACAGCAACAAATACGACAAAAACAAAATATATGACAATTATGGGAAAAGGCGCGTAAGTTTTTTTTGTTTTTTTCACACGCCCAATGCAAGAATATTTTGCGAACAAAGGGATGAGTGAGCGTACAGCCTACTCCAAAACTATAATTTTAAGTGATAAAATGCAAATATTTTAATATTTTATAACAAAATATTATGAATTGTGAATAATTTTATAATAATAAATATTTGTTTGACTTAATTAAAGACTTACACATTTATTTATTTCAAAAATGAATATGAACTTTCAGCGGCATAAAACCCCTTTGTTGTTACTAAAAAAAAAATAAGTGTATAACCCAGTTAAATTGGGAATGCTCTGTTTACTCGCATAGAACTTGCAGTAAGGTACTAATTTAACTTTGTAGGGATAATTCTATAACAACCTAGTGTTTTATATATTATTGCACGCGTTTGTTATAGCTCGGTTTATGGCCTTAAAAGCGATGTATTAGGCCTCACTTTACGAGCAAGTGTGTTGAAAATCATTTTATCTCATAAACTATTAGATTTATCAAAAATTTTACGAGAAACAAAGTATATAATAGATAAATTTATTTGTAACATAATTGCCACAAAGTTTTTGTGGAGCACTTATTATTTTTGAGTTATCTCAAAAATAATAATTTGTTCGAAAAAAATATCAGAAGTAGCCGCCATTTGGATTCTTTTGTAAGGACAGTTTGGCCCTGCTCAACACTAGTTATGAACAGTCTACAGAACTGTTTTCATCATGTGGCCAAATTTTATCAGGACTTGTAACGCCTATGATTAATTTATATGGAGAATCAGAACTCTTCTGGTTAATCGGTCCTATACTTCTGTAAAGCTAACAGCATTTGCTACAATTTGAGCCCAACTCGAGTAGTCTATGTCCATTGATTGCAGAGACATAGCCAGTCAAAGTTGGTAATTTATTTCGAAAGTGAACTGTAGGCTCTTGTCGCGCGACGTGAACTTTTTTTCCTCTATTTACTGTGTGTAAAGGTACTTAAAAGTTATAGTATTTCAAATTTGCATTAAATAGGCTTTGATAAAATTTTTTTTTTTTTGGAAATAAATGCACCAGTTTAATGTTTACAGTGATTAAAAGTAAAAATATGTAGTTGAATATTTTGGTTATTAAGCAAATTTTCAGAAACTGCTACATAAATTGATTTTTTTTATACGAGAAATGAATTCTACGTTATAAAAGTCGATTTTGCTGCGAGTTTTTGGTAAAAAGCACTTTGCCTCACGCTCGCAGCAAAAGTCGATTTTGCTGCGAGTTTTTACGCGCCAAAAGCACCTTTTTCGTGCTGGAGAGGTGAAAAGTAATTTACCACACAGCAACAAATACGACAAAAACAAAATATAACAATTATATGGGAAAAGGCGCGTAGGTTTTTTTTTTTTCGTTTTTTTCACACGCCCATTGCAAGAATATTTTGCGAACAAAGGGGTGAGGGAGCATACAGCCTACTTCAAAATTATAATTTTAATTGATAAAATGCAAATATTTTAGCATTTTATAGCAAAATATTGTGAATTATGAATAATTTGATAATAATAAATATTTGGTTGACTTAATTAAGGACTTACACATTTATTTATTTCAAAAATGAATATGAATTTTCAGCGGTATAAAACCTCTTTGTTGTTATTAAAAAAAATAACTGTATTACCCGCGGGCTGATTATCTAATTAGAAACCACCTAGCGACCGGTCGCAGTTCATAGATGATAGTGATCCATTGCTACTTCTTTTTGGATTAAAAAAAAACATACCTAAGAAAAGTAGCAATGTATGTGGAATGAAACCGGTCGCTAAATAGTTTCTTTTTAGATAATCAGGGTGCCGGTTAAATTCGGAATGCTGTGTTTACTCGCATAGAACTTATAGTAAGGTACTAATTTAACTTTGAAGGGATAATTCTATAACAACCTAGTGTTTTATATATTATTGCACGCGTTTGTTATAGCTCGGTTTATGGCCCTAAAAGCGATGTATTAGGGCTCACTTTACGAGCAAGTGTGTTGAAAATAAATAAAGTGGACTGAAGTAAAGTTGGCTTTACAGAATGTCGTCGCACTGTGCGCACATTCTTATTTTTACTATAGCTTTTTGCTCGCTATAGACAGCATAACCTATAAAACATAGCTTATGGATCTGAGCTATGTTTGTATGATGGATAGGATGAGCTATGTTTTATAAGGAGGATGAGCTATAACATAACCAACCAATGTGAGCCCAATACGGTACTAACTTATTGTATTGTTTGGTATTAACGACTGCAAATGCAGTCGGGAAACGGCTTAACGTGCCTTCCGAAGCATGGAAGAGCTCGAAATAATAAATTTTTGGTCACCCATCCCATGACCGATCCTTGCGAAAGTTGCTTAACCTCAACAATCGCAAGCTAATGCGCTAACCCACTACGCCATTGAGCTCATACTACATTTAAAAGTAAAATATTAATTTTATTTATTATCTTAAGACAAACAATCATTAGGCATTGTTTGCTTTAGAGAAAGATTATACCTACTCAAAACATGGCCCATAGATCTGACGCATCCTACTAATCAGTGTGACCAGATTCAGTATTTTAATACTTTTTCGGTATATTTTAGCGACTTTTCCGAGCATCAGTATTTTTATAGGTATATTGGCGGAAGTTAGTATTTTCGGTATATTTTGGTTATAAAGTTATGGTAACTACGGTGTTCCATCCCCGCGAACATTGAATTTCTCGGATTTAGTCTATATTTCATTCAGAAGCAAAGATCAGTAACTTACAGATAGGACATGACAGGCAGTCACCGTAGTAGAATTTGAAATAGTATCAAAACATCGTCTACGTTAAAACAAAATTATTTTTTGTTCTGCACTTCACTTAATCTTTGAGGTTTTTCTTTCCATTATTCGGGAATTTCCCCAAAATAGTACCTTTTTGTCGTCGTTTAAGTAGAGCGTGTTTTTTTTCTTTGGTTTTATTTTACTTGATGCGTCCATCCGGAAATGATGTCTAGTGTGCGACAAGCACATTGTGTTTATCATTTTATCATATCGGTTAAATCGGGCACTCACAGCATCTTAAAAGGAGTTAGTTTTTCTGCTCTTTTTACATCTAGTTTTGCCTTCGAATCGAATGTTAATATACAATTTCTTACATTTATGTGATTATAAATTAATATAAAATCTGTTTTGAGCATCAGTATTTTTATCGGTATATTTTGCATATGCAAGTTGGTATATTTCAGTATTTTTTTTGAGGTGCTTCGGTATTTTCGTAAAATTTAATCTCACACTCACACTGCTACTAATCCTACTTATATTATAAATGTGAAAGTTTGTGGGTTTGGATGTTTGTTCCTCAATCACGTAAAAACTACTGAACGGATTTGGTTGAAATTTGGAACACAGATAGTAGATAGCCTAGATTAAAACATAGAATACTTTTTATCCCGATATTCTTAAGGAAACGGGACCCACGCGGGTGAAACCGCGGGCGGCCGCTATTAGTATTATAAATGTGAAAGTTTGTGAGTTTGGATGTTTGTTCCTCAATCACGCAAAAACTACAGAACGGATTTGGTTGAAATTTGGCACACAGATAGCAGATAGCCTAGATTAAAACATAGAATATTTTTTATCCCGATATTCCCACGGGAACGGGAATTACGCGGGTGAAACTGCGGGCAGCTGCTAGTTGACCCATAAATCTACAGAATTTTGGTTAGATCAGTTAGATCGTTTTTGAACGTAACAATTAGAGACTGTGTAAAAGGTGCCCACCTCCGTAGCCGTTTCCTCTTAGTCGTGCGGACTCGACTTCTAGCTAGAGCACTTTGCTTGTCTAAACTCTTCACGATCCAGTTTATTGAAGAAAGGTAAAACGCTAGCGAGCCCAAATATAGAGTTATATAAGTTTAAACATAGACACCTTTTAGGTGATTCACCTCCTGCCACTTGTAATTGAAAACAAACATAGTTATTTGAGTAATTATTATTTTTATTAGGTAACATAATCAAAGCTCCATTACTTCTTCTTCTTATTTTTGTTTTGACAATCTACTTTCCTCTTGGAAGTTATTTTTGCCAGTGTCAAGTGTTGAATAGTTCAGTGGTAGGAATTGTTTCAGTTTACATTACAATACTGGTGCATCGCATACCAATGCTGCTTGGAGCATTTGGCACCAAGTATATCAATACAGTTTACTCGGTAAGATTAGCCGATGTAGCCACCACTACAGTAAAAGTCTCAGCTTCACACAACCAAGATCGCGCCCATTTCAATTACCTATCCCACGTATTGTTCAGTTGCGTAGACACTTGTACCACAATACTGCACCAATTTTAAGACACAATATTCACTATGAATCAATTTGCAAATAATTAAAATAGACACCGAACCAAACTCGACAAAATGGCGCCAAAAACTCATTCCATTACTTAAACTGTGATAAAAACCGTAGCACAGAATACATAATGTGATAATAGTAATCGTAGTCCGTACCGTAGCCCTTTTTAAAAAGACTCAATTTAAGCTATTACTATCCTGTATTGTGTGCCGCTTTCAGTACACAACTTGTATGAAGCGCTTTAGCGCTATTTAATGTTAGCGAACGGCGCACGTGTTAGACTAACTTGCACCACTTCCTCTTGGAAGCGGATATCGACTATATTAACATATAGATAAAGTTCACAATTCCCCTGTAGCTCGTTACTAAAAGGGAACAATCCGAACAATGTATCTAGTTACCTTTTACCTACATTACACATTAATAAAGTTTTAAAAGGATGAGTTGAGAATGTTTTGGTTAAGCCGTTGTTCTCTGGGAAAACTGACATCAGTAATCATACAGTAAGTGCTAAAACACGATGTATCTTCGGACCATCAAACTGAACAACTTTTATTAATCTCCAACTCAGAAATCGCGAAAAAAACAGCTGTTTCATACATTTAAATATTTTCGTCAAAAATTTTTGTATGAAACAGTTGATTTATTTCGCGATTTCAGAGTTGGTCCCATAGTAAAAGTTTGATGGTCCGACGAAAGGGTTTTCCCATTTTGGGTTCATTCATAAAGACTGTATATCCGCAATTCAAAGAAATTACCGTTTTTCCAAAGAAGTTATCTAAAGAATGAAAGCATTACTATTGATTTCAACTTTAGTTTTAGGAAGCAAAATTCTTAAATTAGTGCCGTATAGAGAGAAAAACATAATAGGTATTTTAAAACGAAGACAATCTGTTCAAGTGGAATTCCAAATTTGCTTGTTAGAGGTATTTTTCATAAAAGTTTCAGCTATAACAAATAAGAATATTTATATTTACCCTTAACACGTTGTATATTTTTTATGAATTTGAAGATATTAAAAATTACCTGAGGTTGTTTCGAACGAATAGAGTTTATTTTAAATCTTTGCTTTCCCACTCGGGAATCGAACTTCTGTAAAGTCTGCAAAGCAATGAGAAGTTCAAATTTAACTGAGGAACTAAGGTACTGCTGCCGGAGAGAAGTTAGAGGAATCTCTGTTTTCACAGCTTTATTGAACTTGTGCTTTGTGCTTGAAGCTTCGCTGTGGAAAACATTTTGCGGCGCTCCTTTATGAGATGACTAACATTTTACGTTTTCAAAAATAACTGTTTTTCATAGTGTTTGTATAAATGACAAAGTTAATGACAATGACAGTTTTGGAAAATGTGCTATATCTCTAAAACTGCTGACTAAATCTCGTTCAAACCAATTTTCGTTGAAAGTGTTTTTATAAGATTTTTCACTTTCTTATTTTAAAAGTTAAAGGGGGGGGGGGGGGGGGGGGGCACACACATTTTACAATTTTGGAGGTGTATATCTTCCAAACGGCTCACGTTGAGAAAAAAATAGTTTTAGGAACCTCGATGTCATGTTTAAAGAGATATCTAAAGACACCCTTCATGTATGGGTTTGATGAAAAAAAAATCAGTTTCAGTTCCATGTAAGAGTCCTTTTATTTATTTTTGTGTAAAAATCGTAAAGCGGTTTACAGAATACATCTACTTACTAAGTTTCAACTGTGTAATCCTGTTTTGTAGCGCGTTGTAGTACTTGTAGTTCCAGCTTGTTTGGACTCCACCCTTTGAGCGATTGCTGACTGCCTATGTTCCATGATACTGTGGTCTGACTATTATTTTCATAAATTATGCATAATAATTAAGCAGTATACTAATTTTCAACCTTGAGAAAGCTCTTGTACCGACCTCGAAATTCATACAACTTACGTGGCGTGCTGCCTCGGCATGTTCCATGACACTGCGGTCTGACATACCATCTTATTTTTTTTTGTACTATTCTCTACTATACTGCCAAATTTGAACCTTGAGATAACTCTTGTACAGCATGTCGAAATTCTACATACTTGGAAGCGTGCTGACGCCAGGTGTTCCACTTCCTGGCGCTGGGAGTAGGTGCTGACTCATGTTGAACGATGGGCCTTGATATAACTCTTGCAGTATTTTTCAATAGACCTTAGCACTAACATTTATCGAGGAAAAAACGCGTGTAAAAAGTATTCGATAGAGTAATTATCTATGTGTTGTCGATAATACAATAATAATATAATTAACCGAACCTATCTGTTATTATTTTTGTTTTATAATAGTGTCAATAAACTAATACGATCGCCCATGACTTCTTGGTTGTGGTACTTGGGTTTCAAATTTTTTTTTACTTTATCCTGACATACGAAAAAAAACAGTCAAATCGGTGGAGCCGTTCTCATGACGTGATACTCCGTTATACCTACAAGTGGCAAAGGCAATTGATTTTTATTACATTAAACCTGGGGGCTAATTGTCGAATTTAAAAATCTATCGCGATTAGGGTTACCATATCTCAGGATTTGTCCGGAGATCTCAGGATTTTTGGACTTTGCTCAGGATTGCGGCCGGATTTCGAAAATTTGAGGAAATCTCAGGATTTTTAGAATTTTCAATAAAATTCAGTACATTTAATAAAAAGTACATTTAATAGAAGGATATATAAGCTTCCTATTATTTAATCAGTTCGCCGCTGCCGACTACCCCCCCCCCCCCCCCCTCCCTATCGGGCCTTTTCTCCGGACTTTTGATTTTTTCATATGGTAACCCTTATCGCGATCGCTTTCATTTGACAGATGGATATGCCACATTGCTGCATTTCTTTGGTAATGTATTTCAAAAAACGGCGTTTTTCCACTGAGAGTCTATACCAAATTAGTAATGTTCTATCTATCCGAAAGCTATATATCTTAAACTTGATACTTAAAAAACATAAAACCTTAACATACGACCCTGGGTTGGAAAACAAGAGAAGAAAAGACCTATGTAATTAATATTCCTATAACCAAAACTGTTTTTGCGAGACTACAATGTAATACACAATCAGCATACCTATATAACAAAATAAATAAAGAAATACAAATATACCAAAAAACTTATCACGAGTGTAAATCCACATTGTCTAAGTGGTTAAAGACACTTAATTACGAGGAAACTGAATCACTCTTGACTCACAACAGGTGAATTTCCATACATATCACGGATAAAATACACACACACACACACACACACACACACACACACACACACACGCACACACGCACACACACACACACACACACACACACACACACACACACACACACACACACACACACACACACACACGCGCGCACAAACACACACATACACACACGCACGCGCGCACGCGTACTCACATGTACTTAAAATAAATAAGTAAAATTATGTAATTAGTTATAAAATAAGTATTTAAATATAACTATGAACTATTGTTAAAATTATTAGCACGTAAGTAGGTTAGGTACCTACAAAAATCTTTAACGTCCTTAAGGAGGAGCGGGGCCCTCTGGTACAGGCATTATCATGCTTAAAAGGGGACTCCAGCTACTAATTGTTATGTTTTTGTATTTTAAAGTAAATAAAGATTTTTTTTTTATTATTATTCTTTGGTAAGTAAGTTTTTATTCGTGCCAAAAAGAAGCATCAATGTGTTACAACCTGAAAGCGATTGCGATAGATTTTGAAATTAGACAATAAAAAGGCTGCTCTTTTTCTATTTTTACCCGACTGGAAGAGGGTTATGTTTTTCGCGCGTATCTTGTAAGTAAGTATGTAAGTTTGTATGTAATATTCTTTATTACCTCATATCTTTCAAACGGCTGAACGGATTTCCATGATTTACATATCGTTAGATTTGTCTCGTCAGCCCAAGTGTTCTTAAGAAGGTGGCGTTATAAAAAAACCAACATGGCGGCTGTACGGTGCTATTATACGTAGTGGGGAAAAAAAATTTTTTTTAGAATAATGCAATATGGGTGTCAAATTAAAGGGCTTATTATAAGGATTTCAAAAAGGTATATTATATAAATAATAACTAAAAAGAAATAAATAAAAAAATAAATTTAAAAAAATTAAAAACCCGCCTGCATAAAAAGGCAAGTCAACTGAAAAGATGGAAACAAGATTAAATATTATAGGCAACATTATAGCATGCAGTCGGAGGCATATAACTCAAATCATTCATAATGTCACTTTCTTTATGCATGCCTCCGACTGCATGCTATAATGTTGCCTATAATATTTAATCTTGTTTCCATCTTTTCAGTTGACTTGCCTTTTTATGCAGGCGGGTTTTTAATTTTTTTAAATTTTTACCCCACGAGTCAACATAATTGGGCACACACATATATTATTCAGTAACTTTGACGTTTCCGTGCTTCCAAAATAATAGCTTTATTTCGTCTCAAAGGCAAACTTATAAGGGATCCCGCCTCAACCCTTCGAATGCCTATCTTAAGTCAAAGACCCCTGAAATAGGCATGGAATTTAATAATGACTTCCATTTGTTTGCCGAACTTTCGATGTGAACTGTGGTATTTTCGGTCTACTTGTTGGTTAAGTTATAGGTATTGTTCGTGTTGGATAACTTTATTTAAGTATTTGATACTTACAAAACTCACTGTAACATTGTTTAGCTTTCAACAAAGCTTACACCAATGACGTGATAGCAGGAGTTTTTTGGCGCCATTTCGTCGAGTTTGGTTCAGTGACTACTTTAATTATTCGCAAATTGATTCATAGTGGATATTGTGTCTTAAAATTGGTGCAGTTTTGTGGTACAAGTGTCTACGCAACTGAACAATATGTGGAATTATTGAAATAGGCGCGATCTTGGTTGTGTGAAGCCGAGACTTTTATTGTAGTGGTGGCCACCTCGGCTGACCTTACCGAGTAAACTGTCTTGATTATACTTGGTGCCAAATGCTACAAGCAGCATTGGAATGCGATGCACCCACATTTTAATGTAAACTGAAACAATCTACCACTGAACTATTAAACACTTGACACTGGCAAAAATTACTTTCAAGAGAAAAGTAGATTGCCAAAACAAAAATAAGAAGAAGACGTGATAGCTTTTCATAAGAATTGTAAAAAACCGGCCAAGTGCGAATCGGAATTACGCACGAAGGGTTCCTTAAAAAATCACGTTTGTTGTATGGGAGCACGACTTAAATATTTTTTTATTCTGTTTTTAGTTTTTGTTGTTATAGAGGCAACAGAAATACATCATCTGTGAAAATTTCAACTGTCTAGCTATCACGGTTCATGAGATACAGCCTGGTGACAGACAGACAGACGGACAGCGGAGTCTTAGTAATATGGTCCCGTTTTTACCCTAGGGTACGGAACCCTAAAAAAATATGTTGAAAACAAATTCACATTTTAAAATATCCGCTTCAAATCGAAAGGCTCGCGATCACCAGTCATTGATAGTACATACTACAGTCCGTTATAGTACGTACTATCCAATTAGTACTTTCGCTTGGTAGTTTCGACTGCTTTTGACGGCGGCAATCAACCGACGTAACAGTTACGTGCTCCTAATATTTTCGCCAAATATCCGATACCGAGCCTTTGGTAATTAATAACAAGAAACTTTACCTTTACTTGTTGGATTAAGTTGCGACTTAGAATTGACTAATTGTAATTAGTTTCTCTTTATAAGAAAATCTGAATATATTTCAACGCTTTACAATATTATGAATTTATGACTGTAAGTTTGACATTATATACACATCAACTTTGTCTAGGGATACAGGTGTTATTTTCATACAAACGAGGCAGCTTTGAAGCCTTGGTTTTCTACCAGGGATGTACCGTGCTGTAATCTGATGATGGCCATCCAAGGACTGAATGGAGTAGATTCAGATCGCTATACACACCCAACTGATCTGATCAGCATTCTAAAAGATTAATGGGTTAGAGTTCTCAGTTTGAGGATTTCCATACATTTTCATGCTATTTTCGCGGTTTTTTTAAACATGTCCATTACGTTTTTAGAATGCTGGTCAGATCAGTTGGGTGTGTATAGCGATCTGAATCTCCTCCATTCACTCCCTGGATAGCCGTCATCAGATCACAGCACGGTACATCCCTGGCAGAAAACCAAGGCTTCAAAGTTACCTCGTTCGTATGAAAATAACACCTGGTATCCCTAGACAAAGTTGATGTGTGTACATTATCAAAACCACGAGTTATGTGGTTTTTTTTAACATTTTATTTTTTATAGTGTTGAAAGAGTTTTACATAAAATCATTCTATCAATGGAAATATTGTAAAATTTCAATGCAAGGCCGACGCGTTCTGTAACCGCATTGTTGTGAGGTATAAAAACGAAATAAAATACAATTGATTTAATTTTACCCTCGCAACTTCTGCCAAACTGGGCCAGAATATAGAATTTATAACAAAAATTGCACCACTGACCATGAAATTAATCATATCTATGGTTACCTATCTTAAATTCGAAATTTCTCGGTGCGAATTTTGGTTTGCCGAAATCGTTTTGCTCTTTTTTGTTTTCCATAATTTTCATTTTATCGAAAACACTATTGACAAATTATCGAAACTCCGAATTTCACCTATATTTTTTTTTCAAATTATCCCACTCAATGTTTGGCCGAAACTATTATTGATAGATGATTTAGTATCCAGAAAAACGTCTTAAATATTATTAAATTACAACACTTTATCTGACAAATAATTAGAATCCTATACGTATTTTAAATTAGAAATTTCTCTGTTCGAATGTTAGTTTACCGAAATCCATTTTCTTTTTTTGTTTTCCATAAATTTCGTTTTACCGAAAACACAAATGACAAATTATTGAAACTCCGAATTTCACTTATATTTTTTTCAAATTCCATATGTTTTGACATCCCACTCAACGTTTGGCCGAAACTATTATTGTTAAATGATTTAGTATCCAGAAAAACATCTCCAATATTATGCGCGTGGTCAAAACACTAACCTTACGTAACCTAATCGTCTTTTCATTAAAAAGTTTTTCTTTATAGCGGGGAGCCTCAGGCCCCCCGACCCCCCTGAGCAGGGGGACCTGCCCCCTGTACCCCTCGGCAAGCATTTTGCAAGCAAGCATGCAGCATGAAAGCAAGCATGCAGCATGCAAGCAAGCATGGAGCATGCAAGCAAGCATGCAGCATTGTAAGCAAGCATGCAACATGCATGAAAGCATTATGGTGCTTTGCTCGCTCCACTGCGCGTGGTCAAAATACTAATCTAACCTAACCTAAAGTTTTTCTTTATAGCAAGACAATAATATTAGGGTTAAAAATACACCCGAATTTTCTTAATCAATTAAATACCTATTATGAAACACGAAATTCTATCAAAAGTTACTTCGATCTTTAGTAATTTCTAGTAAAGACAATTATGGTTAGAAAAACATCTGTCAAAAGAAAAATAAGTGATTTGATATTTGAGTAACTGTTTTTCTAGAAAATAAAACATACCTTCGTGAAATAAGTTATGTTTTAACAAAATTATGTGAAACAACCGATTTGATATTTAAAACTTCAAAATACTGTTTTCGAACAATTGAAATTCGAACTGATAAGTTTCGAAATAATTAAAGGTTAGCTAGTAAAACATCTGTCAAAAGAAAAATCTATCAAAAGGTACTTCTATCTTTAATAATTTCTAGAAAAGAAAATTATGGTTAATAAAACATCTGATAAAAGAAAAAAAGTGATTAAATAATTGAGTTAGCGTTTTTCTGGAAAGTGAAATATTAGTAAAATAAGTCTATATTCTAACAAAATTATGTAAAACGACTAATCTGGTATTTAAAACGTCGACGTACCGTTTTCGAACAATGGGGTTGGCAACGCAAAGCTAATTGTAGATGTCGCTGCGTACGCTTGTTCCTAAGACAGTAGACGTTCAGAACAAAATGTATTTGAAAATAGGTATTTATTTTGTGGTATTTTTTTACCGAAAAAGACCTATTGAGCCAAAATGGATATAAAAGACTATTCTACAATGCAAATGCCGGAATTGAAAGCCAAATTAAGACGTTTTTGTTCTTACAGAATTTAAATTTTTTTTTCTATATCCAGATTTTTCGGAAATTTGTAAGTGCTAACATTTTTAAATCCTATTACACAGAATTTAATAATTTTAAAGCTAAGAAAACAATTTTTTTAAGTAAAAGTCCTTTGTTTTCATAGCTCTCGTGGAACAAACGTACGCAGCGCCATTTTGACAGTTGCCTTCCCCATTGAAATTCGAACAGAAAAGTTTAGAAATTATGACAGGTTATCCTGAAAATTCAACTCATTATAAATCGAAAATTAAAAAGTTTGTATCAAAGATTTTCTCCTATTCGAAACGGAAATTGATTCGACATGTCCGCTAACTTTTAATGGTGGGGGTTTGGGTGGCTGGCGTGGTACAAAAAGCCCCGTACCGTCCGCTTGGTCGTATCAATCCAATTAGTTCTTTTGCTAGCCGTGCGTCTGACGGGAGCAATCAGACAGGCTGTCCTACGCCTACCGTTAATTTCGCCAAATATCCGATACTCTGAGCAAATAACAGGAAATTCTGACGTGTAGGTCATTTATTTTTTGGATGTCGCGACCGAAATGCTTTTACTACTAAAAGATGGCACAGTCGGTACTATTATTGAAAATATTCGTGAACAAAACTATTAAAACTTTAATAAGACATCTTTTTTAGGATTCCGTACCTCAAAAGGAAAACAAGAAATCCTAATAGAATCACTTTGTTGTCTGTCTGTCTGTCAAGCAAGACCCTTTATCTCCGGAACGCGTGTAGGTATCGAGTTGAAATTAAAACCATATATTCAAGTCTACAATCTCTTGAAGTTGTGAAAAAATTAAACTTCTAAGTTTACGTAAAAAAAGATACTGCAGTTTATACCGTACCGCAAAAACGCGTATTTCGACACTCTCAAGGGCATTAAAATTCTTAGGGTACTTCCCGTTGACCTAGAACTATGAAATTTGGAAAGTAATATCGTCTTATTTTACTTACTACAAGTACAGGGAATTATCTGAAAACTATAAATTTGTAATTAAATCATAAACTGTCTGTCCATCGGTCTGTTAAAACTCTTTATCTCGGGAACGCGTGGAGCACAATCATCATCATCACGCCACGCATCATGCCACAACGCGTTGTGGAAATGAAGAAAAGCCATGACACGTTCTGAGCACTAGTTAGTGCAACCATAACACGACGGACAGGTAATTGTAGTTTCCATACGATACCACAATTCGGACCATTAGGTATGTTGATTTTAAACAAAGACCATCCAACAATACTACATTGAAAAAAAAACAATTATCAGAAAAAACTTATTATGTAAGTAAATTGTAGTTTCCATTTCCAATGACTAATATTTGCGTTCAATAATTTGTTACTTAAGTTTTTTGTAGTAAATTAAAATTTTGTCTTGTCATAAAAAAAAACTTAAAATTCCTAAATATTTTAAGTATGTTCAACTGAAGATTTTTTATGACAATTGAATCTTTTTCAAATCAACACACTGGCTCTGAATAGTTGAACTCAAATGTTAAGTAACTCACGCACAAGTTCTGATTGTGAATTTGTGACACACAAAAATAATATAGAGCAGCTTTATAAATCGAATCGACACCCTGATTTGTTTCACAGTTAACTGGGTTTTACGGACAGATGTCGAGATAAAGTTTTTGAGAGTTAATTCAGAAATCTCGATGTAATAAATCGGTATTCTTGTTCACAGTCGAGTGGAGAAAGAGATGGCGTCCGACCGTTCACACAGAAAATTTATTCATTGCCATTGTAATTCAATTTGTATGTGCCAGTGTTAGAAAGACACACCTAAGCGCTATCGCACACGGGCAACTTTTGTCTCCGCAACTTTTTTGTCTCTCACATGATTTGTATGAAAAGTTGCAGACGACCGTGTCGCTTCGTGTGCGCGCTTCCATATAAACCCGTGGACTTGATGTGAGAGACAAAACAGTTGCTGGGAGACTAAGTTGCCTGTGTGCGATAGCGCTAAGCGCTAAGCGCTATCGCACACACGAGCGCGCACACGAAGCGACACGGTCGTCTGCAACTTTTCATACAAATCACGTGAGAGACAAAAAAGTTGCGGAGACAAAAGTTGCTCGTGTGCGATAGCGCTAACTCGTGGACATTGTCAAAATTTTGTGTCGCTATATGTCGGTCTCGAGATACATATTTTCAGTAAACTAACTTTTGCAAAATTCGAAAATTATTGTTTGAGTGTAAAAAATATTTACCTCCAGTGATATTGTAAATATCAAGACAAAAATGTCTTCATATCGAAAAAAATATGAAAATCATGTTTTATGTACTACTTAATCCAAAATGAATTCCATTAAGTTTAACATAAAATAACAGATAATTATGTAAAACATAATGAACAATCTATAAAAAGAAATAAATCCGCACTTATAAATCTAAACTATTTACCAGATTTTTAAATTTTTAAACTACCTAGGTATGTATTAACATAATCATAATACACTGGCCTGCAAAAGTAAGTACTACAGAGGCCTATTTTCATACAAACGAGGTAACTTTGATGCTTTGGTTCTCCGTCCAGGATTAAACGGGGTGTGATTTGATAATGGCCATTCAAAGAGTAAATGGAAGAGGCCCAGATCGCTAAAGAAATCCAACGGATTAGAAGAGTCCTTTAGGTCAGGGTTGAACTTAAAAAAATAACAAGTTAAAATTACATCAAAAGTATGGAAAATGTAACTCCGTTCGGTCTCTGGTGTAAACGACTCTTCTAATCCGTTGGGTTTCTTTAGCGATCTGGGCCTTCTTCATTTACTCTTTGAATGGCCATTATCAAATCACACTCCGTTTTATCCTGGACGGAGAACCAAAGCATCAAAGTTACCTCGTTTGTATGAAAATAGGCCTCTGTAGACTTGTACTATTAGTTATTGTGTCTGTAGTACTTACTTTTGCAGGCCAGTGTAGTTTTAACACAGGACTAAAAAAATCTGTTACCTACTTAATTCCCGGAGAGTTAGCCTCTTTTCTTTGCGACGTTGTTACAGGACAGGCAAAGTTAGGCAAAGTTAAATGAAATCTGTCCACTGAGAAAATCTAGTTAGTTGTATACATACAACTAACTAGATTTTCTCAAAGGTACACCTTTGCATGGGAATCTATCGAAATGGTACTCATCAAATTCGAAACAAGTGATTTTTATGTGGTTTGTATAACACCTAAATGTAAAGGAATTAAGAATTATAATAATATAGACATTTGCATGCACCATGTAAAATTCATATACTTACAGCTTTTAACATTTTATAATAACCCTGAATAAATTCTCGAAAAAAAAAACAGTATGCTTTTCTTTCACACATCAACTTTTTAATTGAACTCCAATAAATAATTGCGCGTAAGTAGCAGTTCTTCAACTAATTAATGACTTAGAAGAAATGAAAAACTAGGTCAAGTTTTTTTACGTAAATAAGTAGGTAGTTTTACATTGGCTTACAAATAAACGCAAACACCAGCAATTCTGTATTTATTTGTGGGCGGGCGGGCGGTGCATAAGTGCATCTTGCAAATTTTACCATCTGTCGTGGGGAAGTTATTGCTAGATATTGTAGTTTTTTGTATCTGTCTCCGTAATATTGTAAATATTTCGTTAGATCAATAGTATAACGAAAAATAATACGTTAAATTTGTAAGCAAACAATCTCGCAAGATGGAATATAAATCTAACGGTGACAATAAATAGCATTCGGACTTTAGCGAAAGTAATGCCTGAATCTATATTTATTTTACATAATTAGGTACCAGCAGAGTGTTCACCCAAATACTATTTAAATAAACAATAATATACTCAGGTCAGCTGAAGTGGTAGTGGGCTGTACACATAGCGAGAAGAACCGATGGCCGTTGGGGCGGGGCGGTTCTGGAATGGATCGCGCACCGGACTCGGCACCGTGGGTAGGCCCCCGACAAGGTGGACCGACGATCTGGTGCACGGTCGCGGTGCGCCGCTGGATGCGGGCAGCACAGGACCGATCGTCGTGGAGATCCTTGGGGGAGGCTTATCAGCAGTGGGTGTCGTGCGGCTGATATGATGGTAAAAACAATGGATCAATCAGACATCTTTATTATAGGCTCACATTTAGCAAGTTATTGTAGATTGCGGGAGCCTACTGAGATATATAGAAACCAAAGTCTTTTCTGTACTGTTTTATTGTGACATCACATATTTTATTCTCACACTAGCGGCCGCCCGCTTATCACCCGCGTGGTTCCCGTTCCCGTGGGAATATTGGGATAAAAAGTATTCTATGTTTTAATCTAGGTTATCTACTATTTGTGTGCCAAATTCCAACCAAATCCGTTCGGTAGTTTTTGCGTGATTGAGGAACAAACATCCAAACATCCAAACCCACAAATATTTCACATTTATAATATTAAGTAGGATTATAAACTAACACATCTCCTAGCTGAGCCCAAATTCGTAGAGTCAAACTATCGACTGAAAAGCATGTGTGGCAGATTGTCACCCTTCAGATTCGAACATACCATAGATATACCATGGAGGTTGGAAGCCTCCCTCAACACACCCCCTCAATCTGTTGCACATGCTGACCATCCTGACTAATTTCTAACTACCTACCTGTACAACACTGTGATAAATTTCGAATCCACTACCTAACTTTAACCTAACCTAGACGACAAAACTTGATTCGTCCAAGACCCAAACCAAAGACCTAACTAAATAAATATCAAACTCAACCAAAGAATTATCAAAATACACTCGGATGTCAAAAACATTTCATTTTAAATTGATGTTTCATTTACTTTAATTTCAAATGCTTTCTAATCCCAGATGCGTGACACTTGCTGGCCAGTAACAGCCAGTCCTCGCCAGCCAGCCTTCGTCTTTCTCAACGTTGAGATCATACTTGAGATATTGTTTCTTATAAGAACACCATCTCAAGTTAATACGGGCCTAAAATTTGATAAAATTAGGCAGATTTTTGCTACGAAAGGAAAACATATTAAAAACATATTTTTTACCTCATTGAGAAAGTATACCAGTGATAAAAAAGTTTTACTGCAGGTCATATAATTAAGTGTCCTAGTTGGCAAAAATGTTATACTAAAGTTGCAGCGGTCAAAACGAAGCGGTAGATATAAGAGTGTCGCGCCTAATCCGGGCTGATGCAACAGATTGCAGCGAGCTCACAGGCACGGACTTTAACTTCAGTTTGTGAGGGACTTTAATACAAAATGCTAGTAAGGCTTAAAATTATATTAAACGCGTTTAAATAAAACATAGGTGTTTAAACACCTAACTTTTCGCGACGTTTCGGCTGTGGTCAGCCAGTGACCAGGGCGATGCAACTAAAAAAATTATAATCTAATAAAATGCAACCTGAAATTAAAAGTAGTAGTAGTATGTATAGTAAGGTTTGTCTCAGTATTATGAGCGTAGTCACATAAGAGCAAAGCCTGGGACGTTTGTCTAAGATCCCTACCATTGCTTCCAAGAAATGTGGTAATATTGATATTATCAGATAATGTCTCGATTGTGAGAAGACAAAAAGGTTCTTTAGTGAAATTCAGCATGCTACGGAGGGAGTTTTATTACATATTTTGACATCACCTTAATACCTTAAATTCAACCCCGTTTTATTACCAAACAGCTTAGTAGGTAATAGATCCTATCGCTGCAATTAGAATTAGCTGGGAAGCTGGCCTCTTATGAAAAATTAAAAAAGTTTCGCATTTAACGGACGATGTTGTCAATTTACTTACTTAATTTTGGACCTTATCCCTGAGCACAAGAACTTAGTAAAGTTTTTGGTTTAATAACGAAGTTGAAAAAAAAATCTTGATTCCGACCTGCCAGGTTGGCATGTCGCCAGCGGCGCGGCTGATCCGTCGGAATTTATTACCGAAGTTGACGACTCCAGCCACCTACATAGATAACCAGGATTCCTACGTAAGATCGAATGCCATAAAAACTCTCGAACTCTTTTGACAGATGTTTAAAAAAATCGTTTATTAGGTACAATCACAAACCATACAATAAGTACTACGTACGTAGGTACAGTATCAGAGAACCACTATATCAATGTTTGGAACCTACCTAGTATTAGGCATTCTGAAAAGCCTGTGTCAGTATGCCCCGCTCTTTAAAACAAAATCATATAAAATCATCATATAATGTTTAATTACACGAACCTTCAAAATGTCGATAGTCCCATTGGACTATGATGACAGCGTTAATATGATGAGCTTTCGACATTTCGAAAGCTCATCATATTAACGCTGGTTAAAAAAGCTACTTATACAAAGTGTAACAAAATTAATGACTAAACCAGAATAAAGTAGATAGGTCCATCAAACTGAACAACTTTTCCTATGGCACCAACTCTGAAATCGCGTAAAAAATCAGCTGTTTCATTTTTCATTTCCAAAAATCTATTGTCATGGCTTTTCTCCATTTCGACAACGTGTTGTGGTCGTTTGGTATGTTGACCACGACGCGAATTTCGCTTTGTGGTATTTCTATGATCACCAAAACGAATTCTGGGCGTTTTTATAAGAGCCATGACACGAATTTCGTGTTATGGCATTTAGTCTTTACTTCATTGCAATCAGTTTTCTCAATCAAAAGATATACCAATTTTATAGAAGTGTTTATCGTAGCGATATGGCATAGGTATTTGTATGGTTGCGAGTCAAATGCGGGCGCATGAGAGAGCGGACAGTCGGACTAACAGCTGCTGAACTGAGACCTAGAAAGAAAACAGAATACTTTATACCTGGTTAAAATCCCTAAGGATTTTCTCGAATGCCCACGCGGACGAAGTCGGGACGTAAGCTAGTTAGTAATAAGTTTTATGGCATTCGGTCACACGTTGGAACCTCTGATTACCAGGTGGAAGGTGAACTCAACTTTCGATTTATAGCACGATCGCTATGTGCCCGAGTTTCACAATTTTCAGCTGCTTTAGAAGTTTATCGGTCTTGGTTAAAGGCGTATGTAAATCAGTTCTTAGTTTTAACTTTAATATAAATTAAAGAGCCTAGGGAAAAAATGTTCAAAGTCACTTTTGGTGAATTGCGAGAAAATGATTTTTTTTTTCACTTTTAAGGCTACCCGCTGCGTTAAGCGGGACGCGCGCGGGGCGACATAGATTAGAGCTTATTCATTCAATGCAAGCATTTGTCCGCCAGAAAACCAGCAGGCTGATTGTCTAACTTTGTTGCAATCAACTTTGACAGAAATCGCAGTGACATTGCTGCTTTAGGAAGAACCAATGTGACAACTATCTTACTTAAAGCAGCAATGCAACTGCGATTTCAATCGAGAATTGTTAGCAACAGCTTTACGTAATTCGGGGTCAGCAATCTATATTCCCGCCGCGGCGGGATCCTACTTAACGCAGCGGGTAGCCAAAGACTTGTAAAAACAATAAAAGTGACATATAGAAATGCCACTTTACATACATTGAGTACTTTTGTGACATTGTGTTATAAATAAAATTATACTTATTTATTCATAATTATTATATTTTTTGGAAATTGAAATAATGATCAAAGTCATAATTATTGAAAACTAGCTTCCGTTCGCAACTCCGTCCGCGTGGACATTCTTAAAATTCCTAGGAAATCTTTGACAAGGATAAATATTTTTATGTTTTAACCCAGCCTATAAACTATCTGTGTGCCAAATTTCATTCAAATCCGTTCAGCCGTTTTTGCGTTATTGAGTAGGTAACACACATCCAAACAGCTAAATATCCTAACTTTCACATATACCCAAGTATGATCAAAGTCTCTAGTCCGATCGTGGCAGATTACTATAATAATTTTGAGATTATAATATGATAATAATATAATAAAAAATTGACTATTCGCTGATTATTCGTTTGAAAATTTGTACTCGTCTCGTTCGTTACCAATGTCTAGAGAAACGTGGTACAAGCAAAATACAGTGTTTGGTAATAACCTTATAAAGCCGAATATAGTGGATAGGGACCATCAAATTGAACAACTTTTACTATGGAACCAACTCTGAAATCGCGAAAGAAGCAGCTGTTTCATACAAAAATTAATAACGAAAATATCAAAATGTTTGAAACAGCTGATTCTTCTCGCGATTTCAGAGTTGGTCCCATAGTAAAAGTTGTTCAGTTCGATGGTCCCTATCTACCATATTCGGCTTTATAAGGCTATTACCAAACACTCTGTATATACCCTCAATCATACATTAACAAAACGATTCATCGTACTTACATTAGTTGAAAAGATTTGATCATCATTCATTAGTTGAAAACTTAGATTAAGACGCGCTTCTGTGCCAGATTGAAAAAAAAAATTGTTTGCGTTTTATTTAATCTGTCAATTTAAACCGCATCCGAATATCCAACGCAAAAATGCCTCTACTTTATGTGCTGCATATCGCAGTTATTATGGGCGTTATTGCATAACTCAGTCATTATGCGAGATGGCATAACTTGAAAAGAATGTCAGGCAAATCAAAGTGGGGCGAGGGGGTCATGTCGAATGTTCTCGCGAATTCTTTGTTCGCTGGCGCTCGAGAGCGACTTCGAGATAAAGGACTTAATCAAAAGCAGGCTGTGCAATCTTCAACTCTATAGCGGCGACATGAAGCTGGTAAGAAGATGGACGGTTAAGAAATGGATACCTAGTAAATGGTAGTGAAATATATGCTCAAGATCACGCTAATTTCAAAGATGACATGACCTAATGGGGACATGACCTAGTGGGACTAGATCTTGGATGAATTAACCACTGGATGCGAAATGACAGCCATATTCGCCTTTACCCCTCTGCCACTTACTGTGACCGATAGCCTCAGTAAACGATATCGCGTTGTCAGTGTGATGCTAGAGCTCGTGGCGAAACATTGGTACAAAAATGGGCAAACTTAGAATAATTACACCTAGAACGATAGTTTCCCAGAAAGCGGTCCGTCAAAAGTGAGGCACAAATGAAATTTATGTGTGCGTAAGGTGCTTGTGTTTACGCTCGACGAAACGCACACAGCAAAAAAATAATGTTACCATTACATGAAATTTTCCCGTAAAAGTAGGGAAGTTGAAACCATCGTCGTACTTATAGTTGCGATTGTGTAAATTTCACCATTTAACTGTAACTAGAGTTTGCTTGTCAAAACTAGAGATGGGCAAGGGTTTAAGTCCAACCAAAGTATATAATACCTATAAAATATTTTTTAAATAAGATATGAGTGTACAATGTTAAAAATGTCAAAAATTAAAGATGGTGGCCAACTTTTTTTGTTTGTGGGCGGATCTTGATGAAACTCAATTTCGGGCACTATCTTAACAAAAAAACAGCAACGCAATGTTAAAAATATAAAAATCCAAGATGGCGGCCAACTTTTTTGTTTGTGGGCCGATTTCGATGAAACTCGGTTCAGGGTACCATTTTAACAAGAAAAACGCAACACAATGTTAAAAATATAAAAAAACCAAGATGGCGGCCAATTTTTTTGTTTGTGGGCAGATTTCGATGATACTCGGTTCGGGATATTATTTTAACAACAAAACAACAACGCAACGTTAAAATTTTTAAAAAATCCAAGATGGCGGCCAACTTTTTTGCTTGTGGGCCGATTTCGATAAAACTCGGTTCGGAGCACTATTTTAACAAGAAAACAGCAACGCAATGTTAAAAATATAAAAAAATCAAAGATGGCGGCCAACTTTTTTGTTTGTGGGCCGATTTCGATGAAACTCGGTTCGGGATACTATTATAACAAGAAAACAGCAACGCAATGTTAAAAATGAAACAAAATCAAAGATGGCGGCCAACTTTTTTGTTTGTGGTCCTATTTTGATGATAGTCGGTTCGGGATACTATTTTAACAAGAAAACAGCAACGCAATGTTAAAAATAAAAAAAATCCAAGATGGCGGCCAACTTTTTTGTTTGTGGGCCGATTTCGATTTAACTCGGTTTGGGGCACTATTTTGACAAGAAAACAGCAATGTTATGTTAAAAATGACAAAAGGTCGAGATGATGGTGATAAATTACATATTCCAAACCAAAGTCTGAAATTATATTCTAAAAATTCATATTGCTTGGCCATTTATATGTACAACAAACTCCTATCTGAATTGACAAGTTTAACGCTATTTAAATTTAAAGATAAATTAAGGCAATTATTATTGACGAAAAATTATTACTGTGTTTCTGACTTTTTAAGTGACAAAACAATTAAGTTAATAATTATATTCTGCGGTATTCAATTAATTCAAAATTTGTAGTAAGAGTGTTTTTTTTTATAAAACTAAATGTTTTTTTTTGCCATTATATAATTACAATTATGACGTAGCTGAAATATGTAATGAATGATACTTGCCATTTACTTTTTTTATTTGCTATCAAATAGCTATTAATCATAGTTAATATTTCAAATATTTGCACGCCGTTTGCATACGGCAGCATGTAACGGCACATTTTATGTTTAAGACCTTTGTTAACCACATGTTTGCAAATAAACGACTGATTTGATTTGATTTGTTATTGGATTTATTTTGATGTAACTTGCTTGAAAAAAAAAACAAATCAAGAAATCGGATGCCATTTTGGATTTGTTTTTACTTTGCGTTGCTGTTATTTTAAAATAAAGTATCCGAAACCGGGTATTATCGATATCAGCCCACAAAGAAAAAGTGTGGACGCCATCTTGGATTTTTTATGTTTTGAAACATTGCGTTGCTGTTTTTTTTTGAAAAACCTAATAATAAATAGTACTTAAACCGGATTTCATTGAAATCAGGCCACAAACAAAAGATTTGGCTGCCATCTTTGATTTTGTTATATTTTTAACATTGCGTTGCAGTTTTCTTGTTATAATAGTACCCCGAACCGAGTTTCATCGAAATCGGCCCACAAAAAAAATTACCCGCCATCTTGGATTTTTTTAATTTTTAACTCTGCGTTGCTGTTTTCTTGTTAAAATAGTATCCCGAACCGAGTTTCATCGAAATCGGCCTACAAACAAAAAAGTTGGCCGCCATCTTTGCTTTTGTTTTATTTTTAACATTGCGTTGCTGTTTTCTTGTCATAATAGTATCCCGAACCGAATTTCATCAAAATCGGCCCACAAACAAAAAACTTGGCCGCCATCTTGGATTTTTTTATATTTTTAACATTGCGTTGCTGTTTTCTTGTTAAAATAGTACCCCGAACCGAGTTTCATCGAAATCGGCCCACAAACAAAAAAGTTGGCCGCCATCTTGGATTAAAAAAAAAATAACATTGCGTTGCTGTTTTATTGTTAAAATAATATCCCGAACCGAGTATCATCGAAATCGGCCCACAAATATAAAAGTTGGCTGCCATCTTGGATTTTTTATATTTTAACATTGCGTTGCTGTTTTCTTGTTAAAATAGTATCCCGAACCGAGTTTCATCGAAATCGGCCCACAAACAAAAAAGTTGGCTGCCATCTTGGATTTTTTATATTTTTAACATTGCGTCGCTGTTTTCTTGTTAAAATAGTATCCCGAACCGAGTTTCATCGAAATCGGCCCACAAACAACAAAGTTGGCCGCCATCTTGGATTTAAAAAAAATAACATTGCGTTGCTGTTTTATTGTTAAAATAATATCCCGAACCGAGTATCATCCGAATCGGCCCACAAACAAAAAAGTTGGCCGCCATCTTGGATTTTTTATATTTTTAACATTGCGTTGCTGTTTTCTTGTTAAAATAGTATCCCGAACCGAGTTTCATCGAAATCGGCCCACAAACAAAAAAGTTGGCCGCCATCTTGGATTTTTTATATTTTTAACATTGCGTCGCTGTTTTCTTGTTAAAATAGTATCCCGAACCGAGTTTCATCGAAATCGGCCCACAAACAACAAACTTGGCCGCCATCTTGGATTTTTTACATTTTTAACATTGCGTTACTGTTTTTTTTGTTAAAATAGTACCCCGAACCGAGTTTCATCGAAAACAGGTCACAAACAAAAAAGTTGGCCGCCATCCGCTACCGCTATGGTCTTGGACTTCTAAGTAAATGCGGGAGATTTTTTTCCCCGTACTGGCAACATTTTCATAAAATGTGAAGTGTCAAGTTATGGTTTATTTTGATGAATGTTTTACGTAAAAAATTAAGTTCAAACGCATTAATAATACGTGAAATGTAATCTACAATCTTTCGTGTATTGTTCCGATGTAATGTGAACTGATTGTGACATCCGTTTATTGCGCAAACCCTCATTTTTAATGAAATTTTCGGGAGTTGTTTTCGACACGAATATCACTTGAGCACTAACGGGCCGAATAGTCATACCAAGCCATTCTGGCTTAGTTTGAATTGCCTCACCATACGGACGCGGACTCGCCTTCTAGGTGTAATTATTCTAAGTGGGCAAAATGCTTCGTATTGTTCAGCAAAAAAAATAGCGGGCAATCAAGAAATGTTTCTTTTCACACGTAAGCACAATTTCAACCTATTATAGTAGCTATTTTTCACAAAATAAATAAAATTTGGTATGTAATCAAAGTAGGGTGACTTAACCGGTTTGCCGGCCACGTTTCGTTTTCGGCCATTACGGAAAATGTAAGAATGTATGAAAGAAATTTTTCGTGAAATTTCTTTTTCGCGGTATTATTTAAAGTTGCCAATACACTTATTTATTACGTATACAAAATATTACATTAAAGTATAGAAACAAATTACGAGACGTACTGCCCCCAGGAGCTGACGTTTTCGAAAAACTTTCTAAATATTAATATTTTCATAATATAATTTTAAACAAAATATAATTCATTTTTTTAATAGTTAATATTATTAAGAGATACTTATACACAAAAGCCAATAATAATCAACAAAAAGCAACATTTTTCTTACAAAACGTTTTCAAATTCATGTTTGACTTCCGTTAATTTTCGTCTTGAAAGTCATTTCGCGCGAGGAACTGCTGTTAACACTGGTAATAGAGCCGGAATTATCAAACTGCTTGAAAACAAGCTGCAACATCCTCTTCAATGGCTAATATGTCAACTGCACGCAAATGAGTGAAGTTTAAGACATCTTTTTGAATACTTAGACGGTAGTACTACAGGGCCGAAAAGCTTTAGTGCTCCGATAGGGAAGGCACTTAATAATTTTGAATGTCTTCCAGTCAAATCATTTACTGCCGTAAGCTATTGTTTGCACAGATATAACGAAGAGCCGTGATGATTTAAGTACAGACCAACTGTATATTTTAGAAATGTGTCCAGCAGTCAGCAAGGGCGAGTGTGATGAAAAATTGGCGACACATAAACTTGGTAAAGTATGTTATTCGAGGTGGTTTACCACGGCAAACAAAATTTACCGTATTTAAACCCTTTACCCACGACACTACCAGTAGTGCGCCTTGGTAGTGTCGTGGGGAAAAAGAGCGAAAATTTAACAAGGTAGGTGTGTCGTTAAAAGTAGCAAAAAAATAGCATGATCTTATTTTTAGTACCGGATTGTGGTATTTTTATTTAATATGATAAAAAAATTGTCCTCCAGAATTTAACATTTTTAATAATTATTATTTGCAGGTGCCATATGATGGTACGCGATCGATATGTCACCCTTGCTGGCATGACACCCATGGCACCCATGTCATGACGTTATTCTAATTTTATTTTTATTATATTATTATCAGACGTGATTGCACATCAGCTATTTTTATAATGTCCCCGCTGCTGGGGCACATGTTTTTCTTATGGATGGATAAACAGGACTGACCATAACTAAGATAAAAAAATTAGAAACGAGTTCATGTGTGCGGAATCCACACGAAGCGAAATATAAGGTAATAATGGTCAAAAAGTACAAAAGGTCTTGAGTTACCTATACAAGAGGGTGTTCGGCTATTACCCATTTCAGTTTATCTTAAAGTAAAGTTAACTATGTTAGTTATGTAATTGGGCGCCTCTCGTTAACTAATAATAATAATAAATAAATAATAAGGGGCCCCAATGCGGATTGGTGGGGTGTTAACGACTGAAAATGCAGCCAAAAACAATGATATATCCCCTCCGGCCGTTTTCGCAACTGCGATTCGCAACCAATTGCGAATCAAGAATTTTTATTCTTTGTTCGCAACCAGTTGTGAATCAAGAAAACATATTCCTTAACCGCAACTAGGCATCCTGGTTCGCCTGATTCGCAACCAGTTATTACATAAGATTTTTTTTCCTTATTCGTAACATTCGTTATCTGTTAGTTCTCACAATTTTTTTTTCACTAAATTAGTCTTGTAAGATAGCTATTTTACGATATATACCTATATCTCTAGGTACATAACCAGGGTTGGCATGATTAAAACAAGTTGTTCTAAAGCACGTGTTTAAAACAATTTGAAATAAATCAATGTTTTTGTATTAAGTGTTTAAAAACACAGTTTATAACAAGTCTTAAACCATATTAAAAACAATAAGAAAAAAATAAGGTTTAAAACTACTTTTAACTGAGAATGAATGGTGATTTTCGTAAATAAATGCCCTTTTTTTCCCAAAAATATGTTTAAAATTTTAGATCTTGCTGAAAATACATAGAATGACAGTATAAAAGTGTAATTTTATTGTATACCTACGTTTTGCCAAGATGACAAATCTTAGCTAAGTATTAACTTTTTTATCACCGATTAAAAAAAGTATCGTTGACTGGTCCTTTTCGAAAACTAGTTCCTCCACCCTATACAATATTGGGGTTTCCCCTATTAATAATGAACATTATATTATAACATAGGCCTACCTCAGCGTTCAGGAGATATAAAAATGTTCATCAATTAACTGATAGACACTTATTTGAAAATATTTACTAAGGAATAGAAACTAGAAGAATTTGAAAATAGTCTAAAAATTAAATATTATAGGTGTAATTGATTTGAAATTGATAGTTTAAAGTAAAAAGTAAAAAAAAACCATAATAAACAAAAAAAAAACACTTGTTTAAAACATTTTGAACTGTTTGTTTTATAAAATTTAAAAAAAACTGTTTTTTCCAACCCTGTATATAACTTTTATCACAGCTTTAAGCGTCTTACTGTGTTGTGTGTATTGTTTTATTTTGTTGGTTTTATGTATATTTGTTAAGTAAAATAACGTTTTATTTAATAGTTTTTATGTTTTTGTTAAGTAAAATAACGTTTTCTTTGTTGTTTTTATGTTTTTGTAATGTAAAATTCATTGCAAGTTTTTGTTTTAATTGCATATTTTTTTATCAATCATCTAAGCTAAGTACTTGCTGCGAATGCTGGGCCAATGCGTGGCTGGCAAGTGGAAAATTCTTATTCTTTGTTCGCAACCAAGTTGCGATTAAGGAAAAAGTTTTCTTGATTCACAACTAGTTGCGAACAAAGAATAAAAATTCTTGATTCGCAATTGGTTGCGAATCGCAGTTGCGAAAACGGCCGGAGGGGATATATCATAGGCCATAAATAACGGCTTAGCGTGCCTCTCAAAGTCACGGAGGAGCTTGAGGTCATTTTTGGTCACCCATCCCATGACCAAACCTTTGGAAAAGTTGCTTAACTGTCGCAATCACTGGGTGATGCGCTTACTTACTGCGCTATCTAGCTGGTCCGTCGTGATTATTACCTAATATTTTTTTGAAAATATACCTTTAGCTACGCAAAATATTAACGCCTGAAAAAAAAATTGCAGTTTTTTTATGTTAGTCACCGATCACAGAGGTCCCATATTTTTTTGTTATACACATAAAAGGTACTTAAACCTGAGATAGATTTAATTTGCGCCGGGACTCGGGTAATTTTGTATGTAGCCTGCGCATTCACCTTTGATGGCCTGGTAACTAAATGCGTTTTTGGGAGGTCATTTGCTTTTCGGCCGACTGGCCGAAAACTAATGTATGAGTTTCACAATCCATAATAGTTGGCCGGCAATTATGGCCGAAAACCGGCTAAATCACCCTATAACATTGACATTATTTGACAAGTGTAATCCCCCCTCACCCCGCAAAAATTGGTTGATCGTGATTTCATACATTTTTCTTACGTTACGTATCCAGTGGTTAATTCATCCAAGGACTAGATGAACTAAAACCACAATATAGATAGAGTTGAGTTAGTTGAGCTTAGCGCTTGCGCGCTCGAGCAACGCACACATAGACATCTCTCACCGACACTGTATAACCACAGAATACATAATAGTACAAGTACAAAAGATCCACTCCTCAAAGTCATTTAAATAAATAGCGACTCTATCCAAGATACAATAAAGTGCAATTCAGGTCGCACACCGCTCCCTTTGCTACAGTTATATTCACCTAGAAGTTACCTCTCTTTCTATCGCGTAGCTCTTATCTCTTCTAACGACTTCAGGGTTTCTACTTTTAAATAATAATGAAATAATAGCTTACAATACTTTATTACAAGTTATGTGTTTGTGAAATAAAATGTGTACTTAAATACGTTTAAAAAAACCCTAGGCTAGATACAGTCAACGCCACATCAGACTATACATTAGTGATTTGTAGCAATTTGCTTTCTTACGAAATCAAATTGTCATTAATAATTAAGTACCTACCTAAATAGGACGTAAGTAGGTACCTAAGAATAAACGAATACTAAATACTAACAAGGTAGTAGATAAGCACGATGTCGTTTGGAACTTTTGGAAGTGTGAAAAACGTGAGGTTCGGATTCTTTTTATTACTATTAAGGTAGCCCATTGCGATGCAGTATGCCTTCATTTTGGTTAAATATCATAAATGTACGAACGAACGACGCGACAATACGCTAATGCGGTGCGTGAGTGAGTATCGAAATCGAATTGCTAACGTGCGTCCCAGCCGGCACGCGGCAGCCCTCTGAAATAAGTCCGTCCAGACGGACCCGCCGGCTACTTGTAGCTTCGTACCTAAAGCGCGGAGTGCGCCTAGCCTGGTATAACTGCAATCTCAAACCACTCTCAAAACAGTTCGAGTACGTGACACAGCGGCGAGAGCTGTCTTTGTGTGTGTGCGATGCTCGAGCGCCCGTAGTACTAAGCTAAACTTCTGTGTCTCTCTATTTTGTGCTAAAACGATACGATTTCGATTAACTTTACCTGGGTACCCTGCCCCCATACTCAAATGACCAAGTCAAACACACGTCGCAAGTTTATGTAAATCACAGACATTGTTATGTTGTATGGAATTTATAAGCCTACGACACGTAATTTTAGAGTTTATGGCTTATTTTTATTTAATTTTTAATTTAGCGAACCTTAGAGCATTCAAAACTAGCGAACGAATAGAAAAGTAGCCATTTGAGTAGAGGCACAGGAACCCTATTTTTGAATCGAACGCAAATCAATCGATAAGAGCGCTCGACGCATGCCGAGCGCTCTTATCGATTGATTTGCGTTCGACATATGACTAAAAAACAATGAGATGTCGAACGAAAATCAGTCGAAAAAAGCGCTCGACGCCTGCCGAGCGATTCAAAAATAGGGCCCCAGGGCCTATGTTGCAATGATATTATCAAACTGAAGTTTTTTTTTTTAATTGTAACTATGGATGGTACCTACCTACATATTTGTTTTTTCTTTTAGTTTGTTACAAAAAGATTGTCCAGGATTAACTAAATATTTAATAATTATTCTGTAAACCTGTTGCAATGCCATTATTTCGTTAAACATTAGCTTTGAACTTGTTTAAATAAAAGTAATAAATACTACTAAATAACATTGGTGAGGAATCCAATGTGTAAATAGATTCTATTGAAAGAATTAATAGAAAAGTGTAAAAATCTACTTTTTAGGACCAGTCGAGATAGCAAACACCTATAATTATGTATTCCACCTTTAATAGACCACCGCGTCGTCGCTAATGAGACCAAGTTATCTTCTATTAGATTCTTAATAACCTCGTAGACACTCCTTTCCTCTGGGAAAATATATATGTATTAAGATGCCCTCGGACAAGTTCAAGTCATAACAAAATGTTTCCTTCACCTAACTACCAGCATATCTAGTGCTTGCACGCACTTCTTGTATGCAAGGAATATGACAAAAGTTTAACGTCTGTAGATTTCTTTAATTATAGTATAACTTAGTTTAAAATCAAATACATGAAATGTGATATGTAATTGTGATTGTAAACATAACTTTGATAATTAATTACGCTTTAGTTTTTGATGTTAGTAGGTATATAACTGTTAAGATATTCAATTAATTTAATTAAGTTTAATTTGCCCTTTTGTATGTTCTAATTATTAGTGAAAACTTGGCTGATCACTGTCTTATATTATTTTGTAAAACATCATGCAAACGTTTATAACTTAAAAAAATTACTAAACTTATAATTAAACTAATTGTTCAACTCTAAATATTCTTTACTCAAAAAAGCTTGTAATATGGTCATTATTTTGACAACCTTCTTTGAACAAAGTCGTGCTTGCCGGTGTCCTCCGATGGTGACGCAACAAAGTTATATGGGATTTCATTATTGTCGAGTTTTAGCCACCAGCAATTTCCTTTGAGAATCCATTATTGTCGAGTTTTCTTTCAAACATAGTCAGGTGAAAAATACACTGTACAACCCGCGCAGATAAAAAATGGGATTAGAAATGGCGTCGTTCATATTCACTATCGCTCTCTCAGTCACACTCGTTGTGGTAAGCGCGGTGAGCCGCCATCTTGAATCCCATTCTATATTTGCGCGGGTGTTGTATTGTTGTACCTAGATGATGTTTTTGTACTTTTATATAAAATTAGTATGGAAAAATATAAAAAACTCGCACTTGACCGTTTTTTGACCTTTCATTCAATACCCCTTATCTATTTCCGCGGTTACAAAGGGGATCAAAAAAAACCTTATTTTTTGGCTCCGACGCACCGTTTCTGAGATATTTGCATTTTTGTATTTTTTCGAAATTAGGTTATAAGTACCTACTATAGTAGGTATAGTAGGCAGTATTCGCATTTTGAGTAAAGTACTATACAAGCCTTGGTCCACAATGCCTGCACTGCTGGCCACGTTATGATGGCCTCGAGCTAAGCTTAACTACGCTCTCGGCCTTCAAGCTTGGTCATCATTGCAGCCCTTGCTGTCCGCGCTATAAAGGCCTCGACCTCCGGTCTCGGCCTTTATTCTAGCTTGTCCATCAAGGGCTGCAATGCTGACCGCGCTGTGACGGCTTGGACCTGCGCTAAGCTCCGCTCTCGGCCATCATCATCGCTGCCAGCAACGCAGTCATTATTGACCGCGGCAGTAATGTACTATTAGTACATAAAAACTCTTCTCTAAGAGCCATTTAGTTATTGTACTGGAAATTGTCTGTTTCCCAAATAAACTAAAATAAATTTTTCACTTCTCATGCTCGTAAAGTTCGTCTTTATGTTGGGTATAGGCTGCATAAAATCGCTTTTTATGCTCTAGCTAGTGCATAAAGTAAAATCTTCGTCTAAGTCTCAGACTTTAAGACAAAGGTCGCCAGGTAAACAGCCACACACGCAATTTAACTTCGTTAAATTAACTTATTATTTCATTGTTTCTTCATTTTTTGTTGTGTTTTACTTAATACTTTTTTATTTTTGAAAATGGGTATCAATTTTATTGAAAGACATTGATAATTTTTTTTTTCAATTTTTGGATGGGTAACAAATGAAAGGCCTTGATGAGCACATTCCAAAATTATATATTTTTAATAAAAAAAATGAGTTTTTTTTTTTCAATTTTTGAATATGGGTATCAAATGAAAGGCCTTGGTGAGCGCATCCAAAATTATATTTTTTTTATTAAAAAAATGAGGTTTTTTTTCAATTTTTGAATATGGGTGTCAAATGAAAGGCCTTGATGAGCACATTCCAAAATTATATTTTTTTTATAAAAAAACGAGTTTTTTTTCTTCAATTTTTGAATATGGGTATCAAATGAAAGGCCTTGATGAGCACATTCCAAAAATAGATATTTTGTCACAAAAAATTAAGATAAAACATTTTTTTTTCAATTTTTGAATATGGGTATCAAATGAAAGGCCTTGATGAGGACATTCCAAAAATATATAATTTGTCACAAAAAAATTAAGAAAAATGTATTTTTTTTTAAATTTTTGAATATGGGTATCAAATGAAAGGTCTTGATGAGTACATTCCAAAAATGTAGAATTTGTCACTAAAATTTAAGAATTTTTTTTTTTAGATTTTACATTATTGTTGTTTAATTTCCTCACAATCGAAGTGAAAAGCAGAGTGTATAACTCGTACATAAAATCCATTTTACCCTCGACTTGACTATCCACCCTCGCCTGCGGCTCGGGTGGATATATACGTCTCGGGTAAAATGATGCGTTTCATGCACTTGTTATACAATCTACTATTACATACCTAGGGCGTAACATTTCTAATTGAATAACCGTTGGTGTTGACTGAACTACCGGTTTCCTAGTTTCGTGGTCCCTCATCCAGTTCTTTTGATTGCCTCTGACTGAGCTTACTGCGACTATGTCAAAGCTACTACAGCTCCGACATATTGAATCTCGAACAAAAGTAGCCTGCTTGACATCTCGCTAAGGTGAAATGCTATTCCGCGCTTCTCGTTTGAAGATTTGCCGTGGACTAGTTTCCTTGTGAATAAAGCTTGCAACGTTCCTTTTTTACATACAAACCTCTCAGATATTTTTGAAAACTTTTAAAGATAGATATATTTTTAACCAGCTTTGTGGTCTAGTGGTTCGCAGAGGTCCCAGGCTCGATTCCCAGGAGGAGTACAAATGTACCCTACATTTGTACTCGGTTTGTTGGTAGGGCTTATTTCGAGTCCGCGTGGCTAGCTACCATCATCTTATCTAAGTCTGACCCCATAACAACAATAAAAAAACCGGCCAAGTGCGTGTCGGGCCACGCGCAGTAGGGTTCCGTAGGTACATTATACCATACCATATTTTAATACCGCTATCATTTTTCGTCTGAAAAAATAACTTTGTTTTTCACAGTGTTAGTATGAATGACAAAGTTATATTTGCGGTTTTGGAAAATGTACTATATCTTGAAAACTAATTACTATATCTCGTTCAAACCAATTTTCGTTGAAAGTGTTTATTAAGATCTATAGCTTATTTTTACATTTGAGATTTCTGCATTTACAATGCTATTTTTAAACAATACTAAATAATATACTAGAAAAAATACGACTCGCACCAGATCAATACTCAGACGGGAATCGAACCCGCGACCTTTGGATATCCGGTCCAATGCTCTGACCGCTGAGCTACCGAGTCACTAGTGACATCGTCGAATTTTTCCTAGTATATCCTAAACTCTTACGCTGTAAGCCAGCGTTATTTCACCAATGTGAGGAATTACCTCGACATTCAATTGAAATATCTTTCCAGATATTTTAACAATTGATTAAGATGTATCTAGTATCATTTTTTCTAGTATATTATTTAGTATTGTTTAAAAATAGCATTGTAAATGCAGAAATCTCAAATGTAAAAATTTTATAGCTATTTCATCTTAATCAATTGTTAAAATATCTGGAAAGATATTTCAATTGAATGTCGAGGTAATTCCTCACATTGGTGAAATAACGCTGGCTTACAGCGTAAGAGTTTAGGATATACTAGGAAAAATTCGACGATGTCACTAGTGACTCGGTAGCTCAGCGGTCAGAGCATTGGACCGGATATCCAAAGGTCGCGGGTTCGATTCCCGTCTGAGTATTGATCTGGTGCGAGTCGTATTTTTTCTAGTATATTATTTAGTATTGTTTAAAAATAGCATTGTAAATGCAGAAATCTCAAATGTAAAAATTTTATAGCTATTTCATCTTAATCAATTGTTAAAATATCTGGAAAGATATTTCAATTGAATGTCGAGGTAATTCCTCACATTGGTGAAATAACGCTGGCTTACAGCGTAAGAGTTTAGGATATACTAGGAAAAATTCGACGATGTCACTAGTGACTCGGTAGCTCAGCGGTCAGAGCATTGGACCGGATATCCAAAGGTCGCGGGTTCGATTCCCGTCTGAGTATTGATCTGGTGCGAGTCGTATTTTTTCTAGTATATTATTTAGTATTATCTATAGCTTACATTTTTTTTAGATTTTTCACCCTCTTACTTTAAAAGTTAAAGGGGGGGGGGGGGGGGGGGGGGGGGGGGACACACACACATTTTACCATTTTGGAGGCATATATCTTTCAAACGGTTGACTTTGAAAAAAAATAATCTTAAGAACCTCAATGTCATTTTTAAAGACCTATCTATAGACACCCCACAAGTATTGGTGTGATGAAAAAAAATATTTTCAGTTTCATTTCCATGTATGGGGAGCCCCCCCTTAATCTTTTATTTTTTTATTTTTGTGTAAAAATCGTAAAGCGGTTCACAGAATACACCTACATACCAAGTTTCAACTATGTAGTCCTAATACTTTTGGAATAAAGTGGCTGTGACATACGGACGGACAGACAGACAGACATGACGAATCTATAAGGGTTCCGTTTTTTGCCATTTTGGCTACGGAACCCTAAAAACGTACTCCTACAATAATAATAAAAACCAAATGAAAGGGCTTGCTGAGAATAATTCAAAAAATAAAGTGACGTCACTCTAAATCCAATATTGCGGACAAAAGTGCAGTCGGCAAAAAAGCTTGTAATATTTTTTTTGACAGAAACTTATTACAAAAGATTTTAAACACTGCTTAACTTAGGCTGAGTTGCACCATCATACTTTAACAATAACAAGCTTGTTATAAATACCGGTTAAGCATAAGTTAGCCAAAAAAAGAGCGTTTTGATGCAACTTGCAAAACGCTTCAAATTTAAAGTTATCGACAAATGATAATGCTACCTATTTGGCACGTCAAACTTGACAAAGGACATCATGCTGGCTGGCAACCTCTTTTTTAACCGGTACTATAACAAGTTTGTTATTGTTAAAGTAAGATAGTGCAACTCAGCCTAAGACTCCTGTTTAACAGATTTTCACAGATGATGCATTTCTATTGCCGCTATACCAACAAATACTAAAAATAGAATAAAATAAATATTTTAGTGGGGCTTCTATACAACAAACGTTTTTTTTTTTGCTGTTTTTTGGTACGGAGCCCTTTGTGCGCGAGTGCAACTCGCGCTTGGCCAGTTTTTACATTATGCCCTTGACAGTGATCTTTAAGTTCTAGGTAGTTTCGGTACATTTGACGCTAGTGTTGACAATAATGGTTCTTTTTGCCTTTTTCTGAATATGTCAAGTCATAGCAAGTTTTTTTCTAGCAGAAGGCGTTATTACATAATTCAATTTGAACCAAACTATGACCCTTCTTTCGCCTTTTAAATCTTTTGTAATAACACGGACAGACTTTATATTAGGGCGTCCCTGCACGACGCGGGCGTATCTCGTTAGGGCTTGTTTGCAGACCCTGATTGCGGTTACATTAATTAAGGAAGGTGCCAACTAGTGCCCTAATATTCTGACGTAATTAACGGAACTTGGGTTGCAAATTATGGCAGCTACATTCATTATTATGCTCGTAACTCGTAAAAGCTTTCTAGGAAATATACGAAGAAAAGAAGTACAAAAGGTAAATAGAGGTAGTTTAAAAAATTATAGTTTACCGTCATCACGTTTGATTAATATATCAAACATTCTCATATTCTTTTTAATACATAATATAGGTACCTAATCGAAGTCAAAGATACTAGTAAAATAAAAAGAACATTATGTAAATTACCTACTAACTAATGATAATAAAAAGTTAAGTATCTAATCTACTGCATTTTGTGTTAAATTACAAAGTGGTTTTAAAGGTGTAAAAAACTGTACCTACCGCAACCACTAAAAAATTCAACTTGCGCGTATTATACGTAGGAATCGAACGTTAAGCACTTCGAAAAACTTATACATCGGAACGAGAAATAGTGCTTAAATAAAGACTAATTGTAAATTATCTCTCTGTAGTTCACTCCGATGAATCTTTGTGGTAGGTACTTTTTATCGCTTAAACAATATATATAATTAAAGCTGCATTTCCAATTTAACCGGGTAATACAGTTATTTTTTTAGTAACCCCAAGAAGTTTTATACCGCTGAAAATTCATTTACATTTTTTGAATAAATAAATGTGTAAGTCCTTAATTAAGTCAAACAAAAATTTATTATTATTAAATTATTCATTCTTCACAATATTTTGTTGAAGAATATTAAAATATTTGCATTTAATCACTTAAAATTATAATTTTGAAGTAGGCTGTATGCTCACTTGCCCCTTTGTTCGCAAAATATTCTTGCATTGGGCGTGTGAAAAAAAAAACAAAAAAACCTGCGCGCCTTTTCCATAATTTTCATATTTTGTCGTATTTGTTGCTGTGTGATAAATTATTATATTTTTTCTTCGCAAATGTGTTGAAAAACGTCGTATGAAAATCGTGAGCTCTTGCTTATTGCACACTCGGCTGAGTTACGCCCTCGCCTGCGGCTCGGGCTGCATCCCACAGACTTGTGTGCAATGAGCAACCTAAGCTAACTTGTCTCATAATATACTATTATTATTACTTTGCATTGTACTCTGCAGTGTATTTATTATGATGGTACGGAACCCTCGGTGCGCGAGTCCAACTCGCTCTTGACCGGTGTTTTTAATTAGTGAAACCGCTGCGTAAAACTAAAAGTGAGAAAAAAAACCATTGGCAACAGTTGCAATGTCCATTTCCGCTAAACAAAACATCAAAGCGTCTATGCGCTTGAGACTCATGATGAAAGGGTTTTTATTCTGGCCAGTAAGTACGAGTTGTGTGTAATGTGAGAGTGGCCACGATGTGGAGCGCGATGAATACGAAATGCCTGGGCACGCCATACATAGCGGTCGTTTTAATGACCCGTTTTATGTCTGTAGGTGACGTGGAAAATATCGTAAGAAACTTACGTTACCTACTTAGATTTTGAAATGATCATCTTCAGAGACCATCGTATAGGTAAATGTTTCATTTGCAGGTTATATACGGCGAAGATTCATAGAATTTAGGTACGCAAAACAGCACGGTAGGTTAAACAGTTGAACTACGAAAACAGGGGCTCAATCGCACTAATTCTGAACGATAAAACCAAAACCGTTACGTTGTCATTGAGGTTATATTTACCTAAAAATCTTTGGTTTAGCTTAAGAATTTTCATTTAAATTGTCCGAGATTGTCATTCTAGGCTCCTTAGGCACAGCTTTGTACAATTTTAACATAATTAAAGCGAGTATTTTTCTGTAAACAAAACTCAAGCGGTAACGATTTGGTTTTGGTTTTATCGTTGTAAATTAGCGCGATTGGGCCCCAGCTCTTATTACGTGCGGCATAAAGACGGTCTCAACTCAATCTCAACATGTATAGTCTGACGTGCTGCTGACTGTACCTATCTACTTAGGCAAATCGTATAATCTCAAGATATTCATAATTTTATAAATAATAAATAAAAATTTATATAAATAGCTTAACAACAATTTATTTAATAGTAAGCTAAACAAAGTGACTTCCGCTTTCAACAGCTTCTGTGGTCTTAGTGGTTCACCCATCTCGGGTAAGATGCAGTGGTTCGATTCCCAGGTGCGTTTCTACTCGGTTTGGTTGTTGATAGGGCTTATTTCAAGTCCGTCTGGCTAGCTACCACCATCGTACCTCAGTCTGATGCCATAACAACAATTTAAAAACTGTTGTGTTCCGGCAGTTAGAGATAAGATAGCCAGTTCCTCAGTGGTGAGGATTCCGAGTGTGGTGTGCTTACACTTTCGGTCTTATCGTCACTTAATATCAGGTGAGGTGAAGGCCAAGCACTATCCCGTTTTGAATAAAAAAAAACCCTATAAGGATTTTTATCACTCGTATATAAGCTTCACAAGTTTTGATAGCACTATTTTGTACATGACACTAACATGTTTGAACGATGTTTTAGACTTGCTCATCATTTTAAACTAAGGCCCTAGAATACCCAACGCTGTCCCCACTTAGTTTCGCGATCCATATTTCAGTGGCACCCGAGCAACTCATAACCATAGACTAAACTCGTTTGATATTCTATGCATAACCAGATGTTTGGACTGGAGCTTAAGTAACTGGATGAGGTTCGTGAATGGTTCAAAAGCAAAAGAATATTAGAAAACAAGACAATTTTATATATTTTTGAAAATGTCACTGTATAAGTAGCTGAAACTTGAACTTTTTTATAATTAATGGGTTTGCTCTTGAGCCCAGTCTAGCCCAAAAGCAAAGACAGGGTCTACGATGGAGCGAGCTTGCCCAGAAGGTGCTTACTCACTCTGGCCTTGAATAGAGTCAGGTTGTATGCGCTCGGAAACACAGACGCAAGGAATTCCATTCTGAAAAAAAAATCGCATTTTCTATATACTTTTTGGTTTTATTTTCAATCCATACTGTGGTTTATGTTTATATCATTGACTGCTATTATGTAGCTATGCATGTATACTGATGTAAAGTATAGTGTATAATGTAGCAAATATTTTAGAGAGCAAATATAATTTTGAGGCAAGCAAGAAAACAATGACATTGATATATATCGTATTAATTAGGTATATAATTGTACATTGAGAATTATTCACTTCAACCTTTTTATCTCAATATTAGTGTATTCCCGACGATTTTTTTTATGAAATCTCGTTTTACGACAGTCTCAAGGCGTCTCGAAACGAATCCACAGTGGCGAGCAATAAACTCAGACTAAATAAAACGATATTAAACCTAATTGCGTAGAACATAAAAGCTATTGTAACCAGCGCCACTGAGAATTGTGTGGTACTTAACTTTTTATTAAAAATTAATTTGAAAGCCCCAGCTCTTCTGCATTTATACAGGAAGTACCTATCTAGTAAGTTATTGTGTTTGTCAATAATACTAGGTATCTTCCGAAGTTCATGTTTTTTATAATATTTCGTTCGTAGTTTTCAAGCCCAACAGTATTTTGAAAACATACGAGTTGAACAAAAAGAAAAATGTTTTTCAGGTTTTCTAACCCTGAAGCTAGGTACAATTTTAACGGAATCATAATGTACCTGGCTAAAATTAGTTAGTTAGTTTTAACTGTTGCTGAGTTTAATTTCCCGTTTTAAATGGTATCATAATTACTTTAAACAAACACTATAAAGTTGAAATTAACGCTCAGAGTCAAAGTTTTTATTGGTACAAACGAGTTTTAAGTTTAAAATATATTTTTCTCCTTCCTGTTCAATGAAAGCTTTTCAAAATGACAAAAAACTGTAGGCTCGATAGATGACGTTGATAAAAATGTACGAGTCAATGTATTTTTTTTACTAAGCTTCAAAGAGTACTCAGTTAGACGAGCAGATGTAACCCTAAAATGTATCTCTTTGGGCAGATGTCAGCCAGCGAAAGCTGACTTTCCTCTGTGATATAGGCCGTTTATTTTTAAAAGCCAATTTTGACACTTTGCAAATAGTTACAATTTTTATTTTTTAAATGTCACTTTGAAAAGCCCTCTTTACTACTCATTTTCATTTGACATAGCAAAATCCGTATTTTTGAATCGCTCGTTTGTCGTACTTGTCAGCTATTTTCTTATTAGTACAGTGACACAAACTAATCTGGGGCCCTATTTTTGAATCACTCGGCAGGCGTCGAGCGCTCTTTTCGACTGATTTTCGTTCGACATATGACTCAAAACAATGAGATGTCGAACGAAAATCGGTAGAAAAGAGCGCTCGACGCCAGCCGAGCGATTCAAAAATAGGGTCCCTGACCCGGTGGAACTATGTGTTATTACATATTGCTATCTAGATTACGCCGTCGGCTACGTAGATGACAGCGATGCCATCAAGAGAAGAGAAACGAGAGGTACCGAATTATATTAATGTCTGATTTTTATTTTATTTTATTAGAATGTGTTGTTAACGATACCCTATGACCCTTTTTCAACGACCTCCTTTAGTTGAGAGGCTTGTACACCAGTTTTTATGGTGTCCCCATCTGTGAAGTGTAGTAGAACAGATGTGTTTTTTTTCCCGTCAGTTCTATCAATATAACAAATAATAGAACAACAGTGACAGTACTGAAGCCGAGGATGGGTCAATTTAGAAAACTTACTCTTCTCATGTATGGTCTCAAATCTGTGAGTTTGTGATACTTTCGTTCAGGGATTGAAATACCGTTAAAAAAAATAACGTTAAAAATACCGTTAATACATTTTATCGGTAAATTTACCGGTAAAAATAACGTTAAAATATTTTACCGGTAAAATTAAATAACGTTAAATTTAACGTTAATTCTCAAATTAACGTTAAAATTAACCTTATTTATTGACATAACGTTAAATGTTAAATTAACGGTAATAAAAGTAAAAATTAACGTTATATTTAAAAATAACGTTAACATTCCCTGCTTTCGTTGTCTCTGATTTTCATAATACAAGGAGGGCTTTTCAAAGTGACAAATAAAAAAACCGGACAAGTGCGAGTCAGGCTCGCCCACCGAGGGTTCCGTACAGACCTACATCTATACATAAAATAAAGCTATAGAAAAGTTGTGTCGGTACAAAGGAAATATTTTGAAAAAAAGTGGTTGGTAGTTATTAGTTTTTTTATATGAAAACTGTACTACGGAGAGTTTAAGCTTCATCCCAGGTTCTACCTACCGGAATTATGTGAAAGATTGCTTAGATTAGAAGTTGGACTCCAAGCTACCAAACTGTAAAAAAAATACCATCAAAATCCGTTCAGCAGTTTTTAAGTGATTCGCGCAGAAACATTTAGAATTGACTGCTATATATAGATAACCATTTGAAATCCTTTGTCGTCACGTAGAAAATAAACCTTCCAGGGATTACGACAAAGAATTGACCACGGGCGAAGGTTTGAAATGGAATAGTACATTACCGCAGCGGCACTCAAGACAGGCATTGAAGAACATACGTGAGTCCATCAATGCCTAGTTGCGGCCAAGGCTTGTATAGTATACTTTTATCAAATAATGCGCGGAAATTCAAACCAAGTAGCTTATAAACTTTTAACTTTTTAGTTTTAAAAGTTTTAAGCTTTTTATTTTTATTTTAAATTACAGTAATTGAAAAAAGAAAATGGAAAGATTTTTTGAATCTTTTTGGAATGTGCACATAGAGGCCTTTCATTTGATACCCATATTGAAAAAAAAAATTTTTTTCTGGTTTTTTTTCATTTATTTCCAGTTTTTCAATTTTTTTTTCTGTTTTTTGGAAAGTGCTCATCAAGGCCTTTCATTTGATACCCATACTGCAAAAAATATTTTTTCTTTCGTTTTTAATTTTTTTTATCAGTTTTTTGAAATATGCTCATCAAGGCCTTTCATTTGATACCCATATTGAAAAAAAATTTTTTTTTCGTTTTTATTTTTTTTTCGTCTTTTTGGAATGCGCTCATCAAGGCCTTTCATTTGATACCCATATTGCACCAAAACATTTTTTTTTTCGTTTTTATTTTTTTTTCAGTTTTTTGGAATGTGCTCATCAAGGCCTTTCACGTGATACCAGTATACCGAATATTAAAAAAAAAATGTTTTTGGAATGTACTCGCTCATCAAGGCGACATTTGATACCTATAAGTATTTGTGTATCATTGAAAAGTTCGCTCCATATCTGAATTACACGTGTGTAATGAGTTTTAATAGAAACATTGCCAGACAAACGCCGGCAATTTTTGTATGAAAATCCATTATTACACGTTACTCACGTTAGTAATGGATTCGCATACAAATATTGACGGCGCGGTTTAGCTCTGTCCGTAAACTCCGATTTAGCACGAATAAGTTTGTCAAAATAATGTTCGAATTTCCAAGCATGTTTGAGAAAAAATAAAATAATTACAAACCCACCGCACCTGTATAAAATACAAGTACTGCTAATTGTCAACACATGGCGCTGTATATCAATAGTACACTGTATAATGTTCTGTGAAATGGTGTTATCTATCGCAATGTTATTAGAGAAAATGGGTGTATTCCAACAAGACCCTTGCTCCGAAAGTCTGTTTCCATCCCGTTCGAGTCACGTCATATCGGTGTGAAAAACGCGCTGATTGTTATATACCTACTCTATGGTGACAGCTATTGGTCTGCTGGAATGCACTCTGTTAATTGTTTTACTCTTTGACCCCCTGTCATGTAGCGTGACATACCGCCATGTTGCGAAAATATTTAGAGCCAAATTTATTACTTTTTAATTTTATTTTTAAAAGTAATTAACTATAACAATATTTGAAAGGATCTGAATAATTAATAATGATAAATATTGATATTTTAAAAAGAATTAGTGGCGCGATTATCACAAAAGAAATTAGAAGTTAAACTATGACCGCGCATACCGTTGTTTCACCAAGATGATTAATAATTACGTATTTTAATGACCATATTTTTTATGATTTAATTAAAATATACAGTTTTCAGATTTATTCCTGTAAGTGTAGTATAAGACGCTATTACCTGCCAAATTTCATAGTCCTAGGTCAACCGGAAGTACCCTATGAATTTTGATTCCTTGGAGAGTATCGAAAATGAGTTTTTTGCGCCCTAAACGGCAGTATCTTTTTTTTACGCTAACTTAGAAGTTTGATTTTTTTACAGCTTCAAGGGACCGTAGACCTTAGTATATAGTATATGGTTTAAATTTCAACTCGATACCTCCACGCGTTCCCGAGATAAAGGGTCTTGACAGACAGACGGACGGACGGACAGACAGACGGACAACAAAGTGATCCTATAAGGGTTCCGTTTTTTCCTTTTGAGGTACGGAACCCTAAAAATGGTAACTATTTGCCTCACTAGATGGCGTTGATGGACAGATAAGTGTCAAAATTGGCTTTTAAAAATAAAGGGCCTGTACCAAAGAGGAAAGTATGCGCTCGCTGGCTGACATCTGCCCAAAGATAAACATTTTAGGGTTACATCTGCCTGCCTGCCTAAGTACTCTTCGAAGCTTCGTAAAAAAAATCACATTGACACATACATTTTACCAACGCCATCTATCGAGCCTACAGTTTTTGTCATTTTGAAATCTCTCAATTAGAAAACATACTCTTCTCTATGTATGGTCTTAAATCTGTGTGTTTGTGATACTTTCGTTGTCCCAACTGACATGAAAATATTTTTTTTTATTTAACTGGACTTGGCTGTCTGTATGATTTGACAGCTAGTTTTTGTGCCTATTTGAAACGCCACTAGCGTGCGTCTAAAGAACTAATTTTGACGTACAATATGAAAATAGTTGCCGTGATGGTCTCTCCAGACTTCAAACTTTAGTACCATGTACGCACGCTATGCTCACGCTACGTCCTACAGCGCCAAAATGGCGGAAATCAAATATGCACAAAAACAGTTTGACATAAGCCTGTCCAGTGTTAATATACGCAGGTCAGTGGTTGTCCCTCTTTTTTACACGACTGCCCAAAGCAAAAAGAGTATACACTCTTTATACACAACACATATACATGTGTTCAGGGTTCATGTATGTTTGTGGGTATGTGAGTTTCTTTATTCCACCATAACTTCTAAATGCCTGAACTTATTTGGATGTATGGGGTATCGTTAGAATCCTTACAGCATCCCGAGTGACACTGGCTATATTTTTTTTAGAAAAAATCAATATGGCGACTGTACGACGCCATTTTAAAATGTGAAAAAAACTTTTTTCTTCCATTATTACAATATGGGCATCAAATGTAAGGCCTTGATGAGCACATTCCAAAACTATATAATATGTCAATAAAATGTGTGAAAAAAATATTAAAAACACGGCTGCCTTGCCAAAAAAGGTTAAACAACAAGTATCACTGCAGTCGGGGCACCTGTTTGATCAAAAATTGTTCCATAATAAGGTCCAAAGAGAATGTAAAAATAACTAGCGTGTCCCCCGACTGCAATGACACTTGTTGTTTAACCTTTTTTTAATTTATTTATTTTTCATAATACAAATGCTTTACTTTCTTTGACTAATTACTTTTGATTGACATTCATAATAAATTGTCAAGGGGGTTGAGTGACCGCCGAAAGTGGCGCCGCGGTGAATTTTATTTAATATTGTAATTCTAAATACACAATTTTAATAAAACTTTACGTGGAATATTTATTTTTGTCTAGTATTTTAAAACGGTATCATTACATTGCCTCGTAGTCACTGCTAGAAGTAGATAGCAAAACTGCTAAAAGTGGCCATTTTTGATACTACTTCTACGAGTTAATATACGAGGGAATATGGTGATACCTTCTAAAAATACTAGACCATGGGCCCTAAAAATTTCACGTAAAGTAATTATTAAAATAACTAGCGGCCGCCCGCGACTTCGTCTGCGTGGAAAGGTTTTTTACTATCCCTCGGGAACAATACTTTTTTCGGGATGGAAGTTACCCTATGTCCTTCTCTATACCCCTGAAAACGTGTATGCAAGATTTCATGATGATCGGTTCAGTAGTTAGGACGTGAAGGCGTAACAAACAAACAAACAAACAAACGGACTTTTGCATTTATAATATTAGTAAGGATTTTCTATTAACAACTTATTAATAAAAACTTCTAATGGCGCCACTTTCGGTGGTATAACACGTTAGTACTATTTATTATATATTCTGTGATATAACCACCTTAAATGGAATTGCTAACATACACATAAATAGTGTAATATTTTAATTTAATAATAACTGAACAATTAATTGCACTACTTGACATTATCATAATAATTAATATTTTTGGTGTAATTATAATTAATTAACAACATATTTAACATTAACTTTATTCACAAAATGATAAAATTATTGCATGTCGATATACTCGACGGGTAATTTTGTACTTTGATTTAATTGTGTAAAACCTGTATTCACCATGTCTTGGCAAATAAATAAATAATTGATTTGGATGCGAAACAATCATGAATCATATGTTATTTTAAAAATTAAACCAAATGTTTTTCATAAAGCTCTGTTCTTTATTTTTTCCAAAAAACAAAACATGCATCAGAAGCCTGTGAACTAGCTCTTACTATTTTAAATAATACTGAGATAGCTTTACTAGACAAATAATAAAGTCAGAAAACGTTTACAATATTTAATAACGAAAGGAAATTAAATATCGCAGAATTTCCTCGTAATTTCTAATATTACTTAATAATGTTATTGACAATTTATAAGGAGATACGCTTTTCTAAGTGAAGTAGTATATGAGTACACAATTTTGTCTCCCAATATAAACGTTGTTTTCGGAGCACCTTCGAAATTACATTACGCGTTAAAAGCCTATACATTTGTGGGCTGATCGATCTCGAAACGATGAAAACGAAGTTAATAAACGATAAACATAAAAACCGGCCAAGTGCGTGTCGGGCCACGCGCCATAGGGTTCCGTAGTTACCTTATACCATACCATATTTAATACCACCTATCATTATTCGTTTGCAAAAATAACTTTGTTTTTCAGTGTTTATATGAATGACAAAGTTATATTTGCGGTTTTGGAAAATGTGCTATATCTCAAAAACTAATTACTATATCTCGTTCAAACTAATTTTGGTTGAAAGTGTTTATTAAGATCTACAGCATATATATTTTTTAGATTTTTCACTCTCTTATTTCAAAAGTTAAAGGGGGGACACACATTTTACCGCTTTGGCGGTGAATATCTTTCAAACGATTGACTTTGAGAAAAAGTTGTCTTAGAAACCTCAATGTTATTTTTAAAGACCTATCTATAAACACCCAACACGTGTTGGTTTGAAGAAAACAATTTTTTTCAGTTTCAGTTCCATGTATGGGGAGCCCCCCCTTAATCTTTTATTTTTCTTATTTTTGTATTAAATTCGTTAAGCGGTTAACAGAATACATCTACCTACCAAGTTTTATCTATAAACACCCAACACGTGTTGGTTTGAAGAAAACAATTTTTTTCAGTTTCAGTTCCATGTATGGGGAGCCCCCCCTTAATCTTTTATTTTTCTTATTTTTGTATTAAATTCGTTAAGCGGTTAACAGAATACATCTACCTACCAAGTTTCAACTGTGTAGTCTTAATACTTTCGGAATAAAATGGCTGTGACATACGGACAGACAGACAGACAGACAGACATGACGAATCTATAAGGGTTCCGTTTTTTGCCATTTAGGCTACGGAACCCTAAAAAGCTGCATTTGTTTATAGAGCTAGGTTACGGTATTTTCTACCAAAGCAATATTATTTACCAATACTTGTAAGATGTCACCCACGACGTTTCATTCTCACTAGTTCCAGTGGATATAGTTCCATGAAACTACTGATACTTTTTATTCTAAATATTCGTTCTCACTAGTTCCATTGCCAATGGAACTAGTGAGAATAAAACGTATTAGTCATCATCGTCATCATCATATCAGCCGCATGACACCCACTGCTGGGTATAGGCCTCCCCTAAGTAAAACGTATTAGTAGTTCCATGGAGCTATATCTACTGGAACTAGTGAGAATGATCGCCCGCGACTTCGTCCGTATGGAATTCACTTCCCGACAAAATTTTTGAAAGGATGAATACTTTTCGTCCTTATTAATAAACGAAAAGTAAATTTACACCTGGTTTAATCAAAAATATTGCTTAGCAATATTCTTGCAATATTACTCCTTACTCCCAAAGCGATTCCTAAGCAAACATTTTGGTTTAACTATGTGGAACTCTTCGAACTTCCAAAAACATTCAAAACCTCTGCGTAATTTTCTACCTCTAAGTTTATTGATGGATGTTTCAAATTGAAGGTTTCTATATTATTTGACCAACTTCACGTTCAAGCTATTGCCATCTCTTAGGTCCCGCGTTCGAGCCCCGGCCCGGTTGTGTCAATTTAAAAAAAACCGGCCAAGTGCGTGTCGGGCCACGCGCAGTAGGGTTCCGTAGGTACATTATACCATACCATATTTTAATACCGCTATCATTTTTCGTCTGAAAAAATAACTTTGTTTTTCACAGTGTTTGTATGAATGACAAAGTTATATTTGCGGTTTTGGAAAATGTACTATATCTCGAAAACTAATTACTGTATCTCGTTCAAAACAATTTTCGTTGAAAGTGTTTATTAAGATCTATAGTTTATATTTTTTTTAGATTTTTCACCCTCTTACTTTAAAAGTTAAAGGGGGGGGGACACACATTTTACCACTTTGGCGGCATATATTTTTCAAACGGTTGACTTTAAAAAAAAATTGTCTTAGGAACCTCAACGTCATTTTTAAAGACCTATCTATAGACACCCCACAAGTATTGGTTTGATGAAAAAAAATATTTTGAGTTTCAGTTCCATGTATGGGGAGCCCCCCCTTAATCTTTTATTTTTTTTATTTTTGTATAAAAATCGTAAAGCGGTTCACAGAATACACCTGCCTACTAAGTTTCAACTATGGCGTCTTAATACTTTTGGAATAAAGTGGCTGTGACATACGGACGGACAGACAGACAGACAGACAGACAGACAGACATGACGAATCTATAAGGGTTCCGTTTTTTGCCATTTTGGCTACGGAACCCTAAAAACCGGTCAAGAGCGAGTCGGACTCGCGCACCGAGGGTTCCGTACAATCATAAATATTATATTTGGATATGTTACTTTAGTACAGTCTTTAAAAAAGTAGGATAAACGGCAGACAGGTGGAAGGGCGACAGGCGGACAGTTAATTTAAAAATCTTAACCACAGCTGCTTATTGGTGACTGAAAAATGTTTCAGCCACTCCACATTGCAAACTGTTTATATTACTAAGTAGGAACTTATTCTTCGTTTATTCGTACGGCAAATAGTAGGTAATTATAATAAGAACCAGCCACCAATTATTATCGTAGTGTTAGGTTGCGCCATCTCTTGACCGATAGTGGAACTATTTTAATCTTCTTAGGTTGGCATGCTTAGGACAGCGCCATCTGTTGACTGGTAGTGAAACTAAAGAATTTTTGTTTGTTTTTTGAATTTCTAAAAAAGTGTATTATATAGAGACATCGTTTTATTTTTCCTGTAATCTTTACATAAATTACTATCACATAGAATTATTTCAGATTTTTCTCTTTGCAAACTTCGGAGATAAGGGGGGGGAACGGTATTTTTTTTTACATTTTTCACCATAAGTCGAAAACTATGCGGCCTAAGAAAAAATGAAAAAATGTTTTAAAATGTGCAAACAACGCTCTTTCATATGATACCCCACATGCCCTAGTCACCTCACTTCAAATTTTTATGACCCCTTTTCAGTCCCTGTTGTAAATTTTGTTTTTTTTATTTCTTTCTTATTTGCAAAATAGTTGGGCAAATGTCATCTTAAACTATTCCAAATTTCAAGTTGATACCATTAGTAGTTCTCGAGATATCCAGCTGTGACAGACAGACAGACAGACAGACTAAGTCACACCATAAGGGTTCCTTTTTTACTATTTTGGTACGGAACCCTAAAAAAACTTTTATATATTATCTAGGTGTTTGTTTTTGGTACCTGCGCAGCGTTGTCTCTGATTTCCATAACAAAAAGTACTTGCTACTTACTTTTAAATCAAATCAATGTATACGAGCTCAGTGGCGCAGTCGTATAGCGCCTGGCCCAGTGATTGCGGAGGTTAAGCAACTTTCACATGGGTCGATCATGGGATGGGTGACCGAAAATTTATTATCTCGAGCTCCTCCGTGCTTTGGAAAGCACGTTAAGCCGTTGGTCCCGGCTGCATTTGCAGTCATTAACACCACCACCTAACCGCATTGGGCCCGCGTGGTGTAAAGACATTACAATGGCTGATGGTCAATATTGTCCAATTTTTTTTATCGCACCAATAAAACAACGAATTTTAAATTCATCACACAAAGCTACGAAACCGTAGCAACCATAGCAATAGTGCTACGAACACCGCTACGAATAGATTGAAATCGTAGTAGGTATCGATAATATTGTTGGACTTATTTTACAAAGTAAACGGGGCGATATATTTTTAAATCTTAATATCTGAAATAAATGCCATACTATTCCCTACTTTATCCCTACTATATTATAAATGCGAAAGTAACTCTGTTTGTTACGCTTTAACGCCTAAACTACTAAACAGATTTTAATGGGTACGGCGATAGATGGGACTTTGGGGAAGGACACCGATGGACATAGGCTACTTTTATCCTACTGCTGGTCACGGGTCTGCGCCCGCACTGTACACCGTTAATTTTTAAGTACCTATATCTAAAAATGAAAAGGGAATTTCAGACCACGTAAATGAACAACTTTTACTATGGGACCTCGAAATCGCGAAAAAAAAATCAGCTGTCCCATAAATCAAATCAAATTAATTCTATATAATATTATAATAGTTATTACTGTAAATTACTAACATAGTTTTAAGGTATTTTTGTAACTAACACTATGGACATCGTTTCTGAAATAAAATTATTATTATAAATTATAGTCGAGTCGATGTTGTACTTTTCTATGGAACAGCAGATTTTTTTTGCGCTTTCGTGGTTGGCCCCATAGTAAAAGTTGTTCATTTACGTGGTCTGATATCCCCATTTCAGATATACTTAGATATACTTAAAAAATTAACCGTGTATAACCTGTAGTAGTAGCTTAGTAGTAGTATATAACCTGTAGTCCACGTGGGCGAAGCTGCGGGCCGAAAGCTACGTATTTAAAGTCGATTCGCTTAGATAGTGTCGCCCTTTTATCGCACCGCCTTTGCACGTACCACTTCTTGTCAAAGGGTGCCGCCGCATAAACAAAGGATACCGCGTGCGGCGTACATCCGCAAGTCAATTTACATAGAAATGCCTAGTGAAAGGTTGTGTTTGTTACCGGTATTCCTGTCTCTGAACACAAGTGCTTGCGGGTGTACCGACACAATTTAAGCCAATGGACTTCATACAGTGTCTTTTTGTATTCACCACCCAAATTTTGAGGATGTGTTCAGTCTATGAAACTGAACATCTTTCTCTAAGGAACTTATGGCCAAATATGTAAAAAAAAGTGTTTTTTACCGATACATATTAGACCTTGGAAAAGGTCAGAGACTACCATTATTCCTGTAATTTGAACGAGAAACGAAACTCCACGCTTTAAATTACCACCTAGTCACACCCCGGGCACTCCATACAAGCTTCGTGTTTCAACTAACTACCTATTACATAGACGCTACACAGTGACGTTTTTGCACACGCGCAACTGTGTGCGAGCTATTGAATGAGCACACGGATTGACACACGGATTGACACACGGAACTCGCGCGGTGGGCGCCGCGCCGGTGGGGTGAGGTAATTGATTGTGGGGCGGGGCGGAGAGTTTCCTTTCTGTACGGTATTACTTATATCTATTCTGTGACCTAATATATAAAAAATATTGAATAAAAAAAGCGTTGTAAGGACAAGCCATAGGATAGGTTATAAATTAATAAGGTTTTTGTTTCTTTAAGCGTATCCTAAAAGATTATGTATTTTTTACCTATAATACCCAATATAGTTTATTAGAAGCGCATCGTGAGTCCATTAGCGCCGCCAAACAAGAAAGATCATTACAACGAAATAACTATATTTAATACAATTCTGAAAATGTAAAAACTCGTATTTAGTTATTGCCATATGCACATATTTTTGTATGCGTTTTTTTTTTAGTTTAAACGTGTTCGTGTAGTTACAATATGAATTAACGCCTAACCAAAGTGTATACAAAAATAGTATATACCACATACTCGAAGCGCGAACTTGACAGACTGATCGTATAGTCCGTTCGCATAAGTGTCGGTACACCCGCAAGCACTTGTGTTCAGAGACAGGAATACCGGTAACAAACACAACCTTTCACTAAGCCATTTCTATGTTAACTGCCAAAATCCAAATTCACTTGCGGGTGTACGCTGTACGCGGTATCCTTTGTTTATGCAGCGGCACTTTGACAAGAAGCGGCACGTGCAAAGGCAGCGCGATAAAAGGGCGACACTAATCTAAGCGAACGGACTTTACTTGATCACGTTTGTTAAGCAACGCTCGATCCGGCCAGGTATCGGATGGGTGACCATTAAGTGGCATTACAACTGAGCGCTTCCGTGCTTCGGAGGGCACGTTAAACCGTCGGCGTCGGTCGCGGCTTTTGTCGTCTGATAACAATTGTTAAGCCAAGTTAGAGGCCTTACAGACAACTTGATGAACTAACACAGAGGTGGCCACTATTCCTCATTCGATAATAAGAAGAAGTAGGTATATTATTTAGTATTGTATAATAATAGCGTTGCGAATGCAAAAATATCCAATTAAAAAAATACTGATGTATATCCTTGTAAGATTGGTGGCGCTAGTGGCATAGTATAAAAATGAGTACAAGCGTACTAGTGGACTCACGATGCACCCTTAAACATTTACTACTGGCTTTATAAAGTGTTGGTGCGCAGTAAAAGGCGAATAAACCCGAAGTAGGTTCATAAAAATAGTTTTTATTTCGTAACTAAATGGGTCCCATATAGGAAGCCTACTCTAAACTGCATTCGTCCGTATTTTCGGCCCTTAAGTGCGAAAAATTCTCAAAAATTCATGCGAAATCTATTCTCAATCATCAATTTCGGATGGATGGACTGATCTAAGACAATTTACGGAGAATGGGATAACCTAAGTAATAGTTTGGTTTAACATGACATGAGTTATCCCATATACCTAAGTATTTTTATGGTTACATATATTTTGTATGGACACGTTCACGCTATACCGAGCGGTAACCGAGCAACTAATGACGCTCGGAGACAACAAATGCATGGGATCGTGTTTAGGGTGGTGTAACGTGAGTCATCCCTTAAACTTTGGTCTAGAAACCATCTTGTTAAATCAGTCATCAATATCTATCATTATTTATATATAATGCTATTAAAATAAATAATAATAATATGTAATAAATCTTAGAATACGTGAACACCTAGAAGCCGTGTTCTCGTATGCAAAGTGAGGCAAATAAAACTGAGCCAAAATGGCTCAGTTTTCAAATTTATATTCTTCATACGTTACGTGATTGTTACGTTCTTCTTGTCAGTTAAAAAAGTCTTGAACGGGTCGTAGGAAAATATAGACAATTCAAATCAAAAGTACTTAATAATTAAGTTAATTTGAATATAGCGATTTTTGACTTTGAATTTGACTTTGATCGTAACTATAATCCAATAATATCTTAGAGTAAGACGGGCTTCTGTAAGTCGTCGCTGCTCGAAGAATAATATAGTAACTGGGGTGCGATTGTGTAAGGTAATCGTATTCATTTGACAGTTCATATCGTATTCCATCGGCTGCAATTTGTATGGGATGACCTATACACACATCAACTTTGTCTAGGGATACAGTAGGTGTTATATTCATACAAACGAGGTAACTTTGAAGCCTTGGTTTCCTGCCAAGGATGTACTGTGCTGTGATCTGATGACGGCTATCCAGGGAGTGAATGGAGGAGATTCAGATCGCTATACACACAAAACTGATCTGACCAGCATTGTAGCTTAGCCTAGCTTATTCCCTAAAAGTAGGAAAATTGGTACTGTTTTGTACATATTAACTATGGCTAATAATGGACAAGTAAAATAATAGCCATTTTGACTGTTTTAGTTGCCTGCCTCACTTTTGACAGTGCGCTTTGTAGAGAACTATCGTTCTAGGTGTTATTATTCTAAGATGCTAAATATCATCCAATGGATGAGCCCGTCCGTAAATGGATATCATCGAGAGTAGAAAACGTCCGAATCTGAAACTTTACCCGAAACTAAAGAATAGTGCAGGCGGAAGTAGGCCCCCAAGCCCGATCCGGAAGATGGGTTTCCACGTGGCTGAAGGTTCGCTTCAGGATAAATAGGTCACCCGCGAACGAAACCAATGAAGTCAGCGCTAGGTTTAAGGCTAAGTTCATAAGACCGCGCGGTGCCGCACGGGACTACTAACCGCGCGGTATAAGATTATACTAAACTGTCTTAGAACGTTTACCCGCGCGCAAGATCTTGCACCACGCGGTGCTGCGTGGGTCAAGATCTACAAACCAGCACGCGTAGCATGACCACCTCGAGAAAAGACTCGACTCAGAGAACAATGGCTTGTCTACACCGAAACGTCACTTTTGTCGACAAAAGTGACGACAAAACCTACGCGTGCTGGATCAGCCCGTTCAGCCGCGCGGTTTGCGGAACAAATTGTCTACTCCACGTCAATGTTGATGCCAGACTGCCGCGCGTGCATACGCGCTATCATCGCTCGCGGTAGGAGCATTCAGCTCCTACCGCGTGACGACGCGCGTTACCGCGCTATCATTACATATGAACTTAGCCTTATTGTGAGAGAATATCTATGGGTAGTTCCATTGTGAGGTAGGATGGACAGTGGGTTACAGTCAGATGATAATGATTTTAGTCATGAAAATAAATCTTTAACACATTTTAAAGCTGGATTAATCTAGCTATATAATGACAAAGTGAAAATTCTTTAGTAAAACTACTAACACTAACATTGCAATTCAAAATTATTTAAAAATTAGTAGAGATTTTTTTTTGTTTTTTCACAATGATTTTTTTCATAAGTTTTCGAGATTTTGCTTGCTATTAAACTTCCACTGCAAAAAAAGTATCGTACACGATCAATCTGTGAAGCAAAACCTTTGTATACAGCAGAGATTTTAGGCAAATTACCGAGAAACAAAGCAACTTGCTTCCCTAGTCATCAAAGTTTAGATGCGATCTTAAGTTATTAGCGATCGCCTGAAATGTCAAGTGCCTTTAAGTTTGAATCCACTCAATTTCAGTCTTGTCGAGGCGTTACTAAGGAACAACTTCTACGAGTCCCTAATGCATTGAATAGTTTGCTCTCACTAACATTACTGCACTGGCAACCTGACCAGCGATGGAAATAAACCAAGAATTTACTGTCGTATTGGCTATCAAGTTTCGTGGTACAAGGCAGGTGCTCTTGTACTTACATTCTAGTTTAAACGATCGATTTAGCGATTCCAAGTAAATTGAGTAGCGGTAATAACTTATACAATCAATTAAAATTGGCGTCGTGTGCAAGACGTTATTAGTTTTTCGTTGTTGGTAGACTAATTAAATATCTAGTGTACTTTTTTAACTACGTGTTAATTGAAGGTTTTTTTTTTACAATTTTCAGTTGCAACTTATAAAGGTTTGGTTCCATTTTCCAGGTTATTTGCTTAGAACTCTTGTGAAGATATTTTTGAACATTTGAACCGTAGCATTATGAACAGTACAAAATATGCGGTTCAGTAATAAATCTTATATTGACCGTTAAGGATTTAAATTTTTCCGCCCTTTTACCACAACATGGCGGCAATAATTAAGCAAATCAACCGTGCCGCTTCGTGATTTACTCACTTAACTTTCTACTTTAGCCGTAAGCTCGTTTACAATGAACCTTTGACATTTAGCGTAATTTTCGACATCGGATTATCCGAAATTTGAATTTATGTTTCCAATTGTATCGTCAAAATAAAAGAGACCTAAGTGGACAGAGATCAGAAAATTGTATGCAGGGTAAAATTAACAATGAAACGACCAAAAATAAAAACAATCATTTAATAGCTTTACAGACAAGAAGGTATAAGAGATAAAATGTTGGATACAAAAAGATATATGGTGTAAGGTGTAGATAAATATATTTGAACGACCTTAATACAAATTGGCGATATAAAACGTTCAGGATTCAAAGGGTTAAATAAATCGCCAATCAACGATCAATTTTAAATATAACTTCGTTATCTTTTAAAATAAATTCTGTCCGTTGAGCGAATACAATCAGACAGTAGGTACGAAGAGATATCTTTGTTTCAAATTATTTGTAAAGAAATGAGCGCAATTTCCATTAATTTGGTCCCATTTCAACAATGATATTTTAAAATTTTGATAATTACATAACGTACGATTAGGCAGCAACATGATATGGAAGAGACACGAAACAAGATTTTGAAAAAGGAGAACAACAACATATTTACATTTGTTTAAATTTCTTTACATAACACATTCCAAGCTCGATAGCATACTTTATGTATTATATATAACACCATCTTAACCCTTTAAAGCGACAAGGCAAACATTCCACCTCAACTCCACACTACTTCTCGACATTCTCATCAAAAGTAATTATGAGCAGACACGTTTTTAATATCAAATTTATTCAATGCCTCAGTCAAACTCGCGATTAAAACAATTCACAAGGATTCGAATGCTTATCATAAAGCGATTTGACCGTAATAAAGAGACAATAGTTTGAAAACCGTTCGATCGTCAGTTTCTTTTGTTAAACCAATCTTTAGCCTTATTTCAAATTAAAGGAATTAAACTGTTTAGTCATTACAATACCGAGTAAAACGGAGAATTATGTAAATAGTAGCAATTTATTTGATTGACTCGGTCGAGTAGTACTTACCTAGTCTTTTATCAATAATGGGGTATACCGACCTTTCAACTAGAACGGACCTAATCATTCTTGATTTTGCTGATTTATTATAGCACCTGTCTTAAAACACCACTTAATCTGAGGGCCTATTACAAAAAAGCATCGCGATAAACGTTCGATGTTCGTTCCACTGCATGACACTATTAACTTATATAAGGTTCAATATCAAGTAAATCGATAAACGAACATCATCCGACTATCGTGATTCTTTTTTGTAATAGGCCCTCTGGTACTATTCAAACGATAATATACTTTAAATATCACTGAATTATACACGATCGTTTGTCATTCTGTCCGGTGGTGGATCGGACGAGTCTGTTAAGGTTGAGCTTTGGACTGCCGCTAGCACTGTCGCTATCTCCTTTGGCACATGTCTTTGTCCTCATGATCATGAGGTCTGTCCTGATGCTAGGCCGTCGGACATTGGGGGCAACAACCCCGCAGGCATCTGATAGTCTTCTCTTGATAGAGAGCGTGCATTTCTTACTTCTATTGCTTTGGCTACTGGTCGGGGGGAGGGTGCAGGGGCTTCCGAAGGCCGTGCTAACACGTTTATGGTGATTTGGGGCCATTTCTAGGGGCAGGTTGGCGACAACGAACAATTCGTAAAAGAGATCGTCTACGTGATAGTTTTTCTTCGCTGACGTTTCTATGAAAACGCAGGTGGAGTCTTGGGTGGTGCAGTAAGCTTGAGCTTCTTCAGGCTGGACTGTCCTGCAAGGAAAATAATCTTGAAAATTACACCGAAGAGAATTTCAAATAAAGCCGGTTTAATTCAGAGGGTATATTACAAAAAACATCGCGATAAGCGTACGATGTTCGTCCCACTCCGTGGCACTACTATTGTTTCACGAATATGTTTCAATATCAAGTAAATTGAACGGCGAATTGCATCCGAATATCGTGATTCTTTTTTGTAATAGGCCCTTTGCACACATAAAATAAATAAATTAAATAAACTATTAATTAATGAATTTAGTAGTTGTGTTAACTATGAGAAAACAATTTATTGATGTAGTTTTAAAATACAAACAATTTAAGTAGTTATCAGTTTTAATTAAATAAAATGGAAATGTCAGCGGCTTTCAGTGGCGAGCGGATTGCGGTTTGGTCGGTGGAAACCTCAAAAACAGAATGTATAGCCTGTGGCTATATTATTAAAAAAATAACTATCAACTTTTTCGAGTGTGGTTTCATTTGTGATTGCATGACAGATAAAATTAACCATTCTGTGGAAATGACTGTTGGTTGTCTTTTGTTTTTTCCGAATGTTTTAAAAATTTAAATTGTGTTCTATTTTTTTGTTTTTGCTTTGTAGTTATGATTTTATTTTATTTTATTGATTGTGTCGAGGTTGTGTCTGTTGATTTAGCTTAAGCTTTATGAAAAAATCTCAATTTTTGATGTAATGTAAAATGCCATAGGTTCCTGAAAGATTCTACGAATCGGAAATTAAGATATATTTCTTTAGTATTTAACCAGAAACACGATTTAATGAGTTTGGTTCTATACATTTTAATTTCGAAAGTACCTAGTTTCGATTATTTAGAAACAACATTATGAGGTTTCAAGTCGAAACTGCTTGGTGTCATCAATATTCACAATCGTGTAGAAGAATTTCTCTTTAATCACTATCGTTATTTACTACCAGTTTGCTACGAATTGATTTCGTGTTTCATTTCAGGCAGCCGACGTTTTCTCATTTCTTTATCGCTCTACTGAAATAGCATCTTAACAGCTGGGCTGGACATGACGACATGACGAATATTTTTTTATTTTAAGTTACTTAAATTACATCTCAAAAAAGAAACATTGGTTAAATATTTATTTCCCTAGCATGAAAACTGCCCGAGATATCACAATTTGAAATGCACACAAATTGGACTCATTCAAAAACTCTCCTTACCAACGACTACCTAGTTATGACGTCATGCTTAGGTAGTTTGTATGCAACACGTAGGGAATTTGTTCGGCAGCTATATTAAAAATTGTCTTTATCAAAATGGTTTCTTAGACAAATTTGCTATACATTTTACGGACTTATCAAAGGTATTATTTATTTTAATAAATTTTATACTTTTTAAATGGACTTGTCCACCCAACTTTGAAAAGTCATAAAACAAATAATACGCAATATATAAAACCAAGAGGTATACAAGCTACTGTAAAAGTTTAATATGTTTACGATTATTAGTATTTCGTTATTTTATTCACTAAGCTAGGGTTTACTAAGAAATCGGTGCCGTCACATAGCGGCCGTAATTTTACGGACGTAAAAAGACTATTTGACTTTACGGTGTCCCGCACCGCTCTCTAGGAAACCGCGCCGTATTGTTTACATAGACAACGTTCTGCGCCGCTAAATTACGGCCGTAATATGATACGGCAACCTTCATCCTAAGAACCCCTAGCATTAGTCGTCATCCCTATTATAACTTGCCATGACAACATACTTGAGTTCCCTGTCGCACTTGTTCCCGGCTATGGCCATGGGCACCCTGGGTGCCTGCCGCCGGCCCCTGCTGCCGCCGCTGGTGGCACTCGCCTTCGTCTCCAGGATCTGTTCTCTCAGTCTGATGACCTCCTCGAAGGACTCACGGCTGTCCATCGCGAAGACTAACACGAAAATGTCGCCTGTAACAATAGATAGATTTTATTAATCAATGTGAATAGTTGATGAATAGAAAGTTTATGTAATTTTTTGTGCACAACGAGATAGTGGCGTTCAGAGGCCATAATAGGAAAACATAGTTTGCACGGGCCATATTTTTATATAGAAAACGTAAAGTTGTAGCCACAAAAAAAACATACGACAAGCTAAAGAGATTATCTAGTTGCTACAAGTATTAAATTGCGTATAAACCTCACAGATGATTGGAAAAAAATATCAGAATATCATCAAAAGCGCTTATCTAACAATTTTTAAATTGTTGTTATGGCGTCAGGCGGACCAGAAATAATCCCTACTAGTCCTACCACCAACCATGTATTTGTTTCAACACATTCTTATTATGTAGTATCGATATTTAGGCACACCGAATTGCCGCAACGCGACGTACGACCAAATATTTATTTTCTTGAGTTTTGATGGAAAAACAAATCAAATGAGTTTCTAACTTTAATATGACTCGCCTAAATCGATGGTCCTTCTATAATATTGTTACCAGCCGTGAAACTTAATATTAGCCAAAGTTCGAGGGTCAGGCAGGGACTACGAAACAATTAAGGACTAAGTTAAAAAGACAGGTGTATGGAATCGACTCCAACTTTACCTATTTTCATAAGCTAATAATGCTTTGTTTGATTTTATACCTACTTTTAATTCAGAACGGCTAAGTATTAAATAGCTCTTGAAACTTAATCTTAATGATCTCCATTTTCTTTTTTTTACTCAAGGCAACTTAATTCAATTATTTATGCGGTCAGACTCGATTTTTATTGTATATAAAAACATTTAACCTTCCTAGTAGTAAAATTAACTAAGTGGTGAAAATGAAATTCTCTTAAAAAACATACCTATCTCTATTTAGAAAACAAAATAAAAAATCTACAGATCTCACACTACACGCAACTACATTAAAAAAAAAAGGAATTTTAAAATAAAGCACATGGCGCTGTAATCAATGCCGCATAGGCTCCGTACATAGTTAATTAGTTATAGGAATTCATTTTTTATCGTACTGACGATAAAGTGAACGGAGCGCAGACTGACCTCGACACTACAGCCTCCATTATTTTTTGTCCGCCTGCTTTCTAAGATGGCTCAAACTGTAGCTTAATTCATTCCCAAGATCTAATTTCTTTCCGTTTCTTGAATAAAGAGCTCAAAAAAATTATTCAAAATTTCTCGATCAAAAAGGCGGCAATTTTTTTTTTTACTTTTGACAAATTTTGGAAATCTCAAAAATTTACCGACCGATTTTAGGAATTCAAATTGCACTTTAAAGCCCTTTGGCAGACGCACATTTTGACAGATGATTTATTTGTGTATCTTTCATCATCATCATCATCATCATATCAGCCGCACGACACCCACTGCTGGGTATAGGCCTCCCCCAAGGGTTTCCACGACGATCGGTCCTGCGCTTCCCACATCCAGTGGCTTCCGGCAACCTTCACCAGATCGTCGGTCCACCTTGTCGGGGGCCTACCCACGGAGCGTCGTGCGCGGTCGCCATTCAAGAACCTTTCCGCCCCAACGGCCATCAGTTCTTCTCGCTATGTGTCCAGCCCACTGCCACTTTAGCTGAGCAATCCTTCGAGCGATTTCGGTTACTTTAGTTCGCCTGCGGATCTCCTCATTTCTGATTCGATCACGCAGGGAAACGCCGAGCTTGGCTCTCTCCATTGCACGCTGGGTGACCTTGAGCCTCCTTATGAGACCCATAGTTAGCGACCACGTTTCACAGCCGTAAGTCATCACTGGCAACATACACTGGTCATAGACTTTCGTCTTGAGACACTGAGGTAAATCGGACACGAAGATTTTTCGGAGCTTCCCGAATGCTGCCCATCCGAGTTGGATTCGACGAGAGATCTCCTTCTCAAAGTTGGAGTCCAGTTAGGTAGACTGGACTGCCTGTACTAGGTATACATAATGGTCAACAACTTTAAGTGTAGTGTTCCCAACATGAACTGGAGCGGGCACAACATGGGCATTCGACATGATTTTCGTCTTATCCATGTTCATTTTAAGACCCACTCTTTGGGAAGCACTACGGAGATCTTCGAGCATTGTGTTCAGGTCCTCCAAGGTCTCAGCCATAAGAACTATATCATCGGCAAAACGAAGGTGTGTTAGGTACTGGCCATTAATGTTGATGCCGAGTCCTTTCCAGTCTAAGAGTTTAAAGATATCCTCCAACGCAGCTGTGAACAGTTTTGGAGAAATAACATCTCCCTGTCTCACACCTCGCTGCAGTTGGATAGGATTTGTTCTCTGGTTCTGTACTCGGACCGACATGGTGGCATTTTTGTATAAATACCTCAACACCTCGATATACCTGTAGTCCATTTGGCACCTTTGGAGAGACTGCAGCACCGCCCAGGTTTCAATCGAATCAAAGGCTTTTTCATAATCCACGAACGCCAAGCAAAGCAAAGTGGCAGGTTATACTCCTCGGTCTTCTGTATGACCTGCCGCAGCGTATGGATGTGGTCTATGGTGCTAAAGCCTTTTCGGAACCCGGCTTGTTCGGGAGGTTGGAAGTCGTCGAACTTGCGAGTGAGACGGTTCGTAAGGACTCTCGAAAACAGCTTATAGACATAACTCAGAAGCGAGATGGGTCTATAGTTCTTTAAGAGGGACTTGTCACCCTTTTTAAAGAACAAAATCACCTCACTTATGTTCCATGTCTTCGGCGTTCTGCCCTCGACGATGACGGAATTGAAAAGCTTCTGGAGGATTTTAAGTATCGGCTTACTGCCCGCTCTCAGAAGTTCTGTAGTGATTCCGTCGTCACCCGCCGCCTTGTTGTTTTTCAGCTGTTTGAGAGCCATACTAATCTCATACATGCTGACGTCCGGGATATCTTGGGTATAGTGTCGGGTAAGCTTGGCTCTGGGGTCTTTAGCCTTGCTTTCAACAGGTGTCTGCGTGGAATATAACTGCCCATAGAAACTCTCGATCTCCCTCAGGATTTCAGGCTTCGTTGAGATGATGCGTCCGTCGTCAGTTTTCAGCTTCGTCATCTGGCTTTGCCCAATAGACAGATCTCTCGCGAACACTTTGGAGCCTTTGTTCCGCTCGATGGCCTCTTTAATACGATTCGTATTAAATTGGCGAAGTTCGCTCGTCAAAGACTTAGATATCTGTCTATTAAGCTGCCGATAACGATTAGCATCTACTGTACCTTTCATATCTGAGAAATTACAGGCAAATTTCACAGTTTTAGAAATCGGGGCACTATACTCGATCACGAAAACAAACATTTTCAATTAGGATAAATATTTTTAAATTAGAGATTTTTGCATTTACAATGCTATTTTTAAACAATACTAAATAATATACTAGAAAAAATACGACTCGCACCAGATCTGGTGCGAGTCGTATTTTTTCTAGTATATTATTTAGTATAGGATAAATATTTTAATAAAAAACATACTAGAAAAAATCGACTCACCCGTAGCAGCTCAGACAGGCTACGGGTAAGTCGATTTTTCCTAGTATTTATTCTATTAAATTATTTATCTTAATCAGGGAATTTTAACGTTATTTTTGAATATAACGTTATTTCTTACTTTTTTACCGTTAATTTTAACATTAACGTTATGTCAATAAATAACGTTAATTTTAACGTTATTTCTACCTTTTTTTACCGTTACTTTAAAATTAACGTTATTCCAATTAATAACGTTAATTTTTTTACCGTTAATTTTACTGGTACTAAATTTAACGCTATATTTAACGTTAATTTTACCGGTAAAATATTTTTAACGTTATTTTTACCGGTAAATTTACCGATAAAATGTTTTAACGGTATTTTTAACGTTATTTTTTTATATCATTATTTTTTTTAACGCTATTTCAATCCCTGATCTTAATAGAAAAATAGCATTGTGAATGCCTAAATCTAAAAATTCTAAAAAAGCATCCGTATTATTTTATTCGAAATAAAACTCCCAAAATTTAAAGACTATATTTAGGTACCCCTTCGTTCGAAGCATAATGTATAATTCTAAAAATGTGCACCTCTTGCAAAATACGCGAAATGTACAATAAGCGAAGGTACCTATATCACATTATTATTTAGTTTATGTTGAGTTAAAGTCATCACGTTAATTTGTAATTGCCTATGTGAAGATTATGTATGACAAAAAGCTATTAGTAGCTTGTCTTGTCTGTCAATCTTGTCATACAATTATAGGAATTAACTTGATAGTTAATTCCTATGAGAATACAATATATAAGCATATTGGAAGTTCGATCTGGCTGGGCTTAATAGCTTGGTCGTTATTAAATTAGTGTAGGTAGTTTGTTATGTTCTTGAAGTTTAGCATTAAATAACAAAGAGATATCTCAACACAAAAACGATTTATCAGATTGCACAGTTTAACGAACGTTTGTGAAATCGGCATTGTAACGGTGTTTTTTTATTAATTCACATTATTATCCATACGTTATTATTTTAAAGGCAACATTTTAATATTAAACTTCGGTATATTTATTTTGTAAAACAGACGGCCTATTTAAAAAAAATAGTAATAATTTTACATCCCTTAGATGTATAGTTAGTTGCTGACAACCCTAGATAATGTTGCTGATCCAGCGTCTGGTAGACCAGTTGGCCGCGGTCGCTTCCCGAGCGCTTCAGTCTCATTCCATCCTCCGTGACGGCTGCCATTTCGGGAAAAATATCAAATCTTCGTTTAATTTCTAAATCCTTTTTTTAAAACCCAAACCGCGAGACTCACCCTAACAGTATGATGTTCGTCCCTACTATTGACTCACGAATAAGGGTAAATTTGACGACAAAATGCGTCCGACTATAGTGATTCTTTTTTGTAATAGGCTAAGTATTTGAGCCGGCTTGCTTGTTAGGTACCCTACATTTACATCGTTGGGTTGGCTCTTTGACTAAACTATAAAAGCTTTGTTATCAAGAATCCAGTCAGAGTCTCAAAGAGGGCACCTTGAATTAACGCCCCACTTTCAAACTAGGAGCTTATCTTAATATAAAATCGTAAGCTGAATGACTGACTGACTGATCTATCAACGCACTTAGGGAACCTTCAACCAGGATCTGACCAGCCGTTTTTACGCAATTAGGCGTGTCCTCACCAAGCGAGCAGCCACGTGCGAGGCTCACCATACGTAGCAAACGTCTTGCCTCCCGAGGCAAGTTTATTAAGCTGAGCATCTAGGCTCTGGCGAGTAAGCGACCGACGACATCGCTTACTCGTGATTTTTATAAGTGAAACAAAGTGTGTAAGTGCATTATTAAGTCCTACGATGAATATAGACGTTGAAACTGAACTAAGTAATGAGAAGCAATGAGAAAGAATTGATAATGGGGCAGTTACCTGGTGAAATGATAATGAACGGATTTTCAATGAAATGGGTTTATTAGCAATTTTTAGACAGCCAAACTGATAAGGAAGAGACAAAAAGTAACTGAAAATTTAAAAACAATGAAAAATGTCGCAGTATGAAAGAAGAACAGGAATTAAAAAATACGAATTAAAAGTAAAACAAAAACATAAAGTTGTAAACAAAAAAACCGGCCAAGTGCGTGTCGGGCCACGCGCAGTAGGGTTCCGTAGGTACATTATACCATACCATATTTTAATACCGCTATCATTTTTCGTCTGAAAAAATAACTTTGTTTTTCACAGTGTTTGTATGAATGAGAAAGTTATATTTGCGGTTTTGAAAAATGTACTATATCTCAAAAACTAATTACTGTATCTCGTTCAAACCAATTTTCGTTGAAAGTATTTATTAAGATCTATAGCTTATATTTTTTTTTAGATTTTTCACCTTCTTACTTTAAAAGTTAAAGGGGGGGGGGACACACATTTTACCACTTTGGCGGCATATATCTTTCAAACGGTTGACTTTGAAAAAAAATAGTCTTAGGAACCTCAATGTCATTTTAAAAGACCTATCTAAAGACACCCCACAAGTATTGGTTTGATGAAAAAATTTTTTTATTTTCGTATAAAAATCGTAAAGCGGTTTACAGAATACACCTACCTACCAAGTTTCAACTATGTAGTCTTAATACTTTTGGAATGAAGTGGCTGTGACATACGGACGGACAGACAGACAGACAGACAGACATGACGAATCTATAAGGGTTCCGTTTTTTGCCATTTTGGCTACGGAACCCTAAAAAGGGGCTGGCTTGGCAACAGACCTGATAAGTTCCCCATAATTTTCAGTTTATTTACCTAATTGATTACTTTACAGGAAAGTTCACAGCTTTGTTCTATTTAAAAAAATAAAATTAATAAATTTAAAAACCCGCTGCATAAAGACAAGTCAACTGAAAAGATGGAAACAAGATTAAATATTAAAGGCAACATTATAACATGCAGTCGGAGGCATGCATAAAGAAGGTAACATTATGAATGATTTGAGTAATATGCCTCCGACTGCATGTTATAATGTTGCCTTTAATATTTAATCTTGTTTCCATCTTTTCAGTTGACTTGTCTTTTTATGCAGGCGGGTTTTTTTTTTTTTTTTTTTTTTTATTTATTTCTTTTTAGTTATTGTTTATTACAATCATGATATACCCTTTTGAAATCCTTATAATGAGCCCTTTAATTTGACATCCATATAGCAGTATTCCAAAAAAAAATTTTTTTCACTACGTCACGTGACTACGTATTATAGCACCGTGCAGCCGCCATGTTGGTTTTTTTATAACGCCACTTTCTTAAGAACACTTGGGCTGGCAAGACAAATCTAACGATTGGTTAATCATGGAAATCTGTTCAGCCGTTTAAAAGATATGAGGTAATAAAGAATATTACATACAAACACACTTACAAACATACAAGATACGCGCGAAAAACATAACCCTCTTGCAGTCGGGTAAAAATTAAACCAGAAGATAGGAGTTACCCATTACCTGTGAAATAAACCCTTACAATACCTATAGCGAATGATAAGTAGATAAATCTAATAAAACTGGCCAAGTGCGAGTGAGACTCGCGCACGAAGGGTTCCGTACCAAAAAACGCAAAACAATCACGTTTGTTGTATGGGAGCGCCACTTAAATATTAATTTTATTGTTGTTAGTATTTGTTGTTCGGCAACAGAAATACATCATCTGTGAAAATTTCAACTGTCTACCTGTTGTCGTTATTAATATCGAGCAAAAAACGCCAAAAACAATCACGTTGTATGGGAGCCCCCCTTAAATATTTATTTTATTCTGTTTCTAGTATTTGTTGTTATAGCGGCAACAGAAATACCTTCATCATCTGTGAAAATTTCAACTGTCTAGTTGTCACGGTTCATGAGATACAGCCTGGTGACAGACAGACAGACGGACAGCGGAGTCTTAGTACTATTTACTAAGACTCCGCTGTCCGTCTGTCTGCCCCGTTTTTACCCTTAGTTATAGTATATATATATAGTTATATATAAAAGTTATTTCCAACATGAACCTTTTAACCTTTTGCATATTAATCGTCTCTTTTCGATTCTTATAGATTTAGATCGTAGCTGTTTCCGACGAATCTGGAAGTCCTGAATATAAATTATTCAGAATGGCATATAAACGGAAAGAACTATTGGAATAGTAGAAAGCACCGATTCTAGCAAATAAAGACTTTGTCTTCTGTTTTGGGAAAATGGGAAAGAATATTGTAGCAAAAGGTGCTTAAGTTTGTGTTTGTAAATGGAAGTCTGTTTAAATCACGTTTAAAACAACACAGTGTATTTTCTGCAACAAGCAATAAGATGCAAGTTACATAAATAAGTGGTCTTTAGTAAAAAAAATGTAATAAGAAACAAGGTCCGCAGTTCGTAATTTCACTGGGTTTAGATGGGCATATAATGAATGAGCGTTATTTTTAAATTATTTCATCGTCTAATTTTAGTACGCATTCAAGGTACGAGAGCCTTTCAATTCATGTCCAAACTACCTATTGTTAATTGGATAAGGGTCGTACGATATCAGGGTGGTCTTTTACGCTTCAAAAACCTTCAATACTAAATGTAGGCGTTTATGAAATACTACAGGTATATTTTTGTTTGATAAGTGCTTTACATTTTTTGGTACCTACTTACTTCCAAATTATTTACTTTTGTCAAACTATCCAGTAAATACAGTTGAGTTTAAAGATTGCAATATATAAGAAACAAATCACTAGTACGTTTTTTAGGAAAACTTATCTCATAAAGGTATTTTCAACACACTTGCTCGTAAAGTGAGCCCTAATACTTACATCGCTTTTAGGGCCATAAACCGAGCTATAACAAACGTGTGCGATAATATATAAAACACTAGGTTGTTATAGAATTATCCCTACTAAGTTAAATTAGTACCTTACTGCAAGTTCTATGCGAGTAAACAGAGCATTCCCAATTCCCAATTTTTTTAGTAACAACAAAGAGTATTTAAAAAAAATTCATATCCATTTTTACCGACTTCAAAAGGAGGGAGGTACTCAATTCGAAACGTTTTTTTTTTTTTTTTTTGTATGTACACCGATTACTCGAAGACGGCTGGACCGATCGTTATTACATTAGGTAAACTCCCAAGTTGGTCCCATTTTTTAAAATTTTGAAATCGGTTCAGTACTTTTCAAGTAATCTTGAAAAAAGCACGAAAATAGTATGATTTCGTGTGAACTACCTCGAAGATCAGTCGTATAACTTCTTTGTTTATGAACTAAATAAGATAATTATTTTTTGTTGGAAAAGGGATATCTTAAGTGTAGTTCTTTAACCGACTTAAAAAAGGAGGTTCTCAGTTTGACCCGCATGTATGATATGTATGTTTTTCCGCGATTAACTCACGTTTGGCTGAGCCGATTTTTTTTACCTAAATAATATACCTACACTATATAATACAAAAGGTACCTACACTAAAAATAAAAAAATAATTTAAAAAAAAAAAAAACAAAAAACCGACTTCAAAAAACCTACCTCTAAAAAGCAAGAAATAATATTCGTAATAATAAAAACACGTCTATTGAAGTCGGGTGGGGCTTTTAGAATAAAAAAAAGGAATTTGTACTCCAGCTCCACCCGATTTCAATAGACGTGTTTTTATTATTACGAATATTATTTCTTGCTTTTTAGAGGTAGGTTTTTGAAGTCGGTTTTTTGTTTTTTTAAACAATTTTTTTTGAAATAAATAAATGTGTAAGTCCTTAATTGGGTTATGGCGTATTCATCCCATGACGTCACATCCCACTCGTTATCTTTTCTTTATTCATCCCATTTCTATTACTAACTCATCCCACGTCAAAAATTTATTTATCGATTATTTTTTCATCCCATTCGTATGCTTAACCCATCCCACACAACAAAACTAACAAGGTGTGTACGGTCTGACTAAAAATATTTAGTATGTGTACTTATAATAAAATACGTAACAATCTTATTGGCGGCTCGGGACATCGCGCAAGTCGATGCGCAGAACACAATTTCGATGTAAGTGGAAGAGAGAGGCAAGTGGTGGGGCACGGCTAAGCATAGTGGCTAACTTCATAGCCGCCAATAAGATTGAAACGCTATGTAATTATAAATGCATACATTATTACATCAATATTATTTGAAAATGAAACAAAGATATTGGGCATAATCAAAAATATATTATAAAAATCAACAGTACAAAATAAACTAAAAAGCACGCGTTGTATGTACGTAAAGAAGACACAGCGACCTAAAATGTTTTTTTAATTTGTTACTTTTTATAAAAATCACAGATTAAAAGCAATAACGAGATGGATATAATAAAGATAGGTAACATTTTACATAAAATCAAATTAACAATACAGTAACTATTTTAGAAAGATAAGGGGTTTGGGATTTACCATAAAATTAATAATACTTACGCAAAGATACATAATAAAATTTTAAAAATATATGAAACTAGAAAAAATATCGAATTTCAGAAAAGAAAACAAATTTTTAAAGTCTATCTACCTTGAGTCTAAATTAACTATACTAACTTATACACAGATACATAAATAAAATTCGAACAATATGTACAATGCCTTTGATTTTGGACTAGCTATAATTTAAAGGCATGAAATTTTAAATGACGGTCGGTTTAAGTTTAAATAGTCGGTAATGTTTTTGTCGATAATAAGTATATTTCATCCCTTTAAATTAACGTTAGCCCAAGACCAGAGACACTGTAAAATTACAAAAATCAACAGAAAAAAATTATAAAATATAGAAAAAAAAACAAATCAAAACATAAGCAAACAGAACTTAATTAGTTCTAGCTAGACTTAATCTGGAGTCTAGTACTATGTTTATAATACAGTTATACCTACTTTTTACTTTTGTATTTTAGTGTGCATAAATGGTGCCAGCTTTTCTAAGCAGTGGCCCAACACAATACTTCCTTCTTCTAGTTCTTCAATAGCTCTGCCGATTCTAATTTGATTTATTTTCGATGACGTTGATGATGACGTTCCGAGTTGTCTTTGGATTATTTTTGCGTTTTGAATAAAAGCATCTTTTTTCAAAATGTGCAATAACTGCAATATGTTAAGTTTTTTCTTCGCAACATGCCTATATAGTGTTGCATGCCAACTTTCTAGAGCGTTGGTCATTCTATGTTTTGCCTTAAATACATTCCACAAATGCGGTGGAAATATGCCACCATAAATAAAAATATACATTCATGTCATTGTTGCAAAGTCGTGAAACACTATTTAACTTTTTAGTTTGCTCGATTTATTAAAATATGTAGTACCATTTAAACTTTTATTTTAACTTTGAAATGTCTTCACTAATCACACTATACTAAAATAATGTTAAAGATTCAAAATTAGTCTGATGTCAATTCTTCTGCTATCCGTACTTTTTCATATAAATTCTTGGTATTTTTTGCCGTGGGATGAGTTAAGAATAGATTTGGGATGAAATCAGAATTTGATTTAAAATATATTCATGGGATGAGTTAAGAACACGATTTGGGATGAATAAAGAAAAGATAACGAGTGGGATGAGACGTCATGGGATGAATACGCCATAACCCCCTTAATTAAGTCAAACAAATATTTATTATTATCAAATATTCACAATATTTTGTTATAAAATATTAAACATTTGCATTTTATCACTTAAAATTATAATTTTGAAGTAGGCTGTATGCTCACTCACCCCTTTGTTCGCAAAATATTCTTGCATTGGGCGTGTGAAAAAAACAAAATAAAACCTACGTGCCTATTCCCATTACTGTCATTATTTTGTTTTTGTCGTATTTGTTGCTCTTTGGTAAATTACTTTGTATTTTCCTTGCAAGTGTGTTGAAAAACGCCGTATGAAACTCGTGAGCTTTTGCTCATTGCACACTCGGCTGAGTTACGCCCTCGCCTGTGGCTCGGGCTGCAACCCACAGCCTTGTGTGCAATGAGCAACCTAAGCTAACTTGTCTCATAATGTACTATTATTTATCGAAACCAACCACAATACAGTCTTGCTAGATGAATAACTAACACACGGTGAATAGGAGAAATTATACAATTAATTTGACAGTAAAGTCAGCAAGTTGACTATTAATTACAGCTTTCGAACAATATTAAATTCAAATAAAATTTACGTGTGGAAAATCATAAAGTGGCCTCTTTATTTTATTTTGAGTAGTATAATACTAAATAATATACTAGAAAAAATACGACTCGCACCAGATCAATACTCAGACGGGAATCGAACCCGCGATATTGACGGAATTGAACGGAAAGATATTTCAATTGAATGTCGAGTTAATTCCTCACATTGGTGAAATAACGCTGGCTTACAGCGTAAGAGTTTAGGATATACTAGGAAAAATTCGACGATGTCACTAGTGACTCGGTAGCTCAGCGGTCAGAGCATTGGACCGGATATCCAAAGGTCGCGGGTTCGATTCCCGTCTGAGTATTGATCTGGTGCGAGTCGTATTTTTTCTAGTATATTATTTAGTATTGTTTAAAAATAGCATTGTAAATGCAAAAATCTCAAATTTAAAAATTGAGTAGTATACTTAGGTCCTGTATAAATCCCTTGGCAGTGTAATTATACAAGATTATTTTTAGTTTATACAAAACCTCTCGTGGGGTTGATCAGACCATCAAACTGAACAACGTTCATTAAGGGACCAACCTTGAAATCGCGAAAAACACAGCTGATTAGTACATTTTGATATTTTCATTATTAATGTTTGTATGAAACAGCAAACATTTTTCCGCGATTTCAGAGTTAGTCTCATAGTAAAAGTTGTTCTATGATGGTCCCTATACACCAGGGGTCTCCAAACTACGGCCCGCGGGCCAGATCCGGCCCGCGAGCACCAACAAACCGGCCCGCGAAAGCAAGCCGAATCGTACCAACAATACTATAATTTACAGTATGTTGGTACGGAGCTAGTTAAGATCCTGGCCCTTGAGACTTGGTGGAGGAGTAAGTCTGGCCCTTTTGCTAAAAAGTTTGGAGACCCATGCTATACACGATTAATTTCAAAGTATATCTAAAAATGAAATGGGGGTTTCAGACCACGAAAATGAACAACTGGGGCCAACCACGAAATCGCGAAAAAAAATCAGCTGTTCCATACATTATAGTCGAGTCGATTTTGTACTTTTTTATGGAACAGCTGATATTTTTTTCACGATTTCGTGGTTGGCCCCGTAGTAAAAGTTGTTCATTTATGTGGTCTGAAATCCCCATTTCATTTTTAGATATAGTTCAAAATTAACCGTGTATACCATATTCTGGTTTAGCCTTAATTCTGTTACACATTGTATAAAGTATAAATAAACAAAAACACCATCTTAGTTTCTCGTTACTGTCATGCTTCGGTATTCTATTAAGGATATAAATTAATAGTAGGTGTCGGTAGCAAATTGTTTCTGAGCCCATCAGCCGACGGCAATTACCCGCTAGACCTCCCAGCCTGTCGCACCAATTACTTCTCTCCTTCCACATGTGCTCCATTCATAGTTTACCAACACGTTTTCATGAGAACATTGAAACTATTTATACAGGGTTATTTGTAAAACACCAACAACCTCGCAGGAGTAGATTAGTATAGTAACATCATATACAACAACAATTTTGTTCAATATAACGACTTTTCCAAAAATGACAAAAAAAAACGACTTTTCATACAAAACTCGATCAGCTGTTCGGATATTTTGCATGGAGAGTCGATTTTTTTTGTTTGTTTTCATGTTGTTGTTTATGATGATAGTAATCTACTCCTGCGAGGTTGTTGGTGTTTTACAAATAACCCTGTATTTGTTGTTTTTATTAGGTACACGACTGCCCAAAAAGAAGTATATATTATTTATAAAAAAAATACTAATTACCAGTGACATTCTAGTAGGTAAGTAGTTAAACTAATAACTTAATTAGCCTTACTAATATTATAAATGCGAAAGTCCGTTTGTTTGTTTATTTGTTTGTTTGTTTGTTACGCCTTCACGTCGTAAGTACTGAACCGATCATCATGAAATTTTGCATACACGTTGTCAGGGGTGCAGAAAAGGACATAGGGTACCTTTCATCCTGAAAAAACGTATAGTTTCCGAGGAATAGCAAAAAAACTGTCCACGCAGACGAAGTCGCGGGCGGCCGCTAGTTGTCAATAAATTACGTTTGTATTTGAAACTGCGGAAAATACATCGTATATAAATTTATATCCAGGGGCCCTATTTTTGAATCGCTTGGCTGGCGTCGAGCGCTCGTTTCTACTGATGTTCATTCAACATTTTACTTAATCTCATACATTTGAATCAAATTTCGAACGAAAATCAGTAGAAACGAGCGCTCGACGCCAACCGAGCGATTCAAAAATAGGGCCCCTGAACTCTGAAATTCAAAATAGCCAATTACCTAGGTATTTAGAATGTACAGAAGTACAATTGACGATGGTTAGTTGCTATATGATGGATTAATTTATTGGTTATAGGAAAGGAATATAGAGATACTTTCAAAATACCTACTAATTTTTCAAATCATGAATAGGTACCAACTTTAACTTACATTATAATAACGTAAGCCGAATTTCGTATTCATTATAATTTACTTGAGTATTAATGAATAATATTTAAAATTGATTTTGTATCGAGTCACTTTTATAAAATGTAAAAACCTCAATGCAAACGGATATGAAACCTCTTTGCATTTCATAAGATCAGTTTATTTTTCTTCGAAATGCGAAATGTAAAACATGTTATTTGCGTAATTTGTAACAGCTAAAAGTTTATTCAGCATTCCTTGCATTTTGAAGTTATAGTACAGTAGCCCGTAGAACATTTAAATCACTTACCGTTTGCCGTTGTGATAAAGTTATTTATTACGAAATTATAGATACTTTAACCCAAGTTTTACAGATCGCAACCCGCCGTAACCTATATTTGTATATCTCCAAAATTTATATATTTTTTTTATTTTTCGAGGTTTACCACATAGTTTAGCTATTGTCGTGTTCTACAGCTTGGTTTGATTGCCACAGATAAAAGTAAGACTGTAAAAAGTAGCCATACACAGATTTAAGACCTGATGAAAATGGTTGGATTTTATCTGGTCTTAAATCTGTGTATGATCACTTTCCATAGTCTTACTATTATCAGTGGCAATCAAATAAAGCTGTAGAACACGACAATAGCTAAATCATGTGGTAAACCTTGAAAAATAAAAAAATATCATTTTTGGATATATACAAGTATTGGTTACGGCGGGTTGCGATCTGTAAAACTTGGGTTAAAGTATCTATAATTTCGTAATAAATAACTATATCACAATGGCAAACAGTAACCTTTTTGGTGATTTAAATGTTCTACGGGCTACTGTACTATAACAAAGTACCTACTTCGTTGCTAGCATTTCAGAGATTAATCGTGAAGGTATTTAATAAGTATTATATCTTTGGAAAATCTTAATTGTTAGTAATCTCCAAAAGCAATTACTGTTCTATATAATGTAAACACATGCTCAAACTTCACGAGGATATCTTATATGTAGAGTATCAAATGTTAGAATTGATTAAACTCTAACTATCTCTGATTCTAATCAGTTAGTTAAATTAAATTAAATTAGGTTAGATAGATAACACATTTATACCATCAATTTGTTTAAAAATAGTAATACTGTAACCATTTTTATACACTCACAACGTAATTTTCCAAATATGAATTCAAACAAGATTGTATAACACGTACTTTATTTTCGTGGATAGGTAAATAAAAAAAAACTATTACGATGCAGTCAACTGCATCATAAAATAACTTTCTAATTTATTGGCGCGAATGGGCTCATTGAAGGTCTATGATACAAAAAGTTATGATTTCAATTTTTACTTTTTGTTGTACTGAAAATTTCGTATATTTTTTTATTCTTGCTTTAAAAATGTCTGATAGCAGTGTATCTGTTACGGCTAATACCCGAAGTGCGGCTAAACCTAGTTTTAACCGGCTAAAACTAGGTGTAGCCGATAGCTGTTGGCTAAAACTAGGTGAACCGATTGCTTTATCTGCTTTACCCCTGTATAGGTCCCGAATATAGGTTAGAAATTTAAGGTGAGCGCGAAGCGCAGCGTAGCGTGAGCCTTAAATTTCGAGGTTATTTTTAGGGTTCCGTACCAAAATGGTACAAAAGGAACCCCTATGGTGTGACTCAGTCTGTCTGTCTGTCTGTCACAGCTGGATATCTCGAGAACTACTAATGGTATTAACTTGAAATTTGGAATAGTTTAAGATGACATTTGCCCAACTATTTTGCAAATAAGATAAAAATAAAAAAAGAATATTTTTTTACAACAGGGACTGAAAAGGGGTCTTAAAAATTTGAAGTGAGGTGACTAGGGCATGTGGGGTATCATATGAAAGAGCGTTATTTGCACATTTTAAAACATTTTTTTTCTCTTAGGCCGCATAGTTTTCGACTTATGATGAAAAATGTAAAAAAAATACCGTCCCCCCCCCCCCTTATCTCCGAAGTTTGCAAAGAGAAAAATCTGAAATAATTCTATGTGATAGTAGTTAATGTAAAGATTACAGGAAAAATAAAACGATGTCTCAATATAACACACTTTTTTAGAAATTCAAAAAACAAAGAAATTCTTTAGTTTCACTACCAGTCAACAGATGTTGCTGTCCTAAGAATGCTGACCTAAAAAAAAATAGTTCCACTATTGGTCAAGAGATGGCGCAACCTAATACTACAATAATAATTGGTGGCTGGTTCTAATATTATTACCTACTATTTGCCGTACGAATAAACAAAGAATAAGTTCCTACCTAGTAATATAAACAGTTTGCAATGTGGAGTGGCTGAAACGTTTTTCAGTCACCATAAGCAGCTGTGGTTAAGATTTGTAAATTAACTGTTCGCCTGTTCGCCCTTCCACCTGTCTGCCGTTTATCCTACTTTTTTAAAGACTGTACTAAAGTAACATATCCATATATATTTATAATTGTACGGAACCCTCGGTGCGCGAGTCCGACTCGCTCTTGACCGGTTTTATTTTTAACAGACAACAGAAATAACTTTCTTAATAACCCATGCTACACCTACTTTTAGCCGGCTACACCTAGTATTAGCCGCGAGCAAATCGGCTTCACCTAGTTTAAGCCAACAGCTATCGGCTCCACCTAGTTTTAGCCGGTGAAAACTAGGTTTATCCGCACTTCGGGTATTAGCTGTAACATATCCATGATTCACTGCTATCCATCCTTGAAAAAAATAGACTCCGCCCGATATTTTAGATGCAGCGACGGAAATGACTTATATCAAGGTAATACGGTAATACCAGCAAAGAGCTCTCTTTTTTTATTTTGATATTTTATTAAGTAGTTTCAATCCCAAATTGTATGAGTGTAGATAAAGTAGTGTATGAAACTGCACATAACTAGGTAGGTATTATGTATCGGTTTCATAAACTACTATTAGGGTTTCGTAGTCAAGTCAACAAGGAACCCTTACAGTGGTTGTTCCCGAGTTCATTTAATTGTTACATCTGAAGTTCTATTCAATTACTTTTTTAGGGTTCCGTAGCCAAAATGGCAAAAAACGGAACCCTTATAGATTCGTCATGTCTGTCTGTCTGTCTGTCTGTCCGTCTGTCTGTCTGTCTGTCTGTCTGTCTGTCTGTCTGTCTGTCCGTATGTCACAGCCACTTTATTCCGAAAGTAATAAGACTACACAGTTGAAACTTGGTAGGTAGATGTAATCTGTTAACCGCTTAACGAATTTAATACAAAAATAAGAAAAATAAAAGATTTAGGGGGGGCTCCCCATACATGGAACTGAAACTGAAAAAAAATTTTTTCTTCAAACCAACACGTGTTGGGTGTCTATAGATAGGTCTTTAAAAATGACATTAAGGTTTCTAAGACAACTTTTTCTCAAAGTCAACCGTTTGAAAGATATTTACCGCCAAAGTGGTAAAATGTGTGTCCCCCCCCCTTTAACTTTTGAAATAAGAGAGTGAAAAATCTAAAAAAAATATATGCGGTAGATCTTAACAAACACTTTTAACCACAATTGGTTTGAACGAGATATAGTAATTAGTTTTTGAGATATAGCACATTTTCCAAAACCGCAAATATAACTTTGTCATTCATACCAACACTGTGAAAAACAAAGTTATTTTTACAGACGAAAAATTATAGTTGGTATTAAATATGGTATGGTATAAGGTAACTACGGAACCCTATGGCGCGTGGCCCGACACGCACTTGGCCGGTTTTATTGATTCTTATGTTAACATAATATAGTAGAGTCATTGTTAACAATGATTGGGCAAACTTCGGTGCCCCTAAATAACTTATATTCCTTTTTTAGAAAGTACATAGTAATAGCTTTCAAGCTATTACTCTCTTGAGGAGCTCAGTGGCGCAGTGGTTTAGCACCTGGCCCAGCGATTGCGGAGGTTAAGCAACTTTCGCGAGGGTCGGTCATGGGATGGGTGACCAAAAATGTATAATCTCGAGCTTCTCCGTGCTTCGGAAGGCACGTTAAGCCGTTGGTCCCGGCTGAATTTGCACTCATCAATCCGCATTGGGCCCGCATGGTGGGTTATGGCCCGTCCTTCTTATCCACCCATAAGGAAGGCCGGTGCCCCAGCAGTGGGGACATTAAAAATGGCTGATGGACATAGCTTTCAAGGACAGTTTCTTCTTTTCTTATAGAATTTAATAAAAAAACGATAATTAGCGTCACAACAAAAGAAAAATAGCACAAACATTATCGCATAAGCCTAAAATTAAAGATTTTTTTAAATCTATTTTTATTTAGTGGCTTTCACCTAGCTAATACGTATTTCAGCCTCATCCATACCCTTATCTAAATAACTAACACAGCAAACATAAGGGAACAATTAGGTGTGATACAGAAACATAATAAGTTTTTTAAAACACCGCAGATTGCGTGTCAGAAATTTCCCTACGTTTAATCTAGGTATTAATTTTATGTTTTTGTATGAGCGACTCGAGCAATTGTATTTGACACATTCCAAGAGCATGTTCTGGGCCCTATTTAATAACGTGGCAATTTGTAAATTGTCGCGACAATTTGGTTTACATTGCGATGTAGCTATGAGTAGTTTATTCTATTTTCAAATCGATTGACGCAATGAATATAAAAATGTCATGACAGGTGACAAATTGTCACGTTTATTATATAGGGCCCTGGATGTCATCAACGGTACCCAAAATCACAATTTGGAGAATCTATTTTTGACTTTTTTTACTGTCACAATCACAATATTTTCATCGGCCATTGGTTGTTCATATCCAATAGTTTCGCAGTAGAAACACTCGATTTCCAGATTCCACGTTGATTAGCTAGAACAATGCGATATTGCAAGCTTGCCCCAGTTTATGCCCCGTACATGATGGAAATGCGACCGCAAAGTCACCATTACTCCCACAACGACACTACATCGAAAGCTAACATTCAAAGAAGGCAATTCTTTGCACTATGTTTGGTAGAGTTCTATTATAAGGGGCCCAATCGCGCTAATTTTCAACGACAAAACCAAAGCTAATTTGTGAAATGGTGGCGGATTCAGTAGATTCTCTCTGTTTAGCATTAATTAATTCACAAAATAAAATTAAAACATTATCATCAATTTTTTTAGATACTGTACGTCTTTATAAATTCATCGCTTAAGGGTAGTCTCACGATCAACTTCAGTCCCCCGTGACTACGACAGTGAGGATCAGTAACAGGTTTGAATCCAATAATTTTATTGGTATAATATAAAAACATTCGTAGCTATGAAACTTAGTGAAAGATTTTGTGAAATCCGTTTAGAAATGGTTGAGTTAATATGGTTTGAAGGAAATGCCAAGCTCAATGCAATATGTGCTTTATTACGTACGACATAAGGTTTGCGTGCGTCGCGATGACGTCATAAGGACCCCCAAAAAACCAGTTTTAGCTCGTATATTTTCTCAGGTTTAAGAGATATCGTAAAAAATTTTTCACAGTTAATCATGTGTTGGCATAAGCTTTCTGATAAGCCACTAAACAAAAATTGTTCGCTGATCCTCATTGCAAAGGCGCCGAAATGTCGGGAAAATAAAAATTCAAACCAAATATACATACCAACTAATTACCAAAGAACTTTCAATAAAACCGCGCTAGTATCCGTTAAAAAGTGTTTTATTTTACGTCTGATGAACGCGTTAGCTTGAGCGGTGAATAAATCAAATTCTAAAGCGTGCAAATTCACTATCTTTTGTAAAAGCAAATTATTTGGTTCTGTTTAGCAGGCTACCTTCATTGGTTTCCGATAAAGGAATCCCTTCACACACACATTCTGTTAATTTAATTTAATTAAATGTGTTCAACACTCCGTACCAATACCAAAGCTTTTTATTAACATCGTAGGAGTCTATTGATATTGCTTTCATTACAGTAACCCTAACATTCAAATGAATGTACCGTTTTTAATGTAATAAGATGCATTAGTCTCATTAAGATGTCTATCTCTGATGTAAACGTCTAATTTTTTTCTAACTTCTGTTGTTTAATTCTAAAGATCTTCAAACTTTAATAATTATTGTAACAATATCATGTTGCTCTCCACATCTCATTAAAACTTCCATACAGGTTAAATTGTTTACTAAAGTTTTAATGTAAGATTTAATAATAAGTAGGTACTATTATCGATACACTCATAGAGTTATAACAGAACAGAAAGTTCGCAAGTAACATAAATACCTACTCTCTTTAAATCTTACTTCAACCACAGAATAGATAAGAACCAAGTATTTAAGTATAGTCTGCTTTGCTTATCCTTACTTGTCTTATTTAGTAAACAATCTTCACCCAACTTGTTATTGAAAAAAATCAATTATTAAGTACGGTTTAGCACACATAGATTACGAAAGAAATTACTAACTACTAAGACAACATATTTTTGTTTACTAAATAAGACAAGTATGGATAAATAGAATATTCAGTAAATATTATCTTGCTTTTTTTAAATGTTTCTCTCGACGGGATCGAGTTCACATCGGATCGTATAAACGCAAAAATTCTTTTATTTTGGTACATTGAAAACGGTTTCCATGGTTTCCATAGTACTGTTTTGACGTACTCGTTTCGAATTCGATCAGGATCGCGTCGGAAGTAACCCCCAGAGTTCAAGAGTGATCAAGCAATTTGACACATTGTGTTATATACTGCTCAACGTAAGGTGTCTCTATATGGTTTTATATTAAAAAATCAGATATTGAGTTTCTATTAAAAAAAGCTTTCAGAAATTAATTTTCTTTTGAGCAGTTTAGTAAGGTCCTGTATAATGTATCCCTTGGCAGTGCAATTATATAATAATATGTCTATTTTCGGAAAAGTCGCAGAACAAATGTTTTTATTTATGATGTGAGTAATCTACTCCTGCGAGGTTGTTGGTGTTTTAAATAACCCTGTATAGTCATTGAAATTAAAATTAACATTCAAACAACAACTAAACATTTACTTTAAAACTGTGTAATATAGGTAATATTTAAAAGTTGTGAATATGATTGAACTCTTCTTACTTTTCCGACATTCGCAGAAATAGTTGAGCCGAGTTATTTCCATAAGGTTTAAGAGCTGTAAAACCAATTTACTCAGAGCAATAAAACCAGCTCACTCTTCTTCACCCACGACGATGGTTAATTTCCTGAGCGCAGCGAAAATTTTTCTAAGTCTATGGTTAATTTAATATTTATGTCGTAGGTATATTGTAGCATCCGTAATTTTATAATCTTACAAGTGACATTGTAAAATTCAGATTTTTTGTTATTACACTGTAATATTCTTATTATTAGGGTAATATACCTATTATTACGGATTAGTTTTTTTCAATTACTTATTAGTTTACTTCTGTAATAATATTATAATTTTACTAGATATATTAGGTCTTTACCTATGAAATTGCCGATATTTTGTCACATACAGAGAAAATAATAACTTCTATAATTTAAAATTTTAACAAAATCGTGAATATTACATCGAATTATGATCATGATAGTTAACTATCAGTAAAAATAAAGTCCATATTTTAGCTTTCGTGACATTAAAAAAAAGATCTTGAAAGTGACTCTTTTTTTGTGAGCAAAAAAAAGGGTGACCGAAGGGGTTGTAACTTAACCAAAACTTATTTTTTCGCTTATTTTAAATGGAAATAAGTTAGCATAGTGTTCAAACATTAGTACATAAAAGTTTTGTTACATGAGTGTTCATGGTTGTTAAATGAACAAAGAAAATGCTATTATGAAAAATGCAACTTCTTGAAAAATCTCCATACAAATCGGCAATTTCATAGGTAAAGACCTATTATTTAGGAAAAATAGAAGAATCGAAGATTGTGAATAATACATAAATATGCATGAGACGATGCACAGTGTAATTTGATTATTTAATAATTCATAATTGTTTATTTGCCATAAATAGGGTTTATTCATGAGTTCATGTGAATTTATTCGATGAATTATGAACATCCTACAAGAATTTCAGAAGGCTTTAATTAACGTTTTTATTAGGTGGCTTGCTTTCTAGTTTTCTTAATAGTAAGATTCTAAAACTCAGGTTTTCACAGTAATCCTGCGACTATACGTCACTACAAATACGCGTTCGTTTTTTAGTGTTTGCCTAAACGAAATTGGAAAGCGGCATACTCGCGGAATCATAACGAGATGAAATGTGGTCGTTTTTGGCGCGAGATGTATACGAAAACTGGATTTGATTAGAGTTTCATAACTTTCATACCGCAAGCGAAACGCTGTTTGGTTCGGTAAGCAGAAATGTAAAAAGAAATAAATAAAATAGGAACGGAATTGAAGGTACAGCCAGAAATGAAAGTCGCTTAACGCTTTTGTACTTTGTCATAGCAACTTTTTTAACAGGTGGCTCACGGTTTGAAGCATTATTCAAAAAAGTTACTATTACAAAGTACTAAAGTGTTAAACAACTTACGTTGCTGACCGTTCCCAATATATGTCCCCAAAAAGTATGTAATAGAAACACATCTTTATTCAACGCATACTATCGAAAAAATGCAAAAATTTATTAAAAACTGATTAATAGACCTATTTGTAGTACCTAGTCTTTTGTACGGAATTATATCATTAATTTAGGTAGGTAATTATTAAAAAACTATGTTTTGAAAAAGTTATAAAGTAATATTTATCTTCCCACACAAATGGAAATCAGCTCACCTGTGCATAAGAAAGGGTCGCGAACAGACGTTAGAAACTACAGAGGTATCTCTATTCTTAGTACTGCTGCAAAATTACTAGAAAAGAAATATATTCTACTCTATCGAATTCCATTCCCGAACAACAACACGGTTTTCCAAAAGGCCGTTCCACCACTACCAATTTGGCATGCTTCTCGAGTTTTATTTTGGAAAATATGGAAAGGGGGGGCAGGTTGACGTGATCTACACCGATTTTGAGAAAGCCTTTGATCGTGTGGATCACGGTGGTTAATTCATCCAAGGGATCACGCATCCAAGGGATCACGTGATCCTGCTAAACAAGTTACAAGTGCTTGGTATCCATGGGGATTTACTCCGATGGATTGAATCATACCTCACTAATCGTTCTCAGGCGGTAGTCATGGGTGGTTATCGATCGGACTACATTAATATACCTTCAGGGGTTCCACAGGGGTCCCATTTGGGTCCACTCTTTTATAATGCCTACCTGTTTGATATAGGCTCATCTCTTAAGCATTCTCAATATATCATGTATCCGGATGATAAAAAGATTTTTTTGTAAAATAAGCTCTGTTCAGGACTGTTTGCGCTTACAAGGAGATTTAGACAACCTATTTGAATATTATAATAAAAATAATATAACTGTTAACGCAAGTAAATGCGAATGCATTACTTTCACGCGGAGTTCAAAGCCTATTCTTCATGATTATCATTTCAACGGAGACCGAGTAAACAGGAAACAAAGTTTGAGGGACTTAGGTGTGTATTTCGACCAAAAAATGTTACTTTCGGATCACGTTGAAAATACAATTAATAAAGCATATAGGAATTTGGGTTTTGTTCTTCGAGTGTGTAAGCCATTCACTAATGTATCAGTAATTAAGATCGTTTATTTTGCTTATGTAAGAAGTATACTAGAGTACTGTAGCCCCATATGGTCTCCCCAATACGCAACATACATTAGCCGTTTGGAGCGAATTCAAAAAGTTTTTGTTAAGCACCTTAACTTTCGCTGTCGCAAAGCAATTGATAATTATCATGATAGTTGCAAGGAGCACGGTCTCCTATCTTTGGAGCAGAGGCGTACAGTATTGTATATGGGTCTGCTTCACGATATTATAAACAGTAGGGTTGACTGTCCGCTTCTTGTATCTAAAATATTATTTCGTACTCCTAGACGTCGTACGCGCAATACACCCCTTTTACAGGTCCCACAATGCCACACTATTTTCGAAATTCAGTTATCTTACGACTTATCCGTACGTATAACGCACATTTTCGTAGCATCGACCTTTTTTCAAAAACTAAACGCACATTTAAAAAAGATGTTGTAAAGGCACTACAAGAATTATTAATTTAGTTTTTCTTTTTTTTCATATAAAAATGTCTGACAAATAGGCAAAGGGCAAATACAATATGTTGTTTAACTGATTGATTTAAATTTTGTTTAAGTGTTTTAATTTTCTGGTAACAAAACTGTTATATTACTTTTACTTAACAACGACATAAAGTATTACTGTTAACTTGAGGGAAACCTATTATTGGCTATACTAACTAACATGTACCTAATGTTAAGTAATTTTGTTAATACGCTGTTGGTTTTCTTAATAAAGTAAAATAAAATAAAATAAAATATAGATACTACTATAGGTACTGGATTTGATTGGGCCTTGGAAAAGGGCTTAATGCTATCAACTCCCACTGGAAACGAGACAAATTAGTAACCAAAAGTAAGTATTCTAGATATAGCAATTGAAAACAATTTAATTAGATGAATCACAAAAACAGAGTCAAGGCAAGGAATCGGTTTGACCTAACTTTAAGTGGTTAGATTCTGGCACATCGATCAAATTTGTAAACGTTTGAAAACCATTGAATTAGATGATTCACAAAAACAGAGCCAAGGCAAGGAATCGGTTTGACCTAACTTTAAGTGGTTAGATTCTGGCACATCGATCAAATTTGTAAACGTTTGAAAACCATTGAATTAGATGATTCACAAAAGCAGAGCCAAGGCAAGGAATTGGTTTGACCTAACTTTAAGTGGTTAGATTTTGGCACATCGTTCACATTTGTGAACGTAATCGATCTCGTGGTCTTGAAATTACTCCTTTAACTGCTGTTTGCAGAAGCTGACCTCGCCATCCCGAAAGCCTAGCTCACACCTTCGATCAAACATGCCCCGCAATAGATTACCCCGAAAAGCAATCACCGACGTAAACAGCGAACTAAAATCTATGGAACAAGCATTGCGCTCAAAAGATTGCACTACACGAAAAGTACAACTAAGTGGATGGAGCTAAAAATGCTGGCAGTGCTCAGACGCTTTGTGCTGCATAATTAAATATTATGCAGCACAAAGCGTCTGAGCACTGGTTGCTTATTAGCGACCAAAATTTGTACACAGATATTTTCTATTCTTAAACGAAATAAGGTAATAGTAGGTAATAAGGTTTATAAATCCATTTAAACTTACTAACATTCAATAAGTACAATTTTATTTTGTTTGCTTTGAAATAACTTTTAGATTACAAAAAGTTTTGTTACTAACTATTTTTTTTGTATACTTTAATGGAACTATAGGTCTTTTTTGGATCCATTTAACATTGCAAAATAATTGTATTATGTATAACCGTGTTTCCTTAATAAATAAAAAGAAAGAAATAATATGATACGTTATTTCTGCATATTTTTACAGCCTTCTTTGCGTCTTTTACACCATTTGTTTGACTACACAGGAAGTCATTTCTAATACACTTTCTCTTTCTCTCTTTTCTCTACAATACAAACTGCAATTATTGTAAAGAACGCTAACGTCAGTCACCGGGTGCCCGACTAAAGCTGAGCGGGTTGTACTTTTTGAGCCCCGTGGTGCCATTTTCTAAGCATTATTTGTTTGCAATTACACTTCCAAAGATTTTAGTTCCCTTGTCGTAAAGTTGAAGGCCTAAGATACTTGTTGCAGTGTGTGTGTGAACTTTACAGATTACAGATTACCCACAAGCTTTTGACCACCATATAATACGTCAAAGTTAGCATTTGTAATCACTCAAAGTTGTAAAGTTACTAACGATGTTGGACGATGCGATATGATTGATAAATCAAATCAACTATCGCCACAATTACAAACATGTTAGAAAGGTTAACTAAAATATTAGTTTTTAAGCAGTTAGTAACACACTTTATGCTAGAAAGGTTTGAACATGAAATGCTGTGAATGGTGTTCTCACATAATTGATAAACCAGTCAGTCAAATTTTATTTTTTCCTACTAATTTTATTATTATTATTATTATTATTTATAAATGTGAAAGTTTGTGGGTTTGGATGTTTGTTCCTCAATCACATAAAAACGGCTGAACAGATTTGGATGAAATTTGACACACAGATTATTTATAGCCTGAATTAAAACATAGGATACTTTTTATACCGGTCAAAGGTTCCCTAGGGATTTGCCGAATGTCCACGCGGACGAAGTCGCGGGCGGAAGCTAGTTTTACCATAATAGAAACAACAATCATTTACAAAATCTATACATATAAAACTCTAAATTGATTGACTGATTCATTGTTGGGATACGGGTAGAGCCCTAACGGCTGAAGGTAAAGATACCATTTTTGGAGGGTAGATACCTTTCATGGTGCGGGTGAGCACTAAGAAAGGGTTTTGGAAAATTCCCGTTGTACAGGGTGCTACAGGGTATTCTAGTTTGTATGGGGATTTGTATAGGGCTGAAGATAGATACACCATTTTGGAGGATGGATTCCTTTTATAATGTATGTGAGCACTAAGAAAGGGTTTTGGAAAATTCCAAATTCCAAATATAGAGGGTGTTCCGGTTTGTATGGAGATTTGTATAGGGCTGAAGGTAGAGACACAATTTTTGAAGGGTAGATACCTTTCATGGTGCGGGTGAGTACTAAGAAAGAATTTTGGAAAATTCCCTTTATACAGGGTGCTACAGTGTTCCAGTTTGTACATATTTTTTTATGGGAAAATTTAAATATGTGAAATGAGGTCTACTGATAAATATCTAGGTATATTGGTAGTACGTGACTTTTAAAATAAATGCACAACTATCTTAATCGTGCGAACGAAGTCGCGGGCAAATGCTAGTAAACTTATAAAAATACAGCCTTACCAAATTTTGCTTTAGAATTCTGGTGAATGTAAAGATTAATATTTTTGTCCTGCTTACAATTCAATAATTTAGAGGTTCACCGATTCCTATCTTATATCGAGAACCTACATCTCGCTAACGAAGTTCACTCAGCGACTCCACAACTTCCAACCATCATCGGTTGGACCGCGATCCCCGGGCAAATACCTCCTAACAGTGGCTACTTCCACTCCATTCCATTCTACCATACCCACATTTCTACACATCCTAAGGATATTTAAGTAAAAGCATCAATACATCAACAATAATAGCCAACACTTTGATTAAATAAAGAAATATTTTTCATAAAAAAAACCTTCCATTTTTGCAATGTGAATTAGAAATATATACATAATTGACTCTTACGTTGACGTCTCTATTTACCTCAGCCAATATCAAAGATTGTTTATGTTTGAATAACTTTTGCTAACTTCACATATTTGTATTTATTATTGTATGCTATCGGCTTGAAAGAATTTAATTAAGTATTATTTCCTTAGGGGTTCCTTTTTTCAATAGGTACTTAATATTACAAAATAAGTTACAATTCAAGGCACGTTACATTGGTAATTAAGTATGTATAGCGAAAAATTATATGACTTTGGATAAGGCCCAGGGACAAAAACTGTAACACAAATCTGATTATTCGCTTTTTATGTTTACAGTTATTGCACGTTTCACTAACTTAACTAATAGAAGCAATATTAAACTTATTCTTAATTATAATAATGTTAAAATGTTATAAAAATGTAATATTTTCACTCATAATCAGCTTAAAACCACCTAAGGCAAGTGTTCTAGTAAAAAAATTTAATAAAATTTGGCCAGATCGACTAAAAAAGCAATAAAACGACCGAGAAAAATTATGACAAAATACCTGCTCGGAAAATACAGCTCGCAATTTCATATATTTACGACATGAGGTCTTTATGACTACTGAGTATATTGTTATACACAACCTTATTTATTTGTTCTTAGGCCGATTGTAAAAACAATTATGATTGATTAACAATTAATTAACATATTAATAATTATAAGCAATTTCTTAAACCACAAGCCACAAATTTCAAAAAAGTTTTAGTTGTGTCATTAGGTACAGGGTACATATTACCAGAGTTCAAATAGAGGAAAAAAATTCTTCACAGATAACCAGTTATCTGGCCATAGTTATCTCCGAGGAATAAGGGTGCTTCATTTTTGTAAAACTGTTGTAATTAATCATAGTAATCATCTTTGTATTTTTTAAAGTTTTCAGTCTAGGATCAGACCCAGGATTCTAGTATCAGATAGATAGACCTAGGATCCTAGAAGACCTGAGATCAGAATCACTACTGTCGTCAATTCAAGGTACTGGAAACTCTTCTATTTGGTCCTTTTCGACAGAAAAATCAAGTTCTGACTTGTCTAAAACGTCGTAATCCCCTTCACCTAGCAAAATTAACTAAAATAATGGTATAACAGCAGGCTGGAAGGCTAGAAGAGAATACCGTACGCCGTACGTCATATAGTTACTATACTGGGACCTCATGTGATACCTTTACGACATTTGACTTTAACAAGTGCTTTGACTTTCATATTTTTCATGAGGAAGTAAATTATTGCTGATTCATATTTGAAGCATTTGCATCAAAATACACAAATAGGATACAAATCTTTCAAACAAATATAATAATAATTCCTCAAAAAATTTCAAAACTACTGACCACGTGATCAGCCCCCTAATTACGTAACTTTGTTGCAATCAACACTGACAGAAATCACAGTAACATTGCTGCTTTAGTGAGAACCATTGTGACAACTATCTTACTTAAAGCAGAAATGCAACTGCGATTTCAATGGATTTCAATCGATAATTGTTAGCAACAGAGCGTAATTCGGGGTCTGGTCTTGACGGCATCGCTCACTTCCAATTAGTAAATAAAGAAATATGTTTATTATTTTCAACCAATTAGAGTTCAAAATGGCTAAAAGATACTTTGCCTAAGGAGCTTAGGTTAAAAATTCTAACAAATTTCAAGAGATGGCGATCTACGATTTTCTTCTTCTTATGTCATATATTTACTTCACTAGACCCCAGGATATTATTATTATAATAGAAGTCAGGCTCAAATTAAACATAATTTTAGCACTGATTTTGCTTTACATCAAGCATTTTTCCTTAATTTCATTTAATTTCAAGTCTCTCGTAAGACTTTGTACGACTGCATATTGTGATGCTAACGACGTTTACGTCATTTAATTAACTTATACATTTAATTGTGTAACATTCAAGGGCTATTTTCACAGCTTCCGGAAAAGCTCATAATTACTTGGCAGATAATTTAATACAAAACTGTTTCCTTTTAAGGGTTCCGTAGCTTAAATGGCAAAAAACGGATTCGTCATGTCTGTCTGTCTATCTGTCCGTCTGTCCGTCCGTATGTCACAGCCACTTTATTCCGAAAGTATGAGGATTACACAGTTGAAACTTAGTAGGTGGATGTATTCTGTTAACCGCTTAACGATTTTAACACAAAAATAAAAAAATAAAAGATTTAGGGGCGGTTCCCCATACATGGAACTGAAACTGAAAAATATTTTTTTCTTCAAACCAATACGTACGGGGTGTTTATAGATAGGTCTTTAAAAATGATATTAAGATTCCTTAGTCGATTCCTCAAAGTCAACTGTTTGAAAGATATACACCGCCAAAGTGGTAAAATGTGTGCCCCCCCCCCTATTAACTTTTGAAATAAGAGTGTGAAAAATCTAAAATAAATATATGCTGTAGATCTTAATGAACACTTTCAACGAAAATTGGTTTGAAAGAGATATATTTAGTAGTTTTAGAGATATAGCACATTTTCCAAAACCGCAAATATACCTTTGTCATTCATACCAACACTGTGAAAAACGAAGTTATTTTTGCAGACGAAAAATGATAGTGGTATTAAATATGGTATGGTATAAGGTAACTACGGAACCCTACGGCGCGTGGTCCGACACGTACTTGGCCGGTTTTTTTTAAATTAAATCAGAAGTTAGGCACTACCCGTACTCTGAGAAACATATTACAATTTAGTTAATCATCTTAATTTGCAATCTACTCGTATGAGTCTTGTATCAAATTATAATGAATATCTTGAAATATAGTTGAGCAAAGAAATTGACAATGCTAGCTTTATTTTATAAGTTATTTACTAACCAGTTGAGATAATTCAATGAAATTGATACATTTCAAATATAAATTAAATGAGTTTTAAAATTAATTAATCTAATTAATAACTAGATTAATCAAATTAATTAAATCAATATTAATTTCTGAAAATCTTTAAAAATTCATCGCTTGAGGCGAGAAATTCAAGGCTCACGAGCAGCTTCAGTCCCCCGTGACCACGGCAGCTGCAAAGGTCGGGAAAATAAAAAGTCAAACCAAATACCAACTAATTACCAAAGTACTTTCAATAAAACCGCGCTAGTATCCGTTAAAAAGTGTTTTATTTCATGTCTAGTGAGCGCGTAAGCTTGAGAAGTGAATATTAATTAATCTGCACAAATTTAAATCTGTGCCGAAAAAAGTAGAAGGAAACATAGTTGAGTCGATTTAACTGATCTTAAGTTTATGACCATTATAATATATTGCATAAATCGTTTAGATCGCATGCCAACATTCCATTAAAATTTTAGAACTGCTTAAGCTCCGCGAACAACATATGCTTAATTGTTTAACAAAGAGTAAAATTAATAGCACAAAGTGAATGTTGAATTGAAACGGTTTTGTGAACTAAGTAAAATTACTATTCGAAAGTTTTCAGAGCGAACATTTAAATAGTCATTTACAATTTAGATTGCACTCAAAATTTCCATTTAATATTTAGCCAATTAATTTTAAAATTAAGTATAAACTTTTTGTATTGAAACTAAATGGGAATGTGTTCACATCACCATTTTGGGCATATGATACAAATAGTTTTGAATATAAGCCGTTTTAGAGTAATTTTGTAGGATATTACTAATTAAACCTTTTGTTGTGATGTTAAAATTAAATGTGCTTATGCTTGCATTCAACTAATTTGTATGTAGGTACCTAGTAAGTAGCTATTTATTTTATAATTATAAATATGTTCAAATTCTGTTTAACGAAAGTTGTGTAAGCCTATAATTAGGCCTGCATAAATATAAGGTCCTTCTTAAATAGTGCACATAATTTTAAGGGGTCAATGTACTCATGCATACAAACAACTTTTACTATGGTACCAACATTTAAATAGCGAAAAAAAAAACAGCTGTTCCATAGAAAATTTAAAATCGAATAGATCAAAATGTATGGAACATCTGATTTTTTTTCGCGATTTCAATGTTGGTCCTATAGTAAAGGTTGTTTGTATACATGAGTACATTGACCCCTTAAATTTTTGTGCACTATTTAAGAAGGACCTTATAAATGCAATCTAGAAAATCAAATATCCTGTAAAAATGTTACCATGTGTATGGCTGTAAGCTTACCTTAATAAATAAACAAATAAGCCGTTTGTCCAACGCTATTTTTTTATTTTTTGAGGTTTACCACATGGTTTAGCTATTGTCGTGTTCTACAGCTTGGTTTGATTGCCACAGATAAAAATAAGACTATAAAAAGTAGCCATACAGAGATTTAAGACCTGATGAAAATAGTTGGACTTTATCTGGTCTTAAATCTGTGTATGATCACTTTCCATAGTCTTACTATTATCAGTGGCAATCAAACAAAGCTGTAGAACACGACAATAGCTAAATCATGTGGTAAACCTTGAAAAATAAAAAAATATCATTATTGGAGATATACAAATATAGGTTACGGCGGGTTGCGATCTGTAAAACTTGGGTTAAAGTATCTATAATTTCGTAATAAATAACTATATCACAACGGCAAACGGTAACCTTTTTGGTGATTTAAATGTTCTACGGGCTACTGTACTTTAAATGGGAATGTGGTTTTTTGCATTTGACATCACCATTTTGGGCATATGATACAAATAGTTTTGAATATAAACCGTTTAAGAGTAATTTTGTTGGATATTATTAATTAAACCTTTTGTTGTGATGTTAAAATTAAATGTGCTTATACTTGCATTCAACTAATTTGTATGTACCTAGTAAGTAGCTATTTATTTTATAATTATAAATATGTTCAAATTCTGTTTAACGAAAGTTGTGTAAGCCTATAATTAGGCCTGCATAAATATAAATGCAATCTAGTAAATCTAAAGGCTGGTTTACATTATCTTAGTCTTTAGTAGAGTGCTTTAGGAGAGTGCTTTAGTGGAAACATGTAAACGGTCGTCTTATGACTAAAGAGAGTAACGTTCTAGTAGCCTTTCTACTCGCTTTCCAGTAGCACCCCCTGCGCGCCCGCTCACCCCCCGCGCGATATTTTACTCGCACTCGCACTGGAAGCATGTAAATCGACATTTTAGTAGCGTCTTTAGTAGAGTGCATTTGCCGGTGAACGCGTGACGTGTAATTGAATTAAATAATAGGTATTAGGTATGGCGAAAATGACACTCTACTGGAAGCGTGTAAACGGTCACTGGAAAGGCACCAAAATTACTAAAGCACTCGCATTCGAATCTACTCGCACGCTACTAAGCACTCTACTAAATACTAAGATAATGTAAACCAGCCTAAATATCCTGTAAAAATGTTACCATGTGTATGTAAGCTTACCTTAATAAATAAACAAATAAGCCGTTTGACCAACGCTACCGTCGCCATCACGTCACCGGCACCATGACGAGATTATTTTATTATGAATTCAAGATGACGTGACGGACGGCGATTTAATGTTTGGCGCCACAGACAAACGATCTAGCTAGATCCTCATGATTTTCCAGAAAACAATGGAACTAGTTGACTACAGCTTGTGCGTTTCTCTTGTCATTGTCAGGAGTAAGTATATTAATTCAAACTATGGAATTTTGCTTAGCATAATGATTTCGATTGTCAAGGGTACTTTCCTCATATTGCTAATAGGTTTGCACCATAGACATAGAAAAATTTTCGCTGCGCTCAAAAAGACCAACAGAGCGTGAAAAAGAGAAGTTAACATCATACGGACACGGTCTATGTAAAAAAGAGACAAATAGGATCAAATGACATGTGCCAATATTTTTTACAGTAAGAGGCTCTAGCGGCCCGCCTTGCAAAGGAGCAATCACGATTTGCTTAAAATATTTGATAATCTTAATTAAAATATAAAATAAAGGTATCGTAGAGCCATGGTGCCTTGTGCTCTAAGTAATTGTGATGTGACAAAAAGAAACAATCCAAGTAAACACACTTTTCACAGGTAAATAAGATATTGCCACACATTTCTCTAAAACCAAATTTCGCTACATTTATTCGTTTATCGACGAAGAAAACAGTATGGAACATAGTTTATTAATTTCCTTTGCCATATATAGTCATATTTTATGTATCTAAGTCATATTTTACGTATCTCATATAAAATTTATGCATTCGTTTTTCGGATCATCTGTTTATTGACATTGTTGTTCTTTGACATTCTATTTCTATGGTTTGCACATTGCTGCGAAAAAGTTACGACAACCAAAGACGAAACAGTGACTTCTTAACTCAATTAGTAGGTTAGAGCCCTGTCGGATTCAGTCAAGATGCTTTGCAACTTAGTTAATAATAATAGATAGGTAGATAATATGTTAAGAATATAGAATAAGGTTAATGATAGGACTGACATGTCTCTTAATTAAGATAAAAGTCCTTAAATAAAATAAAGAAAAAAAAAAAAAAAAATCATTGGGCTGAGTTTCCAAAGATTGTGGGTAAAAGTGCCACCTCAGAAGTTAGCAGGCTGATGACGAGATCTGTTAGACCTATCTGATGCAGTACATCTTACGCTTTTTTGGAACTGCTCTTCATAAATCTAATGGGACCAGCATTTAACCAACTCACCAGTCAAGAAAGACAGTCTCCTCATGGCTGGGAAGGGGTGGTTGCCCGAAGTGTCGAGCAGGTCGAGCTGGTAGACCTCCCCCCTGATGCGGTACAACTTCCGGTGGAAGTCTTCGATGGTGGGTGTGTAGCTATCCTCGAACTTGTTGCCCAGGAACCGCGCCACCAAGGATGTCTTGCCGACGCGTGCTGACCTGAAGAATAATGTTCTATTAGATTCTGTAAGAAGGATAATAAGATAGGGAATCTTGATATTTTGATTTTTTTAAAGTCTAAGCCCCAGTGAAAACGATTCATCAATTCGCGTGGTATTGAGTAAGTAACTCAAACTTCTATAACTCTATACTGTAGTGGGTCGGAAACTGTTACATCGATTGGCGAAAGTCTACCATGAGATTTCGATAAGCCCCCCCCCCCCCCCCCCTAGAGGTTAAAAAATGTAGCCAACTGCAAATGACCAAAGTCCTAAGGCCGTGCAATTGACTTGCTTTTCCGATAAATCCTGCCCCATCTCAAAACTTGAATAAATTCACTATTATTATCCCATTTCCATAGAGTCTGGGACCAACAAAGGGACTAGAACACAAACCATGACATACATTGTAGAACTCGAAAACTTTTAAAAGTACATCATATTGAATGGCCTAAATGTAAATTAATAGAAGTTGTCTTTATTTTATCAGCAACAAAGTTAGACCACAGAATGTCTGAATGGCATGAACTTACAAGTTGCGATTAAGTAGGGGTGCCCTCAGTCTTAAAGGACTTATTCTCCTATCGCCGCTTTACTGTTAATCCACGAGATTAGGAGACCTGTGAACTTGCGAAATAAAGCTTAAAATTTTGGACGATAGTCAGCTTTTAAATAGTATAGATTTAAAACACAGGTTTATTTTGTAAAAGGTGATAACTTGTTACTCTCTAAGTATTAACCTTTATAAACCTGTGTTTGTATAAGTACCGATACCTTTGTACACTTATCCATTAGTGTTTTTTAGAGATTTGATAATTTCTAAAAAAATATTGAGAGACATCGTTTTATTTTTCCTGTAATCTTTATATAAACTGCTATCACATAGAATTATTTCAGATTTTTCTCTTTGCAAACTTCGGAGATAAAGGGAGGGGGACGGTATTTTTTTTATATTTTTCATTATAAATCTAAAACTATGCGGCTTAAAACAAAAAGAAAAAATGATTGAAAACGTGCAAACGGCGCTCTTTGTAAGTAATCTACTCTTTAAATTTTTAAGACCCCTTTTCAGTACCTGTTGTAAAAAAGATATTTACTTTTTTATCAATTTCTTATTTGCTAAATAGTTGGGCAAATGTCATCTTAAACTATTCCAAATTTGAAGTTGATACCATTAGTAGTTCTCGAGATATCCAGCTGTGTCAGACAGACAGACAGAGTGAGTCACAAGGAACCCTTATGTTCCTTTTTTACCATTTTGGTACGGAAGCCTAAAAATTTAATGAAAAAATACATTTAATATCATTACTTATCCTTTCTTTTGTAAATAGAGACAGACTTTGTAGTGTAGAGCCACAAAAAAAATTAAAACTGTTATTAAAATAAAACAGTTTTGTACGTTTAAAGTATAACTGACACTTGGCAATCAATACTCTAGAATCTAGATGCAATAAAATTACTTCAATGAATAAATAGTAGATTGTTTGGAAGAGTTGTAAGTGATCTATTGTTACACCCGAGCATGGGCGTACCCAGGTTTCAGACCAGAAGTTCAAAATATCTTAAGAAAATTTGAAAATGTTGGGACTTTGTGGTTGTTGTCGATGTTGGCAGAAATAAATAATATTAAATAAAAATGTAATTCAAATGCATGTCTATACAATAAAACGGCCACGCAGAGTATTTTTTATTAAGTTTCATCCACTAATCTTATAATTGTTTCTATCTATTGTAAAAAATACGGCCGCGCAGTGCAATTTGTATTTAGTTTCATCCACTAACCTTGTCTTGGTCGTCTTTAGCAAAAAGTATGAATGACAAAGTTATATTTGCGGTTTTGGAAAATGTGCTATATCTCGAAAACTAATTACTATATCTCGTTCAAACCAATTTTGGTTGAAAGTGTTTATTAAGATCTACAGCATATATTTTTTTTAGATTTTTCACTCTCTTATTTCAAAAGTTAAAGGGGGGGGGACACACATTTTACCACTTTGGCAGTGAATATCTTTCAAACGGTCGACTTTGAGAAAAAGTTGTCTTAAGAACCTCAATGTCATTTTTAAAGACCTATCTATAGATACCCAACACGTGTTGGTTTGAAGAAAAAAATGTTTTTCAGTTTCAGTTCCATGTATGGGGAGCCCCCCCTTAATCTTTTATTTTTCTTATTTTTGTATTAAATTCTTTAAGCGGTTAACAAAATACATCTACCTACCAAGTTTTAACTGTGTAGTATTAATACTTTCGGAATAAAGTGGCTGTGACATACGGACAGACAGACAGACAGACAGACAGACAGACAGACAGACAGACAGACAGACATGACGAATCTATAAGGGTTCCGTTTTTTGCCATTTTGGCTACGGAACCCTAAAAAGGCCGCGCAGCGCAATTTATGGTCGGTTTAATCCACTAATCTTGTACTCTTGCCTGTCTATAGTTATAATAAACAAGTGCGAGTCGGACTCGCGCACGAAGGGTTCCGTACCAAACAACGGCAAAAAATTTACGTTTGTTGTATGGGAGCCCCCCTTAAATATTAATTTTATTCTGTTTTTAGTATTTGTTGTTAGAGCGGCAATAAAAATACATCATCTGTGAAAATTTCAACTGTCTACCTGTTTTCGTTATTAATATCGAGCAAAAAACGGCAAAAAAATCACGTTTGTTGTATGGGAGCCCCCCTCAAATATTAATTTTATTCTGTTTTTAGTATTTGTTGTTATAGCGGCAACAGAAACACATCATTTGTGAAAATTTCAACTTTCTAGCTATCATGGTTCATGAGATACAGCCTGGTGACAGACAGACAGACAGACGGACAGCAGAGTCTTAGTAATAGGGTCCCGTTTTTACCCTTTGGGTACGGAACCCTAAAAAGGCAAAAAGGCCGCGCAGCGGGATTTTTAGTCAATTTAGAACGGGCACACAGCACGATAAGTTATAAATATATTGTATTGCAAATGGCAAATAAGAAAGAACTTTTATCGACATCAGTAGTTATTGGAGGTTAACAAAATCCAGGGAGGCAGCATATTTCAACAAATGAAAATAGACAAAAATAAACGTAATTAAGATTTAATCAAAAATCGACGTACTTAATCAAAATTTTAACAAAAACCAACATATTTTACGTTACAGTACACACCTAGCTAATTTAATCACTAGCTAATCAAGGTAAGAGTCAAATTAAGTCTAACCAGACTTTAAGTCTGGTTAGTTTGACACTTTTTATATACAATATGTTCAATTATCGATGTCGGAGCTTTTAATGGCATATAAAATGACCAATTTTATCGACAAAACCCCCCACATGTTGAAGTCTATTTCCTCTCCTGATAGAATGACCGGCATTTTAAACCTGACTTTTTATTTTAAATGACCCTGCCGAAAAATATTAATTTCTCCGGATTTCAAAGTTTAACAGTTATAAAAAAATACTTTTCGAAAGCTAATAATTTCACCTATTAAGTTAAAAAAAAAATATTTAAACTTTTACCTTTAATACGTCATTAAAAATTACTAAAGTAAATTTTTATCCGAAATTAGTATGCTAATGCACGGTCGGGATCCCGGAATCCCGGTTTTAGGGATCCCGGGATCAAATCCTCTAGTTGCAGACCACCGCCTAAGCATTTTTTATTATGGCACAGTACCGCTTCATATTTGTGTCAAAATGTATGAAAAGACAGACTTTTTGATCTCAATTAAAATCAAGTACAGCGGTGCTACAGCTTGGGTGCCATAATAAGAAATTCTTAAGCGGACAAAATCTATCAGAATTTGCTTTTTGGCCGACTTTTTTTTATTTTTGCGCCGAAATGTATGAAAAGACAGACTTATTGAACTTATTTAAAATCAAGTATAGCGGTGCTACAGCTTCGGTGCCATAATAAAAAATGCTGAGGTAGACAAAATCTATCAGAATAAAGCACTTTTGCTTTTTGGCCGGCACTTTCACATTTTGACCAAAATGGATCATGTCCTTTGCCAGCCATGCTGTGTAGGATGACGACGAAAGACTTTGTTCGATTTTCAATGTTATGAAAACTCTTTGAAGTTTTTTTTTTCATTTTAATTATCTTTGAGTTCTCGGTTGCATTGTCTGCTATGCCGTAGAGGAGCCTCGTTCAATTTTCTTTACTTATCTCCCTAGGTATGTAATTCATATTAATTAAATGCTACCACTTTTGACGACCTGAGTGGTGCAGTGGTCAACATGCCGCCTACCACGCAAGAGGTCCCGGGTTCGATTCCCGGCCGGGCAGAAATTGAAATGATGAATTATAATTTCTGTGATGGGTTTGGGTGTAACTATGTATAAAAAGTATAGTATATTTAAATAAAAAACCGGTCAAGAGCGAGTCGGACTCGCGCACCGAGGGTTCCGTACCATCATAATTGCACCATTAAACCACACTGCAGAGTAGAATAATAAAATTAGTATTGCAGTTTTAGGTCAGCGCCATCTCTTGACCGATAGTGGAACTAATGTTACCTTTTTAGAAATTTGATAATTTCTAAAAAAGTGTGCTATATTGAGACTTCGTTTTATTTTTCCTATAATCTTTATATAAACTGCTATCACATAGAATTATTTCAGATTTTTCTCTTTGCAAACTTCGGAGATAAGGGGGGGGGAACGGTCATTTTTTTTACATTTTTCATCATAAGTCGAAAACTATGTGGTCTAGAAAAAAAAGAAAAAATGATTAAAAACGTGCAAACGGCGCTCTTTCATATGATACCCCACATGCCCTAGTAGCTTGACTTCAAATTTTTAAGACCCCCTTTTAGGCCCTGCTGTAAAAAAGATATTTATTTTTTTATTTATTTATTATTGGCAAAATAGTTGGGCAAATGTCATCTTAAACTATTCCAAATTTCAAGCTGATACCATTAGTAGTTCTCGAGATATCCAGCTGTGACAGACAGACAGACAGACTGAGTCACACCATAAGGGTTCCTTTTTTACCATTTTGGTACGGAACCCTAAAAATATATATAAGTAATAGGTATATCAGTTGTCTAGCACCTATTATATTACAAGCTTTGCTTAGTTTGCGGCTAGATGGCGCTGTGTGAAATTATCCAAGCATTTATTATTATTACTAGCGGCCACCCGCGGTTTCACCCGCGTGGTTGCCGTTCCCGTGGGATAAAAACTATTCTATGTTTTAATCTAGGTTATTTACTATCTATCTGCCAAATTTCAACCAAATCCGTTCAGTAGTTTTTGCGTGATTGAGGAACAAACCTCCAAACATCCAAACCCACAAACTTTCACTTTTATAATATTACTAGCGGCCCGCCCCGGCTTCGCACGGGTGCAATGTAGTTACTAAATGTAAAACTGTGCTAATGTGGTGTCAGTGTAAAGTTATTAGATTATACTACAGGATACATATACCTAGGAGGACGACATACCTATACCTATACGACGTACGCAAGGGGTGTTATAATATAATTGACGTGTGTGTGTGTGTCTGTCTGTCTGAGGCAACCCATCTAGCTCCCAAACTTATGGATCGATTTTAATGAGGTTTTTATGCATAGTTTAAGAGAAGCGTATAGACGGCGGGAAGCGACTTTGTTTTATACTATGTGTAGCTTTTGCCCGTGGCTCCGCCCGCGTGGCAGTCGGTAATCGTTGTAAGTCTTCCCTTGGAAACCAATGATCGGGATGAAAAGAAGCCTGTGTTAAGTATTCCAGACTTAATCTATATCTGTGCCAAATTTCTCCTAAATCCGTTCACCCGTTCAGACGTGATTGAGTATGATATGATTGAGTAGGTACCTAACAGAACAACATCCAAACATCAAAACTTTCACATTTATACAATTTTATGATCATAGGTAATACCTGCACCTCGCGGTTTTACCCGCGCAGTCTGTCGATTCTGTAACCAAACTCGCATCTCACTTCACTTCGCGTGAATTTGTTATTAGACATTTGTTTACTAAATGAGCTATTTTACTGATTGCAAAAAATTTAGGTAGCCTGCGTAGCTATCTAAAATCTTTTGTGATGAAAAAAAGTCTTATCATTATCTTATAGTACAGTAGCCCGTAGAACATTTAAATCACCAAAAAGGTTACCGTTTGCCGTTGTGATATAGTTATTTATTACGAAATTATAGATACTTTAAACCAAGTTTTACAGATCGAATCCCGCCGTACCTTTATTTGTATATCTCCAAAATGGCTATATTTTTTATTTTTCGAGGTTTACCACACGTTAGTTAAGCTATTGTCGTGTTCTACAGCTTAGTTTGATTGCCATAGATAAAAGTAAGACTATAAAAAGTAGCCATACACAGTTTTAAGACCTGATGAAAATGGTTGGACTTTATCTTGTCTTAAATCTGTGTATGGCACTTTCCATAGTCTTACTATTATCAGTGGCAATCAAACAAAGCTGTAGAACACGCTATATAACACGAATAGCTAAACCATGTGGTAAACCTTGAAAAATAAAAAAAATATCATTTTTGGAGATATACAAATATAGGTTACGGCGGGTTGCGATTTGTAAAACTTGGGTTAAAGTATCTATAATTTTGTAATAAATAACTATATCACAACGGCAAACGGTAACCTTTTTGGTGATTTAAATGTTCTACGGGCTACTGTACTATTATTTATGATTTAAAATTCCCGTGCAGTGAAGTGAGATTCGAAGTGGGGTTTGAGTTTGGTTACAGAATCGACGCCCTGTTAACGATTCTGTATTAGTTAGGTAGGTACTTAATGAAATTTATTAGCGGTAATTTAACAAAATAGGTAAGTATAATAATATTATGTTACATTTAATACTTACCTTATGGTTAAAAAATTCTAATATCTTTGCTAAATAGTTATCTTCTTTATAAATAAAAATCGATGTATGTGTATTTGTTTCCTTTGCACTCCTAAACCATTCATCCAAATCCGATTATGATGAAACTTTGGTGAATGTTTGGTGAATTGTTCTGCTTACTACTGAAAAGGTTATGGCTAAAAAAAACGTGACATTGCAACGCATGCCGGGCAAAGATTTATGCCGGGTGCAACTAATGTTGTGCATTATTATCAGGCTCTCCATCGAAACACTTCTCTAAATACCACATTCCTTGTCACGTTATCTGATATTTGCCAGATGTTGCCGTTTTATTTGACTAATATTTCTTAAAGTAGTGAAAATAGGTATAAAATCTTATACAACATTATAAGAATCAAAGCTTGTCTTGAAAATCGGGAAAATTAGAGATTAAACGTCAGTGACATGCAGTGACATGCAGTGCCCGTGCAGTGACAACTGACATTTATTTTTCTTAAACATTCAAATGCACTAAGAAGTTTTGATTCCGATATCGAAGTCAACCACCCTAAAAATAGCTTTCTACCCCTTTTCAACCCTGTTAAGGGATACATTTCAAAAAAATACAAAACACGTGCTCAATTAATTTTGTAAAAGAATGTCTATGCCAAATTTCAAGTCAATCGGGCCAAGGAATCGCGTTCTCCCATACAAACTTTTCCACCCTGTTTCACCCTCTTAGGGATTGAATTTCGCAAAATCCCGTCTTAGTGAGCACCTATACCCTAAAAGGGACCCCCATGCAAAATTTGAGACTCCTAGCACTTGTAGTTTCTGAGATTTCGTGATGAGTCAGTGAGTGATTTACGCTTTTATATATATAGATAGTAGGATTATATTATTCAGAGCATGTGTAATGAAAATAAAAATACAAGTTACTAAAGTATAATAAAATTGTACTCGTATGTTCTCAATAAAAACGGTAAAAGCAAAATAATTTCCCAAGTATTTGTACAACACGAATGAACGTAATTGGATTGTTGTGCATGACGCGAAAACAACTCAAATATTCAGAGATCGCTGCAAACACTGACAAATAATGTTATATAACGATTTAAATGGTACAGTCGACCTCAAAAGAAATAAAATAATACATTATCATCATTATAACAGTGCATTATAATAAACTAGATATAATAATTAGGGTATAATTAATTGGGTGACTGGAAATAAAGGCGACTGGTTATGGGATACTTAAATACTAAACGAAACCTGGCAGCGGTTTATTTTTTGGTAAACGGGCGACATACTGTGGATTACGAAAAATACGTAATACAGGCGACTACATGTGAAAGGTAAATAATTTAAGGTAGCAGTGAAAATTCTAAATGAGTGATAAAAATACTGAGTGGGCAACTATTATACCAAGTAGGTAACTATACACGCTGAAATTTTAACCATTTGGTTCCCGCCGTGTGGTGATTCCACTCATGATTACAAGCAACTTTTACTATGGGGCCAACTCTCCTGCTCGCAAAAAAAAATCAGCTGTTCCATACATTAAGGTCGAGTAGGTACTGCACTTTTGTTGGAACAGCTGATTTTTTTTGAAATTTTAATCATTTGGTACCCGCCGTGGGGTGGCCCACGGCGGGTACCAGTGTATAACTGATTTAAGCCACCCAGCATGGTATTTTTGTTATCTCGATTGGTATTCTAACTGCGACTATTATTATAGTCATTTATATATAGGGAGCATGTTGGCATTATCTCCACGCTTGGCCGGCGAGTTGGAGATCGCAGTGACCATCAGCCATTTTTAATGTTCCCACTGCTGGAGCACTGGGTTATCACCCACCACGTAGGCCCAATGCGGATTGGTGGATGTTAACGACTGCAAATACAGTCGGGACCAACGGCTTAACGTACCTTCCACACGGAGGAGCTCAAGATAATACATTTTGGTCACCCATCCCATGATCGCAAAAGTTGCTTAACCTCCGCAATCGTAGGTCCAGGCGCTAAACCACTGCGCCACCGACCTCGTCAGTATTGAACCGCTATCATCAAAAAATGCTCCTGCCCATTTCTGGACCATGAAAGTGTTAGATGTACTAAAGTCATTAGTCGTTTTTAGCGACACCCCGACAAGTGCGATTGCACTATTTTACACTACCGTAAAAATTCATGCATGAATTCCCAAATCATGCATGAATTTTTACGGTATGCCTATGCCTATCTTTTCCTTACTGCATCACAAACACCATAATCGCGTAGCACCCCCCTAGTAGCACGCGTAGTCTGTGTGTAGCCACAATAATGTCTCTCTATTTTGTGGTGTAGCATCGCGCTACGGAACGTTAGTAGTGCGTACTGTGCTACGACCGCGCTATGTTCTTTTCGGACGGTCCGGTAGCAATAGCGCACTTGGCCGCAGCAGCCCAGTGGCCCTACCATGAGTTGATGCAAACTGTTTACGTTACCGTAAACTATCGTTTTGACTCTTTCACTCGCATTGACTGTGAGCAGTATATCCGATAGTTTACTGTAACGTAAACAGTTTGCAACAACTCATGGTAGGGCCACAGGTCGCGGCCGCCAGCGAGATCGGTACATTAGAAGTAGTACAGTTGTAGTTGCCTCTCATCTTTTCTGACGTATGAAATTGGTCCGTCCGTCGTCCGCCGTCCGAATCCTTCGTACCTAAAGCGTGGAGTGCCTGGACTGGTAATACATTTAATAAAACTTTTATTAAGTGAATGTATATCTTAACCTTAAGGCAGTGGTAATATAATGGACACCATGTTTTGCGTCCAAATCTTCAAAACATATTTGGCGAATAAATTTGAGTAAAAAAAATTGTAACTTTATTATTAAATTGAATAAATAAAAAATTTGAATAAAAAAGTTTTTTGTTTATTTTTTTAATGTTATTATTTTAATTTGAAAACGGGGGTCTTGCATAAAATATATCATATTTTTTTATTTTCATACCTTCAGCCGTTTTTTCTGCCTTATAAAGGGTTAAGGGTGTTCATGTTCAATCCTCACTTAGTGGGTTAATTTTTATCTTAACTTTTGTACCCTGCTCATTACTTATACGCGCTTTGTGGACGGAAAGGACGTGACGTGGTACTAAAGTGAGGCTACTTCTTGTAGGTACAATAAACAACTATAGGAGTGCTTTTCCATTCGAGAACCCTATGCAATCGCTACCTATACCGTTTGTTTTACAACTACTTGATACTTTACAATGGAAAATGAATATCTTATAAATACCTTTAAACGAGCAATTCTTATATATTTATTTATTTATATGCATATAAAATTTCTGTGATCACGGAACGGCTCTAACGATTTCGCTGAAATTTGGTATTTGGGGATTTTCGGGGGTAAATAATATAATCGATCTAGATTAGTCTTATGTTTGGGAAAAGACGAAAGAAAACGCATGAAAACTCGAAAACAATCTTTCGAGTTTTCATGCGTTTTTCTTTCGACGCAGAATATGGTCACTAATTTCGTCCGGCCGGCCACTGTCCGTCTGGTCTAGCGGATTAAAGCCCACCGGTAACGATCAATTGCGATTGACAATTTTTCCGCAATTGACGCCCATTGACGGAAAAATTGATCGTTTACGCGTGCAATTGAAGCGATTGTCAATTGCTCCAACAATGGCATTGACGGAAAAATTGACAATCGCAATTGATCGTTACCGGCGGGCTTTAGACGCGGACGGCAAGAAACGAGTGTTACGGGTTCGAATCCGGCTCAGTGACTTTTGTTTTTTTTTTCATATGTTCAAGTTTATATATTTTTTTTTAAATTTATTGTTTTTAGACTACTTTCAAAAATGTAGTTAATGTTTGAGATAACAATAAATAGTAATAACCGAGCAAAGCTCGGTCGCCCAGATATTATATTCTGATACTCGGGCTACTGACAAATTATTGCCACCTTTTAATGATTTTGATTAACTAAAAGTCGTTTTTTTTGTTCTTCAAACATCAAAATACTTGTTATCAAATTTTAATGCAATCAATTAATTTATGAATAAAGTTAATAAACATACAATTCAAAACAGATGCTTTTTACAAATATAGGAAAGGCAATTTCCACAAACATCCTCATTAGAAAAGGCAACAATTTTCGCAAATAAGAGGAAGCAGGAGAATGGCACTTTAGTAAATACTTAATTAAATAAGATCTTTGTCGAAATTAGGCAATTTCAAATGATGGACGATTTTTTTTATTCCCTTATAAAAAGCGCTCCCTAAATGGTGCCACAAAGTAAAGATCTAATTACGAAGTTGTCCAAAACCGTTTTAGACTGTAAAATAATTTATTTTTAGGCCGGATGTCAAGTCAAATCGAGGGTTCAACAAGCGCGGTCCCACTCAGTTTGACGACTGCTATCAACTTTGCAATCTGATTACCTGGGAATCTTTTTTTTTACCATTGAAAATGGTTATCAGATGCAAATCGTCTGAGACGTATTTTTGGCCATATCTCCGAGGATTTTGAGAGAATCGAGATGGGTATAGTACTAAAAGTTGAGGAATTTATCGAGACACGTGTGAACGTTTGAATTTTGAAAATCTACTGGTAGCTTTTTTTGGAATTTCGCAAAATTCGGGTTTTTTGGAGGGTGTTTGTTTACTAAAAAACCGACTTAAGAAAAAATTAAAAAAGGACCCTACCCAGTAGGGTCGTTACAGTAATTTTTGGGCTTACTGAGCGTTGAACATTGGTCCTTCGAGCCGGATTGGCAAAGGTTTCCAATTGTTCGCCCTTAGTAAAAGGTCTCGAACGGAGCGGCGGTTCGTCGTAGATGGGACTTGTCTGTTGAGTGTCGACAGGTCCATTGGATTCACCGTACGAAGACCACAGCATAGCAACAGTAACGTCGAAGTCAACATCACCAACAAACGGGGAACAACACAACAACAGATGTACTGAAGTCAACACCTCAATTTGGATCATTGCAAAGGAGAACAGCAGCGCCACCAAGCGACAAACAGCAGAAGCCATCATTGATCAGTGAAGTAAGAATTCTGTGAGTACAATTTAGTTTCATACGAATTTAGACTTTATTAATTCAAGAAAAATAACTTTGATAAATTTAGTGAAATATTAGGACTTAGAATAGTTTAACAAAAAGTGATACTACGGGGAACCTATGCCCGATTTCCTACCAATCTGAAGAAAGAAAAACACTTAGAAAATTTCACAAATATTTTTATACTTGAATCAATATTCAATATTATTTCTACTTTTGTTATATTTGACACATTCTATTTACGATGGATTTCCTAAAAATTCAATATGATTTACGGGTGCAATTGGAAAATGCCAGAATCAATTATAAAAAGAGCCCAAAAGAACGGTTAACAAAGCAACATTTACTGAAGAGATTAGAACTTATTGAAAAGAAATGGCAAGAATTTGATTCTACGCATATGAAAGTAATCACCTCCAAGGAGGATCTCAGTGGAACGCCATATTTCAAATCTGATATATACCAAAACACTGAAGAGTTTTATTTAGATCTTGTAGCTGAAATTAACTGTAAAGTAGAGCAAATGGATATCAAAAAGTCTTTACTGGGTTTAGATGACAAGCAACCTTGTAATTCGTTAATTAAATTACAAAAAAATGTTATACCTACTTTTTCTGGATTGTATACTGAGTGGATGAGTTTCCGCGATTTATTTAAGTCGTTAGTACATAATAATAGTGTTTTACAAGACGTACAAAAGTTACACTATTTAAAGGGGTATCTAAAAGGGGAACCAGAGCAACTATTGCGACATATTGCTATAACTAATGAAAATTACAGTCAGTGTTGGGCTCTGTTGGAAAATCGGTACGACAATAAGCAATATTTGGCAAACAGTATTTTAAAACGATTTTTTAGTCAGAAACCACTACTGACAGAATCCTCTACTGCTATAAAAGAGTTATTAGATAGTATGATGGATTGTTTAAATGGGTTGCAAAACCATAGATGTAAAGTCTTGGGATATAATAGTTATTTATATAGTCAGTTTAAAGTTAGATCAAGAAAGTCGTAAACAATGGGAAGCTATGGTTAGTGAATTAACTTCAAAATCTAATATTTTGCCAAATATAGATCAGTTCCAAGAGTTTTTGAAGAAAAGGTATCACTCTTTTGAGTTTTTGGAACCTGGTAAGTCAAATTATAAAAATCCCCCAAAATATAAAAACCCCCCTAGGGTAGTAACCCTAGGGGGGTATTAGTCTAGCTAATACAAAATGGCGAAAAACATTTAGAAAATCGGTTAATAATTGTGACCCCTTGGTGGTCCCTTTTTATTTGGAATTGTAGAAAAACGGGTGTTTCCGTACATAAAAAGTGATGTAGCTTCTATGATTATTGACCGATCGTCATGGTAATAGTGTTAAAAGATGAAGAAGCCAAAGAGAAGTGCATTCAATTAGAATTTTGAAAATCTGTTAATAATATTTCGGCAGCGTCGAGGCAGTCAGCGGGCGCTTTCGTAAAAATAAATAGGTACTACCTAGGTAACTTTAAAAATATAATAGGATTTTTCATTTGATTTGATTTTGGTTTTTCGTAAAGTTTTGTATTCATTTTCAATGCTCCGATTCTTACGGGGACTGAAAATCTGTGATTTTTTTATAAAAATGATAATTCTCATTTTTTAAAGTTCACTTTAGAATCTTTGTCTACTATGAGAGCTTAATTATTATACTTTTACACATATCATAAAAACTACTAATAACTAATTTACGCCAAAAGGGTATTTGCATTCGGTATTTCTTATAGGTAAGTAGTTACTTTTCTAAAAACTACCTTTTAAATTTGAGATTTTTTTAGCATTCACAATGCTATTTTTAAACAATACTAAATAATATACAAGAAAAAATTCGATTCGTCAGTACCTTGATTACGTAAGTCTGTTGCTAACAATTCTCGATTGAAATCGATTGAAAGCGCAGTTACATTGCCGCTTTAAGTAAGATAGTTCTCACATTGGTTCTTACTAAAGCAGCAATGTTACTGCGATTTCTGTCAGAGTTGATTGCAACAAAGTTACGTAATTAAGGGGCCGATCATATTCTCAGGCGGGAATCGAACCCGCGACCCTTGGAAGTTCCGTCGAATGCTCTTCCTACTAAGCTACCGAGTCAGTTGGAAAAGCAATGGACTAACGATTATGATCTGGTGACGAGTCGATTTTTTTCTAGTTATTTAATTAGCTACCTTTTAACCTATTAAATAAATACTTTTTCTAAGACTTAATCTCTGCGATCTATTTTTTGCACCTAATTTACATTACCTCGCTAAGAGGTCGCAATCGCAATGTACTTAGGTCAACCCAACCTGGAGTGCCTTTTGACACTCATTGGCCTCAAGGACAACAGCTCCAATTAACCTGATAACCAGCTGATACCAACTGACGGATTATCCTATCAAGATCTTTTTGAGGATTACGTAGCGCTGAAATTGTAACTACCTGCTAAAATTAGACAATGTCCAAAAAATATTTGTACATCGTGTTACAAAACGACCCGTAATGACGAATATGGTAGATAGGGACCATCAAACTGAACAACTTTTACTATAAGACCAACTATGATATTTTCGTTTCAAATTTTTGTTTGAAACAGCTGATTTTGTTTCTCAATTTCAGAAATTTAAATTTAAATTTTTATTCACAGAAAATAGAGTACAGTTTGGTTGTTACATTATTAGTAGTCCGTCTATTTTACCAAAATTATGGCATGTGAATTTAAGAAAAGAAAAATACAAGTTACAAATGAATAAGATACTAGTTAATGTTAATGAACGTTAGGACTATTATATATTCTATTCAATGGTTAATATGTCAATAGTCAATCATAATATAATTCATCATATAAATTAATTAATAAAATTAGAAATATATTAACAGTTTACATATTATGCCATTGGCATTATCATTTAATTATTTTATGTCAACTTTACAAGTAAGATATTCCTTAACTGAGAAAAACATTTTTTTTAAGCCATTCAAACAGTTTTCGTCTAAATATGGTAATGTTAAGTTCGGTTAAGGAATGTGGTAATTTATTGAAGATCATCACACAACTTATGTAACAGTTCCTCTTGTAGAGGACGGTACGCATTCTGGGTAACAATAGCTTTCCGCGATGCCTAATACTTCTCTTCATATATATATATCCCTAAGCACAAACAAATCCAGATGGTTTTTGACGAATATACAGCACTCGAAAATGTATAGTGAAGGAAGAGTTAATAAGTTGACCTTTAGAAACAATTGCTTACACGATGTCATAAGTGGAGCGTTACAGATTGATTGCATTGACAGAGTTGGTCCCATAGTAAAAGTTGTTTAGTTTGATGGTCTCTATCTACCATATTCGGCAAGGGTTTTTTGTAACACGTTGTATAATACGTCAAAGAGTATAATTAGTATAATTATCAATCCATGGCCCGAATGGTAGCGTATCTTCCATAAGGAAGGACTGTGCCCCAGTGGCGAGGATATTAAAATGGCTTATGATAATTTGAATCCATAATAATACCCCATAAAAATATCAGTAGGTAATGCTACATATAAGCTTCTTTTCTATTTTGCCAAGCTAATATCAAATCACATATTATAATAATGTAATATGTTATCGCATACCGTGCTTTTTAAAAGAAACACTTAGGTTTATTTGTATAATATACATTATTATTATAAATAGAATTGTAAATACAAAAATCAGAAATCTAATAACAAAACTCCAAAATAAGCGAAATCTTCTTTGTAGACTAAATGGAGACATAATATCTAAGATGTGTATTACGTTACGATTTACATAGATAAATCGAATTTCTCGAAAGCTTCGAGGGATTTGATTGATTGTCATAACGCAAATGGATTGAACAACTTTTTATAAACCCCTCATTTTACCTGGATTTGAGATTAAGGCCGTGCTTAGACTTTGCAAAATCTGTTGCCTAGATTTATCATTCCTATATTTTAGTTTTAACCCGTCAACGCCCGGAAAATGAGACACAATGGATTTTCTATTGTTCTCCAGACGAGCGACGGCGGGCGACGGCAGTCCCTTGATTACGTAAGTCTGTTGCTAACAATTCTCGTTTGAAATCGATTGAAAGCGCAGCTACATTGCTGCTTTAAGTAAGATAGTTGTCACATTGGGTCTTACTAAAACAGCAATGTGAGTGCGATTTCTGTCAGAGTTGATTGCAACAAAGTTACAAAATCGGGGGGTGGGTGCCCGCGTACAAATTCGTAACAAATCTCAGGGCTTAAGTGATCATGCCTGTTTTCTTCGTTTCGTGATTGAGTTTATTTTAGATGACTATGAAAATTTCAACTGCAAGACACTGAGCTACTACCTACTGCATTTATTAAATAAATACCCTTCTACTATCTTTACTTATTTATTTAACAGCCCTTAAAATTATTTAGATAAGGTATAATATAAAAACAAGTTTTTTTTAATGCACAACTGGATAGTACTTGGCCTTCACCTCACCTGATGTTAATTGACGATAAGGCCGAAGGTGGAAGCGCACTAAACCCGGAATCCTCATCACTGAGGAACTGGCTATATTACCTCTAACTGCCGGAACACAACAATTTCTAAATTGTTGTTATAGCGTCAGACTTAGGTAAGATGGTGGTAGCTAACCAGGCGCCCTACCACCAACCAAACTGAGTAAAAATTGTACCTACCCCCTCCTGGGAATCGATCCCGGGACCCCTGCCTCTTAATTAGCGAACACCTAGTCAACAGAGGCGGTCAAAAAAGTTTTCAAAAAGACATCCTTGAAAGTTTTCAAGAAGAGCGATATGTTTTGAATATAATATCCTCAGTTCCTTTGTGTTTTTGATGTTCCTTGTTAATCAAGTTTTGGCAATAAAACAGGTTATTCACATTTTCAACACCCATCAACCAACTTTACTTTTTAAATGGTACTTGTATTTTGATTCTAAAACTCAGCTTATTTGCTATTGTTAATTTTGTAAACGCGCGCTACATCAATGGAATATAAATCCATAGATAATCTGTTAATTTCTCGGTTCAATGGTCAAAGCCACATCTGGCTGGAGACCGCTGTGGCAACGTTGTAGATAAGCCTTTGTTCCATTTAGAGCATCATTTTAAGTGAATGGGAGAAAATGCACCTGTTAGCGAATTGCACATAATTTGTTAGTTTTGAAATCATGACAATGTGTCGGAAATGAAGCGATTTTTTAATATGAAGACCCCAATATTTAATCCTCAGTCGACGAAAGTTTGCTGTAACGTAATATTTTTTTTATTTATTTATTTATAATCAGGTAACAATGGCCCATAGAAACTAAACAAATATAAAAATATAAAACAATGGTGTTAGTTAATAACCTAATAGTAATGTTAGTAAAAAAAAAACCGGACAAGTGCGAGTCGGGCTCGCCCACCGAGGGTTCCGTACAGACCTACATCTATACATAAAATAAAGCTATAGAAAAGTTGTGTCGGTACAAAGGAAATATTTTGAAAAAAAGTGGTTGGTAGTTATTAGTTTTTTTATATGAAAACTGTACTACGGAGAGTTCAAGCTTTATCCCAGGTTCTACCTACCGGAATTATGTGAAAAATTGCTTAGTTTATAAGTTGGACTCCAAGCTACCAAACTGTAAAAAAATACCATCAAAATCCGTTCAGCAGACTGCTATATATAGATAACCATTTGAAATCCTTTGTCGCCACGTAGAAAATAACCCTTCCAGGGATTACGACAAAGAATTGACCACGGGCGAAGTTTGAAATGGAATAGTACATTACTGCAGCGGCACTCAAGACAGGCATTGAAGAACATACGTTAGTCCATCAATGCCTAGTTACGGCCAAGGCTTGTGTAGTACTTTTAAACTTTTAACTTTTTAGTTTTAAAAGTTTTAAGCTTTTTATTTTAATTTTAAAATACTTACAGTAATTGAAAAAAGAAAATGGAAAGTGGAATGTGCACATAAAGGCCTTTCATTTGATACACATATTGAAAAAAAAAACCGGTTTTTTTCATTTACTTCCAGTTTTTCATTTTTTTTTTCCAGTTTTTTGGAAAGTGCTCATCAAGGCCTTTCATTTGATACCCATATTGCAAAAAAATATTTTTTGTTTTTTTTTTTTTTTCAGTTTTTTTTGAATGTGCTCATCAAGGCCTTTCATTTGATACCCATATTGCAAAAAAAAATTACCTTTCTTTTTTAATTTTTTTTTAGTTTTTTGGAATATGCTCCTTGATGAGCATATTCCAAAAAACTTTCATTTGATAGGTATTAAAAAAAAAATTTTTTTCGTTTTTTTTTTTTTTATCTTTTTGGAATGCGCTCATCAAGGCCTTTCATTTGATACCCAATATTGCACCAAAATTTTTTTTCGTTTTTTTTTTTTTTTCAATTTTTTGGAATGTGCTCATCAAGGCCTTTCACGTGATACCAGTATACCGAATATTAAAAAAAAAAAATTTGGAATGTGCTCGCTCATCAAGGCGACATTTGATACCTATATTTGTGTTTAATTGAAAAGTTCGCTCCATTTCTGAATTACACGTGTGTAATGAGTTTTAATAGAAACATTGCTGGACAGACGCCGGCAATTTTGTATGAAAATCCATTATAACACGTTAGTAATGGATTCTCATACAAATATTGACGGCGCGGTTTAGGTCTGTCCGTAAACTCTGATTTAGCACGAAGAAGGTTGTCAAAATAATGTTCGAATTTCCAAGCATTTTTGAGAAAAAATAAAATAATTACAAACCCACCGCACCTGTATAAAATACAAGTACTGTTGATTGTCAACAGATGGCGCTGTATATCAATAGTACACTGTATAATGTTCTGTGAAATGGTTTTATCTATCGCAATGTTATTAGAGAAAATGGGTGTATTCCAACAGGACCCTTTGGTTGTGTGAAGCCGAGACTTTTATTGTAGTGGTGGTTACCTCGGCTGACCTTACCGAGTAAACTGTCTTGATTATAGGTACTTGGTGCCAAATGCTCCAAGCAACATTGGAATGCGATGCACCCGCATTTTAATGTAAACTGAAACAATCTACAACTGAACTATTCAACACTTGACACTGGCAAAAATTACTTCCAAGAAGAAAGTAGATTGCCAAAACAAAAATAAGAAGAAGACCCCCTGTCATACAGCGTGACACACCGCCATGTTGCGAAAATATTTAGAGCCAAATTTATTACTTTTTAATTTTATTTTTAAAAGTAATTAACTATAACAATATTTGAAAGGATTTGAATAATTAATAATAATAAATATTGATATTTTTAAAAGAATTAGTGGCGCGATTAATCCAAAAGTAATTAGAAGTTAAACTATGACCGCGCAATGCCGCGCATACCGTTGTTTCACCAAGATGATTAATAATTACGTGTTTTAATGACCATATTTTATTATGATTTAATTACAAATATACAGTTTTCAGATTTATTCCTGTAAGTGTAGTATAAGACGCTATTACCTGCCAAATTTCATAGTTCTAGGTCAACGGGAAGTACCCTATGAATTTTGATTCCTTTGAGAGTATCGAAAATGCGTTTTTTACGCCCTAAACGGCAGTATCTTTTTTTTACGTTAATTTAGAAGTTTGATTTTTTTACAGCTTCAAGGGCCCGTAGACCTTAGTATATGGTTTAAATTTCAATTCGATACCTCCACGCGTTTCCGAGATAAAGGGTCTTGACAGACAGACGGACGGACAGACAGACAGACGGACAACAAAGTGATCCTATAAGGGTTCCGTTTTTTCCTTTTGAGGTACGGAACCCTAATTAACATGACACTATTTTCTGTGTCGAATCGGGGGCACAGGGCAATGTTCCTGGGAAGCGCCTGTACACCACGCCACCAATATAGCCAAAACCTAATGTGCAAATATAAAAAAAACGAAGTTAGGTACCTAAAATTAAATATCAAAATAAGGTGTCTTCTACCAAGATATTTCACTTATTGTTTTCACACCTTAAACATATGTGTACTTTTGTAAATAAATTTAAAGCAGATTTTTTTTTTCCTAAAAAAGATATCTACGATATAATTTACAAAATACGCTTTCTTTATGCATACTGTAAAGTTTCGTCGACTGAGGATTTACTGTGAGGGTCTGTTACCTTCCTTTCATACACTAAAAAACAGTTTACCTTTATTTGAATATCGAAAATTAAAATCTTTAGTTAAGAAACAAAAATTAAGATTGATATAATTTGTATCCTTAAGTACCAATTTTTTTTACCCTGTTTCATAAGCTTCTGACTGAGGTAGTTATATTATCATGAAGTGATCAGGGGGTATATTACGAAAAGTTGCGATACGCGATACACGCAGCTGCGTCCGTGCTTCGTTTTGATTGTTTCCTATTACAAATCACTCGTATGCGATATTACGAAGTGATTGCGTGAGTTTGACAGTTTCTCTCTAGCGTATCCGACATCGTTCGTTTAGTAGTCAGTTCGTGTAGTATCAATATATCATTGGCTACGATAGCCAAATTCAAAATGTTTGTTATAACTACATAACTACAACCAACGAACTGCGGACGACTATCGTGGCCAAGTGATTGCGTTACGCAATTGCGTACGTTTTTTTTTTAAATTTTATTAATTATTAGAACAATCAAATAAAACTTATGTGTAATACATAGCCCCGCAAAACTGTTTACACAGTTTGACTGCAGGATCGGTGTGTCTCGAGTTAAAAAGTGTATACATAGGCTGAGTTATTTTTGTAATAGACTAAATTATCATTGGTGACGGAACGAGAAGAGAAAGCATTAAATGTTTTTTTCTTGGTCATAGATATTTATAAATGTATCAGCTTTTATCCTTGTCCTTAAGAAATACTAAGTCCTTTATGTTCAACTCGAAGGTCTAATCTATATATATATTCTTTGCACTGATAATAATTGTTACATAAGTCATTATGATAATTGTAAGCAAAGGTGGACTTATCTCTAAAGAGATCTCTTCCAGCCAACCTAAGAGGTGTCAGAGATTTATAGTAAGCGGGTACATAAAGTGCAAGACATATAGTAATAATAGCTAAATAATAAGATAATAATACAAAACCTATACTTGTTCATAATATATAAAATACATATGCATATATAAATAAAATATAATATACCTACATACACTAAATACATACTCAATACATACATATAAATAAATATGTAAGTGATTATGAGATAATGTTATTTATGACTCAGGGTGCGATAATTGTGCTAGAAAGTGGTCTATGGTCTTTCTATCTATGGTCTTTCTAAACCAAAATTCATCAAAATTGATTTAGTTGTTTAGCCGCAGCCCGCGATGTGATTGCCTACGGCTAAATACAACATAATTCCCATAATCAGAGCTGTCGTCAGCCCGTCCACGCAGGGCGAGGAATTCGCAATTTGCGGCCCGTTGTAGATTCCGATCGCATCGGCCGATATTGCGGTCCGCATGTGCGGATAAAATGTGTCCGACGCTTATTTAATATCTGACCCATTGTTGCTTTTGATATATTATTTAATACTGTAAAGTTATAAATGAAAATGTCATAACGATGATTACATAAAAATGAAAAGGATAGGTAGAAGCCGCATAAATCAAACCGGATATACCTACCTAATCAAATATTGTGTTGGTTATATTTATGCTTTTAGTAACAGATTTTTATGTTAGTATTTTTGAAAGTAAGTATAAAATTTTATAATTCTTCGTTATAAAATTGATACAGAAAGACTACTTATAACCCGGCCTTAGAACATATTTTTTCAATATTGAATACTCAAATAATACATTGCATAAGTGCATAATAAACCTCATAGCTTTAGTTAGAAGACGAAAATTAGGCTTGAAATTAATTTTGTTAAAGACAAGAACTCCAAGACAACACAAAACGTCTGAAAAAATGGCACAATAAGAGTGTACTATCCCCGCCAATTGCTAATGCGCCTGGCGGCCATTTTATTAATCTAAAAAAGAAAAAACATTTGTAAAAATATTATCAACATAAACGCCATCTTAATAAAAATAATAATTAAATAATTAAAATAGTACATTAAATTAACTATTAGAATTTGCTTGTTTCATGTCATTTTTAGTTACGGATGACGTTAACGTGGATGTTAATGTGACAAGGTTCCTGCGCATTAGCAATTGGCGGTGATAGTAAAAGTACAGCCTATAGAGTCTTCATTTAGGCTGTGGTAAAAGGGTAACGAGAACTTACCCCAACATCACCAGTCTAAAGCAGTTCTTCGGTGGCGGTGCGGATTCTTCACAACCCTGAGGCAGCGGGGCGCTGGGCCCAGGCGACCGCTCAGGGTCTGACTCATCGCCAACTCCCGCGCCCCGCCGACACAACCACGATGTCCCACACTTATCTCTTGAGTCCTCGACCGGAGCTGCGAACTGACACTTCCTAGGAGACCGTTGTCTCCCACTAGACAACGATGATTTTAAAGGCGATGATGGCACCCTAACGGGACTCGGTGAAGCTCGAACGGGTGACGTAGAAATTTTCACAGGCGAAGACTGCAAGGATAGTCCCCCACGCTCCGTTGTACCATTCAACATTTTTATGTATGTTCTGTTTCGCACATGTTTCGTTTCAGTTTTTGTAATTACATTTTACACTTCACATTTAGATTTCATTATTTAAAATGAATTAGTCACAATTCTATAGGCATTTATCTTTCAGGGGTTCTATAAAGGCAGCGAGAACGTTACTCCTCTAAATCTACAAGCAAGTTTCAAGTTAATATAATTGTATATCTGGTAAATTTTTTGTTATTGAACAAAAATTATAGCGAAACAGGGCAATAAACCCTCCTAACATATAACCACCGAAACACGATATAGAACGTAATAATGAATGAACCCAAAATGAGAAAACCATTTCTTCGGACCATCAAACTAAACAACTTTTACAATGAGACCTTATATCACGAAAAAGAAATCAGCTGTTTCATACAAAAAGGATTATGCCGATTTTACTATAAAAGCTAGGCCATAATGCGTGTATGGTTTATTGCTGCCACACAACCTTTTTATTGAAATTGAATCTTGATTTAAGATGAATTTGAAATCCTTGAAATTATAAGTCCGAACTGTTTACTTTACGTTTATTGAAATAGTGAGTCACACAACATATACCTATCGATACATAATGCGAACTAAAAATTAATAAAATATCTGTAATTTATTTATTGAAACTGCTGATATCGCGCTATGTACATAAATGTGCGGTTATCGACCGTACAATGCGCTTTGATGAAATTACCAAAATACTATAGTAATTTTATAGTGATTGCGTGGGAAGAATATTATTAAAATATAATGCGGGAAAAAAGAGAAATCTCAATCTCAAGGAGCCGTTTGGGGTTACATTTTCCTATTATATGACATTTTGTTATCTACCCCTTTTAGACATGACATGAGTCTGTCACAGATATGTATGGTTAATGCGCATCATGGCCCAGAATGCGGCATGATCAAAATTTCAAAATGTATGAAACAGCAGATTATTTTTTTCGCGATTAGAGTTGGTCTCATAGTAAAAGTTGTTCAGTTTGATGGTCCGAAGAAACGGTTTTCTCATTTTGGGTTCATTCATTATCGCGTGATATAGCGTTTTATCGACACTCAATTCTCGAAATCCATTATCTTTTGATAGTTAAACGTGGTAAAATATGGGCTCATATTATTTAAGGTTCTGTTTACACGGTTACTTAAAAACATGTTGTTTCAAAACACAAAAGAGATACAAAGAAACATGATAGGATCCATCAAATTCATATGGATCCATTATCCCTCGTCAAACATTCCTCGTTTCGTCGTATGATTCGTATGGGGTCCATCAGACCCCCGTTTGCATCCACGTCAATACCATAAAGAAACCCACATCACAAAAGGACATCGTTAAACTTGATATTGTCATCGCATTACAAATGAGAATTTACATAAAAATTTGTTTTCCTCCATACCTATTTATATCCTACATTGTTGTATAGAGCAGCGGACTCAAAGTTTTTGTTTATATACCTTAGAATTAGCAGGTATTAGCTATCGGCCTCAGATAAAAAAACCAGTCAAGAGTGAGTCGCACTGGCACACCGAGGGTTCCGTACCAGAAAAAGTAAGCTAGTTAGAGACATAAATCTTTACATTATCTATCGTATAGAATAATTTGTGATTTTTCTTTTTGCAAACTTCGCAGATTTTTGGAAACTTCGCAAAAAGGAAAATAAATTGAGATAATACCATACATGCCCTAGTAGCGCCACTTCGAGTTTTTAAGACCCCCTTAACCAAAAATATATATAACTACCGCCCTCAGTTCGTCGCTAACTTAGTATTTCAATATGCTAAAATTCAGTAATTTTCCCTTTCATTTGTCCATCCGTCCGGCTGTCCGTTTGTTTTCCACTACAGCCTGTCGATTCTGTAACCAAACTCGCATTTCACCTCGAACCTCACTTCACTTCGCGTGATCGCGTGAATTTGTTATTAAAAATTTGCTGAATATAAGCTATTTTACCGATTGCAAAAGGTTTTAGGTAGCTACCGTAGCTATCTTAAATCATTTGTAATCAGAAAAACAGCCTATCATTACCTATCTTATTTATGATTTAAAATTTCCGCTAAGTGAAGTGAGGTTCGAAGTGAGATGCGAGTTTGTTACAGAATCGACAGGCTGGTCGTATTTCTCAACCGATTCTCGTGAAATTTTGTGAGCAGGTTCTATAATTATATAGATTTTTTGTGGATTCAGATTTTCGAAATTTTTCAAAATGGCGGAGATATGGGGAGAATCAAATAACAGCCGATTCGAAAAAAATTTAAAAATGTCACCAACAATGTAAAGAGCCACTGGCATAGTTAGCGCGTCTCGAAACAATTGTGTCATCGTGTTAACCGCTTTGCTGGGAACTCAATTTAACTTTTACTGTAAATTAGACCAGGAACATGCCTGTGAGTTTAAACAAAAGATGTTTCACAGTTTAACGTAGGTATGAGAGAAAACTCTTAATGATATCATTGAAATGAAACTTTAATTTTAAATAAAATAAATACATATCAAAATGAAACTATTTCGGAAGATAAAGCATATAAGTAATTCTACTTATTTTAAAGTTATTTTCAATTCATTATTTTTAGTTATAACTTTAGGTTATACGAGTATGTTCAATTATTAAGGATCTGCTTGCAGTGAGTTTAGTAGCTTTAGGGAGACAACGTTTTTATCTTGTCTAGATTAATTTTAGACATACTTAAGCTATCAATAATTAAAACCAACAGACATAACATTAAACAGGGACAACAATTATAAAGAAGAAGGTAACGTGGGGGGTTATCCAATAAAACCACCTCAAATCATATATCGGTGGAGTATATTTTATAATAAAAATGGAAGAACTTATACAGAAAGAAAAACTAGCCTGTGTAAACCTTAAAAAAGAACATGGAATGGAAGAGTTAAATTTTATTTTTATTTATAATAATTTGTATATCTACCAAGCTTTTAATCAAAAGTTACTTTAAAATGGTATAATGGTATCTTTTGTTTCAATTAAGACTTTGACCGAATACCGAATCTAAACCAACTTACGTTAATTTCTAAACCCGCCTCCTAACACTCTATCCCACACATATTCTGTTCTATGAAACGTAGCAATTCAGTTTCCTACATATTCGCTCTAAAACTGAGAAAAGCAATTGACTTTGGAAGCAAAACTCGGTCATATCTGTTCACACGACGGCGACGCTGCAGCTGGTTGCCGGCGACGAAATAAACCGATGCTGATCCCACAATGGCCAAGTTTAATCGAATCCCGTTACAGTGACACTTTAATGTCATCGGGATTCGAAATGGAACATTCCATTTTAAAAAAGAATCCAGATTGGGATTTGGAAATGTATTTATGGGAGATTACGCTTGTTGCCACGAAAAGCCATTACCGCGACTTTTTCAGTCATGCATGACTCTTTTTTTATCCAAAACTTGGCCTTTATCTTACCTGATGTCAAGTGACGATAAGGCCGAAGATGGATGCGCACTTAACCTCAAATCCTCATCACTGAGGAACTGGCTACCGGAACACAACATTTTTTAAATTGTTGTAATGGCGTCAGACTTAGGTGAGATGGTGGTATTGGTATAGCTATAGCTGGTTAGCGCCAGGCGGACTTCAACCAAGCCCTACCACCAACCAAACCGAGTACAAAGGTACCCCCCTCCTGAGAATCGAACCCGGGACCTCTGCGTCTTATACGGGTGGGCGAACTACTAGATCACAGAGGCAGTTAAATCCTAGAACGATAGTTCTCTACAAAGCGCGCTGTCAAAAGTGAGGCAACTAAAACAGCCAAAATAGCCCCGTTTTCGAATTTATATTCTCCATTATTACCTATACCGAATAAGAACAAAACAGTTTCAATTTTCCTTTATTTATTAGATTAGTTATTATATTATTGGGTTTTAATTACGATTAGGTAACGTATTAAGGATATAAATCTGAATACTAAGCCATTCTGGCTTGGTATTAGTTGCCTCACTTTGCATACAAGGACACGGTTTCTAGGTGTTATTATTCTAAGGTTAAACCTCGCTGCAGCACTCTGTGACTTACATATATTTGTTGTATTGTTTACAATACAAATTCAATTACAAATTCTCTATCACCACAATTTTTATATCTGTACAAAAAGAAGATTGCGTCTGCCTCGTCGTTTGAAATGGATGACATTGCAATTCGATCTAGATCCATCGCTCGGCGACGAGTTATCAAAAACACATTAGAAGCGACACGATACCAGTAACATTTCCAAAGAATCACCGACATGCGATTACACTTCGATATGTACCATGGGCAACAGCGTCGCTTAACCACTGCTAAGGTTAAAATCGCTTGCACGCCGCGCCCGCTGTCACATACGTTTAGTTCGTGCAGGGGCGATACGCGCGCACACGAATTTTGTTGCAAACTGGTTAAGCGACGCTGTTGCCCATAGTACCTCATACTCGTCCATCGATGCCTAATGACATCACATTCGATTACCAATCTCGACTGGCTGGATACGAGCTTTAATAGTTTGTTTATTTCATTCAGCTGGTCCCCATTATAAATTTATGTAGACCGTGTGTTATTTTGTGATATTAAAACACGAAAATAAAAACATTCTGACAGTCATAGATGTTTTAATATGTACGAGGGTGGTTTGATAAGTCCGTGACTTTGTGAAGAAGAAAAAAATTTTTAAAGAATATTTTGTCTTATTTTTCTACATAATCTCCTTTCAGCTCTGTACACTTCGACCAACGATGTTCCAACTTCTTCAACCCATCCAAAAAATAGTTTTTATCAAACCCTGAAAAATAGGCTCCTGTTTTAGCTATCACTTCTTCATTGGATGAAAATCTTTGTCCACCAAGCCATTTCTTCATGTTTGGGAAGAGGAAAAAGACACACGGGGCCAAATTTGGTAAATACGGGGGGTGTGGTAATTGGTCGTATCGCAATTCCACAAGTTTTGATGTTGCGGTTGCCGACGAGTGGGCCGGCGGGCTGATTATCTAATTAGAAACCACCTAGCGACCGGTTGCAATTCATAGATGATAGTGATCCATTGTTACTTCTTTTTGGATTAAAAAAAAAACATACTAAAGGAAAGTAGCAATGTATGTGGAATGAAACCAGTCGCTAAATAGTTTCTTTTTTGATAATCAGGGTGCAGAGCATTATCGTGATGAAATAAAACTTTTTTCTTTGCTAGATGCGGTCTTTTCTTAGCAGCTCTATATTGAATCTATCTAACAAAGCAACATGGTAAGCTCCAGTAATCGTCTTGCTTTTCTCCAAAAAATCGATGTAAATAACACCTTTGCTGTCCCAAAAGACAGTGGCCATCTCTTTACCAGCCGAACAAACAGTTTTTGCCTTCTCCGTGGCACGTTCACCGGTAGAAGTCCACTGTTTTGACTGTTGCTTCGTCTTTGGCATATAATGGTGGACCCACGATTCGTCAACTGTTACGTACCGACGAAAAAATTTACAGTTATACAAACCTAGCATTGTTTAGAAGTTGTTACACAAGTTCGTTTTTGGCCAACTGTCAGCAAACGCGGCACCCATCTTGCAAAAAGGTTTTTCATGCCGAGAATATCGAGCAAAATATGAAAAATTCGTTCGGTAGAGATGTGAATAGCATCAGCTATCTCACGTATCTTCACTCGACGGTCTGCCATAACAATGTCGTGGATTTTGTTAACAATATCTTCAGTGGTGACCTCAATCGGCCTTCCTGGGCCGTCGGCGACAGTTGTGGTGGTACGACCACAACGAAATTCAGTAAACCACTTATGAACCAGTCCATGAGATGGAGCAGAGTCCCCATAATATTTTTTCAGTTTATCTTCCGTCTGCTTAATGGTTTTACCACGTAAAAAGTAGTATTTGATCAATACGCAAAATTTGTTTTTCTCCATTATAAAAGAAAATCCCGACCTCACTTGCATAAATGCTTTCAATTTTTTTACTTTCATGCCAATTTAAAAAATGTAACAGCATAAGCTCAGCAAGGAGTTCTAAATTAAGACAGGAAAATTGAATTAAGAAAAAATATTGTATTTAACCTTAAAGTCATGGACATATCAAACTGCCCTCGTTATAGCTGTTAATGTTTAGCAATCGAACAAACGCCTCGATTATTTTACAAATTATTTGATCCAGATTTAACATTTCATTGTAATTGACAGCTTAGATGTTTCTGTTTCTGCACTGGGGGGCTACTCAACGCCACTTTTCTATTCGTTCGCTAACTTCAAAATTAAAAAAAATAAGCCTTATACTCATCGTAGGCAATATCAACTTCATACTATACAACACTGTCTGTGATTTATATAAACTTGCGAGGTGTGATTTGAACGTTTAATTGTTTATTTTTTAAGTTTTAAGTTAGCGAACGAATAGAAAAGTGGCCATTTGAGTAGGGGGGCTGGAATGACATAAGAGGTAGGTAGATAAAGCAGTTTCAATTACTATTATTATTTTGAATAAAGAATATTTCATTTCAATTCAGCGACATTTATTGTGTCCAATAACAAAATGTTGTGATTTCAGATAGATCACAATAATCGCTTTAACAAACTACAGCCAGTCACTACATGTAGTTGTCATAACACAGTATTATCTACCTCCAACCGAGTTTCAATAGGGACTAGCAACAAAAGCAGAATTCAAACTGGAATGTGGAATGTGGGTGACTCGAACAAATGAATATCGCCCCGCGGCTCGCGACAAAGCAATACGAATGAACCTATCGTTTATTTTCTCGGACGCTTTACAAAATAGACGCACAATTGTACCTACTACTCCATCTAAATATTGGAAGGTCCCAATTCCCCAAACCGATTTGACTATATTTTTGTCTTTACATAATAGGGATAATATAGCAAGCGCCGGTTGACAACCGAACTTTAGTGACTATGCTGACTATGTTCTGTTGTGGTGTTGACTTCCTCAAACCGGACCTTAAGGCAACCAGTAACGATCAATTGCGATTGTAAATTTTTTTCTTCAATTCCATTGTTGTATAAATTGACAATCGCTTCAATTGCACGTGTAAACGATCAATTTTCGCATCAATGAGCGTCAATGAGGTAAAAATTGACAATAGCAAATGATTGTTATTATTGTTACGCTTTACGTGCCAAGGTTGGTGTGGTGTGGTGTAGTTAGGGTTGCCAGACGCCCGGGATTTCCGGGATTGTCCCGGAATTATGTGCCTTGTTGTCACCACCTTACTGTCCCGGATTTCAAATACCTACCACTCGCTTCGTGCATAGCGTAGCGTACAGTGCGTACCGTTTGCTGTGCTAGAGTCTGTCTAAAAAGTCAGTTTACATGGGTAATTTCAAGAGTAATATAAATTCATTTGATATCATTTGACAGTTGCCTAGCAATTAATCTAGATTGGGCCTATCCCTATCTGTAGATTGATTATTAATTCTGGCCGTAACTCATCTATTTCCTGAAAATACAAAAACCCGTAGGGTTTAACCTTAACCGCCTGTGGTCTAGTGGTTCGCCCACCCCTGTAAGACGCGGGGGTTCTGGGTTCGATTTTCAGGGGGGGTACAATTTGTACTCGGTTTGGTTTGTGGTAGGGCTTATTTCAAGTCCGCCTGGCTAGCTACCACCATCTTACCTAAGTCTGACGCCATAACAGCAATTGAAAAATTGTTGTATTCCGGCAGTTAGAGGTAAGATAGCAAGTTCCTCAGTGATGAGGATTCCGGGTAAGTGCGCTTCCACCTTCAGCCTTATCGTCACTTAACATCAGGTGAGGTGAAGGCCAGGCACTATCCCGTTGTGCATTAAAAAAAGGGAGTACTTTTTTATTTCTAAACTAATAATCAGTACCTATTTATCGTTATCTACAAAAATATGAATGAGTTTCGCTACGCACATCACTACAAAGTAAACACACCAAGGTGAAAATCATCTAAGGGATGCAACAATAAAGAAAATAACGATCTCAGAGTGAGTGAGTTTACGGCACAGCCCTAAAGTAACAATGTCTTCTTCAAGACGTTTTGAAGTTTTATGAAGTTACTTTTTGAATGAACCTCTTGCCATTAACACCCACTGGCGGCATTAAAATATTTTTGTGACATGTTTATTTTTGATTTAGTCCTAAAAACTCAATACAGTTTTATGAATGTAAATTAGAAACATTTTTCGCGTTTAGTTTTGGCGTGCTGCTTTTTTAATTCAATTTTATATAATGTTTTACTAGCTTTTTCCGGCGACTACGTTCGCTTTTCCCGGATAAAAACGCTACTTGTGTTTTCAAGTAAAACTGATAGCTATTGCCGATCCATTTTCATCTTATCTTGTAAATAAATAGATGAAAAGTATTTAATTACTAGCGGCCGCCCGCGACTTCGTCTGCGTGGAAAGTTTTTTTGCTATCCCTCGGGAACCATCCCTTTTCTCGGGATGAAAGGTAGCCTATGTCCTTCTCTATAACCCTGAAAAAGTATATGCAAAACTTCATGATGATCGGTTCAGTAGTTAAGACGTGAAGGCGTAACAAACAAACAAACAAACGGACTTTCGCATTTATAATATTAAGTAAGGATTATTGAATAAGAGAAATTGATTGGGACCTTTTTAAGTTCCAAGTATTAGGTATCATCAACTTTTTTTTTAATAAAGCTAAGTAATGTTAAAAATAAGAAACATTTTTTATATCCAAGTTAGAAAGTGCTTGCTCGTGAAATGTGTATAAAACATTTCATGAGCGAGCACTTCCTAATCCAAAATGATCCCAACCAACTTATGACACAAATCGTTGGAAAAAGTGAAAATCGTGGACAAACTGCGTTATGTTCAAGGTGTTACGATTTCCGTTTGTAAATCCATTGTAAGTCCATTTTTACGATCGAAATTTCGTATATTTTCATCTGCGGCGTTTTATATTGGTTAGCGATTTAGCGATATAGATTGTTGCACGCAGCTCTCAATGCGTTTATGATGGTTCAAACATATTTAATAAGTACTAAGTTTTGCCCGCGACTTAGTCCGCCTTCATCATCTTCCAGGTCTTAGTTTTATCTATTTCGATACTAAAATTCATCAAAATTGTAGTTATCCGTGAAAACGCAACAAATAATGTAAAGAGAGTTAATTTTTCAATTTTATAAAAAAAAGTGTTTACCATTTGTTACCAGTTACCTATATATTGGTTCTATTGTTTTCAGCAAAAGTTTTTGACAAATCTCGAAGTTTCTTTTAAACTTTGAATTACAGGCATAAAATAGTCCCTTGACTCTTTTTAAATACAGTTGTTAGCATTTTTTTCCGCAACTTTTACTTAATATTATGAAAGTCGTAATTCTGCGAATTTCTTCGATACATCTTTCGATTAAATATTGGATAAAACGAATAAATACTTTTTACGTGCTCTTGGTTTATGGCTGACCCGCTTTTTATAGGTTTAAAAGCTTTATGAGAGATATGTTAGAAGCGGATGACATAGGAATTAGAAAAGTGGATGAAGTCATCTTATGTCATCACCACTCTGACCTAAAAAGAAAATAATCAGAGCTATAACACTATAACGCATCTCATTAAGCTATATATTTATTTTAATTAGAGAGAAGTGAATGTCAGTAATGATGTTAAAAATGGGGTCTAGCTGTGACTTTTTTAAAACTAATAATTTTTATAAATTTATACCTTCCTTAAAATCTTTTAAATCACATGCAAAATATAAATAATTAAAATTAATATTGCCACAAAAATATTTTTGCTCAACAAGTAACTTTAGTTCCAACAGAAGTAGCATAAATCTTTACTAGGGATGTAAATCCGAAACCACTGATCCGTAAATAAGTCCTTTACCCAACACTGGGCATGCGATGCAAATGTACAAATGTATTTTTTTTCTAGTAGTCGTTAAAAGTGAGTGTTCTGTGTATGAAACTTTAAACATTTATTTCAAAGAAACATGGATCGAAAAACGACAAAATAAATGCTTGTTTCCCATTTTGCTGTCTGGTTCGTATGGGTTATGGGAGGACCTTTGTTTGTCGTTTTTTTACCCATGTTTTTGGCAACAATCATTAATTATCTTTATTTAGTAGAACGAACACTAACATTAAGTAATTAAAACAACTTCAAAATAATGGTGTATTTAGGTAGGTACGTGATATTTCAAAAGGACCATAACAACATTGGTATGCAACTCTCCCTCAAACTGTCTGTTATGTGTCACCCAGTGATTTCCCATCGGCTTAAGTCTTATAACACGTACTTTATTACATTCCATACAGTATTATAAATTCACAAGGCTACGCTAAACAAAACGTGATTTTGTTTCCTCATGAATACGCGTTTTGTCTGGGTAAAAAGGGATCTTTTATTACGGAATATAATCATAAGAAGAAAGCTACAAAAAACTTATGGACTCATTGATAAGTCCAGGTACTTACATACAACATCTAAACTATTAAAATCCATCAATCGATTACAAAGGAATCGCAGAAATCGAACGACCCCGACCCTCGGGTCCAGAAATACAAGGGTCGAACACAAAACAATTAGATGTACAATTGTACATCTACATAATACATCGGTTTTCACACGAGATTGTGTGCTCTATCCAATCGTCATAAGGCTACCAATGTGTTGCAAACTTTGAATAAATTGTTAATCTTTAGTTAATGCGTTCGTGATTTAGGGTACTTACCCAAACTACTTAGTTTGACTCGCAAGATATAACTGTTTTTAGAAAACGACATCGCCAAAAAAATAAAATGACCCACATATATTTTTTTAATTTAAATATCTCAAAAACTGCTGATGATAGACAAAATAATTTAGTACGTTATTTTATTTTTAAACACCCAACGAGGGTAAACTAGCACCTAATTTGTTTAATACTACGTAGGTACATACCTATCTTCCAACTGTAAACCTTTTAACCTACCGCTGAAAACACTACATCATTTTGAAAAAAAAAACTTAAATTAGAATAAAAGTTGTACTTATTGTGTTGTGCAATGATAATATTACCCACAAATATTGTAACAATTATTATTCTATTAGCTGTCGACGCTCTCGTGTTTCGTGTTAGGTCAACTCAACGTTAGGAAAAATTTCCTCCACCATACATTCAAACCCAATTTAACTATATAACCAAAAGTGAATATTTTAAAGTGCATGTTGCCTTAAGTCTAAAGTTTAACGGCTTTGGGTGAAAATGGCACACATAATGAAAAGTTTATAGGTTGGAATAGTTTTTATCTCGGTCAATGATTCCCTAGAGATTTTCCGAAAGTCCATGAGGAAGAAATCGTGAGTGGCAGCTAGTTCAAAAAAAAAAGCAGCCAAGTGCGAGTCGGACTCGCGCACAAAGGGTTCCGTACCAAAAAACGGCAAAAAAATTACGTTTGTTGTATGGGAGCCCCCCTTAAATATTAATTTTATTCTGTTTTTAGTATTTGTTGTTATAGCGGCAATAAAAATACATAATCTGTGAAAATTTCAACTGTCTATCTGTTGTCGTTATTAATATCGAGCAAAAAACGGCAAAAAAATCACGTTTGTTGTATGGGAGCCCCCCTTAAATAATAATTTTATTCTGTTTTTAGTATTTGTTGTTATAGCGGCAACAGAAATACATCATCTGTGAAAATTTCGACTTTCTAGCTATTAACGTTCATGAGATACAGCCTGGTGACAGACAGACGGACAGCGGAGTCTTAGTAATAGGGTCCCGTTTTTACCCTTTGGGTACGGAACCCTAAAATAAGGGAGATGTTCAAACGCTACTAAACTACAACTCCGAAAAAGAAATCTGCTAAGTATCCTTATTTTGAAGTGGCAAACTCATTTTAGCAGTCCTTTCACACATCGAGGCTGTTACGCGACCCGTCACGTACAGATCTTGAGCTGATCTGTGAGATTACGATGCTGGCAAACGATTATTTTTATAGTTCTGACCATAGAAATAGAATGTCAAAGAACAACAAAGTCAATAAACAGGTGATCCGAAAACGAATGCATACATTTTATATGGGATACATAAAATATGACTTAGATTCATAAAATATGACTATATATGGCAAAGGAAATTAATAAACTATGTTCCATACTGTTTTCTTCGTCGATAAATGAATAAATGTAGCGAAATTTGATTTTAAACAAATGTGTGGCAATATCTTATTTACCTGTGAAAAGTGTGATTAATTGGATTGTTTCTTTTTGTCACATCACAATTACTTAGAGCACAAGACACCATGGCTCCACAATACCTTTATTTTAAATTCTAATTAAGATTAACTAATATTTTAAACAAACTGTGATTGCTCATTTGCTAGGCGGGACGCTAGGGGCTCTTACTGCAAAAAATGTTGGCACATGTCACTTGATCCTTTGTCTCTTTTTTACATAGACCGTGTCCTTTGATGTTAACTTCTCTTTTCCACGCTTTGTTGGTCTTCTTGAGCGCAGCGAAAATTTTTCTATGTCTATGGTTCTGTCCTTCAGAGGAAAGTTCCCGGGTGTTTTTTTTTCATTGGGATTTATTTTAGACAAAAGCCAAGCGGCTACGTTTATAGGCGAACGCTTTTGTCGTTTCTTTTTTGTTTTACACGATTAAGCTCGGATGTATGTTGCTCGCTCGGCTTATCAGCTGTTAAAAGGATTATCTTATGCAGTTTAAATTACCGATTATCATACATTTTCAACTTTTGTGTTTACATCAGAAGGCACTATGCAGCATTGTGTTATCCTACTAAATATCCTACTAATATTTTAAATTTGTAAGTTTGGATGTTTATATATTTGGATGTTTGTTACACAATCACGCAAAAACGGCTGAACGGATTTGGATGAGATTTGTTTGATAGTTTATAGCCTGGATAAAGGATACTTTTATCCCAGCCAAAGATACATAGGGAATCCCTAGGAATCTTCCGATCCTGAATGTCCATGCGGACGAAGTCGCTGCTAGTCATATATCATATGTGCAAGATTTGTTTGTTTGTTACTCAATCATGCTAAAACGGCTGAACTAATTTGAATAATGGTCTCACATATAGTTTTTAACCTGGATTATACCCTAAGATTATAACAGATACTTTTTATCCTGCCCCCTACTCAAATGGCCACTTTTCTATTCGTTCGCTAACTTAAAACTTAAAAATAATCAAACAAACGATCAAGTTAAACGTTGCAAGTTTATGTAAATCACAGACATTGTTGTATTGTATGAAATTGATAAGCCTACGACACTTAATTTTGGAGTTTATGGCTTATTTTTAATTATTAAGTTAGCGAACGAATAGAAAAGTGGTCATTTGAGTAGACCCCTGGTCAAAGTTTTCCTAGGAATCGTTCGGAATGTCCATGCGTAATGAAGCAAATAATGTACACGAATTGATTAAACCAAAACATTTTCCATTCAGCAGGTCACATGTAGTTAATTTTATTTCCGCTCCAGGGGGTCTATTACGAAAAGTTAAATGCGATACACGCAGCTGCGTCCGTGCTTCGTTTTGTTTGTTTCCTATTACAAATCACTTTCGTATGCGATATTGCGAAGTGATTGCGTGAGTTTAAAAGTTTCTCTCTAGCGTATCCGACATCGTTCGTTCAGTAGCCTATGGGCTACGATAGCCAAATTCAAAATATTTGTTATAACTACAACCAACGAACTGCGGACGATTATCGTGGCCAAGTGACTGCGTTACGCAATTGCGTACGTTATTTTCGTAATAGGCCCCCCGGTAGCGTAGTTGGTTAGTGCATTTAGCCGGATTCTCAAGGGCGCAGTTTCGAGTCCCGTCTGAGAAACTACAGATGAGTCGATTTTTTTTCTAGAATATAAGGTGGAACAAAATTATGTAACAAAACTGAAACAGGTGATAGTGTTGCTTAAATCGAACAACTTTCTCCAAGGAACAGAGGTCGAAAAACGAAAAAAAAATTCATACTCCAATACAAAATGTATTGGTCAGCTGATATAAGTACTTACTTACTATGGAAAGGCGTAGAAAAAACGTTTTTCAACCTATGTTCCTTAGAGAAAGTTCTTCAGATAAAGCAACACCTACTTATCACCTGTTTCAGTATTGTTACATAATTATGTTCCACCTTATATCGGGTCATTTTGAACAAGTTTTGAACTTACCATCCAAATTTTGAGGATGTGTTCAGTCCATGAAACTGAACAACTTTCTCTAAAGAACACATGGTCAAATATGTAAAATAAAAATCGACTTTCCATACAAATCAAAGAGATCACGTGATCAATTTAGTATGGGATGACCAAAATTTTTTGGCGAAATTTGACACATGTTTCTTAGAGAAAGTTGTTTAGTTTCATGGACTGGACACATCTTTAAAATTTGGATGGTAAGTTCATCATTATGATATTACCCTGTATATATTATTATTTAACATAATATATAAAAAATAAATAAATTCGCAAGCTGTTATTTCTCACACGTCTGCTTTGCACATGGTTTACTTGTTATTCTGGTTTGATAGACTCTCGGCACACCCCGGGCACTCCATACAAGCGTCGCGTTTCAACTGCCTATTACACAGACGCTACACAGTGACGTTTTCACACACGCGCAACTGTGTGCGAGCTATTGAATGAGCACACGGATCGGCACACGGAACTCGCGCGGTGGGCGCCGGTGGAGTGAGGTAATTGATTGTGGGGCGGGGCGGAGAGTTTCCTTTCTGTACGGTAGTACTTATATCTATTCTGTGCTCTCGGTCTCTCAGTATTTTAAGGTTATTTATGAGTATAAATAGATGCGTATCTTCTTCCTTTTTTCGTAATCAGGCACTAAGGTTAAAAGCGAGGCGCACAATTAAATTACTTTTTGGGGTTTTCTCACCACCTACTATTTTTGTATTTATTTGGAGATATTTTTAAGCAGAAAGAATATTGTTTTTATAATCTATCCAATGCAAGGTGTGTTTGTAACCTAAGAAACATAGGGTCAAATATGTAAAAAAAAGTTGACTTTTCATACAAATCAAAGAGATTAGTTTAGTATGGGATGACCAAAATTTTTTGGCATATTTCGACACATGTTTCATGGAGAAAGTTGTTCAGTTTCATGGACTGAACACATCCTTAAAATTTGGAGAGTGATTACAAATACACCTTGTATACACGGTTAATTTTTAGAGTTCCGCACCCAAAGGGTAAAAACGGGACCCTATTACTAAGACTCCGCTGTCCGTCTGTCTGTCTGTCACCAGGCTGTATCTCATGATCCGTGATAGCTAGACAGTTGAAATTTTCACAGATGATGTATTTTTGCTGTCGCTATAACAACAAATACTAAAAACAGAATAAAATTAATATTTAAGGGGGGCTCCCATACAACAAACGTTATTTTATTTGCCTTTTTTTGGTACGGAACCCTTCGTGCGCGAGTCCGACTCGCACTTGGCCGGTTTTTAAGTATATCTTAAAATGAAATGGGGTTTACAGACCACGTAAATGAACAACTTTTACTATGGGGACAACCACGAAATCGCGAAAAATAAATCAGCTGTTCCATACATTATAGTCGAGTCGATGTTGTACTTTTCTATGGAACAGCAGATTTTTTTTTTCGCGATTTCGTGGTTGGCCCCACACTAAAAGTTGTTCATTTACGTGGTCTGAAATCCCCATTTCATTTTTAGATATAGTTAAAAAATTAACCGTGTATACCTCTCAGTATAAGATTGACAAAGTTTAAAAAGAAACAAACAAATTACAGTTTCGTGAGACCTACATTTTACAAAACAACCTGTTTGAGTGTGTTATTAGTATGTGTTTGTATGTAGCATGCTATCAGTCACGTCGCTGTGCATATATTTCACGACCAAGCTCCGAGAATATTGCCATAACTGAATAAGTTTGTGAGCATTGATCGATTTTATAATGTCTTTATAATACTTAAGTTCCGTATATTTTAGTAGTTAATCTTTAATATACACTTAAAAAATGTATTATTTAGTTTTTTGAATGCAAAAGAAAAAATATTAATGAATGCTTTATAAATATATAGCTCCCAAGCTCGATTTTGTTGTTTTTACTAACATATTTCATAAGTAACTAACAGATTCCTTAAGTTTCAGAATTCTGACCAATAGCATAAATAGCATTAGATAGTCTCATTATTAAACGTATTGAGTTACGCAGTCGGTGGTTTGAGATTATTTGTACTAATCCTTACTAATATTATAAATGTGAAAGTCCGTTTGTTTGTTTGTTTGTTTGTTTGTTACGCTTTCACGTCCTAACTACTGAACCGATCATCATGAAATTTTGCATACACGTTGTCAGGGGTACAGAGAAGGGCATAGGGTACCTTTCATCCCGAAAAATTATACATTTCCCGAGGGATAGGAAAAAACCTTTCCACGCAGACGAAGTCGCGGGCGGCCGCTAGTAATAAATAAATAATTAAAAAAAAATTTATATACAAAAAATATTTTTACCAATCTATAACTATAATTGTGCGGCATTTTATAATTTGTACCCAACGGTACTTAATAATAATAATAAACGGTAATTATTAAAAATTATAAAATTATAATATGTTATAATATACCGCGATCGCAAGTGAGCTTTTGCCACTAAATTCTAAATATAGCGAGGTATTAATAAAGGTATGTTGAATGATGTCTATTAAATCATAAGGGTTCCCTTTATTTTACTCGCGGTCCCCAAACCAATATTTATGTATTCATAAGTTGAGGCAGGTAGGGAACCAATCCCCTCTGCGACGTGCGCTCAAATTCTATTTTAGAAGCCTTCTTCCAGATTCCAAATGGGTCGCACGAAGAAATCACACATGACAATCAACACAGTCATAACTCAAAAACGTGTATTGAGATAAGAAAGAAGAAAGAAAGAAAAACATTTTATTGACCACAACAATAGGATAAACTAAAAAATAAAAAGTAGGATAATAAAATAAGAAATAAAAAGAACAAATTACGTAGATACCTACTTAAAACTAATTTGTGCGCGGCCAACGCGAGATATAGCGTTTCAAAGATAAAAAAAAACATAGTCAATCATCATCAAGTCTGAAACGGATGGTAGGAAAATATCGACGTTTCAAAAGTGCTTAATTAATTATTAAGTTTATTTGAATAAAGATTTTGACTTTGACTTTGACTTCATAGTTCCTTACTGTGACGTATTTATGGCCTGATCGTTAGAAAGCTACATTATTCCACTTTTTATACTTTAAAAATATTATTTTTTACTAATATAAGGATATATACACACTATACTATCTCTAGAACCACTTAAAATGCAGAGAGTATGAAATAATTAATAGGAGTAAAAGTAAACGAGCAATACAGTAATATAACTCAAAATAACAATTAATTTTATATAAAAGTTGACCGGCAATACAGTATCATGTCAAAGTTAATACGCTCTCATTTGTAAATAATATTCCAATTAGGTGTGTTAATTTGGAATTCGTTATGCGACACAATCTGACGTCGTGCGTGGTTGCCTCTGTAACAGGAAAGGCCGTCTCAAAATGCAGTTCAAACGACTAAGAGTTATGACTGTTTTACTACTTTTTAACCGCCTCTGTGGTCTAGTGGTTCGCCCACCCGTGTAAGACGCAGAGGTCCCGGGTTCGATTCCCAGGGGGGTACAATTTGTACTCGGTTTGATTGGTGGTAGGGCTTATTTCAAGTCCGTCTGCTAGCTAGCTACAACCATCTTACCTAAGTCTGACGCCATAGCAACAATTTAAAAATTGTTGTGTTCCGGCAGTTAGAGGTAAGATAGCCAGTATTCCGGGTGTAGTGCGCTTCCACCTTCGGCCTTATCGTCATTTAACATTAGATGAGATGAAGGCCAAGCACTATCCCGTTGTGTATTAAAAAAAAAAACTGATTCCGAATAAGTGAATACTTAACCCAAATTTCAATTTTTTGAGTTATCACTTATCAGTTTGTTGATTGTCTTGTGCGGAATAGTCAACCAGCCCCCCTACTCAAATAGCCATCCTTCTACTAAAATTTTAACACTAGTAGAATAGAATTACAATGAATGGGAATGACATAAGCTAACACTTAGCTCCTGTCCATCCCATATATTGCCATTCTATTATAATAGCGTTAATTTTGTGGTAGAGGTGACTCGCACATCGCACTATAACTCGGATGGATAATGTGATTTACTCTCACTCTATAATCAAACTTCATTACTACCCAAAAGCACGGATTTCATAATTCTATTACAGCGCGGTAGATAAAGCACTTACTACAATAAGTAAGCTATAGGTACACCAAAATATAACAACTTCTCTATCCCTACAAACAGATTCAGGAAATCTTGCTGCCAAAAAACAAAATGAATTTTCCTTCAAGTTTATTTGGAGTAACTCTTTTTCCACTCGTTTGAAAGCAATCGAGCTATAACACCGGAGAGCCGACTCGCCGACTCACCTGAATTCAGGAAATCTCACCCTTATATACCTTTGTACAGACAGCATCAAATATATGGAGACAGCCAAGTCAGCCAATAGATTTAACGTTATTAGAAACTAAAGTGATCTCTGATGTAAGAATTATAACGATACCCAATACATCCAAAGCCGTTAAGCCATTTAGAAGTTATGGTGGAATAAAGAAACTCACATACCCACAAACATACATGAATCCTGAACACATGGGCAGTCGTGTAAAAAAGATTCCCGTCCAAGAATTGATCTGATAATAAGAAAATAATAAGAAAACAACTTTTTAAGAAAAAGAAAATTTTTTAAGGCGTTTTTGTTTTTAATTTAAGGTTTTTGAAGGATTTTTTTCTTTTTCTTAAAAAGCTTTTTTTCTTATTATTTAGTATTGCAGTTTTCATTTTTAGGGTTCCGTACCAAAATGGTAAAAAGGAACCCTTATGTATGGTGTGACTCCGTCTGTCTGTTTGTCTGTCTGTAAGAGCTGGATATCTCGAGAACTACTAATGGTATCAACTTGAAATTTGGAATAAATAGTTCAAGATGACGTTTAAAAAATACATTTTTTTTGCAACAGGAACTGAAAAAGGGTCTTAAAATTTGAAGTAGAGCGACTAGGACATGTGGGGTATCATATAAAAGAGCGCTACTCGTACTTGCACATTTTTAAACATTTTTCCTTTTTTAAGGCCGCATAGTTTTCGACTTATGATGAAAAATGAAAAAAAAAATACCGTTCGCTCCCCCGTATCTTTTAAGTTTGCAAAGAGAAAAATCTGAAATAATTCTATGTGATAGTAGTTTATGTAAAGATTACAGGAAAAATAAAACGATATCTCAATATAACACACTTTTTTAGAAATTAAAATAAAAGCAAAAAAAATATTTGTTCCACTACCAGTCAACAGATGGTGATGACCTAAGAAAAATTAAATTAGTTTCACTATGGGTCAAGAGATGGCGCTGACCTAAGAAGGAAAAAAATAGTTCCACTATCGGTCAAGAGATGGCACTGACCTAATCATCATCATCATTATCATATCAGCCGCACGACACCCACTGCTGGGTATAGGCCTCCCCTAAGGATCTCCACGACGATCGGTCTTGCGCTGCCCGCATCCAGTGGCTTCCCGCGACCTTCACCAGATCGTCGGTCCACCTTGTCGGGGGCCTACCCACGGAGCGTCGTCCGGTGCGCGGTCGCCATTCCAGAACCTTTCCGCCCCAACGGCAATCAGTTCTTCTCGCTATGTGTCCTGCCCATTGCCACTTCAGCTGAGCAATCCTTCGAGCGATGTCGGTTACTTTAGTTCTCCTGCGGATCTCCTCGTTTCTGATTCGATCACGCAGGGAAACGCCGAGCATGGCTCTCTCCATTGCACGCTGGCTGACCTTGAGCCTCCTTATGAGACCCATAGTTAGCGACCACGTTTCTCTGCCGTAAGTCATCACTGGTAACACACACTGTTCATAGACTTTCGTCTTGAGACACTGAGGTAAGTCGGACGCGAAGATTTTTCGAAGCTTCCCGAATGCTGCCCACCCGAGTTGGATTCGACGAGAGATCTCTTTCTCAAAGTTGGACTTACCTAACTGGACTGCCTGTCCTAGGTATACGTAGTGGTCAACAACTTCAAGTGTAGTGTTCCCAACATGAACTGGAGAGGGTACAACATGGCCATTTGACATAATTTTCGTCTTATCCATGTTCATCTTGAGACCCACTCTTTTGGAAGCACTACGGAAATCTTCGAGCATTGTGTTAGGTCTTCCATGGTCTCAGCCATAAGGACTATATCATCGGCAAAACGAAGGTGTGTTAGGTACTGGCCATTAATGTTGATGCCGAGTCCTTTCCAGTCCAAGAGCTTAAAGATGTCCTCCAACGCAGCTGTGAACAGTTTCGGAGAAATAACGTCTCCCTGTCTCACACCACGCTGCAGTTGGATAGGATTTGTACTCTGGTTCTGTACTCGGATCGACATGGTGGCATTCTTGTATAAGTACCTCAACACCTCGATATACCTATAGTCCACTTGGCACCTTTGGAGAGACTGCAGCACCGCCCGGGTTTCAATCGAATCAAAGACTTTCTCATAATCCACGAACGCCAAGCATAGTGGCAGACTATACTCTTCGGTCTTCTGTATAACCTGCCGCAGCGTATGGATATGGTCTATGGTGCTAAAGCCTTTTCGAAATCCGGCTTGTTCGGGAGGTTGGAAGTCGTCAAACTTGCGAGCGAGACGATTCGTAAGGACTCTCGAAAACAACTTATAGACATGGCTCAGAAGTGAGATGGGTCTGTAGTTCTTTAAGAGGGACTTATCACCCTTTTTAAAGAACAAAATCACCTCACTTATGTTCCATGCCTTCGGCGTTCTGCCCTCGACGATGACGGAATTGAAAAGCTTCTGGAGGACTTTAAATATCGGCTTACCGCCCGCTCTCAGAAGTTCTGTAGTGATTCCATCGTCACCCGCCGCCTTGTTGTTGTTCAGCTGTTTGAGAGCCATTCTAATCTCGTACATGCTGACGTCCGGGATATCTTGGGTATAGTGTCGGGTAAGCTGACCTAATACTGCAATAATAATTTTATTATTCTACTCTGAAGTGTATTTATTACGATGGTACGGAAACCCTCGGTGTGCAAATCCGACTCGCTCTTGACCGGTTAAGTAACTATCAGGTTTAACTTATACTAACAATTTATTCTAAAGCACTTTTTTAATTTTAATAAACTGAATGGTTAAGGCGGTTGTATGACCGAAAGTGGCGCCCTCAGAGGTTTTTATTTAATAAGTTATTAATAGAAAAAGATTTTAATAATGTTTATCGTGGAGATTTTAGGGCCCATGGTCTAGTATTTTTAGAAGGTATCACTACATGCCCTCGTAGTCATTCGTAGAAGTAGATAGCAAATGTGTCAGAAACGGCCACTTTTAGCAGTTTTTCTATCTACTTCTAGCAGTGACTACTAGGGAATGTAACGATACCGTCTAAAAATACCAGACTGTAGGTTCTAAAATCTCCATGATAAACATTATTAAAATTGTGTATTAGAATTATAATATTAAATAAAATTCACCGCAGCGCCACTTTCGCTCAGGGTACCACCTTAATCAAAAAACTAACATTTTGGTTATTACGATATCCTTACTAATATTATAACTGCGAAAGTCCGTTTGTTTGTTTATTTGTTTGTTTGTTACGCCTTCACGTCTTAACTACTAAACCGATCATCATGAAATTTTACATACACGTTGCTAGGGGTACAGAAAAGGACATAGGGTACCTTTCATCCCGAAAAAAAGGATTGTTCCCGAGGGATAGCAAAAAAACTTTCCACGCAGACGAAGTCACGGGCGGCCGCTAGTTATTAAATAGTTTTTAAACTGCATATTAATTTTGTTGCCGACTGTAGCTTCGACTTTGTGATTTAGTAAATCTACCTCTACCAAAGAATGGTGCATTTATTTATGTAAAAACTTTCTTAATGTGAATGGATCTAATCCTATTACATAAAAATAAAAATAAAATAGATTTTGTATTGGGAATTGGAAAAAGGTTCTCAATATAGAAAATAATGTTAGCAAATGTTGGTTGGAACATTTTTTCTTGTTAACTATAAAGTCTTTGTAGGACAATTGTAGGACAATATTGACGATACACACGCTCTTAATTTTTTAAGTTTATTCCAATAAAAATTATACTATGACTTTGTTGAAATCGAATATTATTGTAAATGTTGACTTACCTAGGTTGCGTTATGTAACAAAGGGTGAAAAAATAAATTGATATTGAAATTGATATCAGCCCGTCGAACAATATTCAAAAGATCTTCAAAGCAATTTTAGTTTTACAATTACAAATTATTGTATTCAACGTATTTTATGTTAGGTAATTGTTTATGGAACTGGAAATAGAGTAACAAATTTCAATTAAGTAATGATTCCACTATTATTCATTTTAAACACAAATACTACAGTTTTTAAATAATATAGAAATTTCTCATTTCTACTTTGTTGAATAATATTTGACTAATTGATTTGGAAAATTTCTTGTGGAGTCCTTATGATATTTTTTGATTGACTGACTGACTACATTAACGTGTAACAATTAAATGGCTATACCAAAATATGGTAGAGAGGGATCACCAAACTGACAACCTTTGCTATGCGACCAACTCTGAAAACACGAAAAAAATATCAGCTCTTTTATAACTGGTCAAAGTTGTTCACTTTAATGGTCCCTGTCTACCATATTCTGGTTTAGCCATTAATTCTGATAAACATTGTATGTATAAAGATACCGTAGTACCAATATCTAATAATAAAAGGTTCTTAAATCTTTTGCTCAGATTAGCATGAAGCCTGTGAGGTTGCAGATAAGCCCAGTAGATGATCGTCCTGTGGCCTCTTAAAATGTTCAGAGTGTAACATTGAAAGCATAGATCACAATAAAAGTACTGTGAGGCCGGCCACACACAGACGTAATCACGTAACGGAATTCCGAACGTAATTTCGACAATGTATGAAGATTCCGTACGGAAAAATCACGCTTGTGTGTGGCAGCCCAGATTTTGTATGCAGCTGCTGCGTTCGGAATCACGTACGTACGGAATTCCGTGACGAGATTCCGTCTGTGTGTGGCCGGCCTTATTTATTGCAAGCATAATAATATACAGGTGGATTTTTGAGACGGTACATTAAGGGCAGGTACCTTAACCGTTATAGTTACAGGAAAACGTTGCTAGGACCGTACCTAGGAGGAATCCATAACTTTTTAAGATATTCTGAACTGCATTCACTGATTTTGGAAAAAAAATACCGTTAGCAAAAAAAAAATGCTAAAATACCAAAAAAAATTTTTTTATGCCAATCGATCCTATTTCGTGTAGGGATCAAAAGAAGACTCTATGGGATCATTTAAGGTATGAGTTCTAGAAACGACAGAAATCGCCAAAAACTTTTCCCATACATTTTGTACTGAAAAACGATAAATCAACTCGAAACATTTTTTATTGCCAAACGATCCTATTTCTTACTGTGAACAAAATGCTCTTTAAGGATAACTGAATTTTGGGTATTAGGCATAAAAAAATTTTTGGTATTTTATCATTTTTTTGCTAACTTTAGTTCAGAATATCTTAAAAAGTTATGGATGATCTCCTAGGAACGTTTTCCTGTAACTAAAACGGTTAAGGTACCTGCCCTTAATGTACCGTCTCAAAAATCCACCCTGTATACAGGGTTATTTGTAACACACCAACAACCTCGCAGGAATAGATTACGAACATCATTAACAACAACATTTTGTTCTACGACTTTTCCGAAAATCGACAAAAAAATTCGACCCTCCATACAAATGTCTCGAACAGCTGATCGAGTTTTGTATGAAAAGTCGATATATTTTTTTTGTTTTCGGAAAAGTCGTAGAACAAATGTTGTTGTTTATGATGTTAGTAATCTACTCCTGCGAGGTTGTTGGTGTTTACAAATACCTGTTCGAACGCGACTATTGTGTTGTGACGAAAACCATTTATTTAATTGAAACTATAATAATTATTACCATCATGATATCAAACATCATGCCTTTCAGTTGTATTTTTTATTTCTCTTCTATATTCTAAAAATCTATGGAGGGTAAGTTTTTACTATTGATTTTTCGTGCTCTCTGTAAATGTTTATTATTGTATTGAGATATATCACCTTGGATTAGTGAATTCTGAAGCGTTTACGAAATTTTCGTACTTTCGTTCGTATTAACATTCGTATTTTCGTTTCACCAGACATAGGTGGATCCACCTACCATTCTGCAGTCTTGTCTAACGTTTTTATATTACCACGAAGTGTCAAACAAATATTTGTCCACGCTTGGTAATCGCAGTTAGATCGCAGTTTTGGGCTTTTACATCGGAAATCACTGCAATTTTTGGGACACGGAGGCTTAGATATACTATCTCTTATTCATTAGTTGCCTTTTGCAATACTAATGTAGCTTAATAATCACCAAACCGGTACGCAGCAGCATTTTTTAATATCGTGAACTCTATTGCTAAATTATGAAGAAAAACATTTACCCATGATTTACATTGATATTAAAAGTAGCCTTAGCTTCCCTAAATGTTATTGAACAGCTCACCTCGTAGCTACGCTGAGCCAACTGATTAAAGCCATCTGTATGCAAATTAAGTCCCAATCCACCAATCGCTTAAACTCTTGACTTAACTAATTTAAAATTTAACATAGGTGAATTAACGCAATCCTTTTATAAAAGTGTTAAATTGGATTTTAATTAGACATATTACTGTTTGAAATCCAGTTTATAATCATTATTTTGACGGTTAGTACAACAACTCTAATAAAATAATAAATATTAGAAAAATACTAGAAAAAATCGACACGCTCGTAGCAGCTCAGACGGAATCCCGTCTGAGCTGCTACAGGTGAGTCGATCTTTTCTGTTATTATTTCTAATATTAATTATATAAAGATAGCATTATGAATGCCTAAAATCTAAAATTTCAACAACTGTAATAAATTTGAACCTACCCATACCCAGTAATATTTTGCCTATGACTCGGCCGATCTAACATATAACACCTGGCTCGTATTAGGAGGTATATGATTTATATGGAAAATAAAGCGCCTAGAAGTTTTTCCAGCAGCCAGTTCAGTATTTTTTTAGAGTAGGGACTTCTTTTACAGTGTAAAAACTGTTGTCAATATTTCTCAAAGGGGCTATATCGAAACTAACGAGTTCCGAGCGTGTCGTGTTAGATCGGCCGAGTTGTAATATTGACACAATTCAAAGTCTGGTTATGTATTCAAATCGTCGTTTATACAGGGTTATTTGTAAAACACCAACAACCTCGCGGGAGTAGATTACTAACATTATAAATAGGGCCCGGAATAATATGTAAATACATATTTTTAATGCACACGAATTATCGTATTTGGAACGGGAAAAACTAATTTTAATTTTCCATATTTCAGGGTTAAGTGCATATTTTACATAAAAATATCACAATCATCCATATTTTCAATTTATATGATAGAACAAGATTTAGTTTACAAAAATAGGTAAAACGTGTATGTATTTGCGTTCCCGCCACCGCACGGCCGTGCGGTGCGCCAATACCTACGTGTGACGTCTATTTGTCAAATTTTATTTCATTTGATTCTACCGCAGTAAACTACTGTGATTCTCCGCGAAAATTTTTCTATGTCTATGGATTCTCCGTTCCTCGTCCCTACCGACGCCTACGCTGGACCAATAAGAAGGCTGAATTAGAAAATTGTCAAATTCAAATTGTCATATTCTTTATAAATTCAGCCTTATTATTGGTCCATGCGCGCCGCGCACCGGTTGCGTTAATTTGGATTACACATTTTGTAATTCTTATTTTTATCGTTTTTGTTTTTTCTTCTATAAAACTAAACTACAATGATTGATTTTTAACAATAAAGAATGTTTAAGAGGATAGGTATTGTTCTTTTATTATTCCATATTATTTCCATATTTTAGATTTTTTTGTCCATATTATATTTATCTGTGCCCTAATTATAAATAAAAACATTTGTTCTACGACTTTTCCAAAAACGGACAAAAAAATCGACTTTTCATACAAATGTCCCGAATAGCTGATCGAGTTTTGTATGAAAAGTCGATTTTTTTTGTCTGTTTTCGAAAAGTCGTAGAACGAAATGTTGTATATTATGATGTTAGTAATCTACCCCTGCGAGGTTGTTGGTGTTTTACGAATAACCCTGTATAACAACACCGCGCAAATCGATCTTGTCAACTTTTCAGGATATACAAAAAACAAATCTCTGTAATAACAATAAAATTTCAATGTTGCAACACCGCTCAAGCACGAAAACTGATTATAGTAAAGTAACGACGATATGTAAATCTGGTACAACCGTGTCTATGTCTAGATTGAATTGTGCCTATAAAAAAAACTTACAATATTAGTTAAAAAGACTTATTATTAGACAAGAACTAATTAGATGGAATTAAGGCGCATACAAGTTGATTAACTAGAGACGGAAAATTGTAAATTACTAGAAAACTGACAACATGAAAATAATTTTCTGTAAAACAAAATAAACAGTTCATGTTTTAAGAACCTTTTGTATTTACGCTAAAAGCTAAAAGGTTTTGTGGCATGAATGCAAAATTAAAAAATATAACGAGTCAGCTGCAAAAACAGTGTGCACCCTTTTTTAAATCCAAACTTTTAAAACCACGGGCAAAAAGGAGGTCAGAAAAAATATACTTAGGTAATTGTGTTTTTAACCTTTGTTGTTGCCCATTGTTGAAAAACTTAATATCCATTACTTTCAGATAGTATACCGCCCGGCACATAACTTGGCAAGATAAAAACCAGACAAAAAATGCACAGTAGCTACAAACACTAAACTCGGCGCATGTTTTGTTTCATCTTTGTCTTGCCCATAGACATAGAAAAATTTTCGCTGCGCTCAAGAAGACCAACAAAGCGTGGAAAAGAGAAGTCAACATCATACGGATACGGTCTATGTAAAAAAGAGACAGAGGATCAAGTGACATGTGCCAACATTTTTTACAGTAAGAGCCCCTAGCGTCCCGCCTAGCAAATGAGCAATCACAGTTTGTTTAAAATATTTGTTAATCTTAATTAGAATTTAAAATAAAGGTATCGTGGAGCCATGGTGTCTTGTGCTCTAAGTAATTGTGATGCAACAAAAAGAAATAATCCAAGTAATCACACTTTTCACAGGTAAATAAGATATTGTTACACATTTCTCTAAAACCAAATTTCTCTACATTTATTCGTTTATCGACAAAGAAAACAGTATGGAACATAGTTTAATAATTTCTTTTGCCAGATATAGTCATATTTTATGAATCTAAGTCATATTTTACCAATCTCATATAAAATGTATGCATTCGTTTTCAGATCACCTGTTTATTGACATTGTTGTTCTTTGACATTCTATTTCTATGGTCTTGCCAATTTATATGTCGGCACCGATATTCTAATCTACTACCTCGGCCAGGCCATTACTGTGTGTTGCCTGTGTCTTGCGTCTCGGTAACCTTTGTTACCATTGCGTGCTGTCTCGATGTCGGTCTCTCAGCTTGTCGTCGCGACCACGCTTTGGTTGCCGACTGTTGCCGACACACAAGACGCAGGATGCGCGGCGGTGATGTCGTGGCCGAGTGGTAACATATTTCAAATACGAGAATGAAAGTTTGGATGTTTAGATGTTTTTTACTCAATTGACTGAACCAATTTGGATAAAACTTCTTACACAGATAGTTCAAAGCTTAGATATATAGGATAGTAGCGACTGCCCGTGAATTCGTCGGCGTGAAAACTTTTTTTATATCCCTGGGGATTAGTACTTTTCTCAAGATGAAAGGTATTTTCTTCTCTGTATCTCTGAGAACGTGTATGCAAAATTTCATGATGATCGGTTCAATAGGTGATGTGAAGGCGTAACAAACAAACAAACGGACTTTCGCATTAATAATATTAGTTTTTTTATCCCAATTTTGAATTACCGTAGAAAGATTTAATTTTATAGACCACGTAGACAAAGTTAGTATAGAAAAATGTTTTATTTTTTATTTATTTTATTTAGGATAATAAACAGCAAACAGCGGGTTTCATGTTTACGTTTAAGATAAAATGCCTTAAATTAAATAAAGTAGCAGAAAAACTAAGCACTTAGGAAATTAATAGATAAACGTCGTTACTTTTATAATCGACATTCTAATTGAATTCAGGAAAAACATAAATATTGTTGCAACTAGAAATTGGGAAAATATTAGAATGTGGGGCGAACGGTAGGAACAACACATCCCGGGATGTGTTGTTCCTACCGTTCACTTCACACTTCACACTACAGAATACAAAATAGACAATACATGAGATTGATTTAAGTAATTAAATTTATATGGCTTGTGATATTTTCAGTTAACATGATAATACTCGTAAGTATGGTTTAGGAAAGCAGTCGCTTATATTATATCGCGAAAGATACCGAATTCAAACTAGTTATCATTTTCAATAGAACACATTTAAAACAAATTAAGAAGCGTATTAAAAATGAACATTATAGATTAAAAAAAGTATGTCTTCCCTATTACGAAATAAAACCTAACAACTCCATTAAAAAAAAAAGAAATTCGTCTTTGAACTGGTACTTTACATAAGCATTTAATAGCCCGTTCCTTTAAATATTTGCAGTACGCCTTCTTTCACGTTCCTCACAGCTAACGAGATTAAAAAAACCGACTACGAAAAGGGAAGACTGTTTACTTGGGATCCCATTACACGATTCATTAAGCTTCAAACTTCTGACATCGCAATACATCAAGCGTAATAACGCTAAGCTAAAATTATATTGAAATACACATCATATTATGCTTGAATTTCAGTGAAAAGTTGTTCTTGTTGTTGTGAAATTTTGTACGCTGCTGTGTTCTGTTTAAAAACGTGAATGAATGGAGTTCGCAACTTTTTCCATATTTTGGTTTAATCCCAAGTCATGTAATTACTGAAATATTATGTAATCAACTTTTTTAATATGCTAAATATGAAGATTAACTTATAAAAAAGATCAAGAATTACCTTTGCATTTGAAGTAAAAGTTGTGTGAAAAATATATTTTTCTCATAATGATGATTTAGTTTAGAGGATTAACGTTTTCAAAATCTTTTAAAATAAAAATAAAGGTAAATTTTAAGCTTAAATACACTTAAGCGACTTTCAAAAGCACTGCACGTTCATTGCACTTTAAAATGTGTGTCAACTGAAACCGCTGTTACTTCGCGAAACCACAATGAAAAGTCCGTAACGCTTCGCTACGCGTAGCACCCGACTACGCCGTAGCGGATTCTACGAGAGACTGCTACGAAAGTGATGCCAGTCGCGCGAAGAATTTTCCGGCGCGCTAAAAATTTTACTACTTTTTTAGGGTCGAGCTATAATGGGCAAAGGGTATTTTATGTGACGGACATCTGTGAGTCTTTATAACTTATCAAATAAACTGGGAAGATAGTGAAGTAAATTACTATCAAAACTGTTTTATTGGACCACGTTCTGAAAATTAGCTTTTATTTATAATTAACATTAACATAAAACGAAGCCTCTGTTATTTCATTTTGCTATGATAAATTAATATCTTTAATCCCATTTTGATAAATACGTCTGTTATGAAAACAAAACACATTTGTACCAATAACTTTTTTCTACATCAAAAAAGAATAATTTCCTCGGTTATAGGGTTAAAAAAATTATCTGACAATACTTTTGGAATGCAACAACAACTGTTGCGCCCCCACCTCGATACACTTAAAGGGGCCATTTGTCAAATATATGGGAAAAAAGGCAACCGACCATTATTTACCGCGACAGCACAAAAGTAGGCTACCTATCATTGTAAGTGATTCATGAGAGACAAATGGAAAGATACAGTTTTGTAAAGAATAGTAAACTAACCTATTTTTAACCGACTTCAGAAGAAAGTGGAGGTTCTCAATTCGATTGTATATTTTTTTTATCGTTGTTCGCGCGTATTATAGACATTTATAGACCGACTTTGATGATTATTTTTTTGTTTAATTGAGATTTAATGCGAGATGAGCCCGTTTTTTTTCCAAATCGAGTCAGTAGTTTTCAAGTAATCCTGAAAATACTCTGATTTTGGGTTAGCTACCATAACGACTTTCTGGTTGGAAAAGGGATACCTTAAGAGTAGTCCTCTTAATTTCATTGACTTTGGACTTTGAAGATATCCAAGGGAACTCCTCAAACTCAAATAGGATATGTATAGTGATTGATATTGGTAGGTTTATGACAATCTAAAACAAACCGAGCAATGGTCTTCGACGTTCTCGAATAGATTTGGACTACGAAGGCACAACAACTCCTTAAAAACAATCAGCCTGGATTTGGAAATTGAGTTATGGGATTTTGAAAATATATAAAGTTAAAAAATATAAATACACGCTTCCATACTTACCACAAAAAAGTAGAAAATAAAAAAGCTTCTTAAAAAAAGAAAAACCTCCTTCAAAAACCTAATAATAAAAACAGAAACAGCTTCGAAATCAAATAGCACTAAAAAAGCTAGAAATAATATTAAAATCACCAATACGCAAACGCATATAAAAAAAAATACGCGCTAGAAAATAGATTCTTACACCGGGACTCGAACGGGACGGAAACAAACTTTTGGAGATTGGAGGTGACGACTGTAAGGAATTTGTTTTCTTATTGGGTGTTGTTGGAAGATTGCATTTGGCAAAAAAGGGTCGCTACCTCGCTAGCTATTAGATTAGTTACATGGGAATAAAGAAAGTAATTTAAAAATAAAAGAAAACGAGAATTTAATTAATTATTGAACTATCGCAAGCAAAGTTACTATTTGCGTCAACTTATAGAATTATTATTTTTAAATAGATTTGTAATGGCAATGATTTACTTTTGCTTTTATCGTTCAAAATTAGGGCGATTAACCGCACCTGATTTTGAGAAAAGAGAATCAGTTACTACTAAATTCATTACTATGAATTGAGTGTACAATTTTACAGGATAGGAATCTAATCTGTTATAATTATCTATTAACGATATATTTAAGTTTGTAAATATCGAAACTTATCAGCTTTAACGCATGGCTGTTAAAGCTGATAAGTTTCTTGCGCCCGTTCTTCTTGTCAGTTAAAAAAGTCTTGAACGGGTGGTAGGAAAATATAGACGATTCAAAAGTACTTAATAATTAAGTTAATTTGAATAAAACTATTTTTGACTTTGACTTTGACTTGACTTTGAATCGATTATGCGTTTTTCTAAGAAACTAATATCTAACTATCATACGAGGGTGGTTTGATAAGTCCGTGACTTTGTGAAGAAGAAAAAAATTTTAAAGAATATTTTGTTTTATTTTTCTACATAATCTCCTTTCAGCTCTATACACTTCGACCAACGATGTTCCAACTTCTTCAACCCATCCAAAAAATAGTTTTTATCAAACCCTGAAAAATAGGCTCCTGTTTTAGCTATCACTTCTTCATTGGATGAAACTCTTTGTCCACTAAGCCATTTCTTCATGTTTGCGAAGAGGAAAAAGTCACACGGGGCCAAATTTGGTGAATACGGGGGGTCTGGCAATAGGTCGTATCGCAATTCCACAAGTTTTGATGTTGCGGTTGCCGACCAGTGGGCCGGAGCATTATCGTGATGAAATAAAACTTTTTTCTTTGCTAGATGCGGTCTTTTCTTCAGCAGCTCTATATTGAATCTATCCAACAAAGCAACATGGTAAGCTCCGGTAATTGTCTTGCCTTTCTCCAAAAAATCGATGTAAATAACACCTTTGCTGTCCCAAAAGACAGTGGCCATCTCTTTATCAGCCGAATAAACAGTTTTTGCCTTCTCCGTGGCACGTTCACCGGTAGAAGTCCACTGTTTTGACTGTTGCTTCGTCTTTGGCGTATAATGGTGGACCCACGATTCGTCAACTGTTACGTACCGACGAAAAAATTCACATGAATTGCGGTTATACAAACCTAGCATTGTTTAGAAGTTGTTACACGAGTTCGTTTTTGGCCGACTGTCAGCAAACGCGGCACCCATCTTGCAAAAAGGTTTTTCATGCCGAGAATATCAAGCAAAATATGAAAAATTCGTTCGGTAGAGATGTGAAGAGCATCAGCTATCTCGCGTATCTTCTCTCGACGGTCTGCCATAACAATGTCGTGGATTTTGTTGACAATATCTTCAGTGGTGACCTCAATCGGCCTTCCTGGGCCGTCGGCGACAGTTGTGGTGGTACGACCACAACGAAATTCAGTAAACCACTTATGATCCATTCCATGAGATGGAGCAGAGTCCCCATAATATTTTTTCAGTTTATCTTCCGTCTGCTTAATGGTTTTACCACGTAAAAAGTAGTATTTGATCAATACGCAAAATTTGTTTTTCTCCATTATAAAAGAAAATCCCGACCTCACTTGCATAAATGCTTCCAATTTTTTTACTTTCACGCCAATTTAAAAAATGTAACAGCATAAGCTCAACAAGGAGTTCTAAATAAAGACAGGATTGTATTTAACCTTAAAGTCACGGACATATCAAACTGCCCTCGTACCTAACTATGCATTTTTATCCCCATCGCTAAGGAAAACGGCTAATCTCCTTAGCGAGGCAAGACTAATGACAATGTTCACAAAGGCAACTTTTCACGTCAGCTTACACAAATGTCTTCTGTTAATGGAACTTAAATCTCTAAAAAAAATGTCTCGTAATAGAGTCCGGTTTTAGTTGAGCTACGGTTATTTTTAGCGTTTTCCCAATAATATGTACAGTATTGTCTATTATGGAAGTTGGAGACTTCTAAACATTCAAAGCGTTATTATAAGTATGTTTGAATACCACTACTTATTACTTTTTTTTATTAGCCGCACGACGCGACGCCCACTACCTGGGCATAAATAGAACGTTTAGCTTCATTTTTATTTAGTTTAAAACGTTTTGTATAGTTCGTTGCTTCTTATGGAAGATTTTTAAAATAATAATCTTAAAAAATAATTTCCCACAGCGTTTCCACCAGAGATGTGCGAGGATGCATAGCGAAGGATTCGTTTGTAAAGAACCAATAGAATCGCTTCATTTACCTCGCCTCGGTAGCACAGCTCTGGTGGAAACCGCTTACTGGAGCGAGGGATCAGAGGGATGTGTTATTCCTCGCACACTTTCCTAGCGAAAGTGAGCGAGGAATGTGGGCGAGGGATGTGTGTTATGGGTGGAGGCGAGCCCGCTACACATCCTAGCACCGCTCATTTGCGCACCGTTTCACAGCTTCACAACACATCTTCGCACAGCTCATTTTCCTAGCACATCAGTCTCTAGTGGAAACACCCACACCTTTCACAGATTCGCTAGACATCCTTGCTCCGCTCATCTTCCTAGCACATCTCTAGTGGAAACGCACCCTTATGGTACGCGGGCGAACACTCGCGGCAGGCTGGTCACTGTGACTACTTCCTAACACGACTAATAAATGAAATACACTTGGCCCTGACTTTCGGGAATCTCTAAATAAAAAAAATATAAGAAACAAATCAAATATTTTGCTCGTTGATGAGTTGGATAACAGCGATCTAACTTAGTTTTAAGGTAAGATAATGTAAAGCTACATTCAGACAATCATAATATTATGTTAACATAATGATTATTAGTATAATCTTAGTTTAAAAGTTTTATAATAGAGAATTCTAGAACATTTATTTAAATCTCAGTGTTTTCTGATGTGCCTAAATATTATAAGAACATTAATGATTATAAGTGAAAATAAAATAAATCCAATAAGTAATGTGTCGAACACAACTCGACTTCGATTCGCTTTTTTCGTGCTGAATGTACAATCAACGACACGTCAGGCAATATACGTTGACCTCGAGACCGTCTCAGTGCCATACTACGTAATAAACGTTTTCTTAGTTCCACTGTTTAACTTACCGTGCTGTCGTGAGTACTTACTTATTATTTTATATATTTTTATCTTTCTCTAAATTCAGCTAGTTCCACAGCATACATACCCTCACGCACACTTAACGTACCATATAATATAGTACCACATCCAACCGCCGTCTTTCACCACGGGTGGGAGGCCTGGGAGTCAAGTCTGCTAATGTTTTCGTCAAAATCGTAGTTCAATGGTGTTTGAATGGTAATGCTTTTAGACACAGTTCCTGTTTCTAAAACCCAAAACTGAAACACATTGTGTTTCTTAATCCCAAAACGGAAACATAATTGTGTCTTGATTTTGGGTTTAAGAAACAAGAACTGTGTCAAAAAGCATTACCATTAGAACACCATTTAAGTACGATTTTGACGAAAACATTAGCAGACTTGACCTCCTGGAGTCCCGAAATACAGGATTGTCCTAGTTTAGGCTCCAGTCCATCAATTATTTTACTGTTACCTAGAATTTTGATTTATATACCTAAATAATTGTATGTAACTTTGGTGGTAATAAATTATTTTTTCATTTTCGTTTTTCACTTACTGTTTTTGCGCTGATAAAATCTGCAGATGAACTTCACGACATTACCTCAATAAAATCGGTTTACATCTTTTCAGTAAATTCCTTATACTTAACATTGTTATTTATTAACTGACAGAATTGGCAAACTTTTACATCGAATAAAACGTGGTTGGGTCGTGACAGGGATTTCATTCAAACTTTTGTGACTTGTGGACGTGACAAAAAAACTAAAAAAACGAATGTGAAAAGTTATTTGTGAAAGGCTCGTCGGCCAAATGGAAATTCTTCGTACAAAATAGGGTTGAAAGTTGAAATCAATATAAGTTAATTAAATTAGAATTCGAATAACAAGAAATGTCAATAAAACAAAAAGGCCATTTGGTGCCATGGTATTATTTTCAAGGGATGAAGGTCGCTGTACTCGTATACCTGACGGGAAAATACCTCGGAGGGGACGCGGAGTTGTTGGAGATGTTAACGAGGTCTTTTTGTATGAGTTCTGAACATGTAGTACAAAAAAAAACCGCCTGCTTCAAAAGACAAGTCAACTGAAAAGATGGAAACAAGATTAAATATTAAAGGCAACATAATAACATGCAGTCGGAGGCATGCATAAAGAAACTTTCAGAAACATGATATTAAAAAAAATTAACACAAAATGTCAAAACTTTTTTTTTTTAAATAGTTACTGTGGTCATGGAAATTAAACCTTCTTGACTGTGGTTGAGGCAAGTGGTGGCAAAGGTATAATCTCCATTCTGCTGTTACTTTCGTACTTTTGTGAAGTCAAAGAGACTTGTAATTTTTATAAATTTTTCACGCTACCGAAAATTCTGAAACTTTTTTCTAATACTAAGGAAGCCTATACCCAGCAGTGGGTGTCGTGCAGCTGATATGATGATGATGATGATGATGAAGGAAGCTTTATAGCTTATAAGCCTATAAAAAAATATTCAGCCAATTTGATTTTTTTCGGACATTCCCCATTTAGAATGTTAGTGATTATAAAAGTTACGTTAAAATATAGTGATTAATAAGATTAGTGATGTTTTCTTGTTAAATCTTGCTTAGTATTGGTTAATCGAATATTATAGCGATTAATAAGGTCAAAGATGTTGTTTTCTCGATAATGCGAGTGTTGTATTTGTTGGTACCATAGTAAAAGTTGTTTGTATGCGTGAGTATATTAACCCTTTAAAATTTTGTGCACTATTTAAGAAGGACCTTATATAGGGTACCTATTTAAGTTTTTACAGTGCAATGTTAGATTTAACTATGGAAGGTTTATTTATTTAATTGTGTATCGTAAAATTTCAGTTGAATTATTTGATAAATTAATATTATTTTCCAGGGTTAAAAAAATATTTTTTGGGTAATCATTTTTATGGTGATTTCTTTGGTGATTCAGTTTAAGGCTCGTATTATAGAATCAAACTCAAGCTCAAGTCTCTGCTTAAGTACAGTTAGAAAGGGATGGTGCTATTCATTGCATATAGCGGCGTTCCTTTCTAACTGTACTCAAGCAGAGATTTGAGTTTGATTCTATAATACGAGCCTTAGTGACACTTTTATTATTTTGAAACCCAATATAATTATTTGATAATTGATATTATTTCCAAGTAATTCTTAATTAATATTTAGGTATCTAAGCGTTTTATCATTATTTGGTTATTCAATTTAGGTGACAGATCTACTATTTTAGAAACAAAATATTACTTGAATCACTGAATATGCATTTATTAGGTAATTGATAAATCATACCCAAAGTTAATTTCTAGTGAAAAAACACGTTAAACAAAAAATGGAGGTTAAATAGACATTGTCTATAGATGTGTTTTAGCGAGTGTTTTATACATTTAAAGACAATGTCTATTCTAAATGTTCCGTACCAATAAACGGCAAAAAAAAGTCACGTTTGTTGTATGGTAGCATTGGTAGCCACACTATATTTATTTTATTCTGTTTTTAGTATTTGTTGTTATAGCGGCAACAGATATACTTACATCATCTGTGAAAATTAAAATTTCAACTATTTAGCTATCACGGTTCATGAGATACAGCCTAGTGACAGACAGACAGACGGACAGTGGAGTCTTAGTAATAGGGTCCCGTTTTTACCCTTTGGGTACGGAACCCTAAAAATTAATTTCTTGTTTTAAATTTATTTATTCTACCATGCTCGTTATTATTAGCCTCTACCATGCCTTTGATTATTTATATGTCAAAAAGCTTAAAATCGTTCGTCTTTAAAGGCTTTGTAATTCGATTGCATTTATTGTGTTCGGTTGGGCGGGCGGTTCCACGGATCCGCCTCACTGCTTCCTGATATTGAAGCTTATTTATATTGATTTTGAGAATGTTATGCCTATACCACAGTTTTACAATCTTTAGGCGAACCCTACACGCATGGTAAATACTGTGATCCATCAGTATCCCATGGGCGTACCCACCACGGCTGGGCAAGGTACAGCTCTTGGCCCACCCTCCACCCTGACTTTAAGTTAAATATTTACAATTTTTTTAAATAATTTCATTCAAATTCAAAATTACTGCGTGACAGACCCTTCTTTTAGTTATTATAAATTTTAAACAGTTTTTTGATAATGTGGTTTATGTGTGCTAGAATGTGGTATATTATTTGGGAACAGAAAAAAGGGCACAGAGCGAACTGAAGGAAATGAAGTTGGTTGCACTAGTTCAGAGGTCGGAGTCGAAATGTCTATTTAATATTTTTTTCCATACAAACTTTGAACCCAGGGTAGAATTTCCAAAAATCCTTTCTTAGTGGATGCCTACAGTGTATAAATAAAAAGCAAGACGTTTTGCCGCGTATGGTGGGCCTCGCACGAGGCTGCTCGCTTGAGGGGACCCGCCTAATCGCGTAAAAACGGCTGGTCGGATCCTGGTTGAAAGTTCCCTAAGGATTTTCTCTAATATACAATATTGTGTGCAAAATTTCAAGTCTCTAGATCCAGCGGTTTGGGCTGTGCGTTGATAGATCAGTCAGTCAGTCATTCAGTTTACAATTTTATGATAGATATCAGATACCTCGCGGGTCAATATATGGTTTTAACCAAGACAACAGCCAAGAATTAAGTTATTCTCTCCAAGATATCTACAAACCCTTTTTAAAACAAAGCTGTTCTGCTTGGGATAATTTAAAATTAAAATTATTTGTCTATCCTAGCGTTGTAAATGTTTTTTTGTGCCTTGTATTATGGGTTTGCCCCATTACGTTTACTATAAGTACTCGATAGTGACTATAAGTAAGCAATGGGGAATGTCCGAAAAAATCAAACTGGCTGAATATTTTTTTATAGGTAGGAATAAGCTCTCTTAGTAATGGAAAAAAAACAGAATTTTCGGATGCGCGAAAAAAATTTTAAAATTAAAGTCTCTTCGTCTTCACAAATATGGGAAATAAACAGCAGAATCGAGATTATACCTTTGCCATCACCTGCCACAACCACAACATGGTATTAAAAAAAAAGGGGGACACGAAAAGAGCCTCCCCGTATGGTGCTTTCAAGCACTTGGCGTCCCCCGGAAGCAGCTACTGCGCGTTACACACAACCAGTAGGCTGACCAATCTTTTCACTACGATGGCCACCTTTAAGAACCAAGCTCGCTATAAACGGTCCTTTTCAGGGCCCGCCTTGACAGTGCTCTCTATTAACATCGAGGGCTTCTCTTTAGACAAAGCAACTTTACTTGCTGAGCTGTGCCATAAAGATAAGTATGACGTAGTATGCGTACAAGAGACGCATCGAGGCCCAGATAACCCGAGGCCAGAAATACCTGATATGACGTGCATCATCGAGCGACCACATCACAAGTACGGCAGTGCGATTTACACTAGACCAGGGGCCGTACCGGCTAACGAATCGATTATCGAAAAATCTGCTGGGTTTCAAATTAAAACAGATAAATCGAGCCCCAATTGGGCCATAATGGCGAACCCTAATTCATTATGTCACACGAACATCGTTATCTTCCAAATTACGTCAACAGAAAGCACAAGACGAAATTCCTTACTTTGATTTTTCTGTTTTAAGTTGAAACCCAGCAGACTTTTCGATAATCGATTCGTTAGCCGGTACGGCCCCTGGTATGCATGTGAAGTCTGCCCACCTGACAGAAGACAATAATGTGGAGATTCTAACCGTAGAGCTGTCTCACACTACTGTAACGTCCGTGTACAAGCCCCCCAACTGCCCTTTTAAATTCACAGCGCCATTCAACTTTGGTAATACGAATACCAGTATAATCATTGGAGATTTTAATAGCCATAGCGTTGGTTGGGGCTACAGCGTTACGGATGGAAATGGCGAGGCCGTTGAGGAATGGAGCGAAACCAACAATCTTACACTGATCCACGATCCAAAACTACCCGCATCCTTTAATAGTGGAAGGTGGAAAAGAGGATACAACCCAGACTTGATCTTCGTCAGTGCAAGCATTAGCTCTCAATGTCAAAAACGAGTCGTTCGACCAATCCCTCGCACCCAACATAGACCCATCTCGTGTGAGGTAAGCGCTGCAATCAAACCCACTACAGCCCGGTTCCGGAGGCGTTTTAACTTCAACAAAGCGCAATGGGAGAAGTTTGCAACCACAATAGACGAGAGAGTCCACACCATCGAAGCCACCCCAAAGAACTATGATACATTCATAGATATAGTAAAAGAAGTCTCCCGCAAGACCATTCCCAGAGGTTGTGCCACATCCTATGTGCCAGGGCTGTCTGGCGACGCTGCCGGTCTTCTGGAGAAATATCAAACAGCTTTCGAAACAGACCCTTTCTCTGAAGCTACTATCTCACTTGGTGAAAAATTAATGCAGTGTGTTGGCGAAAGTCGAAGGAAAAAGTGGCAGGACCTGGTTCAATCAGTTGATATGACCCATAATAGTAAAAAAGCTTGGTCAACTATCAAGAAACTAACTGGTACTCAGAACTCACCAGGAGAGTACAGCAATGTAACTGCAAACCAGGTAGCCCACCAATTGCTGTTGAATGGAAAGACTAAACCCCTGCAACGAGCTACTAAAATTGTCAGAGACCGAGCAAAAGAGACTAATGTTCTTAGTTTTAACATCAGCCCCGACGAGATGATAGCCGCGCTAAAGAAGCTGAAGAGTGGAAAAGCGTGTGGACTCGACGATCTTACAGTCGAACAAATAAAACATCTCGGGCCTGTGGCGGTGAATTAGATTCTGAGGCTCTTCAACAACTGCCTAGAAACTAAGAACATTCCGAAAGTCTGGCGTAAGACCCGTGTCATCGCGTTACTTAAGCCTGGTAAACCTGCTGATGACCCCAAAAACTTCCGACCAATTTCCCTACTCTGCCACTTATACAAGCTGTTCGAGAGGATTCTCCTTGGTCGACTTACTCCATACATCGACGAAAAACTTATTCCAGAACAATCGGGCTTTCGGCCTGGTAAGTCCTGCACGTCACAAATCCTTAACTTGACTCAACACATCGAAGATGGCTTTGAAAAAGGGAAAATAACGGGGGTCGCTTTCGTGGATCTATCAGCAGCTTACGATACTGTAAACACCAGCACGATGTTGAAAAAGCTGTATGAAGTCACGGCTGATTATAGCTTCTGCCAGATTGTGGGGCAACTATTGAGGAACCGCCGTTTCCAGGTTAACTTACAAAATCAGAGGAGCCGTTGGAGGAATCAGCGAAACGGATTGCCACAGGGTAGTGTTCTGGCGCCAAGCTTGTTCAACATCTATACAAATGACCAGCCTAGGACACAGGATACTAGACGCTTCATATACGCAGATGACCTGGCACTAGCGGCAGGCTAGGCGCACTCCGCGCTTTAGGTACGAAGCTACAAGTAGCCAGCGGGTCCGTCCGGACGGACTAATTTCAGAGGGCTGCCGCCGTTGGCTGGCTGTTAGCAGTTCAATTTCGATAGTCACTCACTCGCCGCGTTCATCTTAATACTAATATAAAGGATCCGAAACTCACGTTTTTCACACTTCCAAAAGTTCAAAACGACATCGAAACGTAAGAAGTGCTTGTCTACTACCTAGATATTATTTAGTATCCGTTTATTCTTAGGTACTTACTTGTCTTATTTGCTAAACAATCTTCAGCCCAACTAGGTATTTATTGCAATAATAATTTATAGATGAGGTAGGTACTACATACCTACTTTCAAAATAAAGTTAATTATTAATGACAATGTTATTTCGTAAGAAAGCAAATTGCCTCAAAGTCAGCATGTATAGTCTAAAGTGGCGTCGACTGTACCTAGTCTAGGTTTTTTTAAAAATGTATTTAAGTATATTAAGTACCTATTATTTAATTATTATTTAGAAGAACAAACCCTAAAATCGTTAGAAGAGATGAGAGCTACGCGATAGAAAGAGAGGCAACTTCTAGGTAATTATAACTGTAGGGTGGGAGCGGTGTGCGACCTGAATTGCACTTTATTGTGTATGGGATAGAGTCGCTATTTATTTAAATTACTTTGCGGAGTGGATCTTCTGTACTTGTACTATTATGTATTCTGTGCTAGCGGCTCAAGCGGATACCTTCACAAGTATAGAGGAAACAATCACTTCATCCCTGAACCAGCTCGGCGACTATTACGCTGCAAACGGTCTGAAACCAAATCCAAGTAAAACTGAAGTTTGCGCATATCACCTTCGTAATAAAGACGCTAAAAGGGAACTTAACATCATATGGCGAAATATAAAACTGTGCCATAACGAGTTTCCCAAATACCTGGGCGTAACCCTCGATAGAAGCCTGACAATGAAGCAGCACTGTGCGAACACCCAGCAAAAGGTTTTCACACGCAACAACTTGTTAAAGAAGCTAACCACCACATCTTGGGGAGCTAAACCAACTGTCTTGCGTACTACAGCCCTTGCGCTATGTTACTCTGCCGCCGAATACGCCTGCCCTGTATGGGAACGGTCGACCCATGCAAAGCTGATCGATGTGGCTCTGAATGAGTCTTGTCGGCTAATAACGGGCTGTTTGAGGCCAACACCGACCTGCAAACTGTACCAGCTGGCAGGAATAGCCCCTCCGGAGGTGCGAAGATCGGTCTCTAGCTCGGCTGAAAGGACAAAGCAGACACAAGACAGACGTCACCCACTATTCAACCACACACCAGCCCGGCCTAGGTTGCGTTCCAGAAGAAGTTTCCTGCACTCAGCGCAATCTCTCAATCAGTCCGCTGAAGCTGCACGTCTGACTATGTGGCGGTCACGCTTGAGCAACTCAGATCAGGGCACCGGCGTGAAAGAGGAACTGGCTAATGGATACCATCTTGACTGGCCCATCTGGAGGTCACTCAACCGTCTCAGAGCTGGGGTGGGGAAATCTAGAGCAAACCTTGCGAAGTGGGGATTCGTTTCAGAACACGACACGGAGTGCATCTGCGGTCATCCTACCTAAGCAGACCATTGCGCACATGACTGGGTGCCCTGCGTGCCCAACAACCTGCACGAACGAGGAGCTGCACGAGGCTACCGAGCGAGCTATTGCGGTTGCGGCATTTTGGGCTGCCCGTATTTGACCAGTATGTGACCGTCGACTCGAGAAGAAGAAGAAGAAGAAAAAAAAATTCAACACAAAATGTCAAAACTTTTTGTTTTTAATTCTTGTTGTCATAGTGGCAGGTGTTGGCAAAGGTATAATTTCCATTCTGCTGTTACTTTCCTACATTTGTGAAGTCGAGGAGACTTTAATTTTTTTAAATTTTTTCACGCAACCGAAAATTCTTTTTTTTTCTATTACTAAGGGAGCTTATTCCTATCTATGAAAAAATATGTAGCCAATTAGATTTTTTTCGGACATTCCCTTGGACGAATATTCGTCCAATAAACTAAACCACAGAATAAATATATGTACTTCCGTACTAAACTAAAAGTTGTCATACAAAATTGTCAACTACAGTCGCTATCGAGAATACGCTCGACGTCAGAAAAATCGAACCTCTTCGAAAATAAGTTTAGACTTGGCCATCTGCTATTGCTAGCTAACGTTTTATTGTGTAAATGTTGATATTATCTATTGAAAGTACATTTAATGAGCTTTCAATTAATAATTGTTTGATTTAATTAACATAACAGTTACCATAATTTAAAAGGTTAACGCGTTATTGCTTGCGCCGCCATAAAAGGGAAATAAAAGGACTCCATTCAGGAAATGCGGGTAAATTCGCTATCGAGATGATGGAGAAAACACACTTCAACAGTTCAATTAAAAAAGGAATACCCAATATGGATACTATTGCCCATGAAGTTGCTCAAATATTGCAAAAAAAATGAGGCAATGTAATGTTGCCCGGAAACTGAATCTCAGTAATTGATTCCGTTCGATGAGTATTCCAAAGGTTTCTAGAGACTGTTGGCTATTATTGCTTGCGCCGCCATAAAAGGGAAATAAAAGGACTCCATTCAGGAAATGCGGGTAAATTCGCTATCGAGATGATGGAGAAAACACACTTCAACAGTTCAATTAAAAAAGGAATACCCAATATGGATACTATTGCCCATGAAGTTGCTCAAATATTGCAAAAAAAATGAGGCAATGTAATGTTGCCCGGAAACTGAATCTCAGTAATTGATTCCGTTCGATGAGTATTCCAAAGGTTTCTAGAGACTGTTGGCTATGTCCGAATGGGACGAAGTATAACAACACAAGTACAACACTTACCATTAAATTAGATAGGATTAAATTAACTTTGAAATAATTTTCTGGAAAGGTGCGATTTTTCTGTCTCAGAGTAGTATAAGCGTACAAATCGTAGCGTACTAATAATGCGCCTACGTACTGTGAAGTATCGAAGAACACGTAAAATTTCAGCTCAAGAAGAAAGGTAATTAAATAACTTTTTCAATAGTACTACTAATAATCATAAAGTTCGCAACATTATTAAGAAATAAGTACCTAAATAGTTTATTGCTTAAGTTTGAGAACCCAAGGGGCAAAAATGTGATAAGGTCGTGTCGTAACTAAGTAATAGATTGGCTCGGCCGCAGGCAAAAAAAAAAACAAATTGATCTTCGATTGTTCTAATCTAAGTAGTTATTGCGATTTCTATATCTACGTTATATAAAAGTCGACAGCTGCTACTTACGGATTAAACACCTAATATGTATTCATTACTTCATTAATAATAATAGCGGTGCGATGCCATCATCTAAAAAATAATACATATTACCTACCTGCTTTTCAATATTGTGGATGAGTATTTTAAGACAGTAACTTATGGCTGTTAAAGCTGATAAGTTTCTTGCGCCCGTTCTTCTTGTCAGTTAAAAAAGTCTGGAACGGATGGTAGGAAAATATGGACGATTCAAAAGTACTTAATTTAATAATTAAGTTTATTTGAATAAAGCTATTTTTGACTTTGACTTTGAGTAATATGGTATAAGTACTTTAATAATCATGAGCCTTTTTAAATATAATTTATATCGAGGCATTCTGGGAAAACTGTCATAATGAGAAAAAGGCAAAAAATCGTGCTCTAAAAAGTAAGAAACAAGAAAATATTCGAGTCCAAAATTCAATAAAAATGATAACCGTAGTCGCATGCCACCTCCAGCCTGTTGTTCGTGTCGTGCGTGTCTAGGACAAAGTGGCATGCGACTACGGTTATCCTTATTATTGAATTTTGGACTCGAATATTTTCTTGTTTCTTACTTTTTAGAGCACGATTTTTCCGTAGTCGGGTTTTTAGTTTTGAAACTTCTTTTTTTTTAATATTTTGGAGTTGTCAATAGGGTTGTAGGAAATGTAGTGGGGTATGGTAATGGTGAGACGTAGCCACTGATAGGAAGGCCAAAGTGGAAGATCTTCCTCCGGGCTGGGTGGTATTTGCCCGGGGACCGCGGTCCAAACGATGATGGTTGGCAGTTGTATATATGCTGCGTCGCTGAGAAAACTCCGTCAGCGAGATGTAGGTTTCTCCATATATTCTTCATACTACGAGGTGTTATTCCTTACTAATCTTTGTGTTCATTAGACACTAGCGCCATCTAGTAACATGGTGGTTGAATCTTGTTGTAACCGTGTTGCTATGTGCGGCGGTACGGTAGATGCCGCTACATCACTCCCCCCCTGAGACCGGAGGTCGATAGTCCAAGGGTTGTCCAAGCTCAGCTGTCAGTGCGTCAGAGCTATGCAAGTGCCAGAGTAGAGTGCTGCAGGAGATGCCCCAGTCTGCGGTGAGTCGAGACAGTCTACGGTGAGTCGAGACGTTGTGGGGTAGGAAGGCGCGTCCGCCAGTGCTGCAGGTAGATCCGTGTCCACGGTGAGTCGGGACCTGTCCACGGTGAGTCGGGACAGTGGAAGGTGACGGTAGGTCCGAGCTGCTGGTGAGGTGCGCAAAGCTGCCACGCCGGAGTAAGGGCCCAGTGATGCTCCAGTCGTGGGCTGCGAAGACCAGGTCGGGATAATGCCGTCGAGAGTTGCCGAAGGTCCAGGGAAGCGTCGTCAATGATGCTGCGATGGAACCTTGAAGGCTGGTTGCTGGCTGCTGTGTGTCTGGTTGCGGTGTGACTGCTGCGGATGCTGGATAAGGTGTGAGAGTGATGGCTGCGCTGCGTTGCTGAAGGTGCTTGATGTGCTCCGTCGGGGGTCACCAGTGTAGGAAATGTAGTGGGGGTATGGTATGGTGAGAGGTAGCCACTGATAGGAAGGCCAAAGTGGAAGATCTTCCTCCGGGCTGGGTGGTATTTGCCCGGGGACCGCGGTCCAACCGATGATGGTTGGCAGTTGTATATATGCTGCGTCGATGAGAAAACTCCGTCAGCGAGATGTAGGTTTCTCCATATATTCTTCATACTACGAGGTGTTATTCCTTACTAATCTTTGTGTTCATTCGACACTAGCGCCATCTAGTAACATGGTGGTTGAATCTTGTTGTAACCGTGTTGCTATGTGCGGCGGTACGGTAGATGCCGCTACAGGGTGAAAGCAAGCAAAGCCACGGGCAAAAGCTAACAATATATACATATTTGAAAAGTGCTCATTAAGCCCTTTCATTTGGTACCCAAAACGGCATTATTAAAAAAAAATTTTTTTTAGTTCATGTCTTTAACTCCGCTAGAGGGCGCCACATACAATTTAATGTGACGTCATGTAGCCTATATTAATTGGACGATTAAGACGCTTCTAGCGATACCTCATTGTCAAAAATTATAACAAGTAGTTTTGAAGCTATGATGGGAACAGATGAATTTACAAACATACATACATACAGGTCAAAATCATATACCCTCCGTGCGAATCACACGCAGGTCGTCACATACGCAACTCGTCACATTTTTTTCGTTTTAATACAACTGCCCAAAACATAGCTGCACGATCTTTATCAAACCTAATTTGGTCACCCATCTTGCTTTTGACCACACAAAAAGTTGCTGCGCGATCTTGGTTCACTAATTTGGTCACCGATTTTTCTTTTGACCACAAAAAGTAGCGCGGCACAATCTTTATCAAGCCTAAGATGGTCGAATGTAAGAAAAAAATCGATTTTATATCCAACCTGTTGTTCGTGTTTAGGACAAGTGGCATGCGACTACGGTTATCCTTTTTATTGAATTTTGGACTCGAACATTTTCTTGTTTCGTACTTTTTAGAGCACGATTTTTCCGTAGTCGGGTTTTAGTTTTTTAAACTTCTTTTTTTCCAAATTTATTAGGTACTTCATCATCATCATATCAGCTGCACGACGCCCACTGCTGTGTATATCATTTACGTTTATTTCATACAACATTGCTTGCGACTTTAGTTTTTCGAAGCTTACCTACGCGAAGTTACTAAGGTCAATACCTTAGTAGACCGCGCGGTCTGAAGTTCCCCAAATCGTAGGTACATGTCAAATAGCGAAAACTTATAAAAATTTACAAAAAAAATAACAATTGAATTATTATGAGTGACCCCCTCCAAAATTTCAGGCTGCGATCGCGCCTGATCGATACTAATATAATAAGAATGGAATAAAAGCACTGATATTTCAATAATTCATTTATTGTTTACAAATTGCTTATTACCTGCGTCTAATGTCATCTAACTCGCCAACTTACATGTTGGTTCCATACTGTAAGTTACTCTGGTTAAGAAATCATTTTTAAAATAATTACAACGCAACCAGAGAAGAACAAAAATCGAAAAAGTAAGGGGTACATTCTCGTGAGTACCTACTATGTTAGTATAAATCAACGTATTAATAATTTAATTAAAAAAGTGCTAAAGTTAATTAAGAATATTTAGGTCAACTACATAATAATATAATGTAATTATTGTGTAATCAAGTATGTGAATTGTGTAATCAAGTATGTGATCAGGGGCTCTATTTTTGAATCGCTCGGCAGGCGTCGAGCGCTCTTTTCGAGTGATTTTCGTTCGACATATGACTCAAAACAATGAGATGTCGAGCGAAACACACTCGAAAAGAGCGCTCGACGCCTGCCGAGCGATTCAAAAATAGGTCCCCAGAACCATTTTTAAGTGTATAATTTCTGAGTTATTACGAGTTTAAAATAAGTAGGTATCCTAGCATTTATTTTCCACAACGGATAGTGTTTGGCTTTCACCTATGGTTGCCAAATGCTTTTATGTTCTTTAAGACGACAAACTCTATTTCAGACCCAATATTTGATCTTGTCCGCTAATATGAAATCCTTACTAATATTATAAATGAGAAAGTCCGTTTGTTTGTTTGTTACGCCTCCACGTCTTAACTACTGAACCGATCATCGTGAAATTTTACATACACGTTGTGAGGGGTACAGAGAAGGACATAGGATTACGAAAAAAGTATTGTTTCCGAGGGATAACAAAACACTTTCCACGCAGACGAAGCCGCGAGCGGAACTACAAATATTTAAGGGGGGCTCCCATACAACAAACGTGATTTATTTGCAGTTTTTTGGTACGGAACCCTTCTTACGTAAGTCTGACTCGCACTTGGTTTTTTTTATTAATAAACTAGCGGCCGCCCGCGACTTCGTCTGCGTGGAAAGATTTTTTGCTATCCCTCGGGAACAATACATTATTTCTGGATGAAAGGTATCCTATGTCCTTCTCTGTACCCCTAAGAATATGTATGCAAAATTGCATGATGATCAGTTCAGTAGTTAAGACGTGAAGGCGAAACAAACAAACAAAAGGACTTTCACATTTATAATATTAGTAAGGATGTCGCTAATACAGCATTTTATTAAAAATCATTATAATATCCTTTATTTTCATCTATGTCCTTTATTTAATCTTATCAAATCCTTTAAAACATAAAATGGGACCTGGCAACCCTACCTTCACCTCACCTGTTATTAAGTTACGATAAAGCCAAAAGTGTGAGAACACTACACCCGAAATTCTCACCACTGAGGAACTGGCTATCTCACCTCTAACTGCCGGAACACAACAATTTTTAAATTTTTGTAATAGCGTCAGACTTAGGTAAGACGGTGGTAGCTAGCCTAGCGGACTTGAAATAAGCCTTACCACCAACCAAGCTGATTTTCTAAATCTAGCTTAATATATCGCACAAAATAAAGATTGACAAATCAAAAATGTACCCCGTTTACATAGTATAATAACAAAACAAATACGTTAAAATAAATACAATATTGAGCAGTAAGAATATAATAAATTATACAATATAAAACTACTTAACAACACTATAAGAATATTAAGAATCTGATAAGCAATGACCACAAATCCTTTTATTGTGCCGAATAAATACAAAAAAATAGGATTTAATAATGCTCAATTAATAAATTTACACACTAGAATTAGGTACTTCCAAGTCTAATAGAAATGTTCTACAAGAAAATAATTCGATTAAATCATTTGACTATCAATATTAAAATAATTTTGCCCCTTTACTTAATAAAATAAGTTGTTTGAAGATTTGTTTTCGACAAAAACACTCAAATACTCAAGTTCATCATCCTTGATTTCTATCCCTTATCTTATGCTATGAAAATTAACAAAGTACAAAAAAAAAGAGTTTTAAAACTAGCAAGCTCTTTAACATATAAAGTCAACGCAAGAAATTGTGTGTACTTGATTCCTTTATTTACATTTTTGTAAATTATATGACATAATATATTAATGTTTACAGTGACATCCCATGTAAATTGCTTCTTCTTTCAAAGTATGTCAACAACATTGTGAAGATAACACACTGAAACGATAATCATACAAGTTCGTAATTATTCACATTTAAATGTTTTTATTAGGCCCTTGCTCATTATGGAGTTCTGTCAAACTTTTAGTTTGATCAAAAAAAAGCAAAACGCTGCGTAATTTTACTCAAAATATTGCAGTAAGAGCACAGAAGGGGGTCAATTACGCTAATGTTAACGTGGAAATCGTGGTTCAATGGTGTTTGAATGGTTCTTGTTTCTTAAACCCAAAACCGAAACACATTGTGTTTCTTACACACAAAACTGAAACACATTCTGTCTCGATTTTGGGTTTAAGAAACAAGAACTGTGTTAAAAAGCATGGCCATTCAAACACCATTGAACCAAGATTTTGACTTTAACATTAGCACCTTGACCCCTAGATTACTAAATAGTTGGTAAGAAGCGGACAAATCATTTGTACACAATTTTGTTGATAAGACTATCAGTCAAAAACAACATATATTATTTTTAAATATCATGCTAATGTATGTATGTATTACGACTGAAGTCGATATTGTTATAAAGGAATCAGTAACCCATAGTGACGGGTTAGCCATTATACTTTACATATTTTAATCTATTTTTGTATAATTTTATTTATTTAGAGACGGACTGCAAGTCAGAAAATGCAAATGCAAGAAAACTAGCTTTTATAAAACTATAGAAATCTCTATAATGAAACATAGTATACAGTTATACAATACATTGCCTTTTTTATTAATTAATTAATTAGAAATTTAGACATAAGCTCAAAAATGTATTAACAATGTTTGAAAAAAAATTGTAGAATAATTATTTCAAAAATAAAATTCGTAATCAAGCAAAAATTTTTAAATAAATTTAAAATATACACCGCTTCTAGAATTTCGTTGGAATGGCTGATTTGCATTAAAGGAGAACCGCCACATTCCATATAAAAAATGCTAAACTTGTACACGATTGAAGTTGGTCGTATAGCCTAATATTTGCCACATGAATCAAGCACAACCGACCCATGGTCACACCGTTTTACCACACCGGTGTGACTACGGGGATTTTTTTTTACCCGTAGTCATACCGGTGTGACTAAGGGGAATTTATCCCGATCCGTGGTCACACCAACACATCCTTGACCAAATTTGCTTCTATAACCCTAATAGTGACTTTAATATTTATAAGTAGGAAGCTTGCGCCAAAGAGAATGTAAAAATAACTAGCGTTATAAGAGACGGGAGTGTCATACAAAAAGCGTGAGTATAAAACGGAAGCCAATTCAACGAAAACAAACAAAAGAGAAACGTTAAACGGTATTGGCTGTAAAACGGTCAAAGATGAAGAATACTCTTTGATGCGGCGAAGTATAATACGCCTAAATTCGAATGTTGTCAATTATCTACTGCTTTGTTAATTGTCAACGTTCTTTCAAACTTAGACGGGTTAAAAATTCGCTTCCGTTTCATAGATCGTTTTTTACTGAGAGAGTTGCGCCAGGCTGGCTTGCGCATGCATACAGACAGAAACGCGCCATTTTCATAAAATCTTGTACCATTTTATATAACAACCGGCGCAGTTAAAGAATGGGATTAGAAAGGGCGCTACATGTTCTCTCATACACTCACACTTATTGTAAGCGCTGTAAGCCTGCATTTAAAATCCTTACTTGACTGCTGCAGTTAATAAAAATCTATTTTATCTTCTTTAAATTACTTTACCAAATTACCAGGGTAGCATAGATTTAGATAGGAGGTTAACGCGAAGCTGAAGGAATTTTGTACAAAGACTCATCTATACTCTATATCTGTCGCTCTCGCGCTATTTTTATATCAAATCTCAAAAAAAATGTTATATAATATGTTTATTATTGTTAGTATTACAAAAAATGAGAAAAAAATAAAAAGCTGCAAAAAATATAGAACCTTGGAACCTTTTAGAAGTTAAACCTTCTCCATATTTATGTGCTCCTGGTACTTTGATAACGTATTGTTTTACGAAAAAGTCTATAACTTTCTTTGTTTCTCCGTAGTCACACTGGTGTGCCTGGTGTGGTAAAACGGTGTGACCACGGGTCGGTCGTGGAATCAAGTTCTGTCTTATTTTCAGAGCATGTAAAATGATGAATATATATTTCTTTTGGAATCGAAACACTACGGAAACAACGACTGAAAACAAAAGGGCAGTAATGTCACTATAAAAAGTGAAAATATGGCTGCACAAATTACAATTCTTTTGCTTTTTTCGAAATTAAGAAAACGAAATGTGATTTCGATTTGACATTGATAGCTGTCGTTTGGTTGACAGATACATAGCATAGAGGAAATAATCACTACGTATACATAGAATCACACATAAAAAAAAAATAGTTATGCAAATTGAGCATAAAATGACGGGTCTCCTTTAGGCTCAATTGATGCATAACATTATTGAAAATGTTAATTAAGTCTTACCAAACACGAAAAACCATCGAAAAGTATAAAAGCCATAATTAGGATATACTACGTCCTTAAGAGTTTTAGATTCAGCGTCTTTACGAGTTCAATATTGTAGTAAATTACATCAATTTAGTATAATATTAAACTCTTAAGACGGGCTATCGGTTCAGTCTGACATTCTAAATGAGATGTGGGTAAAGTCCGTTTGCTTAGATAGTGTCGGCACATGAGTAAAAAAACGTAAACTGAACAGAGTACAAGCTGCCTACAAGCGGTCCGCTGTAGGTGCACTCATACATAGCGCGGCGATGTGTGCGTGACCTCTCACCGACGGGTGTAAAAGTAGTCAGCCGGGACAAAAGCTGGCTTGCACCGGCTCAGTCATGGTATTGGCACCGTGCACGCTTTTAGCGCCACCTAGCGTTTTCCAACTTTGTTGGCTCTGACCTGACCGTTTTGACGTTATGATATGTAATGGCGGCATTGTGACAAAATGTTAAAAAATATTATACATATTGTGTTATTAATGTAAATTTCAGAATTACTGTGATTTGGGTGGACAAAGTGTTGTAAAATCATTTTTGGTCATTTAAATTAAATATGGCAAGTAAGATCTATTCAAAAAGAGTGTTTTATTGTGGTTATATCAGGGTTTGTTTACTTCTTTTTTAGTTGAAGATTTTGTTAAACAAGAGGTTATCCTCTTGTTTAACAAAATCTTAAGCTAAAGCTACTTTAATAATTTTTTTAAGTGATAATAAACATTTATAATTGTCCCTGTATCGCTAGTAATAAATTAAATATCGTTTTCAAACAGATTACAGAGCTTACATTATTTCTACTTTTTGCCACCATGAGCGCTGGCGATCGATTATTATACCTTCGCACCCAGCGAATAACCGACAGGGCCGCCACGTGGGGCCGCTAAGAGATAGACTTCAATTTCTAAAATTTTTTCGTCGAGTCAGTAATTTGACAATTTTAGTGTAGTTATTTTTTGTCATTCATTTTGTCAGTCATATCGACTGAGATTAAAATTGTGATTTTATATTTTTAAATAAGATTGATGGAAGGATTTTATTAGTGATAATACCTAATTAAAGAATAAATAAAAAGATTACACTAATATGACAGTGACAGTTCTAAGCGTCAAATTACTGACTCGAAGAAAAAATCCAAGTAAGTCACGTGCATTCGACGAGATACTGGGAGTTTTTCGAATGATTTTGTTGACGAATTAGGGATTCCATTCTACCATTTCAGTGTGTAAAATAAAATAATATAAAATCGATTAAGGTACATCATTGTTTGATAATTAAATATGCCAAACTCTTGCACCGTATGTATGAACAATTCCCGAAAAAATAAGGTCTTTTTTCGTACCTACCTAAGAAATCATGTGCAGTAAGATAATTTCAAATACACATTTTAGTATTCACTTGCCTTATTTTATTTTCTCTACTTTTCAACCTGCAACAGGTGTCAACCCTTGAAGAATGGGTATAAGTTTTGAGAGCTTGTACTCTATTCCATTTATTTACTCATGTGGTGTCGGTACCCTGCAAGCACTTGTGTTCAGAGACAGGAAAACCGGTAACAAACACAACCTTTTACTACGGCACTTCTATGAAACTGCCAAAATCCAAATTCACTTGCGGGTGTACGCCGCACGCGGTATCCTTTGTTTATGCGACGGCATGCGGCATCCTTTGACAAGAAGCGGCACGTGCAAAGGCGATAAAAGGGCGACACTATCTAAGCAAACGGACTTTACAAAAGATTTTTAAACACCTGTTTAACTTGCATACTGTTTAAATGTAATACACTGTCCTTTAAACAATATTGTCAAAAAAGTGACAGCATCACATTTAAACAGTGTCTAAATTAAACAGTCGTTTAAAATTGTAATAACACTGAGCTTGTTTAAAATGGAATTAATTACAAGAAGCGGCACGTGCAAAGGCGGCGCGATAAAAGGGCGACACTATCTAAGCGAACGGACTTTACTAGGGATTGCGCATTCCAATCACTGTTCTCAATCCAGCGGGATTTGTGAAATTTAAATAATTCTTTTATGTTAATCAAATATTATTAGAAAATAAAAAATCAACAACATTTCACTGAAGCGAATTGACTTGTTATTTTACTGACTACTTATTTAATAAAAAGTTGAAAGACAGCAACAAATATAAATATTTGGTAATTTTGTGGTCTTTGTACTCTAGTTAATCAAAATTATCTCAGGTAACTATAATCACCTTTTTTATTTTATAATTAAGTTTACTGTCTTAATTCATCTAACAAGAGAAACAATAAAAAAAAATGTAAGCTATGCTGATCCACAAACTGTTGCGGGATTCCGCAGTTCCTAAAATTGTGTTGGATCCCGCTGGATTGCGGGATCCCATCCCACTTTGCTGGATTGCAATCCCTATTAGACACCTCTTATTTATTCTTTTGAAATCTAGTATAATAAACAAACAGAAAGGCTCGCTATCGCACACGGGCAACTTAGTCGCCCTGCAACTGTTTTGTCCCTGTCTCAAGTCCACGGGTTTATATGGAAGCGCGCACACGAAGCGACGCGGTCGTCTGCAACTTTTCATACAAACTATGTGAGAGACAAAATAGTTGCGGAGACAAAAGTCCCCCGTGTGCGATGGCGCTTACTCTGAATCTTGAATTCAAGCATTGCATATTGCAGAAAGGGCATAAGTCCAAAAAAATATATAAAAACAAACACTGATAAACGGATCGTTCGTTCCATACTCAAAGCCGAAACGAATAATGCAAAAATGGCATTAGTCGAAACACTCCGGTACAATCTGTCGAACATCAAACTATACAGTTTGTGCCGAAAGAGCACAAAATTTTATTCTATGCCCTTTTTTCACTTAAGAGCCCGTACACATTTTGCCACTGCCTTCCGCTCTCTCGCTCGCACATTTCATGTTTGCTCAAGATTTCTTGCTGAGTGCGTAATTGAAAAGTGTGTCTCGGCCACTTTTCGCAATATATTGCGAAAAGTAGCCGAGACACATTTTTCAATTACCCGCTCAGATTCAAGAAATCTCGAGAAAACATGAAATGTGCGAGCGAGAGGACGGCAGTCAGCGGTAAAATGTGTACGAACTCTTAATTCCCTAAAGTAAATTTTAAATGGACTAAGGCTTTTTCTGCAATGTGCGATTCTTTCAATCGAAAGTCAATATCCAAGTTTAATGACAAAAACTGCCATATCCTTTAATTATTGATTTTCTTGTCTATACAGTATGTTTTTTTTACAGTGATCAAATTTTGTGGTGTGGCTTAGACCATCAAACTGGACAACTTTGTCTATGGGGCCAACTTAATCAGAGCAAAAAAAATCAGCTGTTCCATTGACAACATCAATATCTACTCGAGCAAAATTATGGAACAGCAGATTTTTTTTTTGGTCTGACTAATTTGGTCCCATAGACAAATTTGTTCAGTTTGATGGTCTAAGCCACACCACAAAATTTGATCACTGTTAAAAAAATACACTGTATTATTACTCACGATGGCTCTTCGATGTTTCATTGTACTTTAAACGCGTATGAATTTGTTTAAAACAAACGTGGCAATGTAATTTCAAAAATTACGTGTTTAGGTATCAGCGAAATTCTCTCTCACTTTGGTGTCTTTTTATAGGTACTTTATCACTTTCCGAATAATAAAAAAGCAATCTATCGACAGTTTCGAGTTTGGTCTTCGTTCGTTAACACAGCGCGGTGTCTTGACGACCACAAGTTTCCTTTTAAAATTAAACTTAAATGTTTCGAACATTTAAACGTACTATTTAATACCGCCAAATCTATACAACTTCACTGTGAACGTGTGAGAGCGATCACACAAAACTTTCAAAGATTTTTAACACACAATCAAAGATAATTTTGATTTCCCAAGCTTTGCATTATAACTTTTACCCCTGTATCTATAGTCGAGCAAGTAATGACTTGAGTGAAACCAATGCTTCTAATATTCACATGCAATAATATTTATAGTCAAATTAATCTTATATGCACCATAATGTCTTTTCGAAAATTCCTTGCTAAGGCTTTAAGATCTTATGAGAGTGGTCTCAAATACTTTGAGGTTGAAAGTCTTGGAGAGAGAAGGCTACTTTCAGATAGTATGTTTTTATACAAACTGTTGAATGGCGATCTGGATTGCCCTAATTTGCTCGAACAAATTAGAATCAATACACCCAAAAAACTATCTCGCAGATTCAACATTTTCGTTCCTAAATCAGTGAAGAGTAATCTGGGTCGTCATTCTACATTGAGCATAACTCAGAAACGTTATAAATAACACTCTTTCCCGACCTAATGAATCAGGTGTTTTGGACATTTTTCACCAGGGTGCCAGAACATATAAAGCTATGGTTAAACTCATTGGTAGTAAGAAAGCAACGTAAACCCCCGCTTATGTAAAGTTTGCATAATTTTATAATTTTAGTTACCCTAAAAGTAATTTTTAATTTTATAATTTAACTAAACCTTAATTGTCCACATCACATGCCGTGGCTGTCTTTAATTAAAAACTGAACTTAAATTTAAGATCCATAGTTTAAGCCTTTTATTGTATTAGTTAGTACCAATGTTTTTGTTGACTGTCCAATAAATAAAATAAAATAAAAATAACTGCACTAGAGTTTGGTCAACGTAAGATGAGACTCGGTTGGAAATGTAACTAATTTTACGCTTTATTTTAAGGTTCAGTTTCCAATAACTTAACCTTAAACGTTAATTTAACAGGGAAAGTGGCGCCGCCATTTCAATCTCATCTTTCGTTAACCAGACTCTAACACTGTATTTAAGATTAATTATACTATAAATTGTATGTGAATATATTATTAGAAGCATTTGAAAATTGCAAGTTTTACTCAAGTCATTACTTACTCGTCTATAGATACGGGGGTTAGCCACTAAGTTAGTGGAAATACAGTGTACCACTCGTTTATATCAATCGCTAAAGACAAACTAAATATTATTTTGAAAACAATAATCATAGCTCTAGCTTTGAAATAAAAAGTTAAAAACATTGTTTTAATAAGTACTATAGAAATAAGGTTAACATTAGTTTAAAAACTCACAGGTTGAACTACCATTAATTATGGTAAAAACTTATAACCTGGCAACTCCGTTTGGCAGCTGTCTCTCTCACACGCTCAGTCTTGTCCTATTGCCGTCTCGCTCAGTTGGCGGCGACCTCTCTCTGCTGCTTGTGCCGCCGGTGGTCGTAGTTGACGAGCCTTTGCCCAACAAGGTACTTGTCGTTTTTGATGTGCTCATAGAGCTTACGGAATTGCCGAATCTGCAATAAAAACAGTGGAAATAGATGTATGGATAAACAGGCAACCCGCTCTTTACACACTCAACTCTATATACTGGGAAATAGTAAAGCCATTTGTAATGAATGTCAAAGTCAAAATGGCTTTATTCAAATAAACTTGATAATTAAGTACTTTTGAATCGTCTATATTTTCCCACCACCATATCTCTTAGAATACTGATCAGATCAGTTGTGGGTGTAGTGTTCTGAATCTCCTCCATTCATTCCCTGGATGGCCATCATCAGATCACAGCTAGGCCAATCCTTGGTCTAGAACCAAGGCTTCAAAGCTACCTCGTTTGTATGAAATCGGCTGGTGTCCTTACTTTTGTGACCGCCACCATAGTAGAACCAAATAAGTAAGTCATCTTACTCATTATACGCACGAACGCGGTTTGTATGTGAGCGCGCCCGTACGTATGCGTCGTCGCACGCACACACTGACAAAATTTAAAGGTGATAAAGGTGCAACAGTCGTGGCTGCGCCGTACGTAATCCCGCCCGCGCTCACGCACGCTTCACGCCGCTGTGCTGCCGCTCGTAATAATTTGAACGTTTACCTACTTACAGTACATATCATGCTTTCCAAAGATATTATTGCAAAAAAGATTTGTAAGAATGAGGATATATTTTACATTAACTTTAAATAATAAGGCATTTCGTACTTGTCGAAACAGATGAAATTTTATTTATGTCAATTGTGTAATTTCGTTAAAAAAATCACAAATTCCTACAGGAAAAGGTACTTTTAATGCCTATTATTTAAGGTTATGGAAAGTATTCAATTTCAGAATTTAAAGATTATTATTTTGAGAAGTGTAGGTAAATAAAAAAGAAAAAAACAGTTAATAGTGTAAAAAATATTTTTTAATAATATGAAATAAAACACTTTTTAACGGATACTAGCGCGGTTTTATTGAATGTACTTTGGTATTTAGTTGGTATTTGGTTTGATTTTTTATTTTTTTGATTTTTATAATATTTTTTTTATTTGAATAAATACATTATTTAGTAAAGCCACATTTTAATTAATCCTATTTCGACCGTAAGTTTTCAAATCACATAACATGACGTACGCAATAAAAAATTGTAGTCAATTCCTGAAAACAGGTTAATGTAAACTGTAATTTGACAGATAGATGAGATACCTACATTGCTACTTTTCTTTAGTAAGTTTTTATTGGTGTCAAAACGAAAGTGCCAATGTATCACCTACATCAGTCAAATTACAATTAACATTAACTTCATTATTTTAGTCGATAGACGCGCTGGTCTACCTACAAAAAATATTTAAAAAAAACTTTGTATCATAGATCCCTGATGCTAACCCTACAAGGAAAAAATATATTGTATAGAGATTGACTATGCATTTTTTGACGACCGAATAAACTAGCGATGTGACAGCCCTTCGTGTTTAAGCTGTATCGCTCGCTCGAGGCTCGAGTTGGCCTACTTATTTGGTTCTACTATGCCGCCACTGTACTTTGTTGGTACTTTTTGATGTCGGTCAAAACTTACCTGGAATACAGTGAGCGCGCATAGCACGGCGAACAGCAGCAGCGCCGGGTAGACGCGGCGCGCGAGCAAGTTCCGTTGCGCCGCCGACGTGACCACCAGCGGCGCCACGCTGTGCGCGAACGCGTAAGGGACAGCGAGCGCTAGTCCCAGCCAGCACACTATGGGCGCTGCCACTTCTTTTAGTATGAACCTGGGAAAACGCAAACAAAGTTAATGGCGGTTATCACACTACCCCACTCCGTCGCCTAGCGCGGGGATGCAGATTTTAATAATAATATCTGGGCAGCCAAGCTTTGCTCGGTTATTACTAATTAGTGTGATATGGTGGTGTTTACGTGATAATCTACATTGTTATCACAAACATTAACAACATTTTTTTAAACTTGTCTAAAAACAATAAAAATTAAAAAAATATATAAACTTGAACATATAATAAAAACAAAAGTCACCGAGCGGGATTCGAACCCGTAACACTCGTTTCTTGCCGTCCGCGTCTTTAACCGCTGGACCAGACGGACAGTGGCCGGCAGGACGAAATTAGCGACCATATTCTGCGTCAAAAGAAAAACTCATGAAAACTCGAAAACACGCGTTTTCCCAAACATAAGACCAATCTAGATCGATTGTTTACCCCCGACAAACCCCATATACCAGGTATTTTCAGCGAAATCGTTAGAGCCGTTTCCGAGATCACAGAAATATACATATAAATAAATAAATATACAAGAATTGCTCGTTTAAAGGTATAAGATATGCAAGTACATCAATTAGTATAGAAATCACGCCTTGTCGAACACAGCAGATTCTGCCACTAAAGAGCCGTTTACACGAGTCAAGCTGTTAAGTAGTAACTAAATGGGCAACTTAATTTTAAGTTAAAATTTAATAAAAAGTCGTTCACACGATTTAAATAGTAAGTAGTAAGTAGCCAGTGTGCCCATTTTTGGCGATTACAAAAGGCCATAATATCCGAATGCTGAGCTAGAAATAAGGTCGAAAATCACTTGAACCTGTTTTTTTAACTTCATTAGTTAAAAAAACGATGGAGATTGACAGCTGTCATCTGTCAAACTTAAAACAGCAATATCTCAAAAAGTACTCATCCTAGATTGATGGTGTCTTTGAAGAAATCAAAGGTCTTAGCAAGATCTTCATTTTACGAAACAGCTGTCAAAAAGTTTGTCATCTAAAATAAAGATATCACCAAGCCCTTTCATTTCTTCAAAAACACCATCAATCTAGAATGAGGACTTTTCAAGATATTGCTGTTTTAAGTTTGACAAATGACAGCTGTCAAACTTACAACAGCAATGTCTCGAAAAGTACTCATCCTAAATTCATGGTATCTTTAAAGAAATGAAAGGTCGTAGTTAGAGCTTCATTTTTGATGACAAACTTAAATTTGGCAGCAACCATCTAAAATGAAGATCTAACCAAGACCTTTCATTTCTTCAGAGACACCATCAGTCTTCCTAGACTTTTTGAGATATTGCTGTTTTATATTTGACAGATGACAGCTGTCAAACTTACAACAGCGAAAAGTCTCGAATTAAGTCGATTCCCGATTTAATCCCGACTACGGTCCATATTTCCCCAAATCGGGAGAAATGCCGAAAATCGTCAGCAAGTGGCAAGTACAGCGCGTGGCCACGCCCATAAGGGGGACATTCGGTGCGGGCGGCGCGGTTACTTGTCCAAAAAATAGACTAGAATTTATTTACTTAATAACTTGCCCACTTAATGGCCAACTTACTACTTAATTGGCTGTTTACACGCGAAAATTTAGTTGGTCGACAACTTAATTTTAACTAAATTACTTAATAGCTTGACTCGTGTAAACGGCTTCTAAGCGCGGAAGCGCGGTGCGATCCGCGGGGTACAAACACCACACTGAGCTCCATACCATCGTGCCGGTTTTCGTACGTAAGAGCGGGGTTGTCATACGAAGCCGCCCGGCGCAAATGTGGTTCGAAATTGAAAAATATGGGACAAGGGAGTTAAAATCTACGGAGGCGCATGAGTATCTTTTTGAGGATAGTTTACAACACGCCTAACAACATTTTGTAGGAACACTTTTTCTCAAAAAGTCAAGGGATTTAAGTTATTTTCATGAAATCTCTTTAATTTATTTCCTCGAAGTGAAATTAAACTCTAATTCCTTGATTCAAAATTTCATTGTACAACACAACGAAAAGCTTAGCGACAGCGCGAAAATCTGGCCCAGGAATAAGAACCTGTGTCGAAATACGCCACAAAATGTTGGTAATCCCTTACTAAACTGATCACGTATCTCTTTGATTTGTATATCTCAATTTTTTTTTTACATATTTTACCCCATGTCTCTTAGAGAAAGTTGTTCTGTTTCATGAACTGATCACATCCTTAAAATCTGGAGAGTGAATAAAGATACAGCCTGTATAATGCCGATCAAAAAGAGGTGTTATTTCTACTAACTTAAGGTCCATTTCTCTGATTCCGTCGCGGTAGGCCTTCTCAATAGCGCGGCGCATACTCCAGTCGGGGCCCATCATAGTAAGCGCGCACACTATCTTCGTGTAAAGGACCCCTAAGGCCCAGTCTTGCCACACGAATAGCACTGGAGATTGCTCGAGCGGCACTCTCAAAGGTATCACTAGAACCTGTGAGTAAAAAAAACGTAACATTATTTAGATGAATTAATAAACACACAATACACCTGTATGCGTTACTACTTTATTACAGTACGATGCAAACATCTTGAAATCTGGTGGGGATTGCGCAGAACGCGTATTTTGGGTATGCGTAACGGTGAGGGGCGCGCGCTATTGGTCGCTCGCAAGTGCACATGCGCAAACTTATCCCTACTCCGACGAAAAAGTGACAAGATGTTTGCCTCGTACTGTACCACTGTCGTAAAAATATTCCAACGACCCTTGCATAAGCGAACGCACTGCGTTGAAATAGAGTGATTGGTTCGGTTGTTTTACGTATTACAGTATGCGCAAAATAACTCGGCGGCTCTGAACTTCGCACGGAATGCTGCGCAATAGACGAATACAGGCGTGCGCGGGGACGGGGCGCGGGCGGAAGCACTCGGAACTATGGAACTCGACATGAACCCTGCGCGGAATATCACTTGCAGTTAACTTCCGAGCCGCCAAGTTATTTTGCGCATACTGTACGTGTTGTGTGATTGGTAGATGAGACGCTGTGCTGTCCGCGGGCTCTGTGAGACATCATAGTAATGTTTGTGAATACGGGTGTATGTTATTTACGTTGCGTGAAGTGTCTTTGAGAAAACTTTTTGATGATAATTAGGAGCGCTGCGTAAAGAGTAACGCCTATTTTTGAACAACCCGTGGACAGTACAGTAAAATTGAAATTAATTGTGCAATAAATTACATTTGAATTAGTAAAATTTTTAACAGTCGTTCAAAGTGTGGCAGATGTTCTATTGATTTTTCTTATTTTATCTAGATATTGTCATGATCCAAGAAAATAAGGTCTTCTCTTTCCGTGATGGCTGGGTCACGTGACTGGCCTATGAATCACGTCACGTCCTGTCTAATTAGGAGCGCCTAAGGATGCCGCAATCGCAGCGGCGCCAGCACTCGCGTGTCGAGAGACTTATATATTACGTGAGAATTATAGATACATTACGGTCCACACACACGCGCGCCCACAAGCAGCCACACTACAGCCCCACTCACCAGCTCCAGCAGCAGCCCGAACATGAGCGGCACGAGCCCCAGCAGCGCGAGCGCGGCGAGGGCGGCGCGCACGCACACGCGCGCCCACAAGCAGCCACACTACAGCCCCACTCACCAGCTCCAGCAGCAGCCCGAACATGAGCGGCACGAGCCCCAGCAGCGCGAGCGCGGCGAGGGCGGCGCGCACGCACACGCGCGCCCACAAGCAGCCACACTACAGCCCCACTCACCAGCTCCAGCAGCAGCCCGAACATGAGCGGCACGAGCCCCAGCAGCGCGAGCGCGGCGAGGGCGGCGCGCACGCACACGCGCGCCCACAAGCAGCCACACTACAGCCCCACTCACCAGCTCCAGCAGCAGCCCGAACATGAGCGGCACGAGCCCCAGCAGCGCGAGCGCGGCGAGGGCGGCGCGCACGCACACGCGCGCCCACAAGCAGCCACACTACAGCCCCACTCACCAGCTCCAGCAGCAGCCCGAACATGAGCGGCACGAGCCCCAGCAGCGCGAGCGCGGCGAGGGCGGCGCGCACGCACACGCGCGCCCACAAGCAGCCACACTACAGCCCCACTCACCAGCTCCAGCAGCAGCCCGAACATGAGCGGCACGAGCCCCAGCAGCGCGAGCGCGGCGAGGGCGGCGCGCACGCACACGCGCGCCCACAAGCAGCCACACTACAGCCCCACTCACCAGCTCCAGCAGCAGCCCGAACATGAGCGGCACGAGCCCCAGCAGCGCGAGCGCGGCGAGGGCGGCGCGCACGCACACGCGCGCCCACAAGCACGCGCGCGCCACCAGCGCCGTGCGCCCGCCGCGCGCCCAGCCGGCCGCCAGTGTGCCGCCGCGCCCCGCCGCCCAGCACACGTACATACCTACGCGAAACAATATCATGTACAGTCAGCAATCAAAGTCGCTTAACGCTTTGGTACTTTGTCAAATTTGGTCTCAGGCCCAGCTGAAAATCAGCGTCGTGACCCTGACAGGTCATGATATTGTTAGCTGAGCTGGTTGCCTTTTTGGTTACCATAACATAATTATACCTAAGTAATTTAGAAATTAAGTATTTTACAAGTGAATGTTTTTGTAACATTTTTGTGTGTAAGTAACCAAATAAAGTATTATTCATTCATTCATTCAAATTTTTTAGCAGGTGTCTCTCATGGTTTGAACCATTAGTCAAAAAAGTTACTATGACATGTTAACAACTTCCGTTGCTGAACTAGCGAACGCCCGCGACTTCGACTGTGTAGAATGTTTTTTTGCTATCCCTCGAGAACGAAACATTTTTTCGGGATGAAAGGAACTGTCCTTCTCTGTACCACTGACAACGTGTATGCAAAATTTCATGATGATCGGTTGAGAAGTTAAGACGTGAAGGCGTAACAAACAAACAAACTGAGCTTAGCATTTATAATATTAATTAATAAAAGGAAATTAAAAGGATAGTAAGGGTAACTACGAGTTAATCGAATTCGTTTTCGTATCGAGTAATTTTTGAGCTGCGCCACCAACTGAGCTTTTCCATACATTACATTTGTGCTCTATAAATTCGATTTACACCCGATAGTTTTGCGTGCAGGGTATATAGGAATCTTGAGCTCTGGACGAAAGAGTGGATGATAAAGCGGAAAATACATAGGCACACGTGAGCCACGTACGCCAATCAGGGCACATCCAACAATGTACTCAATGTGCGCGTCAGAAGACATACTTTTCGTTGCGTAGCGTAACGTAACGAACATGGTATTACGCCGCAAAGCGTGGATGCACGTGGATGTAGTGTAGCTCTAAGCAACTACCCTCTATTAAATTTATGAGGACCGACACGACTTAATCGGCGTACGTGGCCGACGTCGTCGGCGGAATGTAGTTCCCGCTTAACATTTACGCATTGTACTATGCAACAGCATGCTACGCAATAGCGTCGCTTGCTTAACATGTTAGAAACAAAATTCGTGTCCGCGCGTATCGCTCCTGCACAAACTAAACGTATGTGTGACGGCGCAGCGTGCAAGCGATTTTAACCATATGAGTGGTTAAGCGACGCTGTTGCCCATGGTACATTAGTACAAATATCTTTGGCCCAACCAAATCTTTTTTTAGGTAGAGAAGAGAAACAATCGACTCCCAAATGGCGCAGGTAGCAAACCACGTCATTGAAATAAAACCCTGCTCGCCTCACTAAAGATAAACTGAAGAATTAAAACTCAAACGAAAGATCAAACTGTTCCAAACACTGTTCTTCGAAATATAGGAAATGACAAATATACGAAATCGTGTTTAAAATAAAATATCACTCACCACAAGCTGCCGTATAAAGTTCGTGTACACCTTCAGATGCTTTGGGCAGCCAAAGCGCCATTACTTTCCTTCCAATAGCCACAGGAATAACCTGTTAAAAAAATAATGAAATTAAAAACCTATTTTTTATTCATTAAAAATGGCTCGCTTCACTACAGCTTTATTTACCTCGCTGCATCACTACTTTATTTCCTTTCATAATAAACAGAATTGTACAAGTTAGGACTGAACTTTACAAGCAAAGACACTATTTTAAGCGATATTTATACGGCTCGAAGGACAAATATTCCAGCATATTAATCAGTGTGAGCGCGCTGGCCAGCACCAGTGAGCACCAGTGAGATGCACACGAGCACCAGTAGCGGACCGGGGACCAGGACACATGGTCGAAGGACCAATGTGCCACATACTGACCAGTGTGAGCGCGCTGGCCAGCACCAGTGAGATGCACACGAGCACCAGTAGCGGACCGGGGACCAGGACACATGGTCGAAGGACCAATGTGCCACATACTGACCAGTGTGAGCGCGCTGGCCAGCACCAGTGAGATGCACACGAGCACCAGTAGCGGACCGGGGACCAGGACACATGGTCGAAGGACCAATGTGCCACATACTGACCAGTGTGAGCGCGCTGGCCAGCACCAGTGAGATGCACACGAGCACCAGTAGCGGACCGGGGACCAGGACACATGGTCGAAGGACCAATGTGCCACATACTGACCAGTGTGAGCGCGCTGGCCAGCACCAGTGAGATGCACACGAGCACCAGTAGCGGACCGGGGACCAGGACACATGGTCGAAGGATCAATGTGCCACATACTGACCAGTGTGAGCGCGCTGGCCAGCACCAGTGAGATGCACACCAGCACCAGTAGCGGACCGGGGACCAGGACACATGGTCGAAGGATCAATGTGCCACATACTGACCAGTGTGAGCGCGCTGGCCAGCACCAGTGAGATGCACACGAGCCCCAGTAGCACCAGCAGGCGGACTGGGAACCAGGAAACGCGCACGTATGGTTCGAAGCCCGCGGGGCCGTCGCGACGCATCAACGCCTGGGAACAAAGAAAATAATGCGTTTTCGGTATTTTCCTACATAATAATATGAAGTTCATTGCGGAAAATCCTTCGGCTATACTGGTAGTACCACGGGCACAGAATACATAATAGTACAAGTCCACGGGCAACAAAGGCTATTTAGACGTACTACGTGAAGATAAATTCATCTGATTTATAAAAGAAAACAAACAAACATACAAAAAAACAAATCTTTCCTCTTAGTATAGTATCGATCAAGATTTAAATAGTAGTTTTGTTATACATTGCCTTATATATTGCCTTATATATTATAGATACAGCGCCTTATATATTGGGAGAAGGTAAGTGTGTGTGAGTACATGGTACACCCTCACAACATCATGGATTAAAATAAAAAACCCTGTCAGATCCTGAAAAATAGGTGATAGTGTTGCTAAAACTGAACAACTTTTTCCAAAGAACATCTAAAAACTTTTTTTTTTCGCCTTTCCATAGTAAGACGGTCAGCTAACCAATTTACATTTACATTTTGTATGGTAGTATAAAAGTATTTTTTCGTTTTTCGACTTATGTTCCATATTGCATATTGCTGTTTCAGCAACACTTAGTGTGAGTTGCACCATAACGCTGTCAAAGTTAAAGTTATCGTCCATGAATACAAGGTTCTTGTTATCGTCAAATGATAATGCTACCTATTTGTCAAGTCAAACTTGTCAAAGGACATCATGCTGGCTGGCAACCTCTTTTTTTGGCTAACTTGTGCTTAATAGCTTAGGTCCTATTGAGCAAGAGGTTGACAAAATTGCGTCGAGCAATGCCACTTGGCGTGGCTATTGTTTAGGTCAAACTGAGCTGGAAAAGCCCGTTAGCCAACCTTGACTCCGCGACAGGGAGGGGTGAGGGGGGATTAAAATACCGAACTCCCGGCGCTCGAAGAAAAAAATCTAGTAGATGTAATTGAGGTAGAAAGTCAAGTTTGGTGTCGTTTTCGGATAAATCTCAGACGATCAATTCATTGAACATCTCATTTTTGTAGGTATCAATAGAGAAAAATTACGTAACGCCTAAAATTGTGTAAAACCAGTGTTAATTTTTTTCAAAAAATTACATATAGAGTCCTGTATTTTAAGATTTTTATATTGAAGATGATAGAAAAAAAAATGTTTCTAAAAGCCCATTTAATGTAGATTATAAAAACATAAATATTTAATAATTCATTCATTCATATTAATGTAAAAAAAAAATATTGAACATAGTGCGGCCAATTTAATTTAATTTATTATGAAAATCAACAACGCCATAAAGTACTTATATCATAGGTATACATATATTATAAAAATATGTAAGGTCAATCCTTACTAAAATACGGTTAGTAGTTAAAACCTACTATTATATACTTTGTGCTAATATTATAAATCTGAAAGTAAGTTTGCTTATTTGTTTTTTCAAACGTTTTTATACAGCTTGCCGATGAGCTAGCCTTATGAGCTAGCTAAATTACGCCTTCACGTCATAACTACTCAAACTCAACCAGATAAAAGACCAAAGTAGTCCACCGGCTCTATCGACCATGGGGACACTTAGATCTGGCGTAAAGTCAGATTTGCTCAAATGTCACACAAAATTTTAAGAATAAACAAATTTTGCATCAGCTCCTGTCGTGACAGCAAAAATATTGGATGGCTCTGCTATAGTTCATACGCGGAACCCAGGGCTATCAAAAACCTTCGGCGATTATGCAGCTAATGTTTTTTGCTCCTTTCTGTTGCGAGAACTATCAAATGTGTCAGGACATGTAGTTTGGGATACATACAAAAAATCTAGCCTAAGAATGTCACCCGAGGTCCTGGCCAATGCATATTAGTTAATGAAATCACAAAAAGCCCGAAATGATAGGTAAACTTTCTTAGGGAAGAAGCAAACAGAAGCTCATCATATCACCTGTTATCAACCCACTGCTATTAGAGCATGGCCATTTTAACTGATAAAGAATGGCTGTACATTGGCACTGGGAAATCACAGCAATGTCTGGCCTACCACACAATAGCTTCGTGTTTAGGTGATTGTAAAATAAATTGATTTCTGTTTAATAACGGAGTGTTTAAAGCAATTCTCATTTATTAATTTTTGGTCCTGATAAACACGTTCTGGGTTTGGCGTTGTTCCTTTTACCTACTTACTATGTGCAATACGATCTTCGTTTAACGGGAGGGGCAAAAAAACCGCCTTCGAGGCATGGATAGTGTACCCCAATATTATACAACACAGGGATTCAATCTATGAAGAGATGAGAAAGCAGATCCTAAAATTCAAAAATGTCAGTTGAGTAGTTATAGTTAGACGTGAAAGCGTAATCTAGCTAGCTCATCGGGAAGGTAGTATAAAATCGTTTGCGAAAATTGTGGACATACTAACAAATAAAAAAACAAACTTTCTTTTAGATTTATAATATAGTAAATAATATTTTAGTTTACTTACCCATGAAATTAACGTTTTGTATGGAGAATTTTTAAAAAGTTTTCCAACATTTTCCATTCCAAGTTACAACGGATAGAGTAGTCATTTTCGCTAACAAAAAATTAGTCACATTCAAGGTATTTTTTAATGCTAGGAAAATAAAATATAGACTTTAAATTATGCTGATAGTTGACGGCCATATGGTCAAAACTTAATGTAATATGCAGCAACTGATAAATAATTTAAATCACAAAAGGTATGAAGTTCTTTGTGTGAGAAAAAAACATAAATTTCATGGGAAAGGACCTAATTATAATATAAGGTACTAACTACTAACCGTATTTTAGTAAGGATTGACCTTACGTACTATTATAATATATGTATACCTAAGATATAAATACTTTATGGCGTTGTTGATTTTTATAATAAATAAAATAAAATTGGCCGCACGTATGTTCAATATTTTTTTTACGGTAATATGAATGAATAAATTATTTGGTGTTTATGTTTTTATAATCTACATTGAATGGACTTTTAGTAACAATTTTTTTTCTATCATCTTCAGTTTAAGAATCTAAAAATATAGGGGTTCTGGTTTTACACAATTTTAGGTGTTACGTAATTTTTCTCTATGAATACCTACAAAAATGTAATGCCCAATAAATAAGCCTTTATCGAATTATCCAAAAACAACACCAAACTTGGCTTTGTATCTCAAATGTGGCTTTTTTTCGAACTCCGGAAGTTTGGTACTTTGACCCCTCCCCCCTCCCCTCTGACACGGAGTCGCGTGTGGCTAACGAGCTTTTTGAGCTCAGTTTGGTCCATATAACTTCCATGCCAAGTCGCATTGCTCTACCCAAAATTGTAAAGGTCTCCATACAATGAAGTCCAATAGGACCTAAGCTATAACCAGCCCCTGTATTGCAACCTCTTAAAACTTGCCAGTTTTCTGAATGGCTATCAATGCGTCTCTTTTATTGGCTATACAGCGAGAAAGAGATGTAACTATAGCAATTCATAAAACTGGCAAGTTTAAGAGGTTGTAATACCTCCCCAGTACTTTAAGGCCAGTATATTCGGGCGTCGTAGGCATTTAGCGCTACCTCCGTCCCCCCGGAGCGAGCCGCGCGAACGCATATTCAAGTGAACTCTCTGACCCCACGGACCAAACCACAGAATAGATATTTACTACGTACAGAAAGGACACAAAACCCGCCCGCGATTTCATGTGCCGAATCGAGTGCTCTGTCAACTCTCATGCAAAACGTGAACGCGAGATATTTATTTTGATAATTCGAACTAAATAATTATGTTTCTTTTTGTTTATGTATTATTATTAATAATGTCATAATAAGTCAATAAATAAGTATGGGTACGTACTAGGTAAATAGGTAAGTAATAATTTATTACACACAATAAAATTGTAGGTAGTAGGTAGCAGTGGCGAGGGGTCGAAATATCGCGAAGGTAAGCCGAAAAAAAAACCACCGCGTGCTGCAAGCTTCAAGCGTTTCTTCAAAGTTAGGCCCTCACTTTCACCATTCAAAAAAGCACTGATAAGATAGTGACAGTGTCTAGCCCGTGCTATTTCATACTGAGTTGGAATCAGAAAATAATAAACATGGAAAACAAATAATTTTATTGAGTTTGCAACTGCCTGTCATCCACGTATATTTTTCGTACAAAGATGTAGGTTTGATATTGAAAATGTTTAAAAAACCCGTCTTGCTAACGTAACTATAACTTCGTAACTAAGTTTGGAAAACAAAGTTTTACCGGTAAGTAAGTAGACACGTAAACAACACTCCATATGAATTAAAGCCATTATGGCAAATAAAACGTACCGCAATGAACAAATCGGTATAAGATAAACACAGTAAAATAAACAAAACTTGCGAAAAGTATCGATTTTCACTCACTAATTCACTATTTTGCAAAAAACTAATCACTCTCCAAACACGCACATAAACAATAATAATGGCGGACAGGCCGCGTACTAATTATTATTTATTAATCACTCGGATGTCATTTCGTTTCATTCGCGTCATATTCGCGTATACTCGTAATAGACAGAGAAGGGAAACGTAAAATCGCTTGAAATAGAAAGAGATGGAAAAATACAACCCAGTGGTGCATCGGGTTATTTTAGCCGAAAGGCATGCGTGCGTGTGAATGCGACAGAGTAATAACAATGTTACGGTTACCATGGCAACGCACGCCAGACGCAGTGCGAACATGAAGCCAAAAATAAGCGGCTTAACTCGTCGAACTTTGCTTTGGAAATAATTGTAGGCGCTTTGAAATAATGATACAATAATACTGTCCATGTATTTCTCCTCACAATCTTTTGACAATAATTAATGATATGTTATAATCTGCATGGTGGATCGGTGGTGGGTACTGGGGTAGTTCAGGGATTTCTCAAAGGGAAGCCGATGGGAATCGGCTTGTATGGACTCTTCGCCACTGGAGGTAGCTACGTACGTAGTTAATTCGAAGTTAATAATTGTTTGTTTTTTGTTTTTTGGAATATTATTTCGAATAGGTACTTGTAATATGGTCTGTAAATTTGAATTAACTAATTAAATATGAATAAACACTGAATTCATTGATTAAATTCGTTAGTGGAGTGTTAACTTAACTGTCAGTATAATATTCTACAACTAAGTACCTAAACATATTTGAGCACTCACAACAAGCTTTTTTTTGTGTAACCGATTTTTTAACTTTTTTTTATAATTTGCCGATTAAAAGGGACCCACAAAAACGAGTAATCAAATCACATATTAGGGTCAATTCATGCTGGAACCGAATCGAAGCGCATTGAATTGTTCGATGCAAAGCAAATTCACTCTTGTTATCAATAACGTTAAATTTAACGTTATTTCTCAAATTAACGTTAAAATTAACGTTATTTATTGACATAACGTTAATGTTAAAATTAACGGTAAAAAAAGTAAGAAATAACGTTGTATTAAAAAATAATGTTAACATTCCCTGCCTTCAGTAGACAGATTCACCCAGGTAATTTAAGTGTACTCTTAAGTAGATTAAAGCACCCAGTGACCCAGGTTAAAGCAACCTCATCGTCACCAGCCTATGCATGTCTCAACTGCTGGGGCATAGGCAATTGGCCAGAAGAACAAATAATATCGGAGAAAAAGTGAAGTTCGCTAATATTTGTAGTGATTACTAGTTAAAAAAAAACAGGTGCAAGCAGTTTTCGACCTTATTAACATTTATCAAAATAACAGTTTTTAATGAAACAACAAAGTTAGTGAACGAAAATATGGAGAAAAAAACAACCGAATTTCAAAGTTAATAAGGTCGAATATCACTTGCATCTGATTTTAGTGACATATTACTAAACAATGTTTTTCTACCTTTGCTTGTTTTCTCGACATTCATTTTTTTCGTGCAATGTTGCTGCAGTCTACGGTACTTAGTTTTCTTCTTCAACTTCCGATATAAGTAAAATCATTGCAAAATCTAAGTCAACCATTTTATTTCAAATTATACGATAGGTATATATTTTTTATTTTATACGAGTATTATCACAATTCTATTCAAGTGGCAACTGATGTTCAAAACGTAGCAAGGTAAACACGCGCAAATGCGCGCGCATTCGCGCGACTCGTGCGCTGTATGGCTAAAATGATTTTAATATGATACGTCAATCCAAGTTGGCTCCGAATTGAAGCGCATCGAAGCGCTTCCATTCGGAGCCAAATTGAATTGACCCTTATGGTTCCGTTTTTTTCCTGGAAACCCTAAAAATCACAATTGTTGGACATTAGACATTATTATCTTTAAATTCTCAATACTAACTCGGTAACTGGACTAGAAAAATTAAATTGATACAATTTATTGATGAGTATTTATTTCTTAAAAGTCATTAAAATTAATTACGCATTTGCTTGTACTCGATTGCTGTATCTAAATACCTACCTACCTACTCTATGCATTTACAACAATCTAAATTGATTATTTACACTAAATAAAATTTTACACTTAAATTACCTACTGCGTTTCCAAGTCTTACTCTTTGAGTATCTAAAAGAATCTTAATCATTGGCGAGAGCGGGGGAACACAGCGCGGCAGCTAAAACGACACAGGTCCTACTCCGACGACGCCTCGCAGGCTACTAAACTACGACGCAGCGAGCGTTTTATTATATATTAATGTTTAAATAAACATAAAGTCATTTTTTGAAAAAGTAGCCGTTGAATGTCCTTCTATATTTCATTACCTTTTTTTCTATATATTATTTGTGCGTAAGAGATTAATAATCTTTAAGTACCATCCAAAAAACAATGAAATTTTTCAATGTCTTTGCATATTTTTATAGTCGAGTGAAGATAAAAAATCGAGTTTTTAACCGTAAATTAATCAAGTTCGTTTATTAAACTACAACATATATTTTTATCTGCTCAAAATAAATAATGTTTCATTGTTTACCATTGAATCAAAAATAGGTTAATTTTGGATATACTGGCCTTAACAGGCTTGTTATCGTTGAAGTTAGGTGGTGCAATTGAGCCTAACACTATCACCTGTTTCAGGATCTGACAGGGTTTTTTGATACACGATGTAGAAACATATGCTTTCACAATATGAGCAATAGCAATAGATATATTGCCAAGTTCTACAACACTACTTCACCGAGAGCAGCCATTGTTAATTGCCAATATTCCAATATCATACAAACAAACCTGATGAGCAGCCCCCAACTGATGTGGTGGATGAGGCGGTGGATTAGGGTCCACCTGCCTCGCAGCCTCTCCTAGCAGGTAGGAGCGCAGCCCTAGGACTCCCGCGGCGCACAGGCACCACGCGCGGAGCCCCGCCTTCAGCCAAGTCCGAGTGTGGGATTGCTCTAATAGCGCTGGCAGTATCACCTTCGAAACACAGCAGGTGTTATTATAGTCCGTTTGCTTAGATAGTGTCGGTACACCCGCAAGCACTTGTGTTCAGAGACAGGAATACCGGTAAGCCAAAATTCAAATTCACTTGCGGGTGTACGCCGCACGCGATATTCTTTTTTTATGCGGCGGCATCCTTTGACAAGAAACGGCACGTGCAAAGGCGATAAAAGGGCGACACTATCTAAGCAAACGGACTTTACAAAAGATTTTTCATCACCTGTTTAACTTAGATACTGTTTAAATGTATACACTCTCTGTTTTAAACAATATTGTCAAAAAAGTGGCAGCATCACATTTAAACAGTGTCTAAATTAAACAGTCGTTTAAAATTGTAATCACACTAAGCTTCTTTAAAATGGAATTTATTATTATTATTTTTAAACAGGTGAGTGGTTGTTGCAACTAATATTAATATTAAGACCATGAAAAAAATAAGAGCAAAAATATATTGTTGGTTGAAAACCTCAAATAGGGAATAGGTATGAAATAAATCACTTTAAGCGCGTTTATACAGCACACTAGCGCCAAAATTGAAAATAAATCATAGTGCTTAAATAAAGAAGAAGCTTTGTGGTACTTTTTATTACTTAAACAATATTTTCTAGTCTGTCGTATAGTTTACTGGGTTTTTTTGCGAAAACTGGCCACTTTTAGCAAAAACCCTCATAAATGTTGACTCCACATTAAAATTGTGAACTAAATGCCAGTTTGTGCAGTTAATTCTTATTTATAGCCAAGTGTCATCAAAGAGTATTCAACCAACATTCAAACTTACCTGAAGCAGTAACAACTCGAGGCTCAGCTCGTTAACCGGAGCTTCAGTGTGGACAGCCACAGCGTAGGGCAAGAAACCGGGCAGCACGTATTTGATCACTCGGATGGGCAGCCACAGCATAAACAAAACGGCAGTGCCGAAAAACATCGCGGACACAACCAAACGACGAATGTGGCACCAAACGGAGAGGTGGATCATTTCCTAAAACAAACAAAATTCAACAAGTTTTATGAATCAGTAACACATATCCATGGTCCAAGAAAACAAGGTCTGGCATTCCGGGAGTAACACTAGCTTACATCACTATCCACTATGCGACTTTACAGTAACAAGTAGGGAATGCAATCTCGATCTCGCGAGATCTCGGCCATTTTTAACGAGATTAATCTCGGCCAAAAATCACACGAGATCTCGCGAGATAAACGAAATTGTACAGGAGCATAAATACATGTTTCTCGTAGCTTCTGCTATGATTCCTTCAACATCAGCTGCTACTAATGATGATACTGATGACATTCCAAGAATACCGAGGCAGGAAGAAACATTTAATTGCAGGAAGAACTTAAAGGATCTTTAACTGCATTAAAAGAGCCAAAAGCCAAACTGAAAGCAATCGTATCTGCAAATTTGTTGCGAGTCATTGATTAAAAAATAAATTAATCGAATTAATGTAAATAAAAAAATAAGAAATAAATTAATAAATCTTCGAAAGGGGCTTCATAATGATTCGACAACGACTCTTTAAAAAAATATTATTATTTAAATAATTTATGCTTTTTTCCAATTTATTTCCAAAATATCCTTTAATAACTAAAAAAAATACTATTTTTTCAATTAGAGAAAACTGGTAGAAATATATGATTTTTAAATATTAGAGCAAACTTATTATTTCCCTATCAAAAATCTCATTATTGTGACCAATCTCGCGAGATCTCGTAAATGGCGAGATCTCGCGAGATTGATATTTCTTATCTCGCGAGATCTCGGCTTCGCCAAAATGGCACATTGCATTCCCTAGTAAGAAAGCAAAGAATAAAGGATTTTTTTTCGGTCTCATTTAATTTACAAAATTGTTATAGTGCATTTTAATTGTGATTTGTTTCTCTTAGCAAATGAAACAGTTAAATTTAAGGTGAATACATGATTTTCAATACCAATAGCGGAGATGACGTAAGCTTGTGTGTTATTCTGAACAAATCAAAATAAAATAAAATAGACCACATCACTTCCTCTGATTCCAAGTGCTTTACCTGGTGCAGTATATTATTGTACCATGCACATATCGTTCCCATTTAATTATTGTATTTAGAAGTGGGTATGTATGCAAGACAAGTGCTGTATTTCAACCCATTGTACCCTTTTTTTATAAGCCTTTATTTACTTAAAAAAGGAATAATAATTATTGTTATGTAGTTAATTACAGATTTTCATAGATTAACAGCAGCTTCCCATTAAAAGAAAGCGTTCTACCATAATTTCGGCTCGGCCTCTTTAAAATCAATTATAGTAAAGTAAAATAATAAAGTTGTTCAGTTTGTTGGTCTCTATCTATCATATTCGTCATTACGGCCCGGCCACAGCCAGCCGCGACGAGCGGCGCGGGAAGTGAATTCAATAATCACTGCGCGATATCTCGATGGCGGCCTCTCAGCTTATCGTCACGACCGCCGCGCAGTGATTACCAAATTCGCTTGCCGCGCCGTCCGCCGCGGCTGGCTGTGGCCGGACCGTAATGACGAATATGGTAGATAGAGACCAACAAACTGAACAACATTATTATTTTACTTTACTATAATTTAATACTAATTTAAAAAAAACAGCTAGAAAATATAAAAATGTATGAAACAGCTGATTTTATTGGCAATTTCAGAGTTGATCCCATAGTAAAGTTGTTCAGTTTGATGGCCCCTATCTACTATAGGGTTTTTTGTAACACATTGTATATTAAAATATATTCATGAATGTTATTATAAAAATTTTGGAATATACCTGTACAGGACTAAAGTCAGGATCATTCAAGTTCTTCAGGAACCATAGAACACCAGGTCTCAGCACCTCTCTCAAAAGCAGGACAAATGATGCAAAGTAGTACACATAGACCATGCCGACGAGCCAGTGGATGAACATCAAGGTCCACGGAGCTGCGTGGAGGCTTGCCTCGCGGTCCTTCAAAGTGGCATCGAACATGGAGAGAGAGCAGAGGTCGAGCCACCAACCACACACAAGTGGGATAACACCAATCTGTTGAATAATTGAAATCTTTGTAAAGTTTCATTTTTCCATAGATGAAACTGCTACCAAAAGCTAGTCAGAGACTTAATTCCTTGCGCCACATTGAGCTTGGCCGTATGAGGCCGGCAACTTGTTCACATGTTCTTCTTTTGTCTCTTTGGGGGGTATACGGCAGGCACAGATGAGTGAGATGACTAAGTAAATGTATGTACAGACCTCGGCATGTATCTTGAGAATTGAATTTAATATGCAGAACATAGCCGCCTTTATTGCTACTACAATACTTTTTTTATTAAACTGCTTAAGATCTGTGCCGGGGCTTATATCTTAGGTATTTTTTTGCTAACTGACCTAAAATACATTCAATTGCATTTGTTTACTCTGCATAAATGATTTTTTTCTATAATGTAATCCAATAAATGTGGAGTTCTTAATAACAAAAACAGAAATGTTTCCTAAATAGCAACCTAATATAAATAGTATACTAATAATAATCTTAGTGATTATAAATTAATAGGTTATCTAGCAAAGTTGCTTAATAACCACAGGATATTATTCAAATTAGCAAACTAACAACATGCAATAGGAAATAATTCCATCCTGCTTTACATTAACTATTTCCTGGAAGAACTAAATGATGAAATACATTAACTACTGTATATCCTGGTCGAGTTAACTCGGCACCTGAAGCACAATAGGCCCCCTTAGTTTTCTCCTTTCCTCACGCCACTGTCATCATGCCAGTACTGTTAGTACATTTGTTAGCGATAATATATCGATAATCTATTGAAAACTTTCAAAACATTTACGACGGTGGCGTGAGGAAAGGAGATAACTAGAGGGGTCTATCGAGCTTCAGGTGCCGAGTCAACCCGACCGGGTAGTACAAATAAACGGAGAATAAGTTTATACCTAGTTTAACAAATATTGCTTAGCAATATTACTCGTTATGTTTGGCGTCTCAATCTCAAAGCATCATTTTCCTAAACAAACTTTTTGGTTATTCTAAGTATGAACTTTTTATCATTTATTTGTAAAGGTGCCGGCACATAACTTGGCAAGACCACGATAAGACAAAAGATGCACCGAGTTTAGTGTTTCTAGTCTTCTCTCTCATTTTTGTCTTGCCAAGTTATTTACCCGTATCTGTACTGAAGTAAAACTCACCTCAACTACAGAAAGAAGGGCTACTTTCACGACAACATAGCAGAATCCTAATGCTTTTTTGGCACTCCTGAGACGTAGTAATGATGCTATTCCATGGAGCACTGCCAGGATAGCTCCCACAAGGACATAGCCGGCTAGGGCTGTCAACGGCCCAGCAAAAGGACCTTCAGTTGTGAAGCCAGCTAAAGCAGCTCCTAGTCTTCCAATATGGTACGGGCAGAAAGCAAACACTACAATGAACAAAGTGTTCAGAGAAACAACCCAGAAGACATGTTCCAAAAACACCATAGATCCATCTAGCCCCAGTAAACGGGCCCAAGTTAGTTCTTCTGCAGCAGCACGGTCCCATTCCATAGGATTCCAATTAGCCTCATCCCCCACTAGTGGATCTTCGCCTCCCTCTCCATTACCCTCTTCCCTGGCTGCCTCGTCAGCCGCCACATCGTTCACTCTGTCATTATTATTGTCAGGTAGTGGAATATCTTCAGGGGCAGGTGCTGGCAAGATTTCTCTTTCCATCCAATCAGGTCCACCACCATGCATTATCTGCTCTCGCAACCAAACCAGGCCAATAAACGAAAAGAGGGTGCATGTCACAACGAAACAGCCAGAGAAAACATCTTTGGCAAGATTCTCAGCTGACACTATGTCAAATGGTAAGGAAATTACGGGGTCTAATGAACCCGAGAACAGGCACCTATAGGTCCGGCAGGCTGTGAGCGGGACTATTCCGAGCCAGGCGAGCGCGACCAAAGTGTAATGCAGCCAGTCCTTCACAGCAGATGCAACTGATGTTACGAGACCACCGACGACATCCCTTATGGGAAGCCGCCGGGGCATATCAGGAGAGTAGATCGGCATAAAAGAGAAACGATGACCGCACAACTCGCATATCTCCTTTCGTGAGTACCGCATCCATTGTACAAGGCACTCTTGATGGATCCATTTTATTGAGCCCGTACATATACAGGGATGGAAAAGAGGACGGTCGGATGAAGCTTCTGACCGGCAGAAGCGACAGAAGTCTGCGCCGGACCCGTCTGAATCCATCATATTCTTCAATCCAGTTTGACTGCTTTATTGCAATCTGGGAAAGTCGACACGGAATTTTTATGCACGTTTACAACTTAAATTATTCACATGTAATATTCACAAAAACCAAACCTTGTGATTTAAATTAAAGGATATTGAAAATTACAAGAGATTTGTTAAATTTCAATTAAATTAACAATAAAATCTCTATTTGTTTGAGAACTACACAAAAAAGTGATACCAGCGGCGGTATTGTTCCTTCCTTCCTCCTGGCAAATTAATTAAGGGTTGCCGTTATTTAAAATCAAAAATTGCCGTATAAATCCAAAAACAACAAAACGCAGCGCAGCGAGGAGGGACCGACCGAACCCACTTTTTCGCCGAAAACCGAGACTGAGTTTTTATTTTTGTAACTAGTGGCAAAATTGATGAAAAAAAAATCGGGTTGCACTCCGGGAGTGCCGGCAGAAGTGAAAACTTGAATATTAACGTTGTGCATTTTTGGTATTTTGAAATTAGCGGCAAAGGATTAAAATTCTTTCTTTCCTAACTATACAGTCACACAATTCAATCTGGGACCCTATTTTTGAATCGCTCGTCTCCAGTTGAGCGCTCGTTTCTACTGATTTTCGTTCAACATATCATAAGACTCAAAAGAATGGAATTTCTGATATATAGCCACGCAGCACGATTTTTAGTCAGATTTATTTTATTTTATTTATTTAGGTTCAGCAGTGATTGCTTACACTATAATTAACATTAAAAACTTAATAGCTAGGTACTTATTTTGCTAAATGTAATAATCTTTGAAGGCGAACACCACATGCAAAAGTAAAAGGAATTTACAGCTGTTTTACTATAATTATTACCTAAATATTAAGACTGACACAAAGCGTAGGTAGCATATGTATCATTTGCCAAGCCAGGTTCGATTTAAAATTGACTTGAGTTTAGCGAATGAATCAGCATGGATGTCAATCAGATCACTACATCCGTTTAGCAATTAACACAGCCTTGGTATGGGAGAATTTGCACCTAAGACTGACCTGCGAAGGGGGGGACAAAGTGGAGTAATGTGAGCCCGGGGAATTCTAGAAGGAGCGCGAAGTTTAAACTTTTGTAATAATGGAGGGCATGAGATCTTATTTTTGAAATTTTTAAATAGAAATGATAGGTCCATCAAGTCTCTCCGGTTCTCTAAAGAAATCATTTTAAAAAACCGTAATCTCATTTCATACGACCGAATTTTTTTGTGAATTCCATTCCTGAAGGCTAGATTTGAGACGAACCTTTTTTTGCAGCCGCTCCAATCTTAAAGAGTGTGTCGCGTAATGGGGTCTCCATACAGTACTGCAGTATTCGGTTATGCTTCGCACAAGACTATTGTATAGCTGGATCTTTACTTCATTATTATTGAAGACCTTAGTATTTCGCAAAACGAAGCCCAGCATCTTGTATGATCTTTTTAAAACATTCTCGATATGCGGAACAAAAGTAAATTTTTCATCAAATATCACCCCTAAGTCTTTTATTTCCACTGTTTTTTTTATAGGGATACCATTAACTAGATAGCTACTATTTTGAGAGTTCGCTTTTCTACTTCGACTAATCTTGCTTGTTTAGAGTAAAAATCCGGCCAAGTACGAGTCGGATGAACGATGGGTTCCGTACGAAAAACGGCAAGAAAAATACGTTTGTTGTATGGGAGCCCCCCTTAAATATGAATTTTATTCTGTTTTTAGTATTTGTTGTTGTAGCGTCAACAAAAATACATCATCTGTGAAAATTTCAACTGTCTACCTGTTGTCGTTATTAATATCGAGCACAGAACAAATATACTCAGGATATCGAGCTAAAAACGGCAAAAAAAATCACGTTCGTTGTATGAGAGCCGCCCTTAAATATTAATTTTATTCTGTTTTCAGTATTTGTTGTTAAAGCGGCAACAGAAATACATCATCTGTGAAAATTTCAACTTTCTAGCTATCGCGGTTCATGAGATACACTGAATACAGCCTGGTGACAGACAGACAGCCAGACGGACAGACAGACAGACGGACAGCGGAGTCTTAGTAATAGGGTTCCGTTTTTACCCTTTGGGTACGGTATCCTAAAAAATGGCAGCACTGCGTGATTATGTGTCAGTTTCATCTACTAATCTTGTAATCCTGCTTGTTTTAATGAAATTTGACAAACAGATGGCTTATAGCCTGGATTAAAACATATGACTCTTTTCATCCCGGTCAAAGGTTCTATTGGTATTTTTCTAAGATGAATTGTTGTAAATGACCCCGTATGGGAGGTGATACACAACATGGCTTATTTTAGCAAATATTCTGCTTATTTCAATTTAATTCCTTTTGGAAATAACAAGAACAATAAAGGGTTGCGTTCCGAACGTACGCTCCGAGTGCAACCGGAATCTCTAATGCCGTTCTAAACATTAGAGCGTGACGTTCGGTTGTTACAACTTTCCCGTTCCAAACGTTAGAGCGTTGCAACCAAACAACCATCAAAATTGATGGTTGTTAAACGCTCTGACGTTTGTCTATAGAAAAACTGTCAATGTCGTTTGACATTATTTTGTATTTTGATGTTTTTGTGTCTAATTTTCAAATAAATCATGGTAGCTTCGCAAAAAAACAGTTTTATTTGATTTTGAATAAAGGAAAGTTTAAATTATTCATATTTCAAGTAGAAAATGAAGACTTTGTATTGACATTGACATTTAAAGTTCTTGGTCGTTCCTAACCTTAGAGTGAGTTAAAAAACAACCGTTTGGTTGTTTTTTAACTGCACTCTAAGCCTCTGAACGCAACCAGGGCACTCGTAACGTAACTCACGTGGCTCATAAGTTATTTTTGACATTCAACAAAAACAATACAAAAATATGAACCGTTGAATCCCAAATATTGTTGTTATTTACCCTAGTTTACAGGGTTCAACAAGTCAATAACAAATTACAAAATGATTTAAATCAACAATTTTGATTTGATTCGATTAATAATTACAGTGATGAATGCGTCAGCGTATGCCCTGCAGCCCAGGGCCCAGGTTGCTGTGCTGAGCTGCTGGCGTAATGTAAACAGAGCTTAACCATGGATTGTTGTTAATGGTGCGGGAACATTTGTCTGACGCCATGTGTTAACACGCCGTCAGATGACATCGGTTTTCATAGTAAATGTATGCACTAGGAGCACTTATCTTATAACACGTCCTCCTCTATATAAATATGGCGTGTCAACACGTGGCGTTAGACAAATGTGCCCACACCTTAATTTTATGATCGTCACCTCGTATGTGCCTTACTCCTTCTGGCTTGTGAGCTATAAAAACCTTCAGTGACGGATAAATAATTTCTTATTTTGGTATTCAGAACAAACGTGACGCAAGGGTTTATGAATGATTGACGTTTGAACATGGCACAGACGAGATGACACTGAAGGTTATGTATGCTGGAAATAACAAAAACTAGCAAACGAAAGTCCAGTTTTACTCTCTAGATGCTCAGTGACGCAAAAATAAATAAGATTTAACACTCGAACATCATACAAAACAGAATAGATCTCATAAAATCGTTGTTTAAACAAGGCACATACAGAACCGTCTGTACCAGTTTTCATGTGTCAAAATATCGACAACTAAACCGTTTGGAGCCAAATGAAGCAGTCTAGCAGCGTCACGTTTGATAAGTGACAGTATATAACACTTCAAATGCGTTCGCGTAACGACACATTAATAGAAAAAGCGAAAACAATATTTCGACCCGTCACACTGTCTGGCCCATACTTAAAACTGTCACGTTACGTGAATTTTGCCTCACGCATGTTGTAAAGCAATTAATATTAAAAAGAATTTCCGTCACTAAGGATCTAGCTTTATCTGAAACCAATCACTGCAGTACTTACGATGCAATTCGAGGTTAAAATTTGTATGAGATTTTTAAGATAGGGTGACAACAATGTACGTACGTTGATGGACAGAAAGGCTATAATGAAATCGTCCTGTTAGCACTATTATCTATTTTGTGCTGTTAGTTAGTTTTACCACGAATTTTGCATTCTAGCGACTTTAGTTACCTAGATATTGATGAGATTGATTAAAAAAATACATCGTTTAAACACGATTTTTTATATTGGATATAATTTTGTTTAGATATATCGGATGAAAATATTTTATTGGCTAAAAATATAGATATATCGAATTAAACATGTTGATATATCGATATTTTTGCAACAAGCTTAAACATCGTTGCCAGATAGAACATACAAAAAATGACGGTTTTCCGTACTGTTTATCAAGGCTGGTTTACATTATCTTAGTCTTTAGTAGAGTGCTTTAGGAGAGTGCTTTAGTGGAAACATGTAAACGGTCGTCTTATGACTAAAGAGAGTAACGTTCTAGTAGCCTTTCTACTCGCTTTCCAGTAGCACCCCCTGCGCGCCCGCTCACCCCCCGCGCGATATTTTACTCGCACTCGCACTGGAAGCATGTAAATCGACATTTTAGTAGCGTCTTTAGTAGAGTGCATTTGCCGGTGAACGCGTGACGTGTAATTGAATTAAATAATAGGTATTAGGTATGGCGAAAATGACACTCTACTGGAAGCGTGTAAACGGTCACTGGAAAGGCACCAAAACTACTAAAGCACTCGCATTCGAATCTACTCGCACGCTACTAAGCACTCTACTAAATACTAAGATAATGTAAACCAGCCTTTAAGGTCCGACCGAGTCTCGGTCTCGATATCGGTCTCCGCCATCAGCGAAAATTTTTCTATGTCTATGGCCTCGGTCGGCCGAGACTGCTTTTTAAGCGGGAACTACACTAGGCCACAAGAAAAAATAAAACTGGGTAGAACGGCACCTTGATTATCTAAAAAGAAACTATTTAGCGACCGGTTTCATTCCACATACATTGCTACTTTTCTTTGGTATGTTTTTTTTTAATCCTTTAAGAAGTAGCAATGGATCACTATCATCTATGAACTGCAACCGGTCGCTAGGTGGTTTCTAATTAGATAATCAGCCCGCGGAACGGACACTCCCACTCTGGACGGGTTAAGGTCACGATATTCGCCTACACGCTAAACGGGATACTCAGAAGGGCTGTTCGTGGCTGGCGTCACTACAGTCGCGTTTGCCTGTTTGAGCGTTCCATACGATCTTGAAAACAAATTACAGTGGCGTCAAGTTATTGTGGTTACTTCGTTGTACGTACCTACAAAGAATTAAAAAACGATGCCACACTTAAGTTTTTTTAGTTTGCCCAAAAATGATGATAGGTAAGTAATATTTTCTGAATATTATTTCGTTTTAGTAGGTACCTAATCAACTAGTAGCTTAAAAACACACGCATGTAACACACGCAGCATTTTTTGACAGTTGTCAAATTTAAAACAGCAATATCTCGGAAACTACTCATCCGAGAGTGATGGTGACCTTAAAGAAATGATAGGTCTTAGTCAGATTACACACCGGCACCCTAATTATCTAAAAAGAAACTATTTAGCGACCGGTTTCATTCCACATACATTGCTACTTTTCTTTGGTATGTTTTTTTTAATTCAAAAAGAAGTAGCAATGGATCACTATCATCTATGAACTGCAACCGGTCGCTAGGTGGTTTCTAATTAGATAATCAGCCCGCGGGCATTCCAAAAAACAAGCGTCGCGTTTCAATTACCTATTACACCAACGCTCCATAGTGACGTTTTTGTATATGAGCAACTGTACTGTATGCGTGAAGTCTAGAGCAAAGAGAATATAATCACTACGTTTGTCTAGAGCTATTGAATGAGCACACGGATCGGCACACGAAGTCGAACGGGGGGCGCCGGTGGGGTAAGGTAATTGATTGTGGGGCAAGGCAGAGAGTTCCCTTTCTGTACAGTAGTACTTATAGCTATTCTGTGGTAAGATCTTCATTTTAGATGACAGCTGTCAAACTTAAAACAACAATATCTCGAAAAGTACTGATCGTAGATTGATGATGTCTTTGAAGAAATTAAAGATCTTGGTGAGATCTTCATTTTAGATAACAAACTTAAATTTGACAGCTGTCATCTAAAATGAAGATCTCACCAAGACCTTTCATTTCTTCAACGACACCATATGATGATGAAAGACACAATATCAATCTATGATGAGTATTTTTGAGGTATTGCTGTTTTAAGTTTGACAGCTGTCATCTGTCAAATTTCAGTCAAATTTTAAGTTTGACAGATGCCATCTGTCAAATTCAAAACAGCATTATCTCAAACAGTACTCATCCTAGACTGATGGTGTATTCAGTGAAATTAAAGGTCTTGATGAGATCTTCATTTTAGATGACATGACAACTGTCAAATTTAAGTTTGACAAATTTAAATTTGACATCTGTCACCTAAAATCTTACCAAGACCTGAATTTTGTAATTGAATTGACAAAAGAGGTCAGCATCCCTTCAGTGACAGCCCTTACACTTTTAGTCGTTGTGCCACAGAATGGCGCGCGGCGGCTTTTCCGCCAACACAACAGGTGATGGCTGAATGTATAAACTAAATACTCTATCTATAATAATAACGAAAACTCTTTTTGTGGTACTAGTCTGTTTTTAACAAATTAATAATTATCGTACATATTGTGATTAAACTGTGATATCTTTATGACGATCTTATTGTTAACAAAATATTTTTTTTAAGTTTATTTGTACACTAGCTGATGCCCGCGACTTCGTATGCGTGGATTGAAATAAAAATTAAAATTACTCTGGCGTATTCATATATCCCGCATCATGTGTTCCAGATCTTCAATTTGTATACCTCAACAAAAAATGCTCATCAGGTTGAACAACTTTTGCTATGGTGTCATTTTTATATTTCTTATAGTTTACCTGGACCATTATGGTTCTGCATCAGGTGTTCCAGATCTTAAATTTTTATACATCAACAGAAAATGCTCATCAAGCTGAACAGCTTTTGTCGAGGCATCATTTTTATATTCCTTATAGTTTAGTTGGACCCTTATGATTCCGCATCTGCATCAGGTGTTCAATTTTCCAAAATAAATTATTCCCTAAACCAGCGATTCCCAAATTCTTTTGGCTACGGAACCCTTTTTGGTTCACTGTTTTTAGGCGGAACCCTAGCTCAAGTAAGAATAAGTAAACTAACTGTAGCTTTTTTACTGTCGTACCGGGCCAAGATGAAAACGGTTTCCCTGAGGTTCGGAACAAAAAGCGACGTCGTCAGTGAGAGAGCAAGAACCACCTTGGCACGCACCGACAGGGCCTAACTTCCTGCTGCGAGCTGCCATACCGACCACGGCCGTGTACTTGTCCCGCCTGCACCATACCACCACAGCGCAGGACGTGATCGAGTACATAAAGAAGAAATCGAACTTATGTTTGAGAGTTCAGCAACTGGAGTCACGCCATAATACCAGTTTTTCATAAAGGAGGTCTTCTGGCCGCAGGACATGGTATACAAGCGCTTCAGAGGAACGCTGCCTTGTGCCACCGATTCGACACACAAATTGTCAAATTGATTAATTTTTTATCAACATATTTTTAAGTTATTTACTAACAACATTGTTTTATAAATTATAAATCAAATCAAATCAAACTGTTTATTTGCTTAAACATGTGGTAAAACAATGGCCTTAAAATTAAATTGTACCGTTACATGTCTACCATATGCAAATGGCGTGCAAATATTTGAAAAAAACAGTAAGTAGCATTACAAAAGCTATGTCAGAATTAAAATAACAATATCAATACAAAAGCTATGTCAAATTCTAATAAATACTTAATGTCAAAAAAAATAAGGTAAAAAAAAATTATTGATTATATTTAAAATGATCATCATAGCTCTTGAAATAAATACATTAAATAAGGAAAAAATGTAAAAAAAAAAAATACAAATTCATAACAAGTCAATGAGAAAATTAAATAATTGAGATAAAAACAAAACAAACATAATTAGACTAAAATTTGTCACATAGAAATGAACCAATAGAATAGTAACATTTTTCCAGTAATAAATTGTGAACCAATGTCTAAAATTTGGGCATATTGGCTGTTTTAAAATTGTCAGGCAATTTGTTGTATCCTCGAATACACATACAATACAGTACGAATTTTTACTATGCAATTTTAGCCTTCGGACCGGTTCATGCAATTTATGTGCATTACGTTACGGCCTGTTCTTTTTAAGACATCACAATTTTTCTTAAAAAGATGCATGTGCTTATAGACAAATATACAAATTTCAAATATGTACAAAACATGGCAATGGTAAAATATTTTTAGTTTGAAAGAAAGGTTTGCAACAGCTGTCTAAAGGCCGTGCTCCGCAAACAGATCTTAAGCACTATATATCTTTAGTTTTAAGGTATATTATTTATGGGCCATCGTTGCCTGAATATAAATAACTAAATAAAAATAAAATAACGTGAAATCACACCAAACTGAGACTTTTTGGCTTGGTGTTTGCATCTTGTAAGTATCATGATGATGATGTCCTCTTATCCCATGATGATGATGATGATGTACATAGAGCTCTTAGAAGGGACCTCCACTTCTTCCGGTCTTGTGCGGCCACCTCAAGATCTGTCCAGCCTTGACTGATTGAAGCAGCCTCTTTTTCAACTGAGCGCCTCCAGGTGGTAATGGGCGTAATTTCAGGTTTTTAACTGGGGGGGCAAGACCTACCAAAAAACGGCCACGCAGCGCGATTTTTTATCAGTTTCATCGACTAATCTTGTACTCTTGCCTGTCTATAGTAAAAACAGACGGCCGCGCAGCGCGATTTTTATCAGTTTCATCGGCTAATCTTGTACTCTTGCCTGTCTATAGTAAAAACAGACGGCCACGCAGCGCGATTTTTTATCAGTTTCATCGACTAATCTTGTACTCTTGCCTGTCTATAGAAAAAACAAACGGCCGCGCAGCGCGATTTTTATCAGTTTCATCGACTAATCGTGTACTTGCCTGTCTATAGCAAAAACAAACGGCCGCGCAGCGCGATTTTTATCAGTTTCATCGACTAATCGTGTACTTGCCTGTCTATAGCAAAAACAAACGGCCGCGCAGCGCGATTTTTTATCAGTTTCATCGACTAATCATGTACTCTTGCCTGTCTATAGTAAAAACAGACGGCCGCGCATCGCGATTTATTATCAGTTTCATCGACTAATCTTGTACTCTTGCCTGTCTATAGTAAAAACAGACGGCCACGCAGCGCGATTTTTTATCAGTTTCATCGACTAATCTTGTACTCTTGCCTGTCTATAGCAAAAACAAACGGCCGCGCAGCGCAATTTTTTGTCAGTTTCATTGACTAATCTTGAACTCTTGCCTGTCTCTAATAAAATGAAACGGCCGCGCAGCGCGATTTTTTATCAGTTTCTTCGACTAATCTTGTACTCTTGCCTGTCTATAGTAAAATCAAACGGCCGCGCAGCGCGATTTTTATCAGTTTCATCGACTAATCGTGTACTTGCCTGTCTATAGCAAAAACAAACGGCCGCGCAGCGCGATTTTTTATCAGTTTCATCGACTAATCATGTACTCTTGCCTGTCTATAGTAAAAACAGACGGCCGCGCATCGCGATTTATTATCAGTTTCATCGACTTATCTTGTACTCTTGCCTGTCTATAGTAAAATCAAACGGCCGCGCAGCGCGACTTTTTATCAGATTCATCGACTAATCTTGTACTCTTGCCTGTCTATAGTAAGAACAGACGGCCACGCAGCGCGATTTATTATCAGTTTCATCGTCTAATCTTGTACTCTTACCTGTCTATAGTAAAATCAAATGGCCGCGCAGCGCGACTTTTTGTCAGTTTCATCGACTAATCTTGTACTCTTGCCTGTCTATAGTAAGAACAGACGGCCGCGCAGCTCGATTTTTTATCAGTTTCATCGACTAATCTTGTACTCTTGCCTGTCTATAGTAAAAACAGACGGCCATGCAGCGCGATTTTTTATCAGTTTCATCGACTAATCTTGTACTCTTGCCTGTCTATAGTAAGAACAGACGGCCGCGCAGCTCGATTTTTTATCAGTTTCATCGACTAATCTTGTACTCTTGCCTGTCTATAGTAAAATCAAATGGCCGCGCAGTGCGATTTTTTATCAGTTTCATCGACTAATCTTGTACTCTTGCCTGTCTATAGCAAAAACAAACGGCCGCGCAGCACGATTTTTTGTCAGTTTCATCGACTAATCTTGTACTCTTGCCTGCCTATAGAAAAAACAAACAGCCGCGCAGCGCGATTTTTTGTCGGTTTCATCGACTAATCTTGTACACTTGCCTGTCTATAGTAAAAAACAAACGGCCGCGCAGCGCGATTTTTAGTCAGTTTTATAGACTAATATTGTACTCACCTATAAAAACAAACGGCCGCGCAACGCGATTTTTTGTCGGTTTCATCGACTAATCTTGTACTTTTGCCTGTCTATAGTAAAATCAAACAGGCACGCAGGCCGATTTTTAGTCGCTGAAGGACGAGCCCCTGAGTTACGTGCTTGTTTATATAATACTAGAAGTATTTTTGTGGTAGAAGAGGCTAAAATAAAAGGGATGATGGTATTACCACAGGAAGGAATGGCAAGCAATTAATGTGAGAGAGAACCCCTGGATAAAATCACATCACTAAACCCATAATTCATATATTTATAAATTAATCAATAAAATGTTTTTAAACAGGGCGACTTTAATAATAAAAAAGTGTATAGAAAAGAACTTAGGTAGCTAAAAAACTGACTCTACTGACCGAAGTCAAAAAAAACTGACTTTTACTGACTTTACTGACCATTTTCGACCCCTGCTTTGTACTACTGCTCTACAGATTCAAGGGAAACCTTACTCCCTCCCCCAATTTTGGAGGGAATTTTTCCCCTTCTTGGTAACTCTAAACTGATAATTAGGGCTTATAATAATAAATGTAGGACGTGCCACGTTCTGGAGTTCCTTATATTCTGGGGGGGCAAAGTACTGGGTTGGAAAATTCTGGGGGGGCAACTGCCACCCCTTGCCCCCCCCAAATTACGCCCATGGGTGGTACGAGGGCGGCCGAGTTTTCTCCTGCCATGCGCTTGCTACTTTAGACTCTGTTTCGGGATGTGGTTGTCAGGCCTCCGTAACACATGACCAATCCAACGCCACTTCCTTAAAAGAACCACCTTGTCGATCGGCATCTAGTCAGTTAACTCCCACAGCCTTGCATTGGAGATGGTTCGTGGCCACCAGATTCCCAGTATCCGCCTAAGACATTAATTGTTGACCGATACCTGTAGCCTAGCGGTGACTTCATTTTTAGGGTTCCGTAGCCTAAATGGCAAAAAACGGAACCCTTATAGATTCGTCATGTCTGTCTGTCTGTCTGTCTGTCTGTCTGTCCGTATGTCACAGCCACTTTATTCCGAAAGTATTAAGACTGCACAGTTGAAACTTGGTAGGTAGATGTATTCTGTTAACCGCTTAACGAATTTAATACAAAAATAAGAAAAATAAAAGATTAAGGGGGGGCTCCCCATACATGGAACTGAAACTGAAAAAATTTTTTTTCTTCAAACCAAGACGTGTTGGGTGTTTACAGATAGGTATTTAAAAATGACATAAGGTTCCTAAGACAACTTTTTCTCAAAGTCAACCGTTTGAAAGATATTCACCGCCAAAGTGGTAAAATGTGTGTCCCCCCCCCCTTTAACTTTTGAAATAAGAGAGTGAAAAATAAAAAAAAAATATATACTGTAGATCTTAATAAACACTTTCAACCAAAATTGGTTTGAACGAGATATAGTAATTAGTTCTTGAGATATAGCACATTTTCCAAAACCGCAAATATAACTTTGTCATTCATACTAACACTATGAAAAACAAAGTTATTTTTACAGACGAAAAATTATAGGTGGTATTAAATATGGTATGGTATAAGGTAACTGCGGAACCCTATGGCGCGTGGCCCGACACGCACTTGGCCGGTTTTTTGACAAGCCAGGTTTCGCATCCATAAAGAAGAACCAATTTGACGTTGGAGTTAAATATTTTTATTTTCTTGCGGCGTGTTATTATTGAGGACGTCCACACAGGTGCCGTACCGGCTAACGCATCGAACTTCGATAAGTCTGCCCGGCTTCAAATCAAAACATATAAATCAAGCCTCAATCAGGCCAAAATGGCGAACCCCAATTCATGATGTCACAAGAACATCGATATCTTCTAAATAACTTCGGCAAATAGTACAATTTCGAAATTCCTTATTTTACTCCGACAGTCACTGGTATCGGCTCTGAAAGTTGCCCGTTGTGCATCACTCGGCAAGAGGAACCCAAATAAAGGCATCTAATTACTTTTGTGACCTTGTCTGGTATAACTCTTCAAGTATGCGCCATATACTGGACCACTTTACCCTATCAAACGCTTTTTAGAAGTCAACGAACAAAGTGTAAAGCGGCTTCTGCATTTCGTTATATTGCTCGTAATTCATACGCAAAACGTTGATCTGGTTTGTGCAAGATCAACCCGCTCTAAAACCACTCTGTTTTTCTCTTACTGTCTTATTCAGAGTGCGTTCGTTAAACTAAGGCCAAAGTTAACATGGCGTTAGACTGCGGACTAACGTCATTTTAGCGCAAATCGTATTCAGAATGACAGTTTAACGTTTAGTCCCACCGTTTAAGGATTAAAAGGTGCAGCAAATTTACAAGCATTAAACCAGGTTTTGTTAGAACAGTCTTGCACCCCAGTTTTGTGAAACATCTCTGAATAAGACAGTGAGGGTGCAATCGACCGCCCTTGTTAACCGGTTCAACAAAATTTTGCACAGAACCTTTGAGCAAACAGGCAGCAAGTTGATCCCTCGACAATTGGAACACTGGGTCAAGTCTTCTTTCTTCGGTAGCTTAATGATGATGCCTTCTTTCCAGCTTTCGGGTGCCTGTTCTGTATCCCAAATAAATGTCATCAGCGGCAGCAGCATATCAGCTATGGCATCGGCATTGGCCTTAAGCGCATCAATAGGAATGCCATCGTTGCTTGGTGCTTTGCTGCTCTTTAGGCGTTTTATGGCGTCACAGATTTCAGCCTTATCTGGAGAATCGACTCTAACCTTGTATGCTCTAAGACTCTAACATCCAGAACTTCACAAGCTATCTCCGCATCATTGTGATCCAGAGATCATCCTCCTCGCCAACTACCGCAAGGAAAACCTCTGATTCATTTTCAAAATGGATGTACATTTTCTGAAAATGATTTGTCCTTGCCCAAAAAAATTGTAATGTAAAAAATCTACAGCCAGTATATTAAATTTTCCTTTTAATTAATGTTATTTATACTTCTACCCACACGTTTCAATTATTTTTGGACGACTAATTCTATCTGCTTCGCAAATAATAGCAAAACCAAATTTGTCTCAGTATGCCTTTCCATACAAAATGATGTTGTCCCCCTTGAATTTTTTGTCTTTAAAATTGTCCAGTGATACCTTAAATTGTTAAATATTAAAACATTTGGTGAAGAGTACATCAGCTGAGATACTGTTTTATTCAAATATGAATACGAATAGTAAATTCATAAATAAATACGCGAGAGATTCGGATTTAAATAAATGTCCAATTTTTTGTTCTTTTGTGTATGGTGGATTTAAAAAGGACTTTTATTGTTTTTTAGTACTTGCAAACATGTACGTCATTCCTCTCCTTTAATTATTTCACTTTCCTTGATGTGTGCACGCAATATTGCTGTCCTGCTCGCCCACCTACGCGAGAGAGTGAGACGTCAGTAGCGAATCACAAACTGTCGGATGGGAAGACATCTTGAACCTTCTATCATCGACGCGCGCCACGGTTACATGTGCTAATCAAAACCTTTAAAATTATAAGTATTTAAAACGCTAATTGCCCCTAAAAATTGTGTAAAAGGTGTGTTAAAGTGGTACCACTGTGTGGACAAATAAAGATTCCTAGGTGTGTGACTTGAGCTGTGAATTTCTACCGCCCCACCGCGCCGCCAAGCCGCCAAAAGACCGTTGGGCGAAATCAGGACCTGGAGACGTCACCTTCGGCAGCAAGCAAGTAAGTGTGCACATCCTCTTTCCTGCAGGAGCTGTGATTGTGTCCTTTGTCTCCCATCCATTTATTACGGCTCAACTTTCTCCGCCCTATACGTCGTGTTTGCAAGCCTATAAAAAGAAACTACCTAGGTACTTGCGTATCACGATCGCTAATCCTTATACAGTCCATTTCATTTTCATTAGAATTTAATCACCATATTTGTTGGTCACTATCGAGCCGCATTAACTAGTTTAAAACTTAAAACAATATTGCACCTAGGTGTACCTACCTACCTACCCGCAAACTCGCATTTCTATTGATAATTATCATTATTATTGTTCGCTATAATATTTAACACACTTACACAATTATCGCTATTTATCTGCATTAATACGCATTTTGTACCTATATACCTACATATCGCTAACACTTTCTATAGGTATTATACCTACTCACCGCATCGATTACGAGATTGATAGTTTGTCAAAATTTCTTTATTTTACCGCACCGCATCTCGCATTGGCAAGCTATTTTTATCTTTTAATCATATACTTAACCGCACAAATAGGTAATTACCTACCTTAGAATTTACCTACACCTACTAAATACTTTAATGATTTGTTCTTAAATCACACCATCGCATCATACTATTTCCGCCATTTATTACAATAAATTACGCATATTATTGTAATTATTTCGCCCGCCATTTTGTTTCCTTATTAGGATTGCATCTCGCATTCCATTTCTTTCCGCCATTTGTATTTTTTCTTTCCGCTGTGTTTAGCAAAGTGCCCGCGCACTCGCCCGCTAACGTTTATCATTCATTTGTTTATCTAGTAGGTACTTACTCGCTATTCCGCAAATTCGTTCGTTCGTGCATCGTACCGTTCGAGCCCGCCCGCTTGCATTATAGGTCAACCAAGGTCATAAACAGACCAGCTGATTTGTTCCTGTCTGTTTACTTACGTTTTGCTTACGCGCAACATAATACCGCACATTTTAACTATTTTATAGAACATTTGAGTTTATTGTTTCTGTTCGTAAATCGTTTCTCGTAACAAATGACGAAAGATAATAAAAGTGAAGCTGAGGACACTGTCATGGATCCGAACTTGTCAGTGTTAAACGCTAAACGTAATATACTTTTTGAGCGTATGCAAAGTATTTATAATATCGCTAAGCACGTGGAGGCAAAAAGGACTGAGCCTGGCGCATTATTATGCAACGTCACTAACTTAGATAATTTTCGCGATGATTTTGTTAAGGCTTTAGATGCCTTTAATATGGCTTTCGCTAAAAATAATCCTTCCGCTGAAGTTAATTACCAACCTTGGACCGCATTTGAAGAAATGTTTTGTTATGTAAAACGCATAATTACATTATTTCAACAACCTGCACAACCCTCAGTTTCTTCTGTTGTAGAATCGCAGTCTCATTTTTTGAAACCTATCAAACCGCACTTACCCCCTATTGAACTTTTATCTTTTAATGGCGATGTTCGCACCTGGCCCCTTTTTTATCAACAGTTTAAAAGTGTTGTACATGACAATCAGTTTTTAAGTAATAGTGAAAAGGTGTTTTATTTAGTCGGAAAATTAACCGACAAGGCTACTTCTGTGTGTGCAGGGCTGCCACCTACCGCTGAGAACTATAATATTATTTGGGAAGCTCTTGTGCATAAATATGAAAACCCGCGTTCGCTCGCTTCTTCGTACCTCAATCAGCTGTTAGAATTTAAACCCTTGAATAATAATAATACCGCGGCTTTAGATTCATTTTTGTATAATTTTAACTCACCTGTTGAAGCCCTGAAACAGTTGAATATAAAAGATTTGACTGATTTTATTTTTCTATATATCGCATTGCAAAAATTAGACTCCGAAACAGTCAAATTATTCGAAATGTATAGTCAGCAAAAACAGTTAGGTATGCCGTCTTATGTTACCTTAATTGAGTTTATAAGAGACCAATCAAAGGCGTTAATTCAGTCAACTCATACTCCTACCGCTAATTTTAATAAACGCAATACTAATGTTAATTCAAAGAAGTTCGCTCCGACCAAATCGTTTGTTACTGATTTGGGTTCTGGTACAAGTTCTAATAATTCTAATACGAAATGCACTTTATGTAAAAATTACTGTCACTTACATTTATATCAATGTTCTGCTTTTATGAAACTCAATCCGCATGAAAGATTTAATTTTGTTAAACAAAACGCATCATGTACTAACTGTTTAAGTACTAAACATAAATTATTTAATTGTACATCGCATGGTACTTGTTCGTATTGTTCGGCCAAGCATCACTCTTTATTACATTTTGATACGCAAAACAATAAAAATAAATCTAATAATAATCATTATAACCGCACGCAGAATAATAACATTCAATCGCCGCCCGCTACCGCACCCGCTGTCGCTCGGGACTCACGACCGCCGCGTGACGTCATCGAGCCTGCTCCGTGCGCTCGCGACCCGCCGTCGCAGCCACTAGCCGCCAGTTATAATAACAACACGATTTGTAATCATTCTTGTGAATATAATAAGCGCACCGGGACATCCGCATTATTAGGAACCGCAAAAATAAAATACATAGATTCGCACGGCCGCTCTCATTTATTGAGATGCCTTATTGACCCGGGATCTCAAAGTGATTATATAACTGTCGAATGTTGTAATCGTCTATCGCTTCCAATTAGCGATAAAACCCCATATACCCAAGTGCAAGGTATTGGTGGAAGTCCGCAAAAAATTAACGGAATTACGTGTTTAGATATTACTTCGCGATTTAATTCTAGTAGTTATTCTATTAAACCTATGGTCGTGGAACGCATCACGTCATTATTACCTGACTCTTTTATAGATACCAGTGCGATTGAGCATATAGCAAACCTACCTTTAGCCGACGATGACTATTTTAAGCCCGGACATATTGATATGTTATTAGGCGTTAATTTCTATTGCGAAATTTTACTTTTTAATAAAATTAAAGGCGATAATAACGAGTCACCTATCGCGTTAGAGACTACGTTAGGCTACTTATTGTTGGGCAACGCAACTATTTTATCGCAACCGCAAAGAAACTCGCACTCTTTCTTAACTGTTTCGTCAGACCCTTTAAACTCGCTTTTAGAAAAATTTTGGTTAGTTGAGGAACCGCCCACACACAAATATTTAAGTCCCGATGATAGCAAATGCGAAAATATTTTTGCTACCACAACTGTCCGTAATCCAGATGGGAGTTATTCTGTCGATCTTCCGTTCAAGGACGACCCTGTTAAACTCGGTGATTCGTATACTTCCGCGCAAAAGAGATTTTTCTCATTAGAAAATAAATTTAATAGGGTTCCAGATTTACGCGACAAATACAATGAAATAATTTTAGACTATTTAAGTAAGGGCATTCTCCATAAAGTTCCGCAACAAGATATTAATTCAACTGGTTTTTTTCTACCTCATCATCCAGTAATTCGTAATGATAAGACAACTACCAAGATCCGCATCGTATTAGATGGCAGTGCAGCCACTGATACAGGTATTTCGCTTAACGATATTTTACATACCGGTTGTAATTTACAATCTGAAATTTTTAATATTTTACTTAATGTTCGCATGTTCCGCATTGCTTTCTTCGCTGATGTAAGACAGATGTATTTATGTATACATGTCAACGAACCGCACCGCAAATATCAACGCATTTTATATCGTTTTTCCGCTGATGAACCAATTATTGTCTTGGAATTTACACGAGTCACATTCGGACTTCGTTCGTCTCCTTTCTTGGCGCTCCGCACTCTTCGCCAGCTTGCGTCTGACGAGAGAGAAAAGTACCCTCTGGCAGCCTCCGTGGTTGAAAGGGATATTTATATGGATGACCTAGCCAGTTCAGCACCGTCCGTTGATGAGGCATCCGCAACCGCTAACCAACTGATTCAGTTATTTAAATCAGGAGGTTTTGATCTTGTGAAATGGTCAAGTAACTCCCGCGAATTGCTTGATCATATACCTGTGACGCACCGCCAATCCGAGTCAGTTTCGTTTGATGATGGTAATGGCTTTAAAATACTAGGGCTTCGCTGGCTCCCTAGTTCGGACGAGTTTATTTTTATTGTTATTCAACCACCTCCAACATGCACTAAACGTGCTATTTTGTCAGCAACCGCTCGTCTTTATGACGTTTTAGGATTAGTAGGTCCAGTAATTTTGTTCGCTAAACTGCTCATCAAAGAGCTCTGGCTACTCCACATCGATTGGGATGAAACTCCTCCCTCCAACATAATAGAGACATGGAAAAAGTATATTTCAGAGTTACCGCTCCTTTCACAGCTACGTTTCCCTCGTTTTCTTAATGTAGAAAGAAATTCACCTCGCGTTTATTTGGTCGCATTCGCAGATGCTAGTGAAAAGGCATTTGGTTGTGTCATATATTTATACGTTCAGAACGATAACGATCTGCCTAAAGTTTCATTACTGTGTTCAAAATCACGTGTAGCTTCACCAAAGTCAACTACAACTATAGCTAGATTGGAATTAAACGCTTTAGTCCTTCTATCAAAAATGGTTAGTAATGTTCGTGACCAGCTCTCTGAAAGACACACAATAGATAAAATATTCGCATTTTCCGATTCAGAAGTTGCTTTATGTTGGGTTCATGCTTCTCCGCACAGATTTCAAACTTATATAGCCAATAGGATATCACAAATTCAATCGCTTCTTCCCGCTGAAGACTTTTATCATATTGCTGGTTCAGAAAACCCCGCTGATTGTATATCTCGTTCTCTCTCACCCGCTCAACTCATTACTCATAAGCTTTGGTTTCATGGTCCCGCTTGGCTTTCTCTACCGCATAGTGAATGGCCTATTAAGAAATTTGAACCAAGTAAATCTACTACGTTACCCGAAGAAAAAACTGTCACTCACCTAGTTAATAATAACGAAAAATTTAATGATCATCCTATAATGTTACTTGCTGCCAGAGTTTCAAATTATAATATTTTGCTCCGCTCTATGGTTTATGTTTTCAGATTTGCTAAAAAATTTAACTCGCGCGGTAACATTACAACTGAAGAATTAGCACAGGCTGAAAAATATCTCATTCGTATTATTCAAAATAAATATTTTTATTCAGACATCACAAATATAAAGAATAATAAATTGCTTTCTTCGGCTCTACGAAAACTCTCTCCGTTTATAGATGGTGATAACATATTGAGAGTCGGTGGTCGCTTAGGTTATTCCTCTCTCAATTATGAACAAAAACACCCCGCATTATTACCGAAAAGGGGTAGAGTTATTGAACTTTTAATAGATTATTATCATCGCAAACATTGTCACGCAGGTCCGCAACTCTTGATTTCAATTCTAAGAAATAAATTTTGGATTTTGTCCGCTCGCCGGGTTATTAAACAACGCATTCATAAATGTTTAAATTGTTTCCGCTTAAATCCAAAACCAACATTTCCATTAATGTCAGATCTACCGCAATTTCGCTTAGAACAATGTAACGCATACACGCACACCGGCGTAGACTGGAAACGTTTTAGATCTGAATATCTGCATAATCTTCAAAGTAGAGAAAAATGGAATACGAGCTCCAATCCTGTAAAAGTAGGAACTATTGTTCTAATAAATACTGAAAATATTCCGCCACTGCAATGGCCAATGGGCAGCATTACGCGTCTGTATCCTGGTAGAGATGGCGTGATTCGAGTCGCTCAAGTAAAAACCAAGTCTGGACTCTATGACCGACCTGTTGTGCGGTTATGCCCGTTGCCTATGTATAATTAGTTTTATCTCGCACTCTTAGCTTTTAGTATTTTATATATTTAAGTATATACCGCACCACACGTTTTTTTTTTATATATATATATTTAAGTATTAACACGCACCGCATTAATATTATTTTTGAATTCAAATCGCGACTCTCTTTCTCTCTCTTATTTCGAAGGAATGGATTCCTTCAAGGCCGGGGGAATGGTGGATTTAAAAAGGACTTTTATTGTTTTTTAGTACTTGCAAACATGTACGTCATTCCTCTCCTTTAATTATTTCACTTTCCTTGATGTGTGCACGCAATATTGCTGTCCTGCTCGCCCACCTACGCGAGAGAGTGAGACGTCAGTAGCGAATCACAAACTGTCGGATGGGAAGACATCTTGAACCTTCTATCATCGACGCGCGCCACGGTTACATGTGCTAATCAAAACCTTTAAAATTATAAGTATTTAAAACGCTAATTGCCCCTAAAAATTGTGTAAAAGGTGTGTTAAAGTGGTACCACTGTGTGGACAAATAAAGATTCCTAGGTGTGTGACTTGAGCTGTGAATTTCTACCGCCCCACCGCGCCGCCAAGCCGCCAAAAGACCGTTGGGCGAAATCAGGACCTGGAGACGTCACCTTCGGCAGCAAGCAAGTAAGTGTGCACATCCTCTTTCCTGCAGGAGCTGTGATTGTGTCCTTTGTCTCCCATCCATTTATTACGGCTCAACTTTCTCCGCCCTATACGTCGTGTTTGCAAGCCTATAAAAAGAAACTACCTAGGTACTTGCGTATCACGATCGCTAATCCTTATACAGTCCATTTCATTTTCATTAGAATTTAATCACCAGTGTAACTCGTACGTGTAACGACAATATCACGGAAATTTGTGTAACTTTGAACGCATCCTTAACTTATTTCAGTCTGGCAATACTGTACGGTACTACCAACATAGCGAATGACAGTGCCGCCATTTTATTTTCATTGTCATTCAGTTGAACTCGATGCGCGTGTGTTTTGTCTTAGTTTTATTTCATTTGTGAAACGTGAATTCAAAAGGTAAGTAAATCTAAATAAGACTAACACTTTATTGATTATTGTAGTTTTGTTTAATAGTAAAAGAATACAAATAGGAGTAGAAGTCAATCCTTTCAAATTTTTCTGTAATGTGTTAGAGGTTATGTTGACGCCATGAAATTATTGTTACTTTGTGTAACGCTGAGCGTTACACAATCCTGTGTGTAACACTGTGTAACGTTATACAAAGGATAAAGCTGTATATATACAGTTAATAAAATGTTTTATGAACATGTGCATAGGTGGCCACATAAAAATATTTTAATTACCTAAATTAAAATGGGTTAAAAAGTTGCTAAAAAACATCACGTAATTAATGGACGACCCTCTAATAGGTACATATATTTAGTATATGAAAATTGTGTGTTTTTGTCTGTAGAGAATGGAAAATGGCGCCAATGACTCCAGCGGAACGTCAAAGAAAATATAGAGAAAAATTAAAGCGGGAAGATCCTGAAAACCTAGAAAAGTTAAAAAAAGAAAATGCTGAAAGAACCAAGAAAAACTACCAAAGAATTAATCAACTACCCGAAGACTTGAAAATATTAAGACGAAAAAGATGGCAACAACAAAAACAAAAGGAGAAAAATCTTAAGAAAGATGAACCAAAAACTGACGACGGAATGATTCAAAAAGAAAAAAGAAGAGCTCGATACCTGTTATCTAAACAAAATTTTGTGCTGAAAAATACAGTTAAAAGAATGACTCGAATCATACAAACTCAAAGAAAGGCTATACGTCGTCACAAACAGAAAATTGACAATTTGACACAATTATTGAACAACACGGAAAAAAAATTGGAAGAAATGAAAGGCTTAGGAAATAAAGAAGCAACAACACCATTCTCAAAAGCCGAGAGTTTCATACAAGACACTATTCCAAATATTCCTAGTCCTGATAAAGAAAAAGTAAAGAGGGCAATTTTCGAAGCAAACGTCTTAAAAGAATCATTGTCAAATCAATATTCTAAAACAAAAACAAAATCAGAGAAAGCTGTTTTGAGAAATGTGGTTGATAATGACGTCGTTAAAAAATATAAGATAAAAACTAAACTTGGCTCTTCTTGCTTAGGATTGAAAGGAAGAATAAGGAAAAGACAAAGTACACTTGAAAAGAAAAGGATGAGGAGGGCGAAAGAAATTGAAACATTTCTTGAAAGAGATGATAACAGCAGAATAACTGCCGGAAAAAAAGAGACCAAAACACATAACAAAGACAAAAAACAGGTCAGATACTTACTCGATTCGCTAGAAAAACTACACAAGAAATACAAAGATGAAGGAGGTTTGGCTTCTTACACAACTTTCACCAGGTACAAACCGTTTTATATTTTAGATCCTAAACTAACACAAAGAAACACTTGTGCATGTGTCAAACACGCAAATTTGAAATTTTTTGCTCAAAAGCTAAAGATTCTTGGAGTTCTTCAAACTGATGATCTAGACCAGTTGGTTTCAATGATTACCTGTGAAAAATTAAATGAAACATGCATGTACAATGAGTGCAAAACCTGTGAAAATGTGACTATCCCATTTGATTTGACCAACATAAATAAAGATACGATAGTATCGTGGAATGCCTGGGTAACAAAGAACCATGAATACACAAAAAGTAGCAACAACCAAGGAAATGAAAAGAAGGTTACAAAGAGAACTACTAAAGACTTAATACAAGGCACACTCGAAACTCTGATAAATTCTTTTTCTGACCAACTTGTAAAGTTCAAGAAACACTATTTCAACGTTCATCATGCATTTCGAATGTACAAAACATGTAAAGAAACATTAACTGATAATGAATGCATTATTCACTGCGATTTCTCCGAAAACTATCTTTGTAAATCCAATGAAGAAGTACAAGCAACACATTTCGGCGCATCCAAACAACAGTTTACATTGCACACTGGAGTAATGTATTACAAAAATGAACAGACTCTTCAAGAAAAATCTTTTTGCACAATATCACCAAATAACAATCACGGGCCAACTGCTATATGGGCACATTTAACACCAATTTTGGAATACATAAGAGAAAAATTAACAAATATCAATACGGTACACTTTTTTTCGGACGGCCCCACCACGCAATACCAGCAAAAAGGAAATTTTTATATGTTGTCGGAAATGGTAAAAAAACTAGGATTTCAGAAATCAACTTGGACTTTCTTTGAATCTGCACATGGCAAAGGTGCAGCAGATGGGATCGGCGGTGCAGTGAAACGTACGTTAGACAAAAAAGTTACTTATGGCGAAGACATTGTCAACGCACAAACTGCTTACGACGTTCTACAAAATTGCCAGTCTAAAATTATGTATTTTTACATATCAGACGAAGATGTAAATACATTAGAACAAAATTTTGACTTAACAGGCTTAATTCCCGTACCACAAACCATGGACATTCACCAAATCATAACTACGGATCAAGAGCACGTTATAAAATATAGAAAAATAGCTTGTTTCTGCAGGGAACTCCTATGCGAATGTTTTGGGTTACAAGAACACAACTTAAGGTTGAAGAAACAGAAGCGAAAACATGACGAAGATAAAACAGGAAAAAAAAATAACACCACCAAGAGAAGACGTACTCAAAAACCACGGAAGCGACCATTAAGAGAAGATAACAGTGATACTAGCACCGATTCTGATATTACTTACGCCGATTCAGATGTAAGTATTTGGAATCCTGATAACGAATATGAAGACGATGGAAATGAAAATGAAAATATTCCAAATGACGTATTAAATGAAAGCTATGTTATGACCAATCAAACAGAAAAGTTTTTCAAAAGCAATGCTAAAAAAATTACTGTTTTATCCGAAATAAGAAATACTCCTGAAAATAGAAGATATTTTGATTTAAAGCACTATGGCCCAATATCACTCAATGAAGTAGATACAATTGAAAAGTACAAAAGTAACAATATTTGTGGTGTTCCAACTACATCGGGTGAAAAACACAAAATAAAAAGTAATATTGAGGAAATTGTAGTAAACAATGAAGTTGAACTAAAAAATAATGTTAGCAACGAAGCTGCGCCGCAAGAAAAGAAGATCGCATTACAAAAAGGGGGCAACTTAATGACAAACAAGAATGACGTAAACTACCAGGATACAGAAAAAAACAGTGAGACAATTTATGACAATTTGACGGAATCATGTGTGAAAGAAACAATTGATGAAATGGAAATAAGCACGGTAATAAAACGAAATGATGTTACAAAGGAGATCGCAATGGTAGAAAAGCGGACTGTATTAGAAGAAGAAGTAATAGATGAAAAGAAGAAAGAGTTAGAAGAGGATGCAATGGAAAAAAAGATTATGATAGAAGAAAAGGAGTATGCTAAAAAAGAAGTTGCGGTTGAAGAATCGATGAATGTACAAGAAGAAATGGAAAATGTTATTTATAACATTGATGATAGTGTCTTAGTTAGGTACTATGAAAAAAAACCTGGGTATATTATGTAGGCTTTATAGAAAGTGTTCAAGTAAAAACCGATTTAACTTATTATACCATTAAGTTTTTGAAAACTGTGAAAAAACCTGAATTAAAATTCATAATTACAAAAAAAATTGACAGAGATACGGTGCCTGCTCAATGTGTAGTAAAGATTATAAATTTAAAATTTGTATCAAACGACTTTTTGTTAAATGACAGTTGTGATTACGTCTACTTCGATTAGCTTTTTTATAAAAGCGATTGTTTGTGTTGCGTTTTTTCCAGTTTGATTACACTTTTTTATTTTGAGAGTTGGGATGGATACTTTTTCTATTTATATAATACACTCCCAGACACATAACCACCCAATGATTTCCATACAATAAATATGATTTTGAGCATGTCTGACACTTTTAAATTATGTATGTTATCTTTAAGTATTACATTTTATAATTTTTTTTAGAAATTATTTAATTAATCATAAAGTCATTAATCTTACGATCTTTTCTTTTTCTCACAACATCTCCAGTTTTGTCGTCACTACAGCATTGTAAGAAATCCTCGGAGGTCTGTCGCCATACTTTGTTCTACGGGGGCGGCTTGATAGCATGAAGTTCTAAACCTTCTTAGACCAAAACTGAAGCTGTCGTCAGAAAAAGAAAGACATCGTTAGAAAATAAACTTTATTATTAAATAAATAATTCCTGTAAAATTTAATAAAATGTACTTAATTCTTAATACTGTCACAAAGAAAGTCAGGTGAACAAGAATTCAAGAGTTTATAACAGTAAGTTTTTGTAGTTTGTTTAAAGATAATTTATTGTTTATTGTATGAAAAAAGATGTTGAATGAAAAAATATGAAAAAAAAAGTTTTTGTTATGTTTCAATATTTTTTTTTACGTTTGGAGATAGAGTTTATAATTTTTTTAATTTATTTATAAAAAATAAGTACCTAATTGCTTTTGAAGCCTTTTTCCAGTTTTAATTACACTTTTGGTATTTTGGACAAGGTTGAGATAGACCTCTCCATGTTTTGGCGTTTATAAGGATCAGCTTCCATCAAGAGGAAGAATCCTCGCGGATGCTCGAGCACTTTTAAAATTTCACTCAATAAGTAGCTGTATCAAAATTTACTTTAAGTATAAAATTCAATGCCACAGGGCGCTCGATCGTGCTCCAGTATGCCCTTGATGTCTACTTTGAATTTTGTACCTAACGTCAATTTTGATACAGTTACTTATTCAGTGAAATTTAAAAAGTTCTCGAGCATACGCAAGGATTTTTCCTCTTGGTGGAAACTGACCCCTTCTTTGCAGATAGATCAGATTTTTTTATGGTAATGTTGAAAAGAGAACCTTATTGACGCTGAAAGATCTAATATTATGTTTATTGTTTGTTTTTATTATAAGACTGATTTTTTTTTGTAAGCCTTCTTAGTTTTAATTACCTACAACTTTTCAATAAAGTCACAAAATACTGAAATGTTTTATTTAGATATCAATCAATTGATCAAGTTTACTTCACAAAAAAGATAAAAAGTAGGTACACATAATTTTAGCAATGAAATAGGTTAGTAGTTCACAACAATTATTATAGTTACCTATAGAACAGGTGAAACAGAAGTCACTATGAACTGGCCTTTACAAATTCCTCTGTGTAACAATTTTTCATTTGTATAACGAAATGTGTGTTTTCCTTTGTGTTTCCTTAGTGTTGCGTACACCTATTTTGAAAATGACTCCTCTACGAAATGCTCGTGCCATTTACGCAGTTGATCATTCTGCGCACTAAGAAGCTTCCCATCTTTGTTTGCTACCGGTCTTATAGTTAGAGGTTTCTTGTAAGGGCGGGTCCATAGCACATGTTTTGCTCTACACAATCAACAAAAACATCTACACAAAACATTGTTTCCGAAACACAACACACGCCGTCCACAGCTATTGCGTGGTTTGTGTAGATAAAACTTCAGTGTTGCCAATTTAGCATTTTATGTTAGCCTATTTTTATCATCCCCGTCAATTGGTAATGCGCTGGAACTTTGTCACATTAACATCCACGTTGACGTGATCCGCAGCTAAAAAGTCATGAAACAAGAAAATTCTAATAGGTAATATATTAATTATTAAATTATTATTTTCAATAAGATAGGGTCTAGGTATATAAAAAATTTACAATAGTTTTATTGTTTTTGAGGTTAAAATCATGGCCACCAGGCGCATTACCAATTGACGGGGATAGTACTTATCATGAATCAAAAATGTATGAAATAAATTTATAAGTGACTAAAGGTTTAGGTATATCTGAAAATGTAACTGTCAAGGTCAGTTTGACAGTGACATTTTTTGTTTCCATTTTTGCTAGGAGAATTTGGTAAAGCGTGTTTTTTTTAGCGATGGGCCGAGTCGCTATTTTTTCGACTCGGGTCACCCGAGTTGAAATTAATGCTGACCCGGGCTTCAACTCGGTTCAGCGATATGGGCCGCCGAGCGCCGACGAGTCGCAATTTTTTTTCAACTCGAGTTATCCGAGTTGAACTCTATGCGGGGTGCGGACCCGGGCTTCAACTCGTTTTGTTTGTATTTGATAACTATTGAACCGAACCAACTCGGTTGCCTTTGTAAGTTGTAAAAGAGTCAAAGAGATCAGGATTTGAATTATAGTAATAGCAAATAGTTTTAATCAATCAACGGTTAGTCATTGACAAATGCGCATTAGTTAGGTACAGAGATAAATACCTAAATGAAGCTTTTTATTATAATGAAAATTTTAAATATCGCTAAGACTGATAATTTAACTAAATTATCAGTCTTAGCGCTTATTACTTCTAATATTGTTTATTCATTATTCATCATTAAACCAATTATTTGGCATTAAAAAATTAACAAAAAAATTTGGTATATATCTCAGAGTATGTAATAGAGAGGCACAAGTTACGCTTAACTTAGCTAAAGTTTTTCTTTTACAAAATTAAATATAATTACAAAAATACTTAGGAACTTCTAAACATCATTAAAAAGGTGATATAACGCGGGCGGGGGAGAGCGGCGGGCTGCGAGGCGAGTGCGAGCGAGCAGTAATACAATGCCACACACCGAATCGAGTTGGCCCACCGGGTTGATTTTGTCCTAGCCTGGGTTGACTCGGTTGGTAAGACACGTACGCACCACGTGGGCGGCCCGCTTGGCGCGTCAACCGAGTTGACCCGGGCTAGGAAAAAACGAACCCGAGTTGACGGGTTGGAGAAGTAACTCGAGTTAACCGAGTTATTTGACCCGAGTCGCCCACCACTAGTTTTTTTGGTTTATTTTACTTGACGCATCCATCGGGAAAACATGTCTAGTTTTGCCTTCGAATAGAATGTTAATAAAATAGGTACAATGTTACATTTATTGTGATGATAAATTTATAAAACCTGTTTTGAGAATCAGTATTTTTACCGGTATATTTTGCATGTGCAAGTTGGTATATTTCAGTATTTTTTGAGGTGCTTCCTTATTTTCGTAAAATTTAATCTGGTCACACTGATGTTTTGTGTATGTGTTTTCCATCGGGCATGGAAAGCAAAAACATTGTTCCTCTACACAAAAATGTTTCGCGAAACAATGTTTTGTATAGATGTTTTTGTTGATTGTGTAGATCAAAACACGAGCTATGGACCCGCCTTAAGTCTAATTTGACTTTAAAAGAAAAACTTTTTAAGATATTAATATTTATTTAGTTAGAACAAAAAGATATAAATTTACTTAACTCTTGAATGTTTCGGAACCCCTGAGAGCCTCTTATGGAACCCCATGGTTCCGCTGAACAATATTCGGGAACCACTGCCCTAAACTATGCCCAGGCTTAACAGCTATGTAACAAAAAAAGTTTCATTCGAATCCGTACAGTATTTCCAGAGATAGCGTGTTCAAAACTGACAAACAAACAGATACACTTTTTTTAAATTCTTACTCTATTACTATGTCTCCATCGCCCCAAACATGTTTTTTTAAATATATTCAATGTACAGACACTTTTTTACAGTTTTATTACTTATATGTATGGATAAAAGGATTGACCTGTGATGTTTAACACTATAACATTTTAGAATACCAGGGGCCCTACCGCCTAACTCAAAGCTTTAGCCAGAGCGATAGCTAGACTATGTCCATCCTTGTCATATCATAACACGATGACAAGGACGGACAGTGCACTGACGTCATAAACCAAAGCCAGAGTCAAAGCGAGATAGTTAGGCGGTCCGAGGGCTGGTAAGTAGAATTACTTATATTAGTATAGTATTATATTATTATCTATGGTACTAGTCTGTTTTAAAACAAGTCATTAATATGTACATTATTGTGATTGAACTATGATATTTGATATTATTATTTTTATCAAAATAACTTTTTAGTGTCACACTTTAAGCATTAATAAATCACATTGTTGAATTGATTTCCTGAAGTTTTATTTGCTTAAAAAAAATAAAAACACGATTGCCCTGCCAAAAACGAACTAAAAACTTTGTTTTTTTAATTAAGTTTTTAGTTCGTTTTTGGCAGGGCAGTCGTATTTTTAATATTTTTTAATTTTATTTTATTATTTTACACATTTTAGGGACAAATGATATAGTTTTGGAATGTGCGCCTTTCATTTGATACCCATATTGTAATAATTGAAGAAAAAAAAAAAATTATTTCTCATTTAAAAGTGGCGTCGTACAGTCGTAATATTGACTTTAAAAAAAATATAGCCAGTGTCACTCGGAATGATGAAAGGATTCTAACGATACCCCATACATCTAAATCCATTAAGCCATTTAGAAGTTATGTTGGAATAAAGAAACTCACATACCTACAAACATACATGAACCGTGAACACATATACACTCCTTTTTTGGGCGGTCGTGTAAAAACCTAAAAGTAATGTGCTACGATACGCTACAAACAATCTCAGTAAACTTCAATACGGTGTCCGCAAAGATAATACTTCATGGTCACCCTAGTTCATTTACATACAAATTTTAACCTTGAATTACATCGTAAGTACTGCAGTGATTGGTTTCAGATAAAGCTAGATCCTCAGTGACGGAAATTCTTTTTAATATTAATTGCTTTACAACATGCGTGAGGCAAAACTCACGTAACGTGACAGTTTTAAGTATGGGCCAGACAGTGTGACGGGTCGAAATATTGTTTTCGCTTTTTCTATTAATGTGTCGTTACGCGAACGCATTTGAAGTGTTATATACTGTCACTTATCAAACGTGACGCTGCTAGACTGCTTCATTTGGCTCCAAACGGTTTAGTTGTCGATATTTTGACAAATGAAAACTGGTACAGACGGTTCTGTATGTGCCTTGTTTAAACAACGATTTTATGAGATCTGTTCTGTTTTGTATGATGTTCGAGTGTTAAATCTTATTTATTTTTGCGTCACTGAGCATCTAGAGAGTAAAACTGGACTTTCGTTTGCTAGTTTTTGTTATTTCCAGCATACATAACCTTCAGCGTCATCTCGTCTGTGCCATGTTCAAACGTCAATCATTCATAAACCCTTGCGTCACGTTTGTTCTGAATACCAAAATAAGAAATTGTTTATCCGTCACTGAAGGTTTTTATAGCTCACAAGCCAGAAGGAGTAAGGCACATACGAGGTGACGATCATTTAATTTTTAGCATCTGTGGTGATCGATGACTTAGCGATTGGCCTACTGTAATGCACCCATTGATGCTGTGAGCATGCGAATCTCCGTGCCACTGAATAATTCCATTCTAAAACTACCTAGAAGTAATGTACCGATGATATACGTTCTTATTTCAGATATCAAATCGATTGTACCGGCTTCCCAGCAGAATGATTGACAAAAGCATGTGGCACGGAGATTCGCATGGTTTGAGGTTATGTTTTTTGTTAAATCGTCGAATTCGAATTCCAGATCAATCGGAGCCTGTACCGCTGGGTTGATGTATTTGTAGCCGTTACATATTCATTGTAACAGCTACAAACACATTTGTTGCTCATGTAACGCAACAGGGACAAAGATATGGCGATCTAAAGTTTTAAAAGCATGCGACTCTCCGGCCCACACGCTTAAGTCTAAAATACTGGTGAAAATTGTATTAAGATTAAAAATAAGCAAGTTTACGTAACCGTTTGATCACGATAAACGGCCCGAAAACATATTTTCACTATATCTTCATTCGTTTTAGAGAAATAAGTAAATTTATTTACTATGATTTATTATGAATAATCAGTGTGTAGGGTGACCATATCGTCGGTCCGTAGGAATCATTAGGCTGTTTCTAATAAAATTCAAGTTGAACTACATAATGTTGAGGGTTGATTTGCCTACATACTCGTACGTATCGTACCTACTATCATACTGTTACTGACTATGCAATATTGCAATATTTTTTAGGGGACGTAAAAAGGTGACTTTTATCCTAATCGAGATGACAAAATACAAACAAACAAATGAGAAAGTAGGTAACCTTATAAAAACGTGTTAAAAATGTGAACGTCATAATTGGTATAATAATTGCCCACTCAGTACCAGTCACCCATCATCATCAGTATCAGTCACCCATTAATTTAGGTCTCGGTTGAATGCAACCGAACTGAGAACTTCCTTCGTTTTTTGAAGTATTAGTCTTTCAAAATAGGTATCTAAAAACACTTCAACTTGCATTTTAGACCGATCGGGATAAGTTTTTAGCTTTTAAAAATATTAAAGTTTGTTTTTTTCGTATATAGTTTCTGCACCATTCACTTAGCCTAATACATGAAATTGTGTCATTTTGGTTTGATGCATAAGTAACAATTTAGGTTTTTGTCTTTTTTAACGCTATCGGACGAAAAGAAAATTAAAGTTGAAAATTTTACTTTCATGATGATTATGAAGTTGTAACCGATGTACTTACTTGAGCTTTTTGTGTCATCTTTGTCCACGGGAATACTGTTATTTGACTATTACCTAAAGCGTTACCTTAGTAACTCCAAAAGAATATTACAATTGGTTAAATAAGTGTTAAATGTTTTAGATCAATAGTATCTGTTGTACATAATGTTTTGTGCTAAATTCATCAATGGAATTTTCAGCTTTTTATTTTTTTCTTTTCAACACCCTGTAAAAGTCACAAAAGAAAATGGGGGGGGGGTGGGGGGGGTGGGAGCCGGGGCACCGCTGTTTGCTGCGTACTTCGAGCACCGCTGCTACGTACTTTGCCGTTCGAGCGACTTTGGGTAAAAGAATTTGTAAAAAGTAGCCTCTATTTCGTATTGAGCCAGCACAATATCCCACTTCAAATTAATTCGCCTAATTTAAAGTAAGTAACACCCGATTGCACTAAACTTAAGGATCGCCTAAGTCTGTTCCTAACTACAACACGACCAAATTAAAACGGTGTCAAACTTAGCGGTCATGTAGCTGTCATTCGCCTACTTATTTTGGTCGAGTTGTAGTTAAGAAAAGACTTAGGCGATTCTTAATGTTAGTGCAATTGGGTGTAAGTGACTTAAGTGACGCCTAAGCATAGGTACTGAAGTTCGGTGACACATTTGAAGTAACGAGTAGGTAGGTAGGTAAGAAGTATACGAACGAATATAAATACATTTGATGATACTGTGGCCGCGTTCCGAATCACGCTCACAGCGCTGTTAGCGCGTATCCGACCAAATTAAATAGTCACAAAATATTACACAGATAGGGTATTTGTGTACCTACTTCATTTAATGGATTATAGGCTAACAGTGCTGTTGGCGTGATTTGGAAGTAGGCATGTGTTATTATTGTCAATTACAGTCTCATTGATGAGATGACATCATTAACATTCTTGTACTCTACCTCTTGCAAAGTTTAAAAAGAAAGGATTACCTACCTACTGTAACAAAATATTTTTTGAGGGTAAGGAAATAAAAACCGGTCAAGTGCGAGTCGGACTCGCACACAAAGGGTTCCGTACCAAAAAACGGCTAAAAAATCACGTTTGTTGTATGGGAGCCCCCTCAAATATTTATTTTACTAGCTGACCCGACAGACGTTGTCCTGTCTTAGTTATAAATATTAAATTCGAATTGGTATAAATTATTGAAAAGTTTAGTTCAGAGATTAGTAGGTAAGTACCGTTCCCGTTTCCGTTTTCGTTCTCGTTCCCATTTACTTTAAAACCCAACAGCTTTATAAATAACCAAGTACCTATACATCACTTGTTATGTTAGTAACGTGTATGTTAGTCTATTCAAACTTACTAATAAGGCGTGATGGCTCTGAACTAACCGTGATGAGCACTAAGAAATTCAGTTTTCTTATAACCTCTTTGTAAGAAAAAAAAAATTATTTTACATGTATTTTATTAATAAAATAACTCCGAACGAAGCATCTGTTTTATTACATCCTTAATTGTATGTTTTTTTTTATCGTTGTTCGCGCGTATCTTCGACATTTATGGACCGATTTTGATGATTCTTTTTTTGTTCGATTCAATTTTTTTGCGAAATGGTCCCATTTATTTTTTTTTCAAATCGGTTCAGTAGTTTTCAAGGTATCCTGAAAACACTATGATTTTGCATCAACTAACTTGACTATTTTGTTATTTATGAACCGAATAAGATGATTCTTTTTGTTGGGTAAGAGGTACTTTTAGTCTTTTTAACCGACTTCAAAAAAAGAAGGTTCTCTTTCAGTTTGACCTGTATGAATGTATGTTTCTCCGCGAATATCTCACGTTTGACTGAGCCGATTTTTCTACCAAATAATATACTTACACTACACTACCTAATAGAGAAGGTACTTACACTAAAAACAAAAAAATAAAAATTGTTTTAAAAATAAAAAAAAAATGTTTTAAAAAACAAAAAACCAACTTCAAATAACCTGCCTCTAAAAAGCAAGAAATAATATTCAAATCATTAGATATGCATTATCATTGTTATATAATAACAACACGTATATTGAAGTCGGGTAGGGCTTTTAGAATAAAAAAACGAAGTTGTACTCCAGCCCCACCCGACTTCAATAGACGTGTTGTTATTATATAACAATGATAATGCATATCTAATGATTTGAATATTATTTCTTGCTTTTTAGAGGCAGGTTTTTTGAAGTCGGTTTTTAGTTTTTTTTAAAAGGTAAGTAAATACTAAAGTTTAATTTTTCAAGTTTTGACTTATGTAGTAAGCATAAATTACTTTACAACCATTGAAACTTGTCCCAAGTAACAATACAAAAACTCACATACATACAAACGTAGAGCAGTGTGGAACAATGCAACACCAAAAGCTCTGAGTCTCATATTTCTCTCATTTTTAAAGATATGAATTCCGTTTTTAGAGGAACGGAATCTACTTAATTAGGTATAAAATGGCAGTTATAGTTTCATTAATAAATAGATACATAAACCAATAAGAAGACTTTTAAAAGAAAATGGGAATTGTTTCATTGTGTCCACCTAGGTGTACACAATGAAACATCCTCTGTCCAACAATGAAACACTGTTATTAATTTTGACATTTTCATATTTAGTGGAACAAGTAAATGACAAAATCTGTTGAATTCCAACCGATAAAGGTTTTCTCAAGGTATTGCATAATTATTCAGACTTTAAAAGTACCTATAGGTTTATCTCAGGTACAATGATTTGTGTGTGACTTAAAGATAAATGAGTCTAATTTTTTTTAAATCGTAGTTATGTATCTTTTATAGGCAATAACGATTTAAAATCAACAATTACTTATAATAGGCATTAATCTCTCAGGTAAAATTCTACATACTAAAAGATTAATGAGTCTGAAAATCACAAATATTAGGTAGTAGTAGTGGAAACACTGTTACATTGTGTCCACCCTTGAGCTGTGACATTCTTGGACACCTGGGGTATTTTAGAATAACATCAAAAAATAATCTACCAAAATCGAACAATTTATTAGGTAGTATCAAAGTTATTCTGTGGTAATGTAGTCCACGTGAATCTATGATACATGTACAAATATATTGATTAAAAAACACATTCGATGAGAAAGGCAACTGTCAAAAAAGCATTTTTTTTAAAAGCCCACGACTTAGGACAATTATTCTTAATGAAGGCTTTACAAAGTGACATTTAAAAAAAATAGTAACTATTTGCCTCTAGATGGCGTTGATGGAAAGAGAAGTGTAAAAATTTGCTTTTAAAAATAAACGGCCTGTACCAAAGAGGCAAATAAGCGTTCGCTGGCTGACATCTGGCCAAAGAGAAACATTTTAGGGTAACATCAGATTTGCCTGCCTACCTGAGTACTCTTCGAAGCTGAGTAAAAAAATCACATTGACACATACATTTTTATCAACGCCATCTTATCTATCGAGCATACAGTTTTTTGTCATTTTGAAAAACCCTAATTGAAAAACAGTTTAGTTAATATTTTTACAAAAATCCTCCGACTAAAAGTAATGAACATACTCTGTCTGTCAGCTTCATCATCAGACCCTGGACTTCGTCTCCCATTAGAGTACTCGTCAAAACAATAGGGATGACGACTACTGAGTAAAATAACAAAATACTAATAAAAACCGTAAACATATTGAACTTTTAGAGTAGCTTGTATACCTCTTGGTTTTATATATTGCGTATTATTTGTTTTATTACCCTTCAAAGTTGGGCGGACAAGTCCATTTAAAAAGTTTAATATATATTAAAATAAATAATACATTTAATTAATCCATAAAATTTATAGCAAATTTGTATAAGAAACAATTTTGATAAACACAATATTTAATATAGCTGCCAAACTTTCCTACGCGTTGCATACAAACACCTAGGCGTGACGTCATAACTAGGGTAGCCGTTAGTATGGAGCGTTTTCGGGTGAGTCCAATTTTGTGTGCATTTTAAACTGTGACATCTCGGGCAGTTTTCACGCTAGCGAAATAATTATTTTACCAATGTTTCTTTTTTTGAGAGGTAATTTATGTAACATAAAATAAAAAAAAATTTCGTCATGCCTATTCTAACGAGCCCAAACACGATGGGGTTGTAGGTTTTATCATAGAATTCCTGTGGGCTTCTTCCGGTTTCATCATCAGATCAGCTCAATGACACCATAATATTGCATTGCCTTCCAGTTCTGACCTATTTTCAAAGTTTCAAGTCTCTAGGTCATCGGAAAGCTAGGATAAAATCGTTCGCAATATATATCTATAAATATTAGGTCTTTACTTATGAACTTGCCGATATTTTGTCACATACAGAGAAAATAATAACTTCTATGTTTTAAAACATTTAACAATATCTTGATTTACGTATGTCGAATTATGACCATGATAGTCAACTATCAGTAAAAATAAAGTCCTTTTTTTAAGCTTTCATAGCATTAAAAAAAGATCTTGAAAGTTACTCTTTTTTTTGTGAGCCAAAAAAGGGTGACCGGAGGGGTTGTAACTTAGCCAAAACTTATTTTTTTCGCTTATCGTAAATGGAATAGGTTAGCATAGTGTTCAAACATTAGTACATAAAAGTTTTGTTACAAGAGTGTTAACGGTTGTTAAATGAACAAAGAAAATGCTAGTATGAAAAATGCAACTTCTTGAAAATTCTCCATACAAATCGGCAATTTCATAGGTAAAGACCTATTATATACGGTTACGAAAACCTGCTTATTTTTAATCATAATACAATTTTCACCAATATTTTAGACTTAAGCGTGTGGGCCGGAGAGTCGCATGCTTTTAAAACTTTAGGTCGCTATTGCGTTACATGAGCAACGAATGTGTTTGTAGCTGTTACAATAAAGCACGTTCCAGACGGATTTAATCACGCCTCCCAACCAAGGTCACCTTGGTGGAAGCTTGATGGGGGCGTGGTTTCCATCCGTGGATTGTGTTGCGGCTACACGAGTTTACATCCAAGCGCCGCCAACTAGGGCTGCCAACCATACTATAATAATATGTCGTATTATACTATGTTTCGGGTCTGCGTGCTATATACTATTGAAGAAATATATAGTACGCAAAAATACTATATTTTCAACATCGATCGCTAAGAAACAAATGTTTCTTTTTTTTTAATTTGTGATCGTGAATTTTGACTGATTCTATAGCGTGTAGTGTATAGTCACACCATATAACAAATACTATGTGTATAGTGTATTGTATCTGAATTCTGAACGTATCTATCTGTCTTATTGCGTTCCAAACTTGTCAATATAAAATTGACAACTTAATTAAATCTTAATCCATGGACGAAATATATCTTAATCTTAACCATGGACGAATTTCTTTCATGTCTTAACTTAATCAGTAATACTGATACAATCGTAAGTAAGTTAAAAACGAGTTTTTAATTTACTTATATTTAATTAATATTGATGGTAGAAAATAATATGAGACTTTTATTTTGATTCATGATTGTTTTATTTATGGTTTATGATTTTGACCAAAACATTGTTCAAAAATGCAAAAAGTTCAAAAAATATAGTTTTTATAAAAAGTAATATATAATAATATATTTGCCTAATTTTTGCCTTTTCCATAAACTACTATATTATTTTAAAGTGTACTAATTTTTTTAGCCTTATTTGAAAAATACTGTATTTCGCCTTAGACATGTTGGCAACCCTAGCGCCGACACTCTTTCCCATTCCACGGTAAAGATATCTATCAGTACTGTAACTCGGCCCTGTCCTTGAAATAATTACCTAAATAAACCCGCGCTGGTTCAATCAATTAATTTTAAGGCAATAATATAACTAGATTAACAAAACTAATGGTAAAATAAAAATAAAAAAAAATACATTATTGATGGGAGAAACAAATTATTTAATTATCCTTAGTACAATACCTACGTATTATATAATATTTTAAGTATACTTAATCTTAGCTTTCGGACTTTCCAGGTATTTAAAAATGTAAGGTATCTCTGGATTATTGGTTAATTATATTTATAATAAAAACAGCACAATCTGCACTTTGCAATAGTAAGAACTTATATTTCAATCAATAGTACCTATTGAATTTTTAGACTTTTGGCATTCAGAATGTTATTTCTATATTAAGGTAATAAATATAATAGAAAAAAACCCGGCCAAGTGCGTTTTGGGCAACACGCCGTACGGTTCCGTAGATACCTTATACCACACCATATTTAATACCATTATAATTTTTCGTCTGCAAAAATAACTTTGTTTTTCAGTGTTGTTATGAATGACAAAGTTATATTTGCGGTTATGGAAAATGTGCTATATCTGAAAAACTAATTACTATATCTCATTTAAACCAATTTTTATTGAAAGTAATTATTAAGACCTACATGCAGCATATATGTTTTTTAGATTTTTCACTTTCTTATTTCAAAAGTTAAAGGGGGGGGGAGGATAAACATTTTACCACTTTGGAGGAGTATATCTTTCAAACCTTAGACTTTGAGAAAAAAATGTCTTATAAACTTCAATGTCAATTTTAAAGACCTATCTATTGACACCTCACACGTTCGCAGTTTCAGTTCCATGTATGGAGAGCCCCCCCTTAATCTTTTTTTTTTGTTATTTTTGTGTTAAAATCGTTAAGCGGTTAACAGAATACATCTACCAACCAAGGTTCAATTGTGTAATATTAATACTTTTGGAATAAAATGGCTGTGACAGAAGGACAGATAGACAGACAGACATGACGAATCTATAAGGGTTCCGTTTTTTGCCATTTAGGCTACGGAACCCTAAAAATACTAGAAAAAATTGACTCACCCGTAACCCGTAGCAGCCGAGCCATTTGAGCCCGTCTGAACTGCGAGGGCTGAGTCGATATTTTATAGTATTTTTTCTATTATATTTATTTCCTCAATAGTACCTGACCTACGTACATCTTTCGTTCATCACTGCGGCGCATTCGCGACTGTTTGTGTACCGAGTGCAGACTGCAGACTGAACTCGAGGGCCGAGGCGCGTAGGTACGACTCGCTTTTCGACTATTTGTACAGATGACACTTGCATATAAATTGGCAAGAGAAAGATGAGACAAAAGATGCGCAATAGCCACAAACACTAAAATTTGTGGCGCTGCACATCTTTTGTCTCGTTTTTATCTTGCCAATAAAATGCCGGGCAGTATATGAAGTTGGAGTACTGATAAATATCATTACCGTGCCTGTGTTGGAACTCGCGCCCTTCCACCAAGGACGTTGAAGGTCATTTGGATTGGTTGGAGAAATTTGGATTAAATCTGCCGTCTAGATGGATTAAATCAAGCAAGGTCACCTCTGTTGGGAGGCGTGATTTAATCCGTCTGGAACATGCTTAAATATGTAACGGCTACAAATACATCAACCCACCGCTACAGGCTCCGATTGATCTGGAATTCGACGATTTAACAAAAAACATAACCTCAAAGCATGCGACTCTCCGGCCCACGTGTTTTTGTCAATCATTCTGCCGGGAAGCCGGTACAATCGATTTGATATCTGAAATAAGAATGTATATCGTCGGTACATTACTTCTAGGTTGTTTTAGAATGGAAACAGAACAGATATGTATGTACTATGGGCAACAGCTTCGCTTAAAAAGTTAGCAAAAAAATTGTGTGCGCATGTATCCCCCTGCACGAACTAAATATATTATGTTATGACGGCGGCGGCGCGGCGTGCAACCGATTTTAACCTTAAGAGTTGTGGTTAAGTGACGTTGTTGTCCATAGTACATCTGTATGAATTTCTAAAACAGGAGATGTAATTCTATAGAGTACCTACTTAACCAAACGAAAGGTGCGTGTTCGTTCGTATCGTGACGTGAGACTTATAGGTATGTACTAGGGCTTCCATCCCGGGATTCGAGAGTCTCGATTTCCCGAGAGTCTCGAATGATATTTGGTCCCGAGAGTTTTAGTTTCCATTCTCGGGATTTTCGAGATTTTCGAGACTTATTCAAACGTAGACTACATATATTTCATATAAAGTTGCGTGTTGCGCGTGTTAATAAGTAGTTATATTATAACGTGTCCTTTTTAACATAAACAGAACAAACAAACGTGACAATTAAAAAAAAAACCAGAACATACAAACAAACACAATTCGATCTTACATCTAAGATCTGAATTTTTGTTTTCATCGTCCTCCAATTTAATTCAATTCATATTTTCCTGTAAGATAAAGGAACGTGTACTGAACCATAGGCTTCTGTCGTAACCAGAAGCAAACTACCTCCTCAGTGACCATCAATACGGGTTTCGCCGAAACCGGTCCACTGGAGATTTTCTAGCATAAACCACTTGCAAATGGAGCGAAGCCATCGAGAGGTATGGAGAGGCGCTCGCCGTTACTCTTGATAACTCGAATGCTTTTGACAGGGTGAGGCATGATAGCCTTATTGCAAGCTTTTTTTCATACGGACTTCCCACCGGTTTTGTGTCTGGATATCGGACTTCCAGAGGGATCGGTCGATTCGAGTTGTCATTTATGCTGCTCATCCGACCAGTTGGCTATCAATGCCGGAGTCAGGGATTGCTCCCTCAGGGGTGGACTAAACAGGAACACCTGCTTCATATTAATGACCTGCTAATATCCGGTATTTTGGGGTACGCAGATGACAACACCGTTGTAGAGAGCTACATATCTGATGCTCGAGTCAGTGCAAAACAAGCCCATTGTCTTAGGGAGGCAATGGTCAACACGAACCTGTCACTGGAGGCAGTCTTCGAATGGAGCGATGCCAATCAGGTCAGGCAGGTTCAATCCATCAAAAACTCAGACGTGTCTGTTCTCTGCTAAAGGGAGTTGTTTCGACCTGAGTCACTTTCCGAGGTGTATCCGTGCCGAATTGCCGATTACTGAACAACTATACCTTCTCGGCATATCATATCTAACACTCAATTTTGGCTCTTTCATCGAGAATAAAGTATCAGTATCACTACATAGTGTTAACAAAGTAGCTTTATCTGTCCCTATGTATGCTTAAATCTTTAAAACTACGCAACGGATTTTGATGCGGTTTTTTTTAATAGATAGAGTGATTCAAGAGGAAGGTTTATATGTATTATACATGGTGTCAAATTCCACACTACACCGAAGCGAAGCGAGGGCGGGTCGCGTCGCTAGTAATTGGAATAAAGTACAATTGGCATCTAAAAAGCTTAGTATTTTTGCAAAGGTGAGAAAATACTTTACTTCACGCTGGATCAGCTGCTCATTCTATACCAAGAGCAAGTTCGATCGTGTATGGAGTACTGCTGTCATCTTTGGGATTGCTCCGCCAAATACGAGCTCCAGACGCTTGAATCCTTTGAGCGGAGGGCCAGGAAGCTCATCGGCAACGATAATCTTTTCTGTAATAAGCTCCGAAGTCTCGAGCATAGACGCAAGGTCGCAAGTTTTTTATCGGGTACATTTCGGTGAGTGTAAGGTGGTAGTGCACAACCTAATTCCGCATCTCCTTTCTTCCATCGGACAACCAGAGATACGAATCAGCATTTTGCTTCAAATTTTATCATCCGTGCCGTCAGAGAGTGGAATTCTTTGCCTAAGTCTGTGTTTCCCGCAAGGTACAATCTGGGGGTCTTCAAGTCGCGAGTGATTAGGTATCTTCTAGGCAAGCGCGTTCTATCGTAAATCACTTCATCGCTTAACATCAGGTGTGATAGCGCAAGCGTTTGCCTATCTATCATAAAAAATGCGTCATATTATCATTTCGAGAGTCTCGAAATTTCGAGAGTCCCGAGAGTCAGCCATATAGTCTCGTCTCGATTCCGAGATTGTGAAATAGTTCCGAGAGTGGAAGCCCTAGTATGTACGTACTTAGTATCCAACCGAAACGGACGAGCTTCGTCGTCCCTCGCCACGCGCCCGCGCCTACTCGCTTCGACCGCAAACTTTTTGAATACCTACCTACCTAGGTATTATCCATGCATGAAAATGACACAAATTCATTCTGTCCATCACTCATGTATTTAAGATATTAAATATGTAAACTCTAATAATACTAATATTTTTTATATGCATCAATGGCTCGGACAAACAAAAAAATTGAAAATATTAAAATTCCATGCCTTAATTTGGCACAAATTTATTTCATAGGGATTTTTAAGTGATCTGAGGTATATGGTACTTGTTTTTCAAATTGTAATATTTTTTTGACGGTGTTATTAATGTACGGGTCCCACGTCTGTTTCCATGGACGAAAATGACACAAATTAGGTTTGTACACTACGCAGGCTATCTTAAATACAATACTATTGTTTCTTTTTACTTTAAAACAATTTTGACAGTTTAGACGGTTCTCACACTGGCGACGCGCGCGGTCGCGGCGCACCCACGCGCGTCTTTTACGTTGTATGCAAGTACATTAATTTGTACAGAAAACCGCCTCGTCCAACACACCAAGGCGCGCCACGGCGCGTGAGCGCGCACCGCCGCGTGCCGCCGGCGATCCGCGAGCAGTTTGCGCCAGCAGGCGCGTTACCGCGGGGTACAACACACTGCGACGCGCCCCGCGGCTGGTTTTCGATGATCGTTTCGTTACGATGGCGGGATTTCCTCTGGTTTTCAAATGTTTCGTGGCTTGGATATACGCCCATTTTAGTGCCATTTGGTAGGTACATTATGCAGCACATGAGGTTATACAAAACTGTAAAAAATCTGTTATTTATTTGATTGAATATCATTACGCTGTCGTGGAAGCCCAGCGTGCCGTTGACCGTACCTACCTACTCGTATGTTATTAAAATTCCGTCATTAATATCGAGATGGCAAATCTAAATTATTTGTCTGGACGTTTTAATCTCATGAGTGATTTTATATGTGTTCAGTTTTTTTTCCTTTTGAGGTACGGAACCCTAAAAACCTGGAAATTAAAACAAAACAACTTCAAAATTTAATGCCTCTAAAAAACAAGCGGCGGGGACGCGTCAGACGCCGAATGGCGCGGGGGCGCGGAGAAAACCGCCCGAACAGGCGTTGCGCTGCGCCGTCACCGCGCGCGTGAAACGCCAAACCGCGCCCCGCGACGACGGCGCGCGTTGGCAGTGGGAGAATCGCCTTAGAGTCCAATTATTTATAACCACCACAAATAATCGAATTTCTCAAGATGCATCGGCTAGATGTGACACAAAACGCAAAAATAAACTAATTATATGCCAATGTATCGACAGGCAAGAATTCGTAAACTTTAGAATTCTTGAAGGTTACCCTCAAAATAACGTATTCCGATCGGTCTATTTTCTAGAAACAGCCTAATGATTCTGACCGACCGACGATATGGTAACCCTACACTGTGATTGTTCATAGTAAATAAATTTGCAAATTTCTCTAAAACGAGTAAAGATATTCTGAAAATATGTTTTCGGGTCGTTTATCGTGATCAAACGATTACAAAAACCTGCTTATTTTTAATCTTAATGCAATTTTCATCAATATTTTAGACTTAAGTGTGTGGGCCGGAGAGTCGCATGCTTTTAAAACTTTAGATCGCGATATCTTTGACCCTGTTGCGTTACATGAGCAACGAAAGTGTTTGTAGCTGTTACAATGAATATGTAACGGCTACAAATACATCAACCCAGCGGTACAGGCTCCGATTGATCTGGAATTCGACGATTTAACAAAAAACATAACCTCAAACCATGCGAATCTCCGTGCCACATGCTTTTGTCAATCATTCTGCCGGGAAGCCGGTACAATCGATTTGATATCTGAAATAAGAACGTATATCATCGGTACATTACTTCTAGGTAGTTTTAGAATGGAATTATTCAGTGGCACGGAGATTCGCATGCTCACATTGATGCTTGACATGACAGAAAGCCCGCCGGTAACGATCAATTGCGATTGTCAATTTTTCCGTCAATTCCATTGTTAGAGCAATTGACAATCGCTTCAATTGCACGCGTAAACGATCAATTTTTCCGTCAATGGGCGTCAATTGCGGAAAAATTGACAATCGCAATTGATCGTTACTGGTGGGCTTAATAGAAACCACCTAGCGACTGGTCATATTTGACAGAGGGCCTAGTACGAGTTGTGTTTCTCACCTCACTTTGCGAATAGTATCGAGTGAAAGAGAGGAAATCATGCGAGTGAGTGAACGAGTGAAAGAGAGAAAACGATAGTTAACTATTCGCAAAGTGAAGTGAGAACAAAAAACCAACTCGTACTAGGCCCTCTGATGAATTATGAATGAACAATATTCATAGTGGATATTGTGTCTACTTCTTTTTGGGGTGAAAAAAAAAACCAAAGAAAAGTAGCAATGTGTGCCAAATGAAACCGGTAGCTAAATAGTTTCTATTTAGATAATCAGGGTGCGGTTCAGTGTCTGGGGAAGGCGACTGTCAAAATGGCGCTGCGTACGCTTGTTCCACAAGAGCTATGAAAACCATTTTTTTTATCTTACTCTATGTATGAAAACAAAGGACTTTTACTGAAAAAAAAACGTTTTCTTAGCTTTAAAATTCTGTGTAAAAAATGTTGGCACTTACGAATTTCCGAAAAATCTGAATATAGAAAAAAATGATAAATTCTGTAAGAATAAAAAAGTCTTAATTTGGTTTTCAATTCCGGCATTTGCATTGTAGAATAGTTTTTTATATCCATTTTGGGTTAATGGGTCTTTTTTGGTAAAAAAATACCACAAAATAAATATTTATTTTCCCATAAATTTTGTTCTGAACGTCTACTATTTTAGGAACAAGCGTATGCAGTGACATCTACAATTAGCTTTGCGTTGCCAACCCCTATTTTTTCTTAAAATTGGTGCAGTTTTGTGGTACAAGTGTGATGAAAACTACAGTAATAACGGTGAACTACTTTTACTTTCTTCACAGGAACACACCATGATATTATTAACTAGGTTATAGCAACAATACGTTAGCAGTTTTCCCTAACAATACTTCTCTTCTTGACGGTTGGAAAGTGACTGAGCCCGCAACTGACTTTCGTTGACCGTTCTGCCGCCTATCCCCACCGCTTACCTTCTCATTCCACTGAAAATGGCGGGAAACGGCGGAGCCAAGCGTCGGTGTTGCCAAGCTATTAAACTAAAATACTACTATTATTCTTTCAATTTTGATTCGAAATCATAACAATAAAATGGATTAATTACTATCAAACTACAAAACGTCACATTCGTCCATCCTGACCTCGTGCATGTCCTCGTGCACGATCAACTCAATACTATAATAATAACGTCACATTCGGCCGGTTGTATGTAAACTTATATCGCATTCTATTAAATAAATTTAACTGGTTTAACTTTTTGTTATAATTTAATTGCGGATTAATTAATGCTAAAAAGAGAGAATCCACCGAATCCACCACCACCTCACAAAATGGGAGGCCACTCCAAGAAAGAAACGGCGAACGAAAACTTGGAGAGGGGTCGACCTCCGTCTTTTATATTTGATAATTTATGTTGTATTTTATCGCATCTAGTATGATCATCAGATCAAAAAGCTTTGAAATTTTTAAAAGCCAATAATATTGTGACACAAATATTAACTAAAACATCTTCAAAAAATATTACCATTTTTTCACAATAAAAAATCTAATAATTTATGCAAGTACAACATTTCTCATTAGTTCTTTCTACTAAATTATGAATTTTATTATAATATTTAACAAGAGATAAGTACAAAAAGTAAATATAACAGTCGAAGTCACGCCGCCGGAGTACCACGAAAGGGTAAACAAATTTAATCACAAATTGTAAACTTTTGACAGATGATTGACTGAAGACCCGACGCACGTACTGTGACTACCTAACTGAAATTATCAATGATGTCAACTTATTAAACTCACATAAGTCCTACAGTTTCTTACGGTATACAAATTCAATTTGCTAGACCTATTAGGTATGCAAAATGCAGGGTAATCGTATAATGATTAAAGTTGTGTTGCAACAATCATTATATGTATTATTTTTATTTATTTCACAATTAATAGCATGAGCTAGGTACTTATTATATTTAATTTAGCTTAACTAGAACTACCAACTTTAACAGGTTCTGAATAAGATTTAAATATAAGTACTTGATAAATCAATGCATAGGAATTCTGGTCAGTATCTATGTTCAACCAGATAATTGCAGCTGAAACCTTATTAGCCGTCGCAGCCTGTCGTCATCGTGTCAAAAAAAACCTAAGATCAACCAATAACGGAACAGTCGTTTCTACCATCCAGCCTCGCGTCGCACACCGCGCCACCATCACCTTAGCTAAGTATACCGCATGGGCATCTTGTCAGATGCAATATGTTTCTGAAATATATAAAACAATCGACAGTAACCATGCTTAAATCATAGGACAAACGTCTACAAAATAAAATATCAGGGTCAAAAGGAAAAATATTATAATCTACTCATGAAAACTGTTTCATTATGAGATGAGAAAAACTTATTATGTGAAATACAAATTCACATTTATAATAAACAATATATAGTTGCATTGTTATTAAAATATTATCATGATAATTTATTTATTTTATTCCACAATTTGTGGTTCTCTTGCATTTTATTATGTAATGTGCTCAGTTAAAGTAATTGTTAATGTCGATACTCGCAGGGCTACCGTTTGCCACTATGTGGACACGGCCTGTCAAGACATATTCAGGGCTACCGTTTGCCACAGTGTGAACACGGCCTGCCAAAACATATATTTAAGCCAAAGCTATCAACCAAGGACGCACATGGCCCATACAATACGACACACTTGGCCACGTAACCAGTATATTTAGGATACACACGGCCCATAGACGCGACACACTTGGCCGCTTACTGAGTACCACACTTAAGGACACACTTGGCCCATAGACGCAATATACCTAGTCGCCTAAACACTGCACTTGAGGACAACTGGTTCATATAATAGTAGCTTACACACTTCTTACCTAACATTTTTAAGACTTTATTTTCTCAAACAAATATAATGTATTAAAATTAACCATAATTACATTAGCATCGGATTGCAATATTATAAACTAAGAGATAACCAAGTAAAAGAAGAAGAAGAAGTTGTGTCTTAAAGAAGAACGCAGACTTCATAAAGTCTACTTATTGTTTGACAGATCTTCGTACATGTGTAATTGAGTACTGATTATTTGTGTACCCCAATATATTTACTTAAAGGCCTGTGCACTAATCTAAACAACAACTTAAATAATCGTTGCAGATGACGATTCGAGTATGAAATTAGTAAAATTGCATAATGTAGTCACATAAGCAAGTAATATAAGTATATGACAACCTAGCCTTGTAAACCGCTGGCGCTTCTAGCCAAATTGTACTTGGTTTATCTTTTTTTTTTTCGTTTGACATTTATTTTTAATTGGAATTGAATTGCAATTTATTAAGTAATTATTCATTAATGTACCTAATGTAGAATGTATGGAATAAATAAATTGTATTGTATTGTATTGCAAACCGCCGGCGCATCTAGCCAAATCTCAGGCGCATCTAGCCCAAATCTCAGGCGCATCTAGCCAAATCTCAGGCGCATCTAGCCAAATCTCAGGCGCATCTAGCCAAATCTCAGGCGCATCTAGCCAAATCTCAGGCGCATCTAGCCAAATCTCAGGCGCATCTAGCCAAATCTCAGGCGCATCTAGCCAAATCTCAGGCGCATCTAGCCAAATCTCAGGCGCATCTAGCCAAATCTCAGGCGCATCTAGCCAAATCTCATGCGCATCTAGCCAAATCTCAGGCGCATCTAGCCAAATCTCAGGCGCATCTAGCCAAATTTTAGGCGTATCTAGCCAAATCTCAGGCGCATCTAGCCAAATAAAAGGCGTATCTAGCAAATAAAAGGCGCATCTAGCCTTGTAAACTGATGGCGCTTCTAGCCAAACTGGATTTGCATCTAAATACAATACAAACCAATCACTTATTTCCCAAAAAATGGAAGTATACATTGATGACATTATAATTTAACAAAATCTGCATATTCTGACTTTGTTAGGTGTGGAAATCTGTCAGTAGCTAGGTGATTATAAAATTTAAATTCGATACTTAACATTAATCATCAATTATTACAACTAATTTTCATTACCCATCATTTCAGTAAATAATTTCAAATCCCAATAAAATAAATGTCAAACTTTAATGTCAAATATGATAAAATGACATTAATAATAATAATTGCCTGCCAATGTTAATTTAATTTACAGTAATAAAATATTAATTGCATCTAGCCAAACCGAAGGCACATCTTCTCAAACCGTAGGCGCATCTAGCCAAACTGAAGGCACATCTTGCCATACTCAAGGCGCATATAGCCTTATAAGCCGCAGGCGCATCTAGCCTAACCGCAGGCTCATCTTACCATATAAAATGAAGGCGCATCTAACCTTATAAAATGACGGCGCATCTGAACTTATAAAATGAAGGCGCACTTATACTTATAATAAAATGTAGGCACATCTAAACTTATAAATAACAAGAAGGCGCATCTAATCTTATAAAATAAAGTCGCATCAAACCTTATAAAATGAAGGCGCATCTAACCTTATAAAATGAAGACGCATCTAACCTTATAAAATGAAGGCGCATCTAACTTTATAAAATGAAGGCGCATCTAACCTTATAAAATGAAGGCGCATCTAACCTTATAAAATGAAGGCGCATCTAACACTATAAAATGAAGGCGAATCTAACCCTATCAAATGAAGCCCATTAAAACTTAAAATATTCATTCATATAAATCTCAAATCTCTTTACCAATCTGGTATCAAAAGTTGCACTTTATAAGTCGAAGGCGCGTTTAGCCTTCAAGCTGAACGTGTCTAGCTTCGAAAGTAAAAGTTGGAAATTTTCATCTATATTAATATTTATTATAATAAAAAACCAACAGTTAATAAAATTAAGGCGCATCTAACCTTATAAAATGAAGGAACGTCTAACCTTAAAAAAAACTTTCCCCGTATAAATTCTCAAACCTCTTCATCATTCTAGTATAAAAACAAACAAAAGTTAGAGGTACCTTAATTAGGTCGAAGGCGCGTTTAGCCTTGTCCTAGCCTTACAAACTGAATGTGCATCTAGCCTCGAAAGTCAATGGTATAATAAATTTTCATTAATATAAATATCTAGTATAATTACTTAGGGTTGGGTGAAATATTTAGAATAGTTTCATTTTAGTAATTTTCACTGCATCATCCCTATGTACATAGAAAACCAAAAGTTAACCCTAATTGTAAGCCAAAGACGCATTTAGCCTTGTAAACCGTAGACGCCTAAGGGCGTAGGCTTTGTAAACCAAAGGTGCGTCTATCCTTGTAAACCGAAAGCGCGTCTAGCCTAGTCTCAAGAGTATTAGTAGAAATACCTAAGAGCCGGCTCACTTCAAATAAAATTTTAAAGTAGCAAAATATTTTCTACCAACTACGATTAATTTTAAAAGCGTTATATTTCTTACAAAACTAAGAAATTACGCCAAATAAGTGTACTTCAAAGTAAACTTACTTCATTCATTTAGGAACACAAAAATGAAATCAAAATTATAATCGTAAACATACCACATATCGAAACCATGTACACCAGATAATTATCTTTCGTATTATTTTATTCATAAAGATAAGTATGTACAGTTTTTAACTGTAAGATCACTTCTGTAAAATCACGTTAATTAATGAAATCGACAATTCTTTATGAACGGCCTCTTAATAGAATAAGAATTAACTTCTTGAACTAAAATAGGAAAACATGGTTTGTGGGGTCATATTTTTATATAAAAAACGTAAAGTTACCACAAAACAAAAACATACGGCAAGCTGAAGAGATTCTCTAGTAGCTACTAGTATTAAATTGCATATAAACCTCACAGATGATTGCAAGAAAAATAAGAATATTATCATAAGGGCTTGGGTAGGTTAATATTTTTGGCATAAATAATAGCGGAAACGTATAATAATATCAAAAATACGTACTGTGAAGTAGCTTCAATAAGTTGTATTCATGAAAGAGGATTGTGATAAATAAAATGATGATAGAACGCCGAAAAACATCGAAAATGTGCAGAAGTGAGGTTATTTTCCATACTCTTTCCACGTAAAGTAAAAGACAGACAAATGTGTTCGTAAAACCTAGCCTTAAGCTACGACTATAGCGTCATGGTACTACTAAAACCCTTTTGAAGGTCAACGTAACCTGGTACCAATTCTACAGTAAGTATCACCTTATCCGTCTTATTCTCCGTATCCGTACATCCACAGGGTACAGTGTCAAGGTCGACTACTAACGACAATTAGAATGCACTTAGAATGGTATGAAATATAAAAAAAATAAACTTAATAACCTCTGCGGAACACATTGTCCAAGATAAAAGTTCCTATTTTCATAATTCATTATGTAATGCATTTCCAGAGTTTAAATCACGAAAGTTACAGTTGGGCAGTAAAGATAAAAAAAAAACATTCATTTCATGACCTCTCTTTATACAATCATGAAAATTACAATTCCAATATCAAAGCACTATTTCCATCATGGTGACGACTGAGTGTAGTTTTGTGTGCAGTGTATGCACGGCCGAAGAGTCGCCTCGGCCACGTGCAATGATTGTGAAGTGTATATGCACTGTCGAAGAGTTGCCTCGACCACGTGCAATGTTTGTGAATAATGGTGTGTATGCACGGCCGAAGAGTCGCCTCGGCCACATGCAATGACTGTGAAGTGTTTATGCACTATCGAAGAGTTGCCTCGACCACGTGCAATGTTTGTGAATAATGGTGTGTATGCACGGCCGAAGAGTAGCCTCGGCCACGTGCAATGAAAAATAGTCATATCTCTCGAGTGTATTAAAACTTGAAACTACCCAACTTAATTTCGTAATTTTAGCTCGGTTTAAAACGTTAGAAAAGTAAGAAATTCGTGAGCGTACATACTTTGGTTCTTCCACTGCTGATTTGTGATGAAAACTACAGTAATAACGGTGAACTACTTTTACTTTCTTCACAGGAACACACCATGATATTATTAACTAGGTTATAGCAACAATACGTTAGCAGTTTTCCCTAACAATACTTCTCTTCTTGACGGTTGGAAAGTGACTGAGCCCGCAACTGACTTTCGTTGACCGTTCTGCCGCCTATCCCCACCGCTTACCTTCTCATTCCACTGAAAATGGCGGGAAACGGCGGAGCCAAGCGTCGGTGTTGCCAAGCTATTAAACTAAAATACTACTATTATTCTTTCAATTTTGATTCGAAATCATAACAATAAAATGGATTAATTACTATCAAACTACAAAACGTCACACAAGTGTCTACGCAACTGAACAATATGTAGGATTGAGAGACTATCCAAGCAACGTTCCTTTAAAATCACCTAGATGGCGCTGTCCAATTTCCAAGGCATTAGTATAAAGGTCTGATCAAAGAGAATACCTACCATCCGTACCATCGTAAAAAAACATTATGATTTGACCAAAGTCTTTCATACTAATGCCATGGAAATTGGACAGCGCCATCTAGGTGATTTTAAAGGAACGTTGCCTGGAAAGTCTCTCAATAGGCGCGATCTTGGTTGTGTGAAGCCGAGACTTTTACTGTAGTGGTGGCTATGGCTATCTTGGCAGAACTTACCGAGTAAACCGTCTTGAAATACTTGGTGCTAAATACTCCAAGCAGCATTGGAATGCGATGCATCCGCTTTTTAATGACAAACTGAAAACAGCGACCACTGAACTATTCAACACTTGACACTGGCAAAAGTTACTTCCAAGAAGAAAGTAGATTGCCAAACTAAAAATAGAAGAAGAAGAATTGTGACGAGTTTTTGGCGCCATTTTGTCGGGTTCGGTTTGGCGACTATTTTAATTATTCGCAAATTGCCTTCCTGATCACACTGCCTAAAAATCAAATTGTCTACGAAGCAAAATGCCTAAATGTCATGTCTAAAGAGCATAATGTCTACTAAGCAAATTGTGTAAAACGCAGATTGTCTAAACAGTAGTTTGCCTAAGGATTAAAAAGGTCTAAGTTGCAAAACGTCCATGTCGCAAATTGTCCTACCTGTACGTACACAGTATATATGTTACCGGCAATGTATGATACCTCGAGCGGGCTTGTGAGGGCTCGAGGGGGGTTCGAGGGGGCCCGGTGCCTGATTATCTAAATAGAAACTATTTAGCAACCGGTTTCAATTGACATACATTGCTACTTTTCTTTTGTGTGATTTTTTTTTCATCCAAAAAGAAGTAGCAATGGATCACTATCATCTATGAACTGCAACCGGTCGCTAGGTGGTTTCTAATTAGATAATCAGCCCGCCTGGCTCCGAGGTTGCTCGAGGGGGGTTTGAGGGGAGCTTGAGGGGGCTCAAGGGGGGGGGGCTTATTTTACACATTACCGGTGGACCATCAGGCATTGTATAACAATGCCTAGGCAAAGGCAAAGTAGGCATATTCACTTCTCAAGCTTACGAGCTCACTAGACATGAAATAAAACACTTTTTAACGGATACTAGCGCGGTTTTATTGAATGTACTTTGGTATTTAGTTGGTATTTGGTTTGATTTTTGGTTTTCCCGACGTTTCGGCACCTTTGCAGCTGCCGTGGTCACGGGGGACTGAAGCTACCCGTGAGTACTGATGGGGAAAATGCCGGGCATTTTTGGCAGATTGGGAATATACCCAATAAACGCCCATAGATTCCCGCCCACTGGGCATTTATCTGGGCATTTATTTTTTGTTACAAAATTGATCCACAAAATTTATTTAAACATTAAAATATAGTTAATTTTAATTAAATTAGTTAAGATTATCGTTCATAAGTTTATATTTTCATGAATTTGGATATCCTAATCAAAATATTTTATGTGAACCGTAGACGTAAGTATATATTTGTCACAAAATCTTCGAAAGTGGAAAAAAATATATTAAAAGAAAATAATCATATGAAAATACAAGTACAGAAGGACACTCCCGATTTAAACTCGCTTGGCCACCCCGCACCACTCGGTGAGGTTAATGCTAGTAGGTTGCCATTCATCGTTTATGCCGAGAAACAAAATTTTAACTATCCCCCAAATTGGAAATACGAAGAACATTGTTAACATTAACATCCACGTTAACGTCATCCACTTAATTATTTAATTATTATTTCCAATAAGATAGGGTCTAGGAAATAAAAAATATAAGAAATACAATTGTTTTTCGTTTTTGGATTTAAAAAAATGGCCGCCAGGTTTTTATGTAATTTACGGGGATACTAGGTATACCTATAGAAGTATAGATTATTTATCTGACATTTTGCTGACATCCGTAATGCACTACTACTACTACCCTACTACTATTCTTATTAGGTAGGTAAAAAAAAGGTAGGGTATAATCGCAATAAAATTCTTTATGCCGAGTAGGTACCTAGGCATAAAATTTTACATTGCATTAATTCTTTATCAACTTTTTATTGCTGGTCGGATCAGTTGGGTGTGTGTAGCGATCTGAATCTCCTCCATTCACTCCCTGGATATAGTGCAGTATTTAGTGGCATCAACCTTGCAGATCGTCAACAAAGGAAGCCGCTTGGCACAGGCGTACTTTGTGGTCATCTGAGCTGATTTAGCCCTGTACCCACGCGGTACCACCATGGTGGTAGCCAGGGGTGGGGGGGAGAGGTGCCTTCTACCACGCTGCACTTTTACATCCATATCTCCATAAGTTTAGCAAATAGGTCGTGTTTGGTATCGTTTTCATATAATTCAAGGACGAGGAATTTATTTCTGGAACAACTTTTACACTCGTTCATATAAAAAATAAAAGTTCTGCGCAATAACAGAAAAATAAGAAAACAAAAATCTTACAAAATCTATGCCTACAAATAAACCACGAGATTGTGCTTTATAAAAAAAATATGATTAAACAGCCCTGTTTATATAGAATATATGAACATCAACTTTCTCATGCAAATTATATTTATAAATGTGTCAAAAAAAACATTTGCGCCGCGCGGCGGTATTTGGGCGCAGTATATTTGGATAGGATTTATTACTTATTGTTTAATAATGACACAAATTGGTCGTGTTTGGTATCGTTTCCGTATAATTCAAGGACGGAAAATTCATCTCTGCAACAACATTTTTACTCGTTCATAGAAAAAAAAAAATAAGTTCAGTGCAAAAAAAGAAAAATAAGAAAAAAAAACTTACAAAATCTATGTCTACAATTTAAACCACGAGATTATGCTTTATAAAAAAATATATTTAAGCAGCCTTATTTATCTTAAATATAAGGTCCTTCTTAAATAGTGCACATAATTTTAAGGGGTCAATGTACTCATGCATACAAACCACTTTTATTATGGTACCAACATTGAAATCGCGAAAAAAAAAATCTGCTGTTCCATACATTTTGATCTATTCGGTTTTAAATGTTCTGTGGAACAGCAGATTTTTTTTTTCGCGATTTGCATGTTGGTACCATAGTAAAAGTTGTCTGTATGCATGAATACACGTCAGTGCATTTTGTGCATTTTGTGCGTACACAAAATTTTAAGGGGTCACCCTTAAAATTTTGTGCACTATTTAAGAAAGACCTTATATACAGAGTTATTTGTAAAACACCAACAACCTCGCAGGAGTAGATTACTAACATAATAAACAACAACATTTGTTCTACGACTTTTCCTAAAACAGCCAAAAAAAAAATCGACTTTTCATACAAAACTCGATCAGCTGTTCGGACATTTGTATGGAAAGTCGAATTTTTTTTGTCTGTTTTCGGAAAAGTCGTAGAACAAATGTTGTTGTTTATGATGTTAGTAATCTACTCCTGCGGGGTTGTTGGTGTTTTACAAGTAACCCTGTATATGTTACGGCTAATACCCAAAGCCGGGCAAAACTAGGTGTAGCCGATAGCTGTTGGCTAAAGCTAGGTGAACCGATCTGCTTTACTCCTATAGGTCCCGAATATTAAGAAAGTAAAGGTTAGAAATTTAAATTTCGAAGTTATTTTTTTTTAACAGACAACAGAAATAACTTTCTTAATACCTCATGCTACACCTTGTTTTAGCCGGCTACACCTAGTATTAGCCGCGAGCAAATCGAATGCACCTAGTTTTAGCCAACAGCTATCGGCTACACCTAGTTTTAGCCGCACTTCGGGTATTAGCCGTAACATATACACAAACTTTTCTATAGAAATTATATTTATAAATGTGTAAAAAAAATCAGTAGCGCTGCGGTATTTTGGTGCAGTATTTTTTTATTTGGACTTATCACTTATTGTTTAATAATAACAAGGATTAGTATTGGTAGTCCCATAATTTTACTTTAAAAGAGAGCTGTCATAATATAATTTTTTTTTTACCTATTTTTAACAAATTTTATTGGCAGTTTCCGCTGCATCCACATCTGTGCACAAAGTTCGGTGCACTTTATTTATCTTTTTATACAATTGCACCTTCTTGCGAATTTTTGCTTACATTTACACCTTATTTACTCCATGCAAGCTGTGGCTGCTGGCGATAGGGCGGTCCACATAGGCTCCCATAAGCCATTATTTTTAGCCCAACCCCAGTCTGTAGAACATGGCAGGTTTTGGATTGGTTTTAAAAGTTGACCCCATACATTCCTCCCTGGTAAATCGCTCGCAAAATTTTGGTTGCACAGGGCGTCTCTGGTTAGTGGAGATTCTCCAGCTGTCTGTCCTTTTTCGTGAAAAGCACTTTTGTGCATTGATTAATATCAAGGAGATGCATTCCAACATTTCCAACAATAACTTAAATCACAAAAGTCAATCACCAGTAACTTACTTGTCATACAAAGCAATGACGATTGTTTCTAATACTTATTGGCAAAGCCTGTTCCACATTTCCTTCTTTAGGGTATTTAAATCCTTCCGTTGCAATTGGATAAGCACCCCAAGCTTCGAAAGCGCTTTTTCCCCTTCACCAGCAAAAGACGATACGGTATCACACCCGGAAAAGGCGTGGAACAGTGGCAATACTTCTGCTTTTTCCGGTCCTACACCTTATTTAATCCATGCAAGCTGTGGCTGCTGGTAGAAGGGTGGTCCACATAGGCTCTGATAAGCTATTATTTTTGGCCTGACCCCAATCTGCAGGCCATGGCAGGTTTTGGATTGGTTTTATAAGTTGATCCCAAACATTCCTCACTGATAAATCGCTCGCAAAATTTGGTTGCACAGGGCGTCTCTGGTTGGTGGAGATTCTCCAGCTGCCTGTCCTTTTTCGTAAATAGCACTTTTCTGCATTGATTAGTGTTAGTGTAAGCAAAAATGCGCAGGAAGGTGCAATTGTTTAAAAATATAAATAAAGTGCACCGAACTATGTGGATGCAACGGAAACTGCCAGTAAAATGTGTTATTACTAAACTAGGTAAATAAAATAATTATAACTTTAACTCTCTTTGAAAGTAAAATTATTGGACTACCAATTAAACAATAAGTGATAAATCCAAATCAAAAAAATACTTCACTAAAATGCCGCCGCGCGTCGCAACTGAATTTTTTGACACATTTATAAATATAATTTCTATAGAAAAGTTTTATGTGTATATATTTAAGATAAATAAGGCTGCTTATACATATTTTTTTATAAAGCATAATCTCGTGGTTTAATTGTAGACGTAGATTTTGTAAGTTTTTTCTTATTTTTCTTTTTTGCACTGAACTTAGTTTTTTTCTATGAACGAGTAATAATGTTGTAGTAGAAATGAATTCCCCGTCCTTGAATTATACGGAAACGATACCAAACACGACCAATTTGTGTCATTATTAAACAATAAGTGATAAATCCTATCCAAATATACTGCGCCCAAATACCGCCGCGCGGCGCAAATGTTTTTTTTGACACATTTATAAATATAATTTGCATGAGAAAGTTAATGTTCATATATTTTATATAAACAGGGCTGTTTAATCATATTTTTTTTATAAAGCACAATCTCGTTGTTTATTTGTAGGCATAGATTTTGTAAGATTTTTGTTATCTTATTTTTCTGTTTTTGCGCAGAACTTTTATTTTTTATATGAACGAGTGTAAAAGTTGTTCCAGAAATGAATTCCTCGTCCTTGAATTATATGAAAACGATACCAAACACGACCTATTTGCTAAACTTATGGAGATATGGATGTAAAAGTGCAGCGTGGTAGAAGGCATCTCTCCCCCCACCCCTGGCTACCACCATGGTGGTACCACGTGGGTACAGGGCTAAATCAGCTCAGATGACCACAAAGTACGCCTGTGCCTAGCGGCTTCCTTTGTTGACGATTTGCAAGGTCCCCATACAAATGATGCCACTAAATACTGCACTAATAGCCGTCATCAGATCACAGCACAGTATATCCCTGGCAGGAAACCAAGGCTTCAAAGTTACCTCGTTTGTATGAAAATAGCACCTGTATCCCTAGACAAAGTTGATGTGTGTATATAGATAAGCTAATGAATATAATAATGGTTCAAAATAATAATAATTAATAATAATATTATAATAATGATTCGAAATAAATTAATAATAGTTCCTAATAAATACAATAATAGTTCGAGTGTCCAATTTACCGACACTTTTAAAAGTTTTTATTAGGCTCATTATTTACGGTGAATGTCGGCTAACTGGCACGAGGGACAGTGGGAATCTGGAGAGATAGTTCGCCTACTATACATAAAACTTGGCAAAACTACCCGACTACCCGAGAACCCTTTAATCTCAGATCAAATAAAAAAGGAAGATGGAGCGTTGCGCAGTGGTTGCGAACAACTAAGTGAAGCCGGTTTTTGATGGTACATGTGTGCGTACTAGAGGGCGGGCGGGGGCCGGGCGGCAGGGTTCGCCCAATGACAAACGAAAGCCAAGGCGTAGTTTCGTTACATATGTGTGCGTAAACTGTGTATGTACACAGCCAAGGCGTAGTTTTATTGGCTTCACCGCTTTGTCGGAAGACTCCGTCTTTACTTTTTTATTTGGTCTGAGCCTTTAATGTACCGACAGCGACACGGAATGGATAGAAGGCGAATATAAGCGAATTTTTAAAAATGTTGATTCTATTTACCTTTGTTTGCTTAGACTTATCATTAAAATATATACCTTAAAGTCAAATTATAATAAATATTTGTTAAATAACTAATATTTCGTTTTATTTCCTTAAAACTTTTTGATTTATTCGTTGTTAAACAATCGTTTTTTTCTGCCCACAGATTGGGCATTTATTTGGGCATAAAAGATTTATGCCCAATGTGCCTGGGTTTTTTCCCAATTTTCCCGCCCGGGCAGAAACACTTTCCCATCTCTACCCGTGAGCCTACCCTCAAGCGATGAATTTTTTTTTAGACGTTCAGAAATTAAAATTTAACAAAATTTTTAACTATTTTATGTTGATTTATAATTTAATTTTATGAATTATTTAATGCTAAAAAGAGAGAGAATCTACTGAAACTACCACCATTTCATAAAATTGGGAGGCCCCTCCAAGAAAGAAATGGCGAAAGAAAACTTGGAGAGGAAGCCGACTCCGTCTTTTGTATTAATTTATTTATTTGCAAAAGGAACTAACCGTATCATTAGATCTTACAGTGTGTTTGAGGGGCTTTAGCTTGTGAATGATGGGGTCCCAAGCTGGTGGAATTTTCCAACCATCATCTCTATTGAAATTAGGATATTTATTTATTTCGATAGCCTCGCGGAGCATTCTGGGGATAAATCTATGTTCCCTAGCAAGGATTTGGGGTTTGTCAAATCTTATATAATGGTTGGGCCCCTCAAAGGCGTGTTCACTCACTGCAGACTTGTTATCGCGCCTATGTTTCATGTCAGCTACATGCTCTTTGACGCGGGTCCCTATGCTTCTCTTTGTTTGCCCGATGTAAACCAAAAATCAAACCAAATACCAACTAAATACCAAAGTACATTCAATAAAACCGCGCTAGTATCCGTTAAAAGTGTTTTATTTCAAAGTAGGCATTTTAGACATTTTGCGTTTTAGTCATTCTGCAAGTTAGTCATTCTGCGTTTTGGTCATTTTGCCCTCTTAGTCTATTTGCTTTTTAGGCAGTGTGATCAGGAAGGGCAAATTGATTCATAGTGGATATTGTGTCTTAAAATTGGTGCAGTTTTGTTGTACAAGTGTCTACGCAACTGAACAATATGTGGGATTAGGGAATGCAAATCCGTATATATTTCAAAATCCGGATTTTTAAGAACGGATATTTGGTCAAATCCGGATTATCCGGATATTACGGATTTTTATAAAAATATTTCCTTTTTTATAAAAATAAATCATTTCTGTCTATATAGGTTCACTAATGTGATGTCTCTTATATTTATGTAAATGGATTCAATGAAAAGACAATATTAATCAAATCTAATACATTTTTGTCATAAAATACTACAATATTATGATGTTACTATTGCTCAAATGTAATTAAAATAGTCAGTGTATGATTCGCTTGCGATTTGCGAGTAGGTGACGAAAGCGATGGTTCGCATGAGCACTTTTGCGACGTTTTATCCTGCGATTTTTCTGAAGCTTCGAATAGAACACAATGTGACTGACTGTGGAACGGGATAAAAAAATATCGCACGTTAAAAAATCGCTCGTGCAAATACACAGTAGAGAAGTCATATGTTCTATTCCGAAACGTTAGAAAAATCGCGCGATAAGATGTTGAAAAAGTGCTAATAAAACAAAATATGAATGCTAATAAAACAAAATAAAAATAGGCTCTTTACAAAATTATACAAATGCACCTAACAAAAAAAAAGAAATACATCATAATAATATATTAATATGATTAAAAATGTACATAACTAAACAACATTGTATGTTGTTTAACTTGTTTAGTTTATGTGAATTTTAAATATACATGGCACTTAATGTGATTGAAGCCCTGAGAGATTGAGAGACGTGCCGTATTAGCCACTCGTTCCTTAAGAGGTTAGGAGGAGTGTCACCCGCGCACCATCCGCAGGCTGATTATCTAACTAGAAACCACCTTGCGATCGGTTTCAGTTCACTGATGATTGTAATACATTGATACTTTTCTTTGCTATGTTTTTTTTACCCGAAAAGAAGAAGCAATGTATCACATTCATGTGTCAAATGAGACCGGTTGCTAAATAGTTTTTAATTAAATAATCAGCCTGCCGGAAGACTATACGCAACCACGCCAACGGGAAGAAAAGACCCTACGCGCGCAGTGAAAATATCCAAGAAGTTCGCATAGAAGATGGTGGCAATTTTACATCACCAGTCGACAAGAACCAAGCGCGCCACACGCACTAATGGAAGTGATACGAAGATTAGATGCGCGCTTTGTACGATCACCAAGAAGCGAAGCGAAGCCGAAGCGAAGTGGAAGGTGGTCCAAAGGCCCCTACCGCGCAATGTCATCAGCATCGCACACATTGCTTCTTCTTTTTGGCACAAATTAAAACTTATCACAGAAAAGTAGCAATTTTTCCTACCTATCTCAATATGTCAAATGAAGCAGATAGCGATGCCAATGACACTTGCGCGGTAGACCCACTAGACGCTGCAAGAACACTCCGAAATTAACGATGAAGAAGGAGAGTTGTATAGGCAGGAACACCAGGAGAGCTGGTTGAAACAAACGAACTTTTTGGGACTTAATGTGACAGACCTGAGACACGGCACTAGCAAGACGCGTGAATGGCGTCATCTAGAAAATAGCATCTACCGTCTAGCTAGTGCCAGAAACGAAGTGTTCCATTTATAGCAACTGAGTGAATAGCAATTGCGGGAATAACAACTAAAGTATTTCACTTAAAGCAACTATCAATATACTTATTTGTAAGTCATTTTGTGAAATATCGAAAGTTGCTCTAAGTGAAATACTTCAGTTGCTATTCGCCCAGTTGCTATTCGCTCGATTGCTCTACTCGTAAGTGGAATACTTCCGAGAAACTTGCTCGTTTTAATTTTTTGTAACAGTTTCTTATTATTCGAAATATCCGAATTTGATTTTCAAATCCGGATTTGAAACTAGTAAAAAATATTTTTCGGATTACGGATTATCCGGATTGCATTCCCTATGTGGGATAATTGAAATAGGCGCGATCTTGGTTGTGTGAAGCCGAGACTTTTACTGTAGTGGTGGCTATCTCGGCAGAACTCACCGAGTAAACTGTCTGGATATACTTGGTGCCAAATGCTCCAAGCAGCATTAGAATGCAATGCACTCGCATTCTAATGTTAATTGAAACAATCTAACACTGAACTATTCAACACTTGACACTGGCAAAAATTACTTCCAAAGGGAATGTAGATTGCCAAAACAAAAATAAGAAGAAGAAAGAAGAATTGTGACATTTGAATTTGACACGAGTTTTTTGGCGCCATTTGTCAAGTTCGGTTCGGTGTCTATTTTAATAATTTTTTTTTCATGTCAGTGATTTTAATTATTTGCAAGTTGATTCACAGTGGATATTGTGTCTTAAAATTGGTGCAGTTTTGTGCTACAAGTGTCTACGCAACTGAACAATATGTGGGATAATGGAAATAGGCGCGATCTTGGTTGTGTGAAGCTGAGACTTTTATTGTAGTGGTGGCTACCTTGGCAAAACTTACCGAGTAAACTGTCTTGATATACTTGCTGCCAAATGCTCCAAGCTGCATTGAAATGTGATGCACCTGCATTTTAATGTAAACTGAAACAATCTACTAGAAAATCTAGAAATACTGAACTATTCAAAACATGACACTGGCAAAAATTACTTCCAAGAGGAAAGTAGATTGCCATAACAAAAATAAGAAGAAGAAGAAGATGACACAAAGAGTTTTGATTTTGACAGTTTTATATATTTGATTTATATATTTTTTATATATTTTAATATTTGTTCTGTGGTTTGACACTTTGTGTAACTAAACCAAGAACCTTTTATTCATATTCTAGGTTCTTGAAGTATTAAAAGCTAAAAATAAAAAAAAACGTGTCTTTAAATTAAAAAATAAAATTAAAATAATTTTATTTCAGGCACAGGGACCCATATTAAGAATTTTTTAAGACCCATATCATATTAAATTAAATGGCATGTTGTACAATTATTGTTCATTGAAAATGCATTGCAAAATGCATTGATTTTCAATATCTTTATTAACTACCTATATAGGTTGTAAGTATCTCTTGACCCATATTTTTGGGTGACCAACACCATAAGTACCTGTTTTAATTGTACAATTTTTAGAATTTTCCATCTCAATATTATCTACAATTGTACCTTCTTGTTTCCCTGCTAAGTTGATTACTGAAACCTAATTTACATTAGTTAAATTTAAAGAGCTTATTACACCTTCCTGAATAACGGATCCGGAATTCAGAGTCCGATTTAGGACGAGAAATTCAGTCGCCAATTAGACCATCCTGAATAACGTATCCGATATCACAGCTTTACAATCATACAGTCATACTCAAAGTGGATTGAGATTGTTTTGAGACATAAGTACATGAGTCGGGCGACTGTGTTACGATCATACAGTTATTAAACGTACTCAAAGTGGTTTGAGATTGTTTTGAGACATGAGTACATGAGTCGGACGACTGTGTAGTATTAAAGACTGTGCTACCACAGCCTAAAGAGTATTTAGTTCATACAGTCAGTACAAGTAAAAGTACTCATCCTAGACTGATGGTGACCTTGAAGAAATGATAGGTCTTAGTGAGATCTTCATTAATTTAGATGACAAACAGATTTGATAGCTGTCATCTAAAATGAAGATCTCACTAAGACCTATCATTTCTTAGCTAGGATGAGTACTTTCCAAGATATTGCTATTTTAAATTTAATATGTTTACGATTTTTATTAGTATTTCGTTATTTTATTCATTAGTCATCATCGCAATTACTTATCTTTATTGTTTTTGCAATTCAAAAAAGCAAATCACATAGTGACAGCCCTTACAATTTTAGTCGTTGCGCCAACTGTCTAGGCGAATGGCGGCTTTGTTTTCGCCAACATAAAAGGCGTTGACTGACTGTAGTACGAACTAAATACTGTGGTACTACTGTGTCGGAGCCGAGCGTCCTGAATGCGATTAAACTGTCCTAATTGCTTCCGATTTAGCATCCGTTACGTCGGAGACCATTTCTATCCTAACTAGGATCCTAAATCGGACACTACCTTCCTTAATGCAATTACACTTCTCTGAATTTAGGACAGACTTCATATCGGATCCGATATTCAGGATGATCTAATAAGCTCTTAAGCGCCAGCCAGCCAAATATCTCGTCTGTTTACATCAACAAACTGGCAGTATTAAACCTTAAAAAACTACATAAATGAAGGTATGCTCTTTTTCTAACATAGTGAGAATGAATGAGAGATATTTCTCACAGTGAGTGAATCACACTTGACGCTGGGTTTAGTTAATAAAGATTACATATTTCATGACTATTCTATCTGTTCCAGATGAATTAATAATGAAATAGAAAAATCGCAAATAACCATGAAGGCCCCAAAAGAAACTGTTATAAAAATTGATGAGAATGGCAATGGAAGCCAAAAAACAGCCATCAATATCTTATGTTTAGATATTACAAACTATAGTCAATTGACACAGTTTGCACTATGTTCTGCATTTGTGTTTATTTGTTATTTAGCATATGGATATTTCTTAGAATTAATATTCTCTGGGCCTGAAGTAAAGCCTGTGAGCTTGTATATAACTTTAGTTCAATTTTTAATGACAATGATCTTTAGTTATGTGGAATCGTTAATCAGAAATCCTATAAAGAGGAAGTAAGTATGGACAACCTTGTTCATTATAGATATTGGGCCTAAGTTGAGATTAACCAACACCAATCTAAACATAGATCAGATAGAAATCTAATGCTCGGTTTCTGAGGTACTTTTGTCATAGGTTTATCTGTTCGATAAGGGGTCCACATTATCTGGTTTAAAGTAATAAAATTAAATGTTTTGGTGAGACTAGTGGACCCCTTATTGTACAGATAAACCACTGACCAAAATTCCTCAGAAACCAGTAAGTCTTGTAATAGTTTTAAGCATAACTTTTAAAAATATTCTCAAACCATTACATGTTCTTTATAATGGATGGGTACCATGGGCTACAGTGTCGCTTAACCATTCCTAAGGTTAAAATCGCTTGCAAGCCGCACCGTCACATAGGTTTAGTTTGTGCAGGAGCGATACGCACATACAAGAACTTTGTTGCTAACTGGTTAAGCAATGCCATTGCCCATATTACCTAATTGCTTTTGTCTGTGACTCTGGCCCTGTAGAATTACAGTTTCTCATGAGATTTTGGAAATAATTATCATTATTATTAATTATTTTCCTACTTACAACTATCATATAATAGCCTGTTGTAACTGTTTCAGAGTTCCTATAAAGACGTATGCTATTTTAGCAGCACTGACATTAGGTACCATGTCATTCTCCAACCTAGCTCTCAGCTATCTGAATTACCCGACACAGCTGATATTCAAGAGCTGCAAACTCATTCCTGTAATGATCGGCAGCATTATAATACTGGGGAAGCGATATGGGTTTTTGGATTACATAGCAGCTATCATTATGTGCATTGGATTAACTATGTTCACATTAGGTAATTAACATAATTTTGTTTATCAAATATTTAGGTTTTATATTTTTACTAGCGGCTGCCCGTGACTTCATCTGTGTCAAAAGTTTTTTCTATCCCTTGGGAACAGCACTTTTTTCTGAATTAAAGGTACCCTACTTCCTTCTTTGCACCCCTGACAATGTGTATGCAAAATTTCATGGCGATTATTGGTTAAGAATTGAAGGTGTAACAAACAAACAAACTTCCTTTCGCCTTTTTAATATATATAAAGTGTTCTTCTTCATCCTTAAAAAGTGGATCCACATTTGTAACTATTTGATGTGTCAGAACACAGTGTCTTTATCATATTATCATAACTTTTATACAGTATTATAACAGACCCCACCAAACCAGGGACCGGAAAACCCCTTTTTTGGTTAAGCCAATTATTAGGGAAACCCTATTAAAAAGCTTACCAAATGATAGGGTTTCCCTTTTGATAGGGTTAGTCGACAATATACTTACTGCATTGATAGGGTTTTGTGAAAACATGTCTATGAAATATCCAATCAAAAACCCCTGTAACGGTAAGCAGTTCATGAAATACCTAATCGAAACCCCTTTAACCTTAAGCGGTGCCGGTCCTTCGGCCCAGGTGGGACTAGGTATTAATTGCTTGAACATGTTTTAAAACACCTTCATAAAGCTTTCATAGGGTTTCCCCGATAGGGTTTTTGGATTCGGTAAGTGCTCAACTGGGTTACTCTTTCGATAGAGTTACCGTATTGATAGGGTTTTTGAAAACAAGTCTATGAAATACCCAATCAAAAACCCCTCTAACGGTAAGCGGTTCCGGTCCTTGCACCAAACTAGCAATGTATGTTGAAGACACAGTGTTCTGTCTGACACCTTAAATTATAATAAATTGGACTAATGAAAATACTTATATATATATTAATTCCTTAATTGAATTTGTAACTCTTTCAGCTGATTCAAATACTTCTCCAAACTTTGATATTATTGGTGTGATTGTAATATCTATGGCATTGCTTTGTGATGCGATTATCGGGAATGTCCAGGAAAAAGCCATGAAGCAGTTCCAGGCCTCGAACAATGAAGTGGTGTTCTATTCCTATGCAATTGCTTGTGTGTACCTCGTGGTTATCACTGGGGCTTCTGGGATTATGACAGCGGGTTATATTTATTGCTCAGAGGTAATAATAAAGTTTTATACTTTTAATATATTATTGTATGTGTATGTAAAGTATGATTTTTAATTTGAGTCAGTAATTTGACGTTTAGAACTGTTAAATTATGTATATCGTATGAGCGATTGAATTCAAAATCTTACTTTACATACGGGTCATTCCACGAGAAACGGGAAAAAGCTATAAATTTTGGATTTCTTTTATTGCCTCTATTTTAAAAACAACATGATGTAGTAAAAAGTTCATATTTCACTCATATAAAAATTCGACTCGAGAGTTGGTCAAAACTGGAGCAAAATGTTCCACCAGTCAATATGGAATGGCCCAAACTAAATCAAAAAATATTGTATCTAAAGATTATCTCTATTGTAACATTATTTATGTTTGACCTTTTTCAACTTTACAACTTAGAATAATCTTTACAACTTGCTATCAGAGCCCGCCGTGTCAACTCTTTACTATTAAGAGTTATAGTTATAGCCAATACCAATTATGGTATTAATACTTTAACCACTTCTATGGTTTAGTGGTTCACCCACACGTGTAAGATGCAGGGGCCCCGGGTTTGATTCCCAGGAGGAGGTACAATTTGTACTCAGTTCAAGTCCGCCTAGCTAGCTACCACCATCTTACCTAAGTCTGACGTCATTGCCGTAACAACAATTGATAAATTGTTGTATTCCGGCAGTTAGTGCACTTATACTTTCGGCCTTATCGTCACTTAACATCAGGTGAGGTGAACGCCAAGCACTAACATGTTGTGCATAAAAAAATATTGTCTCAGTGTATGTATAAATTATAAAAAAATATTTTATTCCCCAGATGCCGCTGAAACTATACACAAATATCTTCCTACTAAGCTTAAGTGGCTACATGGGGTTGCAAGCAGTGCTGACATTGGTTAGGATCTGCGGCGCCACTGTAGCTGTTACCGTCACAACTATGAGGAAAGCGCTCTCTATCATCATTTCCTTCCTGCTATTCAGCAAACCTTTTGTCTTCCAGTAAGTAATCACCCTTGGGGGCTAAACTAGCGTTTTCATATGCTCGTCAGCGTAGGAGCTAGGGTCATGAGCGCCCCTGGCAAGATTTAAATTTTGCGCCCCATGGCTTATTTTTAGGATTATGAGCGCCCCCAGCAAGATTTGTTTTTTGCGCCCCAAGGCTTATTTCTAGGATTATGAGATTTATGAGGAGATCGGTGGCGCAGTGGTTTAGCGCCCGGCCCAACGATTGCGGAGGTTAAGCAACGTTCACAAGGGTCGGTCATGGGATGGGTGACGAAAAATTTATTATCTCGAGCTCCTCCGTGCTCCGGAAGGCACGTTAAGCCGTTGGTCCCGGCTGCATTTGTAGTCGTTAACACCCACCAATCCGCATTGGGCCCGCGTGGTGTAGGTTATGGCCCGTCCTCCTTATCCACTCATAAGGAAGGCCTGTGACCCAGCAGTGGGGATATTAAAAATGGCTGATGGACATGGCAAGATTTGTTTTGTATTTTGTGCCCCAAGACTAGACTTTTTTCTAGCTCAGCAAAGTGCGCCCCCCTGAAGGATGCGTTAACAGTCACCAGAATATCTGATACGACAATACATTAAGGGCGAATCGAAGCGACTTTTGTGATACCTACATAGCATGAGTCTCTAGGCCCATTATGTAAAGTAAAAATTAGATAATCACCAAAAGAAAACGCGTCTTCCGGCGAATTCGCGCGCAGTATAAATAAAAGTGGTATTAAATTGCACTTTACACAATGAACAGTCGCTAATTCTACTGTCCCCGTTTTTTACATGACCTATTTTGTTTTTACAGGTACGTATGGTCAGGAATGCTGGTTGCATTAGCGATATACCTAAACCATTGCAGCAAGAAACACCCTCAGTATGTGCCGATGCCTTTGCTGCAATGCTGGCATTATTTGCAATCAATCTACCAATCTGAATATAGATATCTGAAGATAAAGAGTAAAATTTATGCAGATACAGTGTAAACATTAAATGCTCATCTCATCCCCGCCTATTGCTACTAATGCGCAGGAACTTTGTCGTTAACGCAGTGGCGGATTTGCCCTAAGGCCGAGTAGGCCGGCACCCTGATTATCTAAAAAGAAACTATTTAGCGACCGGTTTCATTCCACATACATTGCTACTTTTCTTTGGTATGTTTTTTTTAATCCAAAAAGAAGTAGCAATGGATCACTATAATCTATGAACTGCAACCGGTCGCTAGGTGGTTTCTAATTAGATAATCAGCCCGCCGGGCCTAGAGCGGCCAGAAATTAGGGGCGGCCAAGCGTGGCGAAAAATACACTGATGAAAACAAGAAACGACCCAAAGTTTTAGGTGCTAAGTGTAGACGCGTTTTATATAATTATAATAATAAAATAAATGTTTTATTTACTCAAATCAATAATTATATTAGATTTTTATTCTTCATAAATAGGCATTTTACGCTTTAGACAGGCGTGAGACCGACACTAAGCTGAGACAGGCATGTTTGTATTTCGCGGATGAAACCACAGATTACAATATTAGTGAATGAAACTGACTAAAAGTCGCGCTGCGCGGCCGTTTTTTTGCTATAGCTAGACAAGCTAGATTACTTGCTAGACTTTACTGAGAAAAATCTGGCATTTTGTGCATCCTAGACAGGCATTCTCCCTTACATAGATGGTAACCCTAACCGTGGCTCCGAGCCCCCCCCCCCTCTATCTCTCCTCCCCCGTGATGGGAGCTGAGAAAGGGGTGGCTGGTACTATTCGGCCTAGGGCGGCCAAGACTGTAAATCCGCCCCTGCGTTAACGTTATCCGCAACTAAAAATGTCATGAAACAAGAAAATCCTAATAAAGTATGTCCATCCTTACTTGTCTTATATGGTAAAGAATCTTCACCCAACTCTTTATTGAAATAATCATTTATAAAATACAAAAACAAAAACAGCTTCAAAATTAAATACCTCTAAAAAGCAAGAAATAATAATCAAATCATTAGTTACGCATATCATTATTAATAAAACACGTCTATTGAAGTCGGGTGGGGCTGGAAGACAACTTATTTTTTTAATATTTATAAAAGCCCCACCCGACTTCATTAGACGTGTTTTATTAATAATGATATGCGTAACTAACAGGGTTCGAAAATATCCGATATTTATTATAAATATCAAAATATCGGATATTTATGATATATATCAAAAATTTGATATATATCGGATATTTATACAAGGTGTTTGGTAAAAGCCTTATAAAGCCGAATATCGTAGATAGGGACCATCAAACTGAACAACTTTTACTATGGGACCAAACCAACTCTGAAATCGCGAAAAAAATTTCATCTGTTTCATACAAAAATTAATAACGAAAATATCAAAATGTATGAAACAGCAGATTTTTTTTTTTTGGCGATTTCAGAGTTGGTCCCTTAGTAAAAGTTATTCAGTTTAATGGCCCCTATCTACCATATTCGGCTTTATAAGGCTTTTACCAAACACCTTGTATACATTGGGTATGACAATTGACAGCCACATTATTATTTTATTGTATTATTGATGTATACTGTTTGCATATGTGTTTTATAAACATAATCAATTAATTTAAGAAAACTAGAATATTTTTGTTTTATTTAGGAACTTATTTGACAAATTAGTTAAAAATCAGGAAAAAATCTTTAGTATCACCATTATGAGTAGTGGAAAATTATTTGATAAAAAAATATATACACTACATTTTTTATTATTTTTTTTTCATTTACTATGATATTTATATTTATTACCTCACCACCAATAGGATAGTGCTATACATAGTAAGCAAACACGTCACACATCAATATTATCACATTTTTTTTGCTATTTTTGTTGTGCGAAATTCATGTTACAATTACTATATACAGCAAAACAAAACAATAGCATGTTTTAACTCTACATCAACGCCATCTAAGTAGCAATACAATAGCAAAAATCTACATGATATTGTCAAATTTTTAAACTATTTTTATATTGATATATATCACAAAAAATCGTTGGATATATATCGGATATATATCATGATATATATCCATTGATATATATCCTCGAACCCTGGTAACTAATGATTTGATTATTATTTCTTGCTTTTTAGAGGTATTTAATTTTGAAGCTGTTTTTGTTTTCAGGTTTTTTTGAAGGCGGTTTTTCTTTTTTTTTTAAAAAAGCTTTTTTATTTTCAACTTTTTAGTGTTAGGTATGTAAGAGTGTAAATATTTTTTAACTTTATATGATGTTTTCAATGATACAATGTCCATAACTCAATTTCCAAATTTACGCGGTTTGTTTTTAAGGAGTTCCGTTGTGCCTTCGTAGTCCAAGTCTAGTCCAGAACCTCACCGTCGCAGACCATAGCTCGTTTAGTTTGGGATTGTCATAAACCTACCAATATCTCAAATCACTATACATATCCTATTTGAATTTGAGGAGTTCCCTTGTGCATCTTCGAAGTCCAAGGTCCAATACCAATGAAATTTAAATGTAAGCATTCTTGAAGTATACCCTTTCAAACAAAAAAAGAATCATCTTAATCGGTTCATAAACAAAAAAGTTATGCCTGAAAAACTCGTGCGATGGTAAGCTAAATAAATAGTTATTTGTTATACAAGAGAGCAAAGTCATTTTTTGCTGCGAGTGCTGACTTTTAAATCACGAACTAGCGAAGTAGTCTAGAATTGAATCACGAGCGTAGCGAGTGATTCTAATATAGACTACTGAGCACAGTGAGTGATTTAAAGGCACGAGACATCAAAAAATTTGCTCTCGTGTTAAACATACAACTTTTCACCTCTACCAGCGAGAAAAGGTGTTAGAAATTAAAAAAAGCACTTTGCCTCACGCTCGCAGCAAAAGTCGATTTTGCTGCGAGTTTTTTGGTAAAAAGTAATTTGGCTCACGCTCGCAGCAAAAGTCGATTTTGCTGCGAGTTTTTACGCGCCAAAAGCACCCTTTTCGTGCTGGAGAGGTGAAAATATATTTTTCAGGATTATGAAAAAGTTACTAGCCAGATACCTGTATTTTTTTATGGGACCACACCGGAACTATGTTCTTACAGATAAAAAAAAAGAATTATCTAAATCGGTTAACAACTGGAGAAGTTATGGTACAACATACATAAAAAAAAATATAAAAAAAACAGTCGACTTGATAACCTCCTCCTTTTTTTGAAGTCGGTTAAAAATGGTTTTCCACACATAGATTACGAAATAAATTGTTAATAAATTAACAACAATTTTATAAAGTTACTAGCATAAAAATATGCTATGCTAGCATAATAACGATTTAAGTTTAAAAGACGTATGACAACTGTCAAAAACTGTTTACTAAATAAGACAAGTAAGGATGGACAGACTTTAGGTAAATATTAGTCACTAGCCTCTGCTCGCGACTTCGTCCGCGTGGACAATAGAAAAATCCTCAGGTAGTGGGTACAGTACGAGGCACGTATCTTGAAATTTTTTCGACATAGTGGGGATAAGTTCGCGCATGTGCCCTTGTGAGCGACCAATAGCGCGCGCCCATCTTCCGCCGGCCGCCCGCGCCCCTCATCGCTACGCATGCCCAAAATATAGTCCAATAAAACTAGCTTTATCTGGACATAATAATAAACTCGTTGTTTTTATTAGTTTATCAGATATTGATATTAAGTGTTAAATATTAATTAGATATATCCGGGGTGGTAACCGTTTCATACAAAAATCATGAGATTTCGTACATTACCTAGCTTTTTCCTAAAAGCAAAATAGTTAACCAAATACCTTGTTAGTATAATTTTATGGTACATTAAAATGCTATCACCTAATAGCAAAATTGAACTAAATCCAATTTCGCATGTTCGTCGTCACATTATATACCATTCAGTATGACTTATTAAATTACAGATTACCTATAATTTCTGGTAAGATAAGCCAAAATATCTGCCACTTACTGAACCTTCTTTATTAACAATAGTTCCGATTGATCAATTAGTTTAATTTTGATTTATTTACCTGAAATGCAAGCGTCATAGCATAATACATTTACTAAGTTATTTATTATGCTGTAATAATGAAATCAAAATTTGTTGAAAATTTAGTTTTAATTTTTAACATTGAAAATGTTTTTTTTTTGAGGCATCCTGTATAGGCCCGATTTTCAGCCAAAGTGCGACATCACCCCGGTGTCGTAGATATTAGAGCTACGTAAATGATTGAGATATCAAATGACGTGTCTAATCAAGGGCTATAAACAGAAAAAAAAAATTTGAAAAATCTCAAAATATTTTTTTTGAAAATCGCAAAAATGTGAAAAATGCGATCGATTTTCGCCCGGTTTCTTTCTTAAATCAAGTAAAATTAGATTAAATGAGTTTATGTTTGTATTAAGTTTTGTAAGTGTGGTTTTTTAATAATTATTTATTTATGACTTTTTAATGGTTAGGTGTCAAATCTAACGTAAAACAACTAAGTTAAATAAACACCATTAGTATTACCCATACGAAGAACAAGATATCATTTATTTATTAACCCTATTTTGGTTAATAACGCGTTTCTATACTTAGGCAAAAGGCCGGGCTTTGCCTTGCACGTGAGCATCGAAAAAAACTATTTCAGCGCATCTGTTTCTATTGTTTTGGCCAACGAACTAAAATCTATGGAAGCGTAATTACAAACAAATATTGCTTAAAAATGGCACCATGGGTCTGGAAAAGTACAACCCGCTCAGCTTTAGTCGGGCCAGCCACGCATCCGGTGACTGACATTAATGTTTTTTTCAATTAATTGCAGTTTGTAATGTAGAGAAAAGATAGAAAGAGAGAATTTATTAGAAATGACTTCATTTACAGTCAAATGGTGAAAAAAATGCAAAGAAGGCAGTAAAAAGATGCAGAAAAAACGTATCTTATTTTTTCGTTTAAGTATAGAAAATATCTATAAGTATACAAATTATGGTCGCTAATAAGTAACCAGTGTTCAGACGCTTTGTGCTGCATAGTTAAATGCCAGCATTTTTAGCTCTATCCACTTAGTTGTACTTTTCATGTGGTGCCATTTTTTGAGCAGAATGCTTATTCCGAAGTTTTAGTTCGCTGGTTTTGGCTATATTTCCTGACCATTGCCTGCACCGTGGGATTTCGTGATACCCGGCACTTTTTAGGGTTCCGTAGCCAAAATGGCAAAAAACGGAACCCTTATAGATTCGTCATGTCTGTCTGTCTGTCTGTCTGTCTGTCTGTCTGTCCGTCCGTATGTCACAGCCACTTTATTCCAAAATTATTAGGACTACATAGTTGAAACTTAGTAGGCAGGTGTATTCTGTGAACCGCTTTACGATTTTTATACAAAAATAAAAAAAATAAAAGATTAAGGGGGGGCTCCCCATACATGGAACTGAAACTGAAAATATTTTTTTTCATCAAACCAATACTTGTGGGGTGTCTATAGATAGGTCTTTAAAAATGACATTGAGGTTCCTAAGACTATTTTTTTTTAAAGTCAACCGTTTGAAAAATATATGCCGCCAAAGTGGTAAAATGTGTGTCCCCCCCCCCCTTTAACTTTTAAAGTAAGAGGGTGAAAAATCTAAAAAAAATATAAACTATAGATCTTAATAAACACTTTCAACGAAAATTGTTTTGAACGAGATACAGTAATTAGTTTTCGAGATATAGTACATTTTCCAAAACCGCCTTTTCTAAATTCATTTCCAATGTACCAGAAGGTCGTGAAAGGCACGAGATCTGTGATTTTTTTAGTTTTATGCGAAGTTTCGAAATGTTTAATAAGTTTTAAGAAAATTTCAGTTATCTAATTATGTCCAGATAAAGCTAGTTTTATTGGACTAATACGAGTTCCGCGCAATCCCTACCCGATTTCAAGACATATGCCTCGTACTGTATCCCTATTGCCCGCGATTTAACAATAAGTCAACCAGTTTAAATGATCTCTTTAGTTTATGAAAGCTAGTACTACGGAGAGTTTAAGCTGTTTCTCAGGTTCTACCCACCTGAATCAGATGAAACATAGCTTAGATTTTAAGTTCGACCCCAAACTACCAAACTGTGAAAATCCGTTCAGCGGTTTTTGAGTTATTTGCGCACAAACATTTTGAATTTACTGTTTTATTATATGTAAGTATAGATTGAATTATTATTTTTAATAAGATAGGGTCTAGGTATATATAAATTTACAATTGTTTCTCCTTTTTGAGGTTAAAAAATGTTCGCCAAGCGCATTACCAATTGGCGGGGATTAGTACTGTCAGCAAAGCTATGAGCTGAGTGCCTAGTACGAGTTGTGTTTCTCACCTCACTTTGCGAATAGTATCGAGTGAAAGAGAGGAAATCATGTGAGTGAGTGAACGAGTGAAAGAGAGGAAACGATAGTTAACTATTCGCAAAGTGAAGTGAGAGTGAGAGCAAAAAACCAACTCGTACTAGGCCTTCTAGATTGAGTAGTCTGTATTGTCTTGCATTTACCCAAAAGTCACAAAAGCATCTTTTGTATAAAAACAATGTAGGCAGGTAAAGACGAACTTTTAGTTCCATCTTTTCAAGCGATTTATTATCAAACTGTTAAGGTCATAACTTTGCTGACTGTACATTGAAATGTGTGAAGACAGACAATACCGTGTAGTGTATCTGAAGAAACGTGTCACAAATGTTTTAATGCAATCGTTATATCACTCGTCACATGGGCGTAATTTCAGGTTTTTAACTGGGGGGGCAAGACCTATCAAAAAAACTTTAACTGCATTTTATTGTATACTAGCGGCCGCACGCGCTTTTAGTCAGTTTCATTCACTAATCTTGTACCTTTGCTTTACTAATGTAAAATAACGGCCGCGCAGCGCAATTTTTTGTCAGTTTCATTCACAAATCTTCTAATCTTGCCGTTTTCGCCTGTCTAATAGCAAAAACCTAAATCTGTATATAGCAAAAACAAACGGCCACGCAGCGCGATTTTTACTCAGTTTCATCCACTAATCTTGTACTCTTGCCTGTCTATCGTAGTAAACGGCCGCGCAGCGCGATTTTTAGTCAGTTTCATCCAGTAATCTTGTACCTACTCTTGCATGTCTACAGTAAAAAAACGGCGGTGCAGCGCGATTTTTAGTCAGTTTCATCAACTAATCTTGTAATCTTGCCTGTCTAATCTGTCAGCAAAAACAAACGGCCGCGCAGCGCGATTTTTAGTCAGTTTCATCCACTAATCTTGTACTCTTGCCTGTCTATCGTAATAAACGGCCGCGCAGCGCGATTTTTAGTCAGTTTCATCAAGTAATCTTGTACCTACTCTTGCATGTCTACAGTAAAAAAACGGCGGTGCAGCGTGATTTTTAGTCAATTTCATCAACTAATCTTGTAATCTTGCCTGTCTAATCTGTCAGCAATAACAAACGGCCGCGCAACGCGATTTTTAGTTTCATTCACTAATATTGTACTTTTACCTATCCAATCCATACTATAGTAAAAACAAACAGCCGCGAAGTGCGATTTTGAGTCAGTTGAGGCCTGAGTTACGGGATTCGTCCAAGGTTACGGGTGTATTAATATAATACTAGAAATATTTTTGTGGTTAAAGAGTTTAAAAGGGATGATGCTATTACTACACGAAGGAATGATAAGCAATTAATGTGAGAGAGAACCCCTGGATAAAATCACATCACTAAACCCATAATTTATATAATCATCAATAAAATGTTTTAGACAGGGTGACTTTAATAATAAAACTAGTGGCTCCGTGAGCTGTAGACCTCGCGATAAAATAAAATAAAATGTCGCCATGAAGTTTTCAAAACACACAGTACCGGTACGTGAGTATTCGCAGCTAGATGGTGCTCCTAATTTTGATGATTTTTCAAAATGGGTGAATATTTTTTTTATGAATTTGGAAAAATAGGCTAGATTAAACAGTTATATATAATTATCGAACCTACTCACAAAATTTCACCAGAATGGGTTGAGAAATGCGACCTGTAAAGGAGATCAAACAGCCGGAAAGCTGGACTGAAATATGTTTTTTTACATATCGTCGTCATTTTATTAAATTTAGAAAAATTGCCTCGACAAAAAAAATCTATATATTTATCGAATTTGCCCACAAAATTTCACCGGGATCGGTTGAGAAATGCGACCTGTAGAGGAGAACAGACAGCGCCTGAAAACCGGACTGAAATACGATTTTTTTACATTATCTCCGCCATTTAAAAAAAAAAACCTGGCTTGACAAAAAAATCCATACAATTTTCAAACCTGCTTACAAAATTTCACGAGAATCGGTGGAGAAATGCGTCCTGTAGAAGAAAACAGACAGAACTGGAAAGCCCGACTGAAATATGTATTATTAACATTTCTCCGTCATTTTGAAAAATTTCAAAAAACTGGCGTGACAAAAAAAAAATCTGTATTATTTTCAAACCTGCTCACAAAATTTCACGAGAATCGGTTGTGAAATGCGACCTGTAGAGGAGAACAGACAGCGCCGGAAATCCGGACTGAAATACGATTTTTTTTAATTATCTCCGTCATTTTAAAAAAATTCAGAAAAATGGCGTGACAAAAAATTCTATATTATTTTTTAACCTGCTCACAAAATTTCAATGAAATGAAAATCATTTGAAAGAAATGCGACCTGTAGAGGAGATTTTTTTACATTATCTCCGCCATATAAAAAAAACTGGCTTGACAAAAAAAATCCATACAATTTTCAAACCTGCTTACAAATTTCACGAGAATCGGTGGAGAAATGCGACCTGTAGAAGAACTGGAAAGCCCGACTGAAATATGTATTATTAACATTTCTCCGTCATTTTGAATAATTTCAAAAAAACTGGCCTGACATAAAATATCTATGCAATTTTCAAACCTGCTTACCACGAGAATCGGTTGAGAAATGCGACCTGTAGAAGAAAACAGACAGAACTGGAAAGCCGGACTGAAATATGTATTTTTAACATTTCTCCGTCATTTTAAAAAATTTCAAAAAACTGGTTTGAAAAAAAAAACTACGTCATTTTTAAACCTGCTTACAAAATTTAACTAGAATCGGTTGAAAAATGCGACCTGTAGAGGAAAACAGGCAGAGCTGGAAAACGGACTGAAATTCGTTTTTTTAACATATCTCCGCCATTTTGAAAAATTTCAAAAAACTGGCTCGACAAAAAAATTCTATATAATTTTCGAACCTGCTCACAAAATTTCACAAGCATCGGTCGAGAAATGCGACCTGTAGGCTGGAACAGACAGCCGGACATACGAAAGAATTTTTGCCCAAGCTGAAGCAGGGACGCTTCGCTCGCACTTCGTGCTCGCTCGGTCAAAAAAGTGTTTAAAAAATAACGTTGGGAGCTAAAAAACTGACTTTACCGACCATTTTTTTGAAAAACTGACTTACTGACCGAAGTAAAAAAAACGACTTTTACTGACTGTACTGACCATTTTCGACCCCTGCTTTGTCATACTGCTCTACAGATTCAAAGGGAACCTTACTCCCTCCCCCAATTTTGGAGAGAATTTTTCCCCTTCTTGGTAACTCTGCTGCTCTAAATAGTAAGAATTAGGGCTTATTAATAATAAATGTAGGAAATGCCACGTTTTTGAGTCACTAATATTCTGGGGGGGCAAAATAGAGGGTTGGACAATTCTGGGGGGGCAACTGCCACTGCCCTTGCCCCCCCCAAATTACGCCCAGTGATAATAAATTCAAGGTATCAAAAATACTGAATATAGCGTACTGAAATAGGTACTAAGTGGGTGACAGACTAAGGGCGGCTTCAAATATTGAAAATGGGCGACTATGTTAATCAGAACGATCATAATTTTTAAGCACTCTATTTTACAACTTTACAGCACACATTATATTCAATATTTTATTTGAAAAGTGCTTCAAATCCGTTATTATAGTAACTTGGTATAATAGTCACAGTCAGTATTTTTATCACTCATTTAGAATTTTCCCTGTTAACTTAGATTATTTATTTTTTACATATAGCTGCCCATTTATTTTTTATAATCTACAATTGTCACCCGTTAAGTGATTTTGACTTACCTTGATTTCCAATAAATAGTATAGGTATATTATAGTATAAATGGGAAGCCTGACTCACTGATATTGGTATGTACATTTTTAACTGTGATTTTGTTAGGTTAATAATACCCATAAATTTACTGCGTTAGAAATAAGAGTTTTATCTCGTCCGCTATTTTTTTTCCTGTTGGTCAAAAATTCTAATCTACTTAACCCAATTCTATTTATTTACGAATTTATATCTGATCAGTATTATGGCTAAAAATAAATTGATAACTGTAGGATGAATGAACTTGTAACTAGAACGACAATTTGAATGAACGCCGAAGCATAAGTCAATTATAATATGTATACTTGTATAGGACTCATTGCTTAAAAGCAATGTCCTTGTACTGCAGTCTTGAGTGCAATCTTGATGTATATTGTAAGATACTATACAACGTGTAACAGAAAGGGGGTATCAACCCGAAAGGAGGTCAATATACTCGTGAAATTGAATACATTCCAGCAGAAAAGAAAATCAAATAAAATAAAAAAAATTGAACTCTCCATACAAAATGTTGGCGGCAAATTCAAATTTTCTATGGAGACCAAAATTTTTTTTCTCGTGGAAGGTGTTCAGATTCACGAGTACATTGACCTCCTTTCGGGTTGGTACCCCCTTTTTGTTACACGTTGTATAATCCCCGCAAATTGCCAATGCGCTGGAACCTTGTCAAATTAACATCCTTGTTGAAGTCATTTGCAACTAAAAATGACATGTAACAAGAAAATTCTAATAGGTGATTAAGATATTATCGAATTATGGCATTATATGGGCTATAAGATGTATCATATATATAAAAACCTTTTTGAGGTTAAAAAAATAGCCGCCAGGCTTATTAGCAATTTGCGGGGGTAGATAAACTATTTATAAAAAAAATACCCAATTTTATAAATAATGAAATGGAATAAAATCCAGAATAAATAATAATAACAATGAAATACTTCGTTTTAATCAATGACATTTATTTTTCATTGTATGTACAAAATCTTATAAATCTAATGTTTTTCATACAAAAGTGTCCAAATTTAACGTGTTTGATTATTTGGAATGTTATTAAGACACTATTTTGATTGGCTTTATACATTTACTAGGTCAAAAATGAATTGATTAAAGCATTTTAATACTTAAAAGCATTGGTAATAGATTAGGGGCTCATTTATACTTGACAGATGAGCATAATAAACGGCAATGTAAAATAATCAGTCAATGTTAGATTCAAATTGTAATTAGTAACAATATTTTTTTGTAATACAATTTAGCCATATGCATATCAAAATTGTGGGATATTGGTCAAATTAACATAATACAGGTCACAAGATTAACTATGCTAGAAATATGCTCCATCTACGTCGTCTGTTCTTAATGTACAAATAACTCTTTGGTATATAGTCCTAAAGCTAATTTTATTTGTCTTTTTACATGAGGGTAGTTGGCCCCTTTGCAAGTGACCAAAGGTTTGACAAGGCAATTCTTAGATTAAATAAATCATACAGGATCTAATCAGTAATGAAATTAATACTAATTTTTGAATTTGCATGATTTATTGGCTACTAAAACAGTTGCAAAGGAGCCTTGTGGCATTACATTTATATTACAAAAAATGCCTTGGCAGTAGAATTTGTACGCTTAGTAAAATTTCAATGTGCAAATATTTCTCTATTGAATGTCCTAGCAAAAAAATGGAAAGAGCATAATTATAATTCGAGATCTTGATTTTACACCAGTGGGCCTTAAGATGAAAAAATATCACATCTCACTTTAGAATATGAAAATATCGTGTTTGTATTTTAATTTTTTTTTTATTGCTTACTTCTTAGTGAATAGTTTGTTTTGTACAAAACGCAAAACAATAGCCTACTTTAGTGCTTACAAGCTACGGTCACTAATAAGTAATAAATAAGGACGAGAGTTAAATAGCAAGATAAATTAAGAGAACCTCGCATACTTGTATCCAGTGCTTAAGTCGAGTTGGGTGCTACGGCTATCATGAAACTGCTCCCACAAATCAGAAATGAAAAGCTGACCGACAATTCGAAAAGCTCACGCATTCCTGTATTGTAATTTAATCATGATCCGAGTATAAAAATCCTTAAAAAAGTCTTATTGTTACAATATATGCACACTTACTCGACATGGCAGTTAATTAAGCTCCATGGTATTAACGGAGAAAACGATCGACACAACCGAATAATTTAATCACACAGCTGCATTTAGTAGCGTAGATCATTTTCTCGGTTATATAGAAACGCACCACATCATCGGGCATCGGCTAGAATCATAGTCACAATTAATTCACTATATCACAGCACTAGTCCTGCACTTCTCTATACGGTATCTCACTGGTCACTGTGAACGATTCGAAATAGTGGTTAAGGAACTCAAATGTCGGTCGCTTCTCGGGGATAGCGTCCCAACATTGCAGCATAAGCCGGTAGATGTCGTCTGGGAGATAATGGCCGACTGGTTTAGGCATTCTGTACCCTCTTTCGACTTGTTCTATGACGTCTTTTCCGTGAAGTCCAGGGTAAGGGATCTGGCCGTACGTGAATAATTCCATGAGGAGAATCCCGTAAGACCAGACGTCGCTTTTGATGGAGAATCTCCCATAGATTATCGCTTCAGGCGCGGTCCATTTTACGGGGAATCGGGATCCTTGTTTGGGGCAGTACTCGTTATCTTCTATTACACGTGCGAGACCGAAGTCGCATATTTTGGCTACATTGTTCTCGCCTATGAGTACATTTCTTGCGGCGAGGTCGCGATGTATAAGGAGTTTCGACTCTAAATACTCCATTCCTGAGGCGACTTGTGCGGCGACGTAGACTAAATCCTCGAATTGTAGGAATTTGCCCTCGCCGTTTCGAAGGAATTCTAACAGTGAGCCTTTGCTCATGTACTCTTGGACTATGTATACGGGTTCCTGCGTCGAGCACACTGCGTAAAGCGCCACTAGACGCTTGTGGCGAAATTTCTTCATGATCCCTGCTTCTTGGAGAAACGCTTGAGTCGACATCGTGCCTTCTCTTAGCGTTTTGACGGCAACCTGAAAAGATCATAAATAATAGTTAAGAAAATACTAAGGAACAATTATTTCTATCAGCAAAGTTTATATTTGTCACCAATTATGTATAACTTTAATATCAAACACGGTCTCCAAGTTTGTATTATCAAATTAATGCAAATTAGTATCTAAAATAAAACTTTATTAATTGTCTGGATATAGGATCTGTCTCTAAAATAGTAGATCTGTCGCCAAATAAAAAACTTCATTAAATTTGAATTCGAGAAGCAGAGAAGGGGTGATCCTCCTACTCTTCCTTCCCCCAATACTTTAATACTAATAATCACAAAAGGGGGTAGACACAAAAGCAGTTCGCCCCCGCCATGAAAAAAAGAATGAGTTCATTGTTCATTAGATACGGCCAAAAATACGCGCGAGCCGAGCGAGCATACTAATCCTTCACACAGGGTTGTAAAAGTGGACCAGAAAATAGGCAGCAGAGTTTTCATATGAAAACGGTTATAGCAAACCACCTAATAAGTGAACTAAAATCTATGGAAGTGTAACTACAAACAAATATTGCTTAAAAATGGCACCATGGGGCCGATGGGGCTTTAGTCGGGCCAGCCACGCACCCGGTGACTGACGTTAACGTTCTTTACAATCATTGCAGTTTGTATTTGTTCGCCGGTTATAACGATGATGATGATTGTTGTATTAGTTTGAAACAAGACATACTGACCTCAATGGTATTCTGCCACTTGCCGTAGTAGACCTCCCCGAAGTTCCCCTGTCCGATCTTGCGTATGAGCTGTATCTCTGATATATGTATACACAGTAGTATGTAGTGTATATACAGTATATCTATATATTTAAGTATAGCGGGATCTCCCACTTGGGCCTAGGTCCCACATCTGGGGCTCGGGCTTGTAATGACGATGGTGATGATTGTTGCGTTAGTTTCCAACTAGACATACTGACCTCAATGGTATTCCGCCACTTGCCGTAGTAGACCTCCCCGAAGTTCCCCTGTCCGAGCTTGCGTATGAGCTGTATCTCTGACCGCGGGATCTCCCACTTGGGACTAGGTCCCACATCTGGGGAGTGGGCTTGTTATGACGATGGTGATGATTGTGTTAGTTCCAAACTAGACATACTGACCTCAATGGTATTCCGCCACTTGCCGTAGTAGACCTCCCCGAAGTTCCCCTGTCCGAGCTTGCGTATGAGCTGTATCTCTGACCACGGGATCTCCCACTTGGGACTAGGTCCCACATCTGGGGAGTGGGCTTGTTATGACGATGGTGATGATTGTGTTAGTTCCAAACTAGACATACTGACCTCAATGGTATTCCGCCACTTGCCGTAGTAGACCTCCCCGAAGTTCCCCTGTCCGAGCTTGCGTATGAGCTGTATCTCTGACCGCGGGATCTCCCACTTGTCGCGTAGCTCGGGCCCGAGGTCCCACATTTGGGGCTCGGGCTTGGGGCACGGCCGCGCGAGCACGTGGCATAGTCCTAGGGCGTTTTCTGGAAATATGGACACTCAATTTCAGTAAATGTCTAGAACATTCTAAATTTAAATATACTCATCAACTTTGTCGAAGGATACAGGTGTTATTTTCATAGAAACGAGGTAACTTTGAAGCCTTGGTTTTCTGCCAGGGATGTACCGTGTTGTGATCTGTTGATGGCCATCCAGAGAGTAAAAGGAGGAGGCTTCAAATCGCTTTACACACCCAACTGATCTGATCAGCATTCTAAAAGATTAATGGGTCAGAGTTCTCAGTTTCATTTTTATGCTATTTTGCGGTTTTTTTAAACATGTCCTTTAATCTTTTAGAATGCTGGTCAGATCAGTCAGGCGTGCGTGTATAACGATCTGAATTTCCTCCATTCACTCCCTGGATAGACATCATAAGCACAGTACATCACTGGCAGGAAACCAAGGCTTCAAAGTTACCTCATTTGTATTGTATGAAAACAACACCTGTATCCCTAAACAAAGTTGATGTGTGTAATTCAGAATCGTTAGACCGAGGAAATTGGGGGATTCCCAATCTTTTACGTTGGAACTGAAACCATGTGAGTTGTTCCGAAAACCGTTAAAGGAATATATCTAAAGGGTTGAGAATTTGAGATATTTTAATATTAACATTAAACTACTTACTCGTATGCTGGTAGACTCGATAACGTCTGGTTGGTGGCGATGTAAAACCCTCCATTATTCAACGGCTTGAACTTGTAATGTTTTACATGGTAGCCTCTCCCTTCTTCCTAGTCTTCGACGTTGAGGCTAAAGCCATGAAGGCTTATGTTCCTAAGACTAGGAGAGATTCCTCGTGACTTGAGCTATAGCTAAGAGAGAGCTAAAAGAGGTTCCTCGAGACAGCTATATGATATGAAATGTACTTACTAGTATAAAACATAACTAGCGCTGGTAGACTCGGGAACGTCTGGTTCGTAGCGATGTAGAACCCTCCATTGTCCAACGGCTTGATATTGTAATGTTTCACATGGTAGCTTCTCCCTTCTTCCTAGTCTTTGACGCTGAGGCTAGGGCCATGAAGGCTTATGTTCCCAAGACTAAAAGTTCCTCGAGACTTGAGGTATATAATATGAAATGTACTCACTCGTATAGGACATAACTAGCGCTGGTAGACTCGGGAACGTCTGGTTCGTAGCGATATAAAACCCTCCATTGTCCAACGGCTTGATCTTGTAATGTTTCACATGGTAGCCTCTCCCTTCTTCCCAGTCTTTGACGCTAAGACTAAATCCATGTGGGTTATGTTCCGCGGGCCGCACGAGGAAGGTCCCTCGGGGGTTAGATTCTGCTAGTAGCAACTTGTCCGCTTCCTTCCGGGAGACGTGCGGGAAGAACCAACTGCAACAGGATGGCTCCCTTTACCAAAAAGGCCGAATTAGAGGTGGTCCGAAAAGGATCGCTGCCTCAACCCGAAGCTTTGTACATTGCTTGCCCCCTAGCATGACCACCAAAACACGATATGTAACGCGTGATATAGCCTTTTATCGACATTTGATTATCAATTTGTCTTTTAACAATTAAAAGTGATATATCGCTTTATCATGTCGCGTTTCGGTGGTCATGCTATAAGGGGGCTGGTGTATTATTTATGCGATTCATGATTTTTGGGTTTTGATGATTGAAGACAAAAGTTTACAGGTCAGAGCTTGTTTTATACCCTATACTAAAATAGTTTTATTTAATTAAGCATTAATCAAATAGACACAGATTATGAATGTGATTTAAAAATTAATTGCTTGCATTGCAATATGAAAATAATTTAATTTATAATGGGTAAGCTCAAAAAGGTATTATGTACATGTGAAAATGTCTTATTTAAATACATTATCTCGCCGCCGCGTTGTCAGCTAATTAGTTCTGGTTATTTAAATTCCAAGAATGAAGTCTCACGTAGTTTTTGACAATCATGAAGTTATATCAAGAGCACGCGAAGCCTGTAAAAAGTAAGTACCTATGTTAATAATTAGCTTAGTTGAAACAGGATAGGATCACGTAACACATTGGCTTTAGTAATAATAAACCATAAATCTCGAAGGACTTCGAAAATTGAGAGGAGTTAAAAACTATTCCGGCAAGATATTAGGTACGTATTTCCGGAAGAAATGTACAGTTACTTCGGAAATCAATACCGAATTACGTATTCCGAACGTAGAGCGTTTCAAGGGTTTATACATTGCAAAGGTAAAGCGAGAAAAAGCGAAATATATTTTTTTGGAACAACACGCTAGTCTAGGTTCGGATTTGCTAGTTAAATCACTAATACAGCTACGAAACAAAAATTTATAGGACAGAACCTTGGCCAATACAGTTAATAAAGTCTTATAAAAGAGTTCTAAATTGTTGATCCAATAAAACTTGTAAAAATTGTCGGCTGCATATTTACAACATTTAGTAAATTATTAGTACTACAGAACGAAGCAAACATCTTGAAATCGGGTGGGGTTTGCGCGGAACGTGTATTTTGGATAAGCGTAGCGATGAGGTACGCGGGCGGTGGGAGAGGGGCGCGCGTTATTGGTTGCTCATGCGCGAACTTATCTCCTCTGCGTCGAAAAAATTTCAAGATGTTTGCCTCGTGCTGTAATCGTTATTAAAAGTGACTCACTCTTCGCACTCCACTGAGCTCTCCTCAGCGACGAAGTTGACAGGCACGAGTCCTTCGCGCCTGGTGGTGAGGTGTAGTACGCGCCACCAGTCGGGCTCCGTGTCGCTCAGCACCTCCATGCGGTCGCCCTTACGGAACGAGATGTCGGAGTCTGCTCGCGCTGTGTACGCGCATAGCGCTTTGACTATACGCCGCCCGCCGTTTGTCATACCTTGGGAAATTCAACAATAGCTATTTTGTTTATTATCGAATGAGTTTACAGTGCGAACATTATAAGTTAGCGTCCCAATGGCGCCACCACATCTCATAATGTTACCAGAAATTGCCCTTTTAAATTAAGCATAACAAAAAACCACAGAAACTTTTTTTTTACCCTATGAAATAACTGTCAAACATATTAATAATCAAAGCTGTTAAAATTAGTTCCTTTTCCTACTGCGCCAACTTGTCTTGTCGAATAAAATTGTCCCATTTTCGCCACATATTAATAGACTGCGTTAGAGATGTTTTTATTTTAAACGTTATCTATTTATCGTGTGTTTGGGAGATCCTTAGATATTCTCAACTCATAAACAGACGAGAATGCGGAACAGTAAAATAAGGCCATTGCAAACTGATAATGAGCCCTCTAATATTTAAGTGGTTACAAAGCAAATATTATGAACTTTTCAATTGCCGCTTTGTTATCTCATTTTACTAAGTTTTCATCATAGTAGGATTAAGAGCGTTCCATTTCAGAAATCTCCAATTTGATTAAATTTCTTATACATATAATAATCACTGGGTAAAAGCTTATATAATCATCACCAGCCTTCTTTAATGTAAATACGGAGAATGGGCTATAAACTCACCATGCGGGCCCAATGGTGTAAACGACTGCAAATGCAGTTGGGACCAACGGCTTAACGTGCCTTCCTAAGCACGGAGGAGCTCGAGATGAACATTTCTGGTCACATTATCCTATCCCTATGACCGACCCTTGCGAAAGCTCTTTAGCTGCAGTAATCGTAGGACGAATGATACTTGATGCTAGCGCATTCACATGCCTCGCTGTGCCATCGAGCTCCATACCAATGCCGAAAAATACATGGTTCACTTCTGCCTTTCAATTTGGATGTTTGACCAAATCATGTTGACTTAACATACAAGTGAATAATTCAATGTCATTGCTCAACAAATTATCAATTATTTCTGCGCCCTTCATCCAAAATGAATCAATTTAGTTAATTTTAGTTGAACCGTGTATTTTTTTCTGGGCATAAGACTAAACTAGGGATGCGCGATCCGGGCTTGTCGATCCGATTTTTCGGATCGTAATGGATCGTAATTCCACGATCCGATCCGCGGATCGGATCGAATGCCTTCGATCCGATTTTCAGGAAATCGATCCGGATCGGATGCAAATAAGTAAGACACAATTAATTTTATATCTTTATTAAGTAAACCCAAGCAAAACAATGTTTACAATAATGTGGAATAGTAATATTGTACTCAGAGAACTTAAAGACGAATTTCTCTCAAAAGTTTATACTTGAAGACGCGCCTAACTACTAATAGTTAAGTACAATTTTAATAGGCGCCAGTTTTCGGCCAAGTTCTGAATGTAGACAAAGATAAATTTCGTAACAAATAAACTAAAGTGCCCATTTTTTCGTAAACAAACCGCATTTTCGTTCATACGATCCAAGCGATCCGATCTTCCAAGTTTTGTATCGATCCAGCAAAAAATCGTATGGCCTCGATCCGATCCGAAAATCGCCGGATCGTATGCCCGCCGATCCGATATTTCAAAAGATCGGATCGGATCGGCGCATCCCTAGACTAAACTCTAATATTATGTAGGGTTATTCACGATTGTCGGAAATCTAGTACTCGAAAGCATTCGATCGTATCCGTATCCTCCGATATTACAAAAATATAGCTATTCACAAATACATTCGACTGGCATTCGGTTCACTTTCCGACGGGAAAGCGCAATGCATTTACAAAGTTTGGTGGCATGGTAGAAAATAAGATTGAAGACTATATAGACTTTCCGATTCGATTTGGAAAGTTAGTTTCCGATAATCGTAAATAACCCCCCTGGAACGTTGAATTAGTACTGACATTTGGCCGGGTTGCGCGTACGCACGATGTCCGCTAGCGCGCGATGGCCCCTGTTGTTGGGCTCGCCGGTGTAGCGCGTCTCCAGGGCGGGGCACGTTGTGAACCCCGCCTCGTTCTTGTAGGCTGGGTACACTGGAAACGTGAAACAACTCGTTACATAAACACGAAACGGTTAAGAGGATTGTCAAGCAAACGGTCTCCATACAAACGCGGCGATAACGTTTCCCACCCTCTAAACCTTAACCTACAGCAATGAATTTTTGGTATGTTTTTGAAATGCCTAAAAACTAGATTTTTTTAATATCTATATCGCCGTTTGTATGTAGACCCTTGCTTGACAATCCTCTTAAGGCGAGGCAGTTCACGAAATTTACTCTTTCACTATGTCTTTAGAATAATTGCATAGCTTTAATTGACGCTTCTTCGCCAGAAATTTGACGAAATTTAGTACATTTTTATTGATTTCTGAAACACTGGATCATTTATTAAAAATGTACTCGGTTATTGTGTTAGATCGATAAAAAAGCTATCCTTTTTGCATAAAGAATAATATCATTGTCGTTGAAAATTACGAAATCTGACGATTGGAAATTAATTTTTATAAGTTTTTTATGGTGCTATTCAGGATTTTTTTACAAAGTTACCATGCCATTTTTCAATATTCTGTTCGGTTATTGTGTTTCTTTGTTTTTTTTCAGCCTACATTAATTTTTGTGAAGTAGAATTCTACATCAGTCCTTCACATTGGAAGTTCAAAAATCAATCTTTTCATCAGATCGTGAAGTAGCGTCGCCTTTACTTGAGCATCACATCAAATATCGTTGTTGGATATTCAGTGTAAGGCACCCATTAGGCACCCATTACACACACAATCTGATCACGCCAGATCGCGCCAGACCGCGCCAGATTGACAGAGATTGATTGTGTAACGTTGTTCGTGATCTGTTTCAATCTGGCGCGGTCTGGCGCGATCTACGTCAATCTAGCTTGGTCTGGCTTAGGGTTGGCACCTTTTTTCGAGGTAATAGTATTATTTTCAAAACATTTAAACATTATAGTACTTACTTTTGGAATATTCATAAAAATGTATTACATATTTATTTTTAACTAGCTTCCGCCCGCGACTACATCCGCGTGGGTGGACATTCGAAAAATGATTAAAAAACAAACATACAAACGAATAGAGAACTTGCAGTCTGCTCATCACAATCTACTGCTATCCCATACATGTTTTTTTAGGCTGAACTGATTAAGATGAAATTTAGGGCACAGTCTTCAGTCACAGCCTAGATTAAAACATAGGATACCTACTTTTTATCTCGGTCAAAGGTATTCTAGGTATTTTTAGTTTTTTTTTAAATTGAAATTAATATGTAGTAAGTACTTACTTTCAGGAAATTTATAAAAAAATATAAGTCCACATTTATTTTTAACTACCTAGCTTCCGCCCACGACTACAGTCATCTGCGTGGACATTTGAAAAATCTCATAAAAAAAAAACAATTATAAAGACGAACAGAGAACTTCCTCCTTTTGTGAAGTCGGTTAAAATATCAGATCCCAGTAGATTGTGGTAGATTGTCAATCTACCACGGTAGACTGAAAATCTAGCACAATATACTGCGATCTAATATTTTTAACCGACTTCAAAAAAGCAGGAGTTTGTTTCTCTGTTCGTCTGTATGTTGTTTTCAAGGCTGAACTGATTTGAATGGAGTTTAACACACAGTTTATAGCCTGGATTAAATTATAAGATACTTTTTCTCCTGGTCAAAGGTACCCTAGGGTAAAATACTTTAGTAATTACTTTTGACAAATTTATAAAAAATATAGCCCATATTTATTTTTAACTAGCTTCCGCTCGCGACTACATCCGGGTGGACATTTGAAAATACCCTAAAATAACATATAGTAGGTATGAACGTCTATACAAAAAAAATTTGGGAGATACAAGGCGTGATAAAGTTTGACCGCATGTTGGAAACAGATCTGTAGGCTATTCTTAACTAATATTGAGCTGGGCCAAACTATCCTTACATATGAATCCAAACGGCGGCGGGTTGAAGTAGCGTTCCACTCGGCTTCATTCTAAAAATTATAACTGTCCCGGTTTAGCTAACAGGTCAAGTGTGGTATCAATTTCAGATAAATCAATAACGTAGAATTCATTTCTAGTATTAAAAAATGCAATTTATGTAGTAGTTTCTAAAAAATTGCTCAATAACCAAAATATTCAACTACATATTTTTTACTTTTAATCACTGTAAACATCAAACTGGTGCATTTATTTCCAAACAAAAAATATGTTATCAAAGCCTATTTATTGCAGATTTGAAATACTATAACTTTTAAGTACCTTTACACACAGTAAATAGAGGAAAAAAAAAATTTACGTCGCGCGACGAGAGCCTAGAGTTCACTTTCGAAATAAATTACCAACTTTGACTAGCTATGTCTCTGCAATCAATGGACATAGACTACTCGAGTTAGGCTCAAATTGTAGCAAATACTGTTAGCTTTACAGAAGTATAGGACCAATTAACCTGAAGAGTTATGAATCTCCATATAAATAAATCATGGGCGTTACAAGTCCTGATAAAATTTGACCACATGATGAAAACAGTTCTGTATACTATTCATAATTGGTGTTGAGCAGGGCCAAACTGTCCTTACAAAAGAATCCAAATGGCGGCTACTTCTGAATTTTTTTTTGTCGAACAAATTATTATTTTTAAGATAACTCAAAAATCAGAAGTGCTCTACAAAAACTTTATATGGCAATTATGTTACAAATAAATTTATCTATTACTTTGCTTTCTGAAAATTTTTTGATAAATCTAATAGTTTATGAGATAAAATGATTTACAATATGGCGTTTCTTTTTGAAACGATAAAAAAGAAACGCCATACTGTAAATCATTTTATCTCATGAACTATTAGATTTATCCAAAATTTTATGAGAAGCAAAGTAATAGATAAATTTATTTGTAACATAATTGCCATATAAAGTTTTTGTGGAGCACTTATTATTTTTGAGTTATCTTAAAAATAATAATTTCTCCGACAAAAAAAAAATCATAAGTAGCCGCCATTTGGATTCTTTTGTAAGGACAGTTTGGCCTTGCTCAACACTAGTTATGAATAGTCTACAGAACTGTTTTTATCATGTGGACAAATTTTATCAGGACTTGTAACACCCATGATTAATTTATATGGAGATTCATAACTTTTCGGGTTAATTTGTTCTATACTTCAGTAAAGCTAATAGCATTTGCTACAATTTGAGCCTAACCCGAGTAGTCTAGGTCTATTGATTGCAGAGACATAGCTAGTCAAAGTTGGTAATTTATTTCGAAAGTGAACTCTAAGCTCTCGGCGCGTGACGTTTAAACATTTTTTCCGCTATTTATGGTTTGTAAAGGTACTTCAAAGTTGTATTATTTCAAATCTGCATTAAATAGGCATTAATAAAGTATTTTTTGTTTGGAAATAAATGCACCAGTTTAATGTTTACGGTGACTAAAAGTAAAAATATGTAGTTGAATATTTTGGTTATTGAGGAATTTTTCAGAAACTGCTACAAAAATTGCATTTTTTTATACTAGAAATGAATTCTACGTTATTGATTTATCCGAAATCGTTACCACACTTGACCTATAAGCTAAACCGAGACAGTTATAATTTTTAGAATGAAGCCGGGCGGAACGCTACTTCAACCCGCCGCCGTTTGGATTCATATGTAAGGATAGTTTGGCCCAGCTCAATATTAGTTAAGAACAGCCTACAGGGGCCGTATTATGATCTTTTTGTAATCCTGCCTTTTTCTAGGCCAGTCATTTTACGAGCTTATACTGACTTGTTCTTTTTCGTATTATGAGGTGCCTTAAAGTGGTTGAGTTCTGCCTGGCTACGTTGTCTATGTCTCGTTTTCACTGATTTGAAGAAAACGTTCGGAAACCGATCAAAATTTACCGGTTATTTACCGGTTTTTAAAAAAGTGTGTTAAAACATTATTTTTGATTATTAATCACATGTATTTTATAGCAATAAGTAAAAATATAAAGAACAAAAACGTTTTGAGCAATATGTTACCAAATTCGACCTAAAAATAACATGCACTCACACTTCCACAAATAGTCTATTTCTGAACGTTCGTGTTCCCATACGAACTCAACACTTGACACTGGCAAAAATTACTCCCTAAAGAGGAAAGTAGATTGCCAAACTAAAAAGAAGAAACCTAATCTGTGATTTTTTTCGTAAAAAAACATGAGACCAAAACAAAAACATTAGATTTTATTTATTTTAAAGTTCTAAGTGATAAGTCGCGTTTATTTTTATTTATAAAGAATGTACATACAATACAATAGTACCTAATGGCACTATTAATTCGAGGCAACATGACAAACAACATCTAATGCTGTAAGTAGATCAATGTTGAACTAATCGTTTGTTGACAATGATATTAATATCATTGTTTGTTGAAAACTTTAATTTTGAGACCAATTATTTTAGACTAACGTTTATTATTCTTCTGTTGTATTGTATAGGTTTGACAACGATGTTCCACCGACGAGTACCTGCAACTACCTATGCTCAACTGCTGGGATCTTTGAAAGAAGTATTTGAATCCGATGAGATTGCTTGTGAATCAATAACATTCAGAAGCAATGCCTCACAAATGAGGCAAGAAATGCAATGTAAGTGACAGTGAAGTGTCTGTGCCTACTTTGATTCAGTAATCAAATCAATATTATCTAATATTTATATTTCCTAGAAGTCAGTGTACTTATAATCTAAATTATTTGTAAATAAAATAGGTCGGAGAGTAAGGTTGAATAGTGTAGGTAATGAAATTAAACCCATTTCTTAGAATTATCATATAAAGTGGTAAGTTTTAACTGTAGCATGGAACGTTAATTTACATAGGTAAACAATAATCTCTATAACGCATAGGGAAAACAAAAGTTCCTACCTACTTACCTAAAGTAATCATAAGATTCAATGAATAGGTACTTATGTAGAAAAATCCCATCTCATGACCCATTTATAACTCTCGTAAAAGTAAAAAGTATTTATTATACAAAAAAACTTGTTAGACTTAGTACTTATGCACGTTTAGTGTTCTTAACATCGGTATAACTGTTTCAAAGATTTTAACTTGTATGAAACAATCTTTGACTTATCATATCTTAAGGCGTTTTCTTATTATATGCATATGTATTTGTATACTAATCTAAAATTAATTTGTTTCAGATTTAAAGTAACATCAGAATAATGAAAAGTAATGAGGAAGTCATATTTCACTTTTACCATGAATTGTAACAATACTATTACTATGTTCTATTTATATCATGCTATGATTAAAATGATACGGAGCTTTCTATTAACTTATTAATAACATTATTGTACCTACATACTTAAATCAAGTAATTTGGTAATGTCACTTTACCTACCATGACCTTTCATAGGATAGATGAGTAGGTATATGAGTAAATAAAAAACTATCTTAAACACTGGAGTTTTAATTAATAATACCACTTTCAAAAAGTAAGTATTGTCTCTTCTTTTTTTCAACGGGAAGGTACTATGATGGCTCAATTCACCGGATGAAAAAACTGTAAATAGAAATTATACATGTTTTAGGTACCTATCAAATATTTCATGTAATATTTGATAGGTACCTAAAAATAGAATGGAATTACATTAATAAGTTCAATATCTTGACTAAAATTTAGTGTGGTGAGTGGTGAGACATAAATGATATCTTGTATTGTAGGTATTCATTTCTAAGATATTTGAAGAATTCTTTTGCTAGAATTATATTTTGTTACTTGCTGTAAAGGGGAAATAAGTAATGGCAACATGCTAGAATGCCTACCTACTAAATAAAAAACCTAATAATGAAACATTTGTTGTAAGTACTATCAAGAATGTTGATCGATCACTTTGGATGATTCGAAACGCCACTGTGACAGATCAAAGTTAACTTGGACCGTAGCTTTGATTCAAGTATACTTTAATACCGATCAAAGTATACTTGGACCAAGTAACTAGGACAAAGTACAACCCGGTCAAGTTAACTCGGCACCTGGCTCGAATAATTTTTTCGCACACAAGATGACTTTATGGTCTGATACTTTAATGGATAACTAATGGGTTAGATTAAATAGGCAATATGATAGTGAAATGATAGAACATGGTAACAGCACAATATGTCAATGATTATAAGAAAACGTCGCTTTTGCCTCGGTTGCCGAGTTAACTTGACCGGGTTGTAGCTTTTTGGATACGGCGACGTCAAAGTGCACTTGGATTGCTCGTTCACATGATCCAAGTAGCGTCCAAGTAGTCATTAAAACTACTTGGTCCAAGCAAGCTTGAATGAAAGGAGAGCATGGTCAAGTATACTTTGATTAATTTTTTTATCCAAGTGCGCTTTGATTGCTCACTAACATGATCCAAGTAGCGCACAAGTAGTCATCCAAACTACTAGGTCCAAGTATACTTTGATCATGACACAGCTAGGTGATACTATCAGAATCTAGTTTTACAATATACCTAGCTACTTGGGTATTATTTTTAATCACAACACAACTTTCACCTTGTATTATAGTTAAATATGCGTTTTACCTCGAGAAATCTCGACTCTTGTTAACTTTTGATGTACTTAGGTAGGTAGGTCTGGATCAATGTATAACCGGATGGGCCAATTTGTTTTCCAAATATCACCAACAACGGTGCTCTATGTAAAGACCCCGCAGACATTGTAGCGAGAGAGAAATGCATTAGCACCTGCAATACAAGAAAAATATTTCTGTAAGAAATTCTTCTAATTTATCAAAGAGATTTTACTAATTTTGGATATACTAATAATGACAAAAATTACTAACCTTTTTTTTAAAAGATATTCATAATTCATCACACACACGCGTTATGCATGTTTTTTATAAATTTATTTAGTGATAAAGTGAGATTTTTTTGTTTATTTGTCATAAATTTGTAAAATAAATCAAAACAATTCAATAAAAGCCACTATTATCTGGCGTAAACTGAATAGCTTATTTTGACAGAAAAACACGGCAACAAATGTCAGTTGCTTGTCAGTTGATACGTCATAATACGAAAATTCCTGCCAAGGCCCACGCAGAAGTCAGTAAGGTGTCACGTGACTCCTGACTGGCTGGCAATAAGAGATCATAATACGGAAATGCACGGCAGTTCATTTTCAGGCTGGAACTAAGAGGTCATAATACGCCCCCTGATCAGTTTCCAACATGCGGCCAAACTTTATCACGCCTTGTAACTCCCAAATTTTTTTTGTATAGACGTTCATACCTACTAATACAAACGAACAGAAGAACAACTCCTGAACTGATTTGGATGAAATTTGGCACTCAGATAGTTCATAGCTTAGTAATATAGTATTATAAATATCGATATTTGATTTTACACACACAGCGCCATCTAACTCTAGATAACTGATTTTACTAGGTAGGTACTTACTTTTCGCAATAGATAGGTACTTATTATACGCAGACCCGTCACAGAAATTAAAATATTTCATTTCAATTTCGTCCGGTCATTGAACCCGGGATCTCTTGCGTGGTAGACTGGCATGTTGAATACTGCACCACTCGGGTCATCGATCGATATCACGCGAAAATTAATGCATAAAGTGGGCAACCCTGCCAAAGACCACCGTGGATCGTGGTAGATTGTCAATTTACCAAGATCTACTGCGATCCAGATCTCGCTGGATTGACCGTGTAACGTCGCAAACCAACCGCATCAAATTCCATCAATCTGTGGTTTTGATCAGATTACACCAGATTGACGTGTGTAATGGCCGCCTAAGGGAAGTCCAAACTTTTGCAGACCAAAAGCTAAGTGAGTTTAGCTAAATTTAGTACTATTATATATTTTGTGGTTTAGCTTAGCTTACTTAGCTGGAGTAAGTACCTAGCATTTCATTCATATGTGGAGGGAGACTGCAAACTATGTAAGTACACAATAAGTAAGAAAACTAACTTGGCTTAGTTCTTAGTCTGCAATGCAACAGGATTAAAGAATGATCAGGCACCTTAGAGTACATCTCTACAACTAATCAGTAAGTCATGACATGGAAGTCGTCGTTTTCCTATCATGACCATGAAATAAAGTTATTTTTTCTGTAAACTACGCGTGACGTTCTTTAAACGAGACGTAAAAACAAAATAGCTACCTATTTAAAGTTGCCAACTAATTACCATCAGGCTAAGATCTTTGGCACACATTAATTGCTCTCTAAAAACAATGAAGACGACCTCAAAGCACTGTTTTGTTAGTAAACTAGAAACACAGCAATGCAAATTAAAGCTAAGTGGGCAACTTTGTGTGGCGTGCGAAAAATCTTACGCATTGTTTGTTTCAAGGAAAGGTTCCGCTCGAGTGTTCCTAAAGTATTTATAAACTACTGTGGCATTTCCAGAATTATTATTATCACATGGATTTTAAATCGCGTTTATTGTGTATTTTTTTAAATGTATTGTTACAAACTTCGATGATCTTCTTTGACATTCATTATCATTAGATATTTTGTGGTTAGTAGTGACGTCAATCTTTTTAAAAGGAATTTAACTAACGAGATTTTTTGTTATAATCAAAGATTTAAATCGAAAGATGAGCCCTTGCCAAACTATAGCGGCCGAAAATGTGGCATCGTTGGGAAGAGTGAGCTCACTCTTCCCGTGTCAGTCGCTTGTAGAAAGCAGTGAGCGGTGCACGTTACGTAAACATCTTTGATTTAGCTAATTAGGTTCGTTAAGCTACAAAAATGCCTTCCTGTGCCTTCAGAAAGTGTTCTAATAACTCAAGAAACACAAACAAATCCAAGGGAATTACATTTCATGCGTAAGTACAGAATTATTAATTATTTTCACTGTTTCTAATTAAATAAACAAATTAAAATGGTGCCCGTCACGTGTTTGTATGACAGAGAGCGAATGGTTGCAATTTGCAGTATGAGTGAGCGAGATGACGCTGTGTCTCTTTTTTCGTCATTATAGCATTGGTTACCTGCCAGATAAGATTGAGCTCTTGAATAACTGATCGTTGTCCGTACTAGGGGTCAAGTTTATGTAGACGTAAACAAACCGAGCGGCGAGCGTAGCCGAGCCACGCCGAGACCTACGAATAGCGAAACTATCGGTACCGTCAGCAATAGTAATCATTAATTTTGTGTACATTAAAATTTATTTTTGTCCAAAGATAAACTTATTAAAAGTAACCTTTTTAAACTAAGATGTATAAAAAGGGTGTTAGGTTAATTAAGTTAAAAAGGATTTTTTCTATCCCGGCTTTACGTGAACAAGTTGTTCTGTAAAAAGTATTTTAGCAGAAAAAATTTATTAAATTTTAAATTAATTTCCTTGTAAGTCTCTTTGCCAGAAAATAAAAATAAATCATTTAAAAAGTATTATGCAGAAATCCTTACTAATATTATAAATGCGAAAGTCCGTTTGTTTGTTTGTTACGCCTTCATGTCCTAACTACTGAACCGATCATCATGAAATTTTGCAAACACGCTGTCAGGGGTACAGAGAAGGATATAGGGTGCCTTTCATCCCGAAAAAAAGTATAGTTCCCGAGGGATAGAAAAAAACCGTTCCACACAGATGAAGTCGCGGGCGGCCGCTAGTAATGCATAAATATCACATAGTTGTCTATGTTGTAGTATGTAATGGAAACTTATTGAAAACTTTTTTCAAAATATGGCAAAATACCAGTAAGTACCCACTGTCAACCAAAGAGTACCTACATGTAATAAAAACCATCTAAACTACGTTTTTACTTTTTACCAACTTTTTACTGTCAAAAATGATGACACACTCTGATTTATAAATAACTATATTTAATGTTCACGTAAAGCCAAACCTCCCTTATAACAGAACCATTCTCTTTATTAACCCCTTTACTAATAAAGATTGTATAACAGCTGCATAGTTACACAGTGTTTTGTCACTATCTCTTTAATGTCAAATTCAAATAGTTTGACAGAGAGTAACCATTGTGTAACTTAACATCTGCTATTCAATTTTTATTAGTAAGGGGGTAAGTGTTAAAATTACGCATTGTCATTATCCGATTAATATTGTGGGAGAAATGCTTAGACAAACATTCACACAAACATTCATACGTACATACGTAAATTTTTGTATCAGTATTTGTTTGGAAGCCTTATTATCAATGTGTATTTAGTGCAGTCCCAATTAAGTACATACGTGTCAAATTGTATGACCTCCTTTTTGTTAATAAAGAATCGTTTGTGAACTTGTTTTTTGATTTTTAATTTTAAAATGCTCGTCCTAATAGAACGCAACCATCGCAATACAAACGCACCACTATATATTAATTACTTATTTACTTATGTCGTAAAGACACCCAGTCCTTATTGTGTATGAGTACAGTACTACGTCAAGATAAAGAATTGGCATCGGCTAAAGTACCTAGTATTTTTGCTTTTCTTAGAAATGACGTTGACATTTGTTACATTGAAATGAAGAATTGTAAATGATTTTTAGGACCAAACTACTTTTTGTTAATTTGTTTTTGTGAAGTTTGTATGCTTCCAACGTTTTCCGATGTCAAAGTCAAAGTCAAAAATAGCTTTATTCAAATAAACTTAATTATTAAGTACTTTTGAATCGTCTATATTTTCCTACCACCCGTTCAAGACTTTTTTAACTGACAAGAAGAACGGGCGCAAGAAACTTATCAGTTTTAATAGCAATAAGTAACGATATTTACAAACTTAAATATATCGTTACCAGATAGTTACAACAGGGTGACAGGATTATTGGCAACAAACATAGACTTATTATATTGGCAACAAAGTACTTATAGTAGTTATGTGTTACATCATTTCCACGCATTTTGATCTTTAAGATAATCGTCTACTTTATAATAACCTTTACCCATGAGCGTTTTTTTAACATGGTTTTTAAATTCATGCAAAGGAAGATCAATTACTTGTTGTGGAACTTTATTAATAAAGGCTATGCCTTTCCCCATAAATGAACCTCTAGTTTTTGCAAGCCTAAATCTTGGAACGGCAAGTTTATCTTTATTTCTTGTATTAAACTGGTGATTATTGCTGTTCTTAGCAAATGAATCATAGTGTTTTCTTACATAAACTAAATTTTCATATATGTATTGGCCTGCCAAAGTTAAAATATTTATTTCTTTAAACAGTTCTCTCAAGGTATCTCTCCGCCGAAGATTGTATATGCCGCGAACAGCTCTTTTCTGGAGTACAAAAATATTTTCAATACTGGCAGCTGAGCCCCACAATAGCAGTCCATAAGACATTACACTATGAAAATAACTAAAATATACTAACCTTGCCGTTTCAATATCAGTTAAAAGCCTTATTTTCTTAACAGCGAATGCTGCTGAACTAAGTCTACTTGACAAGGCTTCGATATGTGGATTCCATTGCAGTCGAGAATCTAGTGTAATACCTAGAAATTTTGTACTTTCAATAAACTCGACTTCATCGTCATTCAAATTAATATTTAATTCTGTCTGCTCAACATTAGGCAATGAAAATTTTACACATTTAGTTTTTTTGGGGTTAAGTGCTAAATTATTACTATTAAACCAGTATGAAACTTTAGAGAGGGCACTATTTACTTCGTCCGAACAGTTATTACCTCTGTTTACTTTGAAAACTAAAGAAGTATCATCCGCAAATAGTACTGTCTCACATAAATTATTCGCGTAGTTGGGAAGGTCATTTATATAAATTAGAAACAGCAATGGGCCCAATATTGATCCCTGCGGCACACCCATATTGATGGGGGCTCCAGTAGATTCAGTTTTATTTATCACTACTTTCTGAGTTCTATTGAACAAATACGATTTCATAAGGCTAACTGATTTATCAGAGACACCATAATGTTCATTATTAACCTTGAAGTACTGTAAGAACATATCTCGCGCTAACTAGCGTTGTTCGCAACGATACCTTAGTATAGTAGTACCTAATAATTATTAGTTATTTATTGCTAACTTAACAAATCTAGAATGCTGACGGTACCTACCAAAATGAAGCGGCGGCGCGCGCCCATGTGTCGTGCGTGTGAGACGTTACGCACACTGACAATTATTATGTGGACACTTTTCAGATGCACAGGGCTCATCTTTCGATTTAAATCTTTGGTTATAATAGTTTTGTGGTTGATTAATTTAGTTAACAATTTATTAATTTAGATTAATATTCTATAAGAGCTATATAGTTCATTAACATTTTGCTTTGTCTATTCAATTTTTATAAAATGCTTAATCTAAAACGATATTTATAAATGTTATACAAAGTGTCATGAATTGTGAATACTCGTATGTGACCTTATATTTATTTGTATCAGAGCTTTATTATTTCATTTCTTTATTACCTATGTCATAGTAGAACCAAATAAGTAAGTCATCTTACTCATTATACGCACGAACGCGGTTTGTATGTGAGCGCGCCCGTACGTATGCGTCGTCGCACGCACACACTGACAAAATTTAAAGGTGATAAAGGTGCGCCAGTCATGGCTGCGCCGCCGTACGTAATCCCGCTCGCGCTCACGCACGCTTCACGCCGCCTACAGTCCATACCATGCCTTCCAAAGATATTATTGCAAAAAGATTTGAAAGAATGAGGATATATTTTACATTAACTTTAAATAATAAAGCATTTCGTACTTGTCGAAACGGACGATTTTTTTTTTAAATCAATTGTGTAATTTTGTTAAAAAATCATAAACTCCTACAGGAAAAAGTACTTTTAATGCCTATTTGAGGAAAGTTTTCAATTTCCGAATTTAAAGATTTATTATTTTGATAAGTGTAGGTAAATGAAAAAGTAAGAAACAGTTAATAGTGTAAAAAATAAAATTTCATAATCATTTTATTTTATTTAAATAAACATTATTTAGTAAAGCCACGTTTTAATTAATCCTATTTCGACTGTAAGATTTCAAATCACATAACATGACGTAGGCAATGAAAACATTGTAGTCAGTTCCTGAAAACAATGAATTTATAATGTAAACTGTAATTTGACAGATAGATGTGATACATACTACTTTTCTTTAGTAAGTTTTTATTGGTGTCAAAAAGAAAGTGCCAATGTATCACATACATCTGTCAAATTACAATTAACATTAACTTCATTATTTTAGTCGATAGACCCGCTGGTTTACGTACAAAAAAAATAAAAAAAACTTTGTATTATAGTTCCCTAATGCTTACCCTACAAGGAAAAAATATTTTTTGCATAGAGATTGACTATGCATTTTTTGACGATTGAATAAACTAGCGATGTGACAGCCCTTCGTGTTTAAGCTGTATCGCTCGCTCGAGGCTCGAGTTGGCCTACTTATTTGGTTCTACTATGCCTATGTCAATAAAGTTATTTATTGGTAACGGCGAAGATATGAGAACTGACGTTCGTTCGATAACTTACGTTACGCGCTTTATGTTTCCGACCTTATTTTTGTTACTTACCCGAAGCAACATGATATCATGTCATGTCTTACGAATTTTTGTTATTACGAAATCAGGTGCCAAGGAAATAAAGGTTATTTTTAATTCCTTAAAAGAGCAAAGTAAACAATTAGCGAACTGTAAAATGTACCAAGCACAGTCAGCCAATTATTTTTTCAGTGAAAATCTTTTAGATAAACAACCCTACGAATCCAATCTACTAAGTCTACGATGCTGTTGGAATATATATTTATTTTATAATAATAATTATAAACATTCATTAATTTACAGCTACCTAAGATTTTTATAAAGTTAGGAATAAAAAACATGTTTTTTGTTCCGTTGTGTACGTTATGTAAACAATCGAAGCGAGGGCGGGTCGCTATATGTTAAAACCATATCAAAGTTTAGTGTGTAATATTTTTCTATAGGTACTGTGTTAAGGGACGTTATTTTTTCCATACTATTATATTATGTATTTTGTGGCATAAGTAAGCTTCCTTAGAATAAGCTTTAAAATTCGAGGGAATAGAATAATCCGCGGCGCGACACGAGCGGCGCGCGGCGTCACGTCATTGTATCCCTTACAAATCTATGAAAAAGAATACTTAAAAAATAAACGGGAGATTTATCAAAGAATAGGGTATTGTATAAAGCCATTGCACAAGTTTGATTACTTATTATCATTGCCATTTGATATGAGATACATACGTAATCACCGAGAGGCCCACCAAACACAATGGTATAGCAATACGAGAAAGTTCGGCTAAGTAAATATCCAATCTGACTGAGTAAGGGTTTAGTTCGGGCAGATTTTCTTTGCATTAGTGAAGGGTTATCCCTACAACGTGTTTACAAAGAGGATGGGATGGGATGTGCACTATCAATGATGGCCGCAGACTTGCCTCGGACGGGCTATTACCTCATGAAAGGAGCTTGTGAACAACAGACAGACTTAGGCAGTCAACCGGGGATTTTTAGATGATAAAAATATTGAGTAGGAATGGGGGAGCATTGCAAATTATACAAAAATGCCTTCTATTAGAAATGAAATTGATCTTCTACGCATTAGCCGAAACTAATTGCAAACTTTTATAAAAGCACATCGAAATATTATTAATTTCGATGTAAAAGCAGTCGATATAATGATAAATCATAATGATTCTCATTTCATCATTATTTAACTGGCTAATACAAAATTAGGTATTGAACGCGAAATGAAATGAACCTTGGTTCATTACTATGAACCTAATAAGTATACTTATTACGACAGTTGTTTACACGTTGTTTACACACCCGTGTTTGAGTTTCAAAGTTTTGAGTTTCTTTCCTTTTTAGGGTTCCGTACCAAAATGGTAAAAAAGGAACCCTTATGGTGTGACTCAGTCTGTCTGTCTATCTATCTGTCACAGCTGGATATCTCGAGAACTACTAATGATATCAACTTCAAATTTGGAATAGTTTAAGATGACATTTGCCCAACTATTTTGCAAATAAGAAAGAAATAAAAAAAAATAGCTTTTTTACAACAGGGACTGAAAAGGGGTCTTAAAAATTTGAAGTGGGGCTACTAGAACACGTGTATCATATGAAAGAGCGCCGTTTGCACATTTTTACTCTTTTTTCTTATTTTTAGGCCGCATAGTTTTCGACTTATGATGAAAAATGTAAAAAAATACCGTTCCCCCCTTATCTCCGAAGTTTGCAAAGAGAAAAATCAGAAATAGCAGTTTATACAAAGATTACAGGAAAAATAAAACGATGTCTCAATATAGCACACTTTTTTAGAAATTATCAAATTTCTAAAAAAAGTTAACATAAGTTCCACTATCGGTCAACAGATGGCGCTGACCTAAAACCACAAATTCCACGAAGTTTTATAAAAATTGTGTACCTATTAGAATTACAATATTAAATAAAATTCACAGCGGCGCCACTTTCTGTCAGGAAAGCCGAGCGCCTTAATGTATTAAAGGCAAGGAGACAGTCGAGTTTCTGGGAGTAGAACAGATAATTATGTACGATTGTGTATGTGTCTAGATCTGGAACTCACCCAAAGGTCTATCGGGGTCATGGCGGCGGCTGCAGCACTTGTTACCCATGGCGCGGCCCGCCCGCTACGCCGCGCCAAGCCGCTTCTGTAACAATGCAACACAGGTTGTTAAATCACAAAGATTACTGATCATCATATCAGCCGCACGCCGCACGACATGGGTGTCGTGGATATCTGCTGGATTTAGGCCTCCCCCAAGGACCTCCACGACGATCCCGTCTGAGCTGCCCGCACCCAGACAGCGGCTTCTCGCGACCTTCGCCCACGGAGCGTCGTCCGGTGCGCGGTCGCCATTCCAGAGCCTTTATATTTTTTCAAAATCGTTTAAATTGTAGGTGGCATCATAATCCACATTTGTTTAATGATGGAGACGAGTTGCTTGTTGTTAAAAGGAAATCATAGGTGTAACAACTAAAACCCTCAGAATGAGGATTAATGTTAATCTGTTCCCTAAAATCCATGGGATATTCTGTTAGGAGTGTTAGGACCAAATTACAAAGAAATAGGCCAACAGATTATAATAAGCTCATTACGATAATAACTTCTTAATAGTACAGTAGCCCGTAGTACATTTAAATTACCAGAAAGGTTACCGTTTGCTGTTGTGATATAGTTATTTATTACGAAATTATAGATACTTTAACCCCAGTCTTACAGATCGCAACCCGCCGTAACCTATATTTGTATATTTCCAAAAAATATTTTATTTTTATTTTTCGAGGTTTACCACATGATGTAACTATTATCGTGTTCTACAGCTTTGTTTGATTGTCACAGATAAAAGTAAGACTATGAAAAGTAGCCATACACAGTTTTAAGACCAGATGAAAATGGTTGGACTTTATCTGGTCTTAAATTTGTGTATAGTCACTTTCCATAGTCTTACTATTATCAGTGGCAATCAAACAAAGCTGTAGAACACGACAATAGCTAAACCATGTGGTAAACCTAAAAAAATAAAAATAAAATTTTTTTGGAGATATAGAAATATAGGTTACGGCGGGTTGTTTTCTGTAAAACTTGGGTTAAAGTATCTCTAATTTCGTAATAAATAACTATATTACAACGGCAAACGGTAACCTTTTTCGTAATTTAAACGTTCTACGGGCTACTGTACTATAACTAGCAAGATTTTCAGAGTGATTAAAAGTGGGTAAGACGAAATACCATTAGAGATAAATGCATGTTAATGTTTGGCACGTATGTACACTATTCCACAATTTCATATCCTATTGATATCAATCAAGTAATTCAATTTGAAAACAACTAGTTAAGAGCCATATGACGTATCGACTGTGAGTTTTGGTTAAAATGGGGAATTTTGGCGTCGTCGATCTCAGAAACAAACATACATTAACAATTTTGACTTATTGAATAGTGCAGAATAGCTATTGGAATAGATCATAGCGGCCTCGCTTTTTGTAAATTTTGCTTAACTTTTTAATTAAACCCAAAATGGCAGAGAAAGATTTTCATAAAATGCGCGAGGGCACGTTTTTGGGCTCATGGATTGGACTACTGTTCTAAACAAATGAAATAAAAAAAATAGAGTGTTATTTCTTATATAGTAGAATAGATCATAGCGGCCTCGGAATTTTGAAATATCATTGAAATAAATTAGAAAAAAAATCTTATTCTAAACCAAAAAACTTCGAAAATCGCTTTGAGTTAACTGTGTATTTCTCCTATCCACGATAATATTGTTGAGCAAAATTTATACACAAATAATTGTTACTTCATAAGGAATAAAGATTTCATAATTTTTAATCATGAATTTGTTATTTTAATTCAATAATAATGAGAAATCTTAACTGCAAAATTACTACAAAATGCGATGCACCGACCGTCAGAATTCAGTACCGCGCGAGCGCTTCTCAGTGTTGGACGTGTGTCGAATTTTTGCGTCAGAGGCACGTTCTGAAGACGACTGCGGTTGTTTCTTATTTCGCTCTTGTGTTAGGATTCGGAACGACCGAAGAACTTTTAATTAGCAAAACTTCGTTTTCCACTTGGAATACGAATAATTTAAAATTTCCTATATTCTAAATCAAATAAAATGTTTTTTTGAGGATCAACCATGAACTTTTAGAAACAAAACACAAAAACATAGATCAAGGATTTGAACGCGCCTCAGTACTAGTCTGTAGTATAGTGCGACTATAAGATTTGATCATTTAAGCACAGTACAGGCACAGCCGAGAGATAGTCTTCATACAGTCGGCCATCGGAGGCGTCTAGACAGAGCAATCGTGCGGGGTGGTGCGGTATAGAAGGGGGGGTGGAAGGGCTTGAGAGCCCATACTTTGGCAATGTATGCATCTCGGGCCCTATCCCGTCAGGGCTTACGCTTCTGATTGGGTTATACTATATTATATTGAAAGTATTATTTGCAATTTTTTGATGTGGGTGTCATGAAAAAGTGTTTTTGGCACGATTTTGATATTAGATTTGGAATTCAAAATGGCGGCCGCACATTGATGTATTTGTTGATATTTGTGTATTTTTGTTTGATTATTGGACCGATTTCGATGAAACTCGGTTTTTGCTACTATTTTGACAATAAAACAGCAACGCGATGTTAAAAAAGTAAAAAATTCAAGATGGCAGCCAATTTTTTTGTTTGCGGGCCGATTTCGACGAAACTCGGTTTTTGCTACTGTTTTGACAAGAAAACAGCAACGCAATGTTAAAAATGTAAAAAATTCAAGATGGCGGCCAACTATTTTGTTTGCAGGCCGATTTCGATGAAACTCGGTTTTTGGTAGTATTTTGGCAAGAAAACAGCAACGTAATGTTAAAAATGTAAAAAATTCAAGATGGTGGCCAACTTTTTTGTTTGTCGGCCGATTTCGATGAAACTCGGTTTTTGGTAGTATTTTGGCAAGAAAACAGCAACGCAATGTTAAAAATGTAAAAAATTCAAAATGGCGGCCAACTTTTTTGTTTGCGGGCCGATTTCGATGAAACTCGGTTTTTGCTACTGTTTTGACAAGGAAACAGCAATGCAATGTTAAAATGTAAAAAATTCAAGATGGCGGCCAACTTTTTTGTTTGCGGGCCGATTTCGATGAAACTCGGTTTTTGCTACTGTTTTGACAAGGAAACAGCAATGCAATGTTAAAAATGGAAAAACTTCAAGATGGCGGCCAACTATTTTGTTTGCAGGCCGATTTCGATGAAACTCGGTTTTTGGTAGTATTTTGGCAAGAAAACAGCAACGTAATGTTAAAAATGTAAAAAATTCAAGATGGTGGCCAACTTTTTTGTTTGCCGGCCGATTTCGATGAAACTCGGTTTTTGGTAGTATTTTGGCAAGAAAACAGCAACGCAATGTTAAAAATGTAAAAAATTCAAGATGGCGGCCAACTTTCTTGTTTGCCGGCCGATTTCGATGAAACTCGGTTTTTGGTAGTATTTTGCCAAGAAAATAGCAACGCAATGTTAAAAATGTAAAAAAGTAAAAAATTTAAGATGGTGGCCAACTATTTTGTTAGTAGGCTGATTTCGATGAAACTCGTGGTCGAGTGGCTTGTGTACAAGTTTTCTAGGTGTTGTCATCTCTGAGGACCAGGTTTTAATTGCCAGCTGAGCCAAAACGATATTTTCTGTATTGTTTCATGTCTGGGTGTTTGTAGTGCCACCGTTGTCTCCCATTTCCATAACACAAGTGCTTCAGCTGCTTACTTGGAATGGAATTGGAGCAATGTTTAATCTGATGTATAAATTTAATTTTGTTACTTAAAAATGTAACTGTAAAAATGTACTCATATTTCTTTTATTAAATGTAATTTTCATTCGTAAAACTGTAAATGTAACTATGAACATTAAAAAATTTAAATTAAAAAAACATTTATGTAAAACAACGAATGTAACTTTCATTGAATTCATTCACATTCAGTTCCTTCCATCTTCCTTTTCATTCAGTTTCTTGCTTGCTTGCTTGCTTGCAGCTTGATCTCGATCGTTTAAATATAGATAATAGGTATGTTTGTCTGAGATCATATTTTCTGATTTCTGAGCGTAAATAATTGTGAGAAGTTTCATTTATTTAGTTATAAAATTCTAGTATAAAAGTCTAGTCTAGCTAGGTACTTAATTTTTACTTGAAACTGAATTTAGTGAAAATTTTAAACAAAAAGTCATCATGAGTAATGATAGTACGAAATTTAGTGACTGGGCCACACTCGGTATATATAAAAGCAGAAGGAAATTATACAAACTTTATGCAGAGAAATCTACTTCCTGTGATCCTAACTTCATTGAATTTGTCAAGAAGTATTCACAAACATTCAGAGAAGTTTGTATTCTAGCAAAGTCGAAGTACTTTTCAAATAAAATTAAATCAGCCGATAATCAAATTAAGGCTACTTGGAACATTATTAACAATGAAACGGGCAAATCAAAATCCAATATAAATTCCTTCTGTTTAAAAATTGGTGATCAAACTATTGAATCTGACGATAAGGTCGCTAAAGTCTTTGAAGATTTCTTTGCTCGAATACCAATAGAAACTACCAGTACTCTTAGTGCTTGTCCCAACATCGCTGTCTCCCTCCTAGAGTCTAGTGTTGATAAGTGCAAGGAAACCTTTTTCTTTAAATATATAAATAGTGAAGATATTATTAAAGCTTTTAAAACAATTAATGTCAAAAAAACAGAAGATCTTTGGGGCATACCAACAAGCATCATTAAATCAATAATTGATATACTAGCCCATTACTTGGCTTTTATTTTTAACAAATGTATTGATGAAGGGGTTTTTCCTGATCTAATGAAAAATAGTAAATTGATTTCTCTTTTTAAATCTGGGGATAAAAGTGACCCAGCTAACTTTAGGCCAATATCTATACTACCAGCACTTAGCAAAATATTTGAAAAAATTATATATTCCCAATTATTAGATTATTTCACATCCAATAACATTCTTCATAAAAATCAGTTTGGATTTTCCAAGGGTAAAAATACTACTGATGCTGGAATTGCACTTCTCAAACATATTCTTGACACTTGGGAAGAAAAGCAAGATGTAATTTTGTGTAACCTTTCTAAGGCATTCGATTGCGTTGATCACCATACACTATTAAAGAAGCTAGAACATTATGGTGTCTCTGATAAATCAGTTAGCCTTATGAAATCATATTTGTACAATAGAACTCAGAAAGTAGTGATTAATAGAACTGAATCTACTACCACTATGGGTGTGCCGCAGGGATCAATATTGGGCCCATTGCTGTTTCTAATTTATATAAATGACCTTCCCAACTACGCGAATAATTTATATGAGACAGTACTATTTGCGGATGATACTTCTTTAGTTTTCAAAGTAAACAGAGGTAATAACTGTTCGGACGAAGTAAATAGTGCCCTCTCTAAAGTTTCACACTGGTTTAATAGCAATAATTTAGCACGTAACCCAAAAAAACTAAATGTGTAAAATTTTCATTACCTAATGTTGAGCAGGCAAAATTAAATATTAATTAAAATAACGATGAAGTCGAGTTTATTGAGAGTACAAAATTTCTAGGTATTACACTAGATTCTCGACTGCAATGGGATCCACATATTGAAGCCTTGTCAAGTAGACTTAGTTCAGCGGCATTCGCTGTTAAGAAAATAAGGCTTTTAACTGATATTGAAACGGCAAGGTTAGTATATTTTAGTTATTTTCACAGTGTAATGTCCTATGGACTGCTATTGTGGGGCTCAGCTGCCAGTATTGAAAATATTTTTGTAATCCAAAAAAGAGCTGTTCGCGCCATATACAATCTTCGGCGAAGAGATAGCTTGAGAGAATTGTTTAAAGAAATAAATATCTTAACTTTGGCAGCCCAATATATATATGAAAATTTAGTTTATGTAAGGAAACACTATGATTCATTTGCTAAAAACAGAAATATTCACCAGTTTAATACAAGAAATAAAGATAAACTTTTTAAGAAATAAAGATAATTTAGGCTTGCAAAAACTAGAGGTTCATTTATGGGGAAAGGCATAGCCTTTATTAATAAAGTTCCGCAACAAGTGATTGATCTTCCTTTGCATGAATTTAAAAACCATGTAAAAAAAACGCTCATGAGTAAAGGTTATTATAAAGTAGATGATTATCTTAAAGATCAAAATGCGTGGAAATGATGTAACACATAACTTGCTACTATAAGTACTTTGTTGAAGTAATATATGTAAAAAGTCTATGTTGTTGCCAATAATCCGGTCACCCTGTTGTAATTATTTGGTAACGATATATTCAAGTTTGTAAATATCGTTACTTATGGCTGTTACAGCTGATAAGTTTCTTCTTGTCAGCTAAAAAAGTCTGGAACGGGTGGTAGGAAAATATAGATGATTCAAAAGTACTTAATTATTATGTTTATTTGAATAAGGCTTATTTGACTTTGACTTGTAACAACGTTACTTATTTTCTACTTTTCTCAGCCAGACTAAATGAAAAAAATATAAGCCAGACTAAAATAATATTCCAGTTTAAATATTTTTTCCTGTTTTTGTGATTAAAATTTATAAATATAGATTTTACCAAAAACCGAGTTTCATCGAAATCGGCCCGCAAACAAAAAAGGTGGCCGCCATCTTGAATTTTTTACATTTTTAACATTGCGTTGCTGTTTCTTGCCAAAATACTACCAAAAACCGAGTTTCATCGAAATCGGCCCACAAACAAAAAAGTAGGCCGCCATCTTTAATTTTTTTTTGACATTGCGTTGCTGTTTTCTTGCCAAAATACTACAAAAAACCGAGTTTCATCGAAATCGGCCTGCAAACAAAAAAGTTGGCCGCCATCTTGAATTTTTTACTTTTTTAACATTGCGTTGCTGTTTTCTTGTCAAAATACTACCAAAAACTGAGTTTCATCGAAATCGGCCCGCATACAAAACCTTCATCTCACCTGGTGTTAAATGACGATAAGGCCGAAGGTGGAAGCGCACTACACCCTGAATACTGGCTATCTTACCTCTAACTGCCGGAACACAATAATTTTTAAATTGTTATTATGGCGTCAGACTTAGGTAAGATAGTGGTAGCTAGCCAGGCGGACTTGAAATAAGCCCTACCACCAACCAAACCGAGTACAAATTGTACCCCCCCTGGGAATCGAACCCGGGACCTCTGCGTCTTACACGGGTTTTTTCTGTAATCTCGGAAATAGCTCTAACGATTTCGCTGAAATTTGGTATATGGGGGTTTTCAGGGGTAAACAATTGATCTAGATTAGTCTTATGTTTGGAAAAACGCGTGTTTTCGAGTTTTCATGCTTTTTTCATGCGTTTTTCTTTCGACGCAGAATATGGTCGCTAATTTCGTCCTACCGGCCAAAGTCCGTCTGGTCTAGCGGGTTAAGACGGGGGCGGCAAAAAACGAGTGTACCGGGTTTGAATCCCGCTCGATGACTTAGTTTTGTTTTTTTTTATACACGCAGAAATTTTAATCATTTGGTTCCCGCTGTGTGGTGGTTGCACTCATGATTACAAACAACTTTCACTATGGGGCCAACTCTTCTGCTCGCAAAAAAATCAGCTGTTTCATACAAAAGTGCAGTACCTACTCGACCTTAATGTATGGAACAGCTGTTTTTTTTTGCGCTTGCAGGGAGAAAATGATTTCTTATGAAACATACGCCAAATATTTTGTAATATACTCTTATCTTACATCATGGAGGCAATTTTGAAAATATCAACATTAAGTATTTTTTTGGAATTTTTTTAATCCCTATTCTATGAGTGAGTATTTTTCAAAAGTTACTAGTAATAGGTAATCGCAAAGTGTCATACATCGGAACATTAAAAGGCGGAAGAGGGAAGGTCACCCTTTTTCCCACCCGGCTCCAGGTGACAGCTAGTTTGTGGTTTTAGCACCGAATAGGTACATTTACAAAAAAGGGCCGAAAGAGGTGGTCTGGCCCTTAGGCTAAAAAGTTTGGCGACCCATGGGTCGCCAAACTTTTACAAACCCTAGAGCATGCTCTAAGCTATAGTTTTAATCGAAAACGAAAAACTTCCTTTGTTAGATAAAAAACTAGGGAATAAAATAATTTTTATTTTTAACAAATATAATCATCTGTCTCATTCATGGTATCATCTTCCTATAATCTGTTTCTTCACATACAGATCCATGGCACTCTGAAAATGTGCGGCATAGCGATAGCAAATTACTCCATAGAAATAGAAGTACTAAAACATATAACTTTGGGCAAAGTATCAAAATCGCTTGGTCGTAGTTTCAACACAGTATCGTGAACTCGTGGGTTGTCGTTAACGCTTCAGTATGTTTTACTAGTCTGTGAATATACGCAGAGCGCAGATTTGTCATATGGCTCTTAACGCTGGAGAAAAAAAAGTACTTGCATTGCACTCACCAATTGTATTCATAGTTGCAAAAGTTAATATTTTTTTATTTTTATTTTATTTATTAAGGCATACCAACTAAGTACAATTCGGAAATTAACTTAAATCATATTAGTAAATAGCCTCTTAAATTAGAAATTGTACCTAAATTACAGGTAAGCACAACATTCACTTACAGGATTTTATAACAAAACAGTTAGTTGACAATGAATTTGGAAAACAATGTCGCCTGCCATTTAAAGAATATACAGCACTTACACTAAAGGCTCAGACCAAATAAAAAAGGGAAGACGTAGTCCTCTGAACAATGCAGTGAAGCCAATAAAACTACGCCTTGGCGTGTACACACACAGTTACACGCACACACATGTAACGAAACTACGCCTTTTGTTAACAGCCAGCGTGCGAAGCGGACGTACCAGGACGTACTAATAAATTATGAATTTCACCAAAGAAAATGCCGAATTGTGTAGTGAAAAGGTGTAAAAACCAATTTTCGACACATAAAAAGCAGGATGGAGTCACATTTCACACGAAAGTAAAATTGGAAACTAATATTTTCACTAATTCAAAATAAACATTAAGGTATTACTTGAAACACAAAACGTCAACACAAGTGTTGCCATGCCAAACGTTCTTTTTTAAACCTGTTATTGGGTAACATGGAAAGTAACGTAACGTTATTTGTTTCTTGTTAAAAATAACGCGTTAATTATTTCTGTTTCTGGACTGTTTTTACCCACGACGGACGGAACGGAATGGAGGTGGTATATGCGTTTGGGGTTAGAATACTGTGATCCATCAGTATTTAATTAGGGGCCTATTTCATAAAATATTAGTAACTTTACTATAACAATTTACCATTGTTGTTATTGGGGTAGAACTGTTTCTTAATAATTATAAAACATAATCTCTACCCCAATAAACTACTACAATGGTAAATTACTGTACTTTTTCATACTTTTATGAAATAGACCTCTGATTAAATACTGATTAAATACTAATCATCAGTCACAGCCCGTGACTGTGGTTAAACTGACAGCAAAACCTACCGTGTAATGGATGCCTAACATGTCAGAACAAACATCTTGCCTTAAATACACGAAACTTTAGTATTCGTTAGTTTTATTTTTTACATTTTTCCTATTTCCTTCCTACTTCCGCCACTACTTTTAAAGCGAGCTACTCACAGCCCTGCATGCAGGGCTTTGAGAAGTTCACTTTTTCTATCTATCATTAGGCGACGGCTACACGTGTGGTAAATACTGTGATCCATCAGTATTATTTATCAGGGATCTATTTAATAAAAGAATAAAAAAGTACAGTAATTTACCATAGTAATAGTTTATTGGGATAGAATTATGTTTTATAATTAATAAGAAACATAATTCTACCCCAATAATAACTGTGGTAAATTATTATAGTAAATTCACTAATCTTTTATGAAATAGGCCCCTGATTAAATACTGATGGATCACAGTACCAGGCGTGTAGCCGTCGCCTCACACCCGAGTCAGAATAGCTGAATGCCTATCATAGTCTGCGTCTCTTTCATCAGTAATAAATAAAAGAGACGCTTTGATAGCCATTCAAAAAACTGACAAGTTTTAAGAGCTTGTAATACCCCCCTTGGGACCGTATTATGATCTCTTGAATCCAGGCAGTTTTTTGTTTTGATTCTGATATGTGATAAATAACGTTTTTATTTCATAACGCGTTATTTTTATAACATTGGGGTAATATGAATTACTATGGCAACACCGGCTCACACACTAATGCATGAAAAAATTGGCTTCAGTCCCTTGCTTGGAGGACTCCGTCTTCCCTTTTTATTTGGTCTGAGACTAAAGGTTCTAAAATTTTCTTTTTAAACGACAGGTACCCATTACTATTAACGTCAATATCTGGGTTAAGGCGGAAAACATCGTTGTATGAATTTAACAAGGTATTCATAGGCGCATATTGCCCATATTTGTTTCTACTGAATTTCAATCGAAAGGGCTCAAAATTATGCAATCTGGCGGACATGCGCGGCATATTGATACTCAAAAGTGAGATATAATAATAAGATAATCTGTCATAAAAACCAAAATATGTGGAGGATTACCTACTGACCCTAACAGAGTTTATTAGGGCAAATCATTAATTATAGAGGTATATATATCGTACATATCTTGTACGCCAAGTAAATTTATTGAAAAATAAATACCTAAATAAGATGGAAAACGAAAGTCAAATGCAAATGAGTGTAACGTAACGTAACATAAACCAGTCCGTTTACAGCAGATAAAGCGGCCCCATGCTAAGTCGAGATTGTAAGTAGGTTGGTCAAATAACGTTATCTGCAGTTATAGTAGGTATGAACCTCTATACAAAAAAAAGTTGGGAGTTACAAGTCGTGATAAAGTTTGGCCACATGATAGAAACTGATCTGTAGGCTGTTTCTAACTAATATTGAGCTGGGCCAAACTATCCTTACATACAGTTCCATACGGCGGCGGGTTGAATAGCGCACTTTTCCCGGCTCCATTCTAAAAACTATAACAATTTAGGTTTAACTAATAGGTCAAATGTGGTATCATTTTCGGATAAATCAATAACGTAGAACTTATTTCTGATATAAAAAAATGCAATTTATTACGCAGTTTCTGAAAAAATACACAATAACCAACATTTTTAAACTTAATTTTTTTAGTTTAGGTATTGGCACTTGTTTCAGTATTTTCAAAAAAACTACTTTAAAGAAGCGTTTTTCAGGTTAATTTGTAATATGCTTTTGTTATGTTAACTATATTTTATACAATTTGCGCCTAACCCAAGTAGTTGAGGTCCATTGTTTGCGGAGACACAGCTAGTCAAAAATATGCATTTTTTCACGAAATAAAAGGGGTTTCCGTTTCCTTCGGAAGCATTTCTCAGTTTTTTTGTTTATATTTCTGTAAAGTTAATTACATTTTCTACAATTTGAGCCTGATTTGAGTAGTCTAGGTTTACTAGTTGCAAAGACACAGCTAGTCAAAGATAAGATTTTTTCAATTAATTTCAATAAAAAGCCCATTTTTAACCAGCTATGTCTCTGCAACCAATAGACCTAGACTACTTAAATTAACTTCAAATTGTAGAAAATTTAATTAACTTTACAGAAATATAAACAAAAAATCTGAAAAATGTTTCTGAACGAAACAGAAACCTTTTTTATTTCGTGAAAAAATGCAAATTTTTGACTAGCTGTATGTCCGCAAACAATGGACTTAAACTACTTGGGTTAAGCTCAAATTGTATAAAATATAGTTAACATAACAAAAGCATATAACAAATTAACCTGAAAAATGCTTCTTTTAAGTAGTTTTTTTGAAAATACTGAAACAAGTGCCAATACCTAAACTAAAAAAATGAAGTTTAAAAATGTTGGTTATTGTGTAATTTTTCAGAAACTGCTTAATAAATTGATTTTTTTTTATATCAGAAATAAGTTCTACGTTATTGATTTATCCGAAAATGATACCATATTTGACCTATTAGCTAAACCTGAATTGTTATAGTTTTTAGAATGAAGCCGGGAAAAGTGCGCTATTCAACCCGCCGCACAATGCGAAATATTCGTAATCTAGCAAGACAAAATTATATTTTTCACTTGTCATCTAGAAGTCAAATAGCTGTTTACATATAAACTAGACATATCCTATTAAAAGACACTAAGATTTCTTTTTAGCTGAAGGCGCTCAATAATAAGGAACAAGTCTCAACATGCGGGTACCCATATTTCGGCGATTAATTGTTTTAAGCGACCGCACCATTCGTTTGAGTTTGCTCGATTAATACGCAGTGATTGTGAGTTGCGATTGTGATTTTTGAGTCCTCAAGGTGAGTTTAATTGGTTTTCTTTAATAATAAATTCTTAAAAGTTGTTGTGAGTATCATTAAAATAGAAGTTTAAATTAAGTTAAAAAAAGAAAGAAAAAACTGTTTGTACTTTAGTTTTAGTATATTATATCGACGTATATCAATCTCGTATTACATTATTTTGAAAGACTAATATGTTGGCTTTACGACCAAAGTGTATTTACTTGCGAAGTCATGCGACACTCATACAAGTTTTTATTTTTTTAAGTATGACTACGCAAATTTCAAGTCGAAACTTATTCGACATTTGGTTTGCTAATTAAATATAAACAAGATCGAATGCTTTGATAAGCTATATTTTGCAAGAACTTGGTGTTCCGTCTTTTACGGAAGATATCATGAAAAAATTGAAAGTTAAAATACGAAGCATCTGTCAAAAAATCGAGCAAAAATGGACGAAGTCGGGAAGACACCAAAATCGCTTTTTAAAAGCGAATTCTACGTGGTTGGAAGTAAATGTATCATTTTCTGATTTTGTCACAACAGCTATCGAGGGTGATCCACAACTTTGGAACGAGTAGGGGTCTGGTAGACCAAAAAAATCCTTTTGAAGCTGCAGTCTAAGAACAAAAAATACGGCGCGTTCAACATCTACTGGATTCATCGAGCAAGGAGGAGTTATCGGTGGCAACTGAAGTAAAGCTTCACAGTGAAGGGCAAAGAGATTCGGCAGCAATCATGAAAGAGCTTTGTCTCGCTTCACCTAAAAGAGGTATTTGCTATTAAAAGAGCTTGGAAATGTTTGGCAAGTCCTAAAAAAGTCGGACTTACGAAAGATCAAGCTCTCTCACTAACGATGCTAATTTGTCGACACATCAATGTAATGTGGTACGAGACCAAGCAAATAAAATTAATAGGTAAAAAAATGTACTCACCCTATTATAAAGTCAAAAGGGCAAAGCAATTGTGCTACCTCAATGACATCAATGTCACAGAAACGCTAGCCGAAGTAAAATTGCAGTTTCTTATGGATCACACGATTATGCAAAGCGCAAGAAGAGGTCCTGCAGAGAATAGCGATCTTGAGTGGTCTTGCTATTATTGTGAAATGGGGTTGTGATGGAGCAGAACAAGTAACGTGTTCCTCCAAAAACAAAACATAGCCAAATTACGACTCAAGTATGCGAGCTTTTAGAGATGCCAACTACAACCAGAGAGTATGACAGCATTCAAGATAATTCTAATAGCGAATACGATAATACTGATTCTGAGTGAAGTGTAATTTTAAATACGTTATTTTGTTGTATTATTTTTTTCCATTTTCAATTACAAAATATGATAATCTTTATGTTGCCTTATTGTAATAGACGTTTAAAATCTACATAATGTTTTTAAATTCTATCCTAAAGCATGCCACTTAATATTTAATGGACATTATAATTTTGTCAAGCTAGATTTCAAAAATATCACACTGTGCGCCGCCGTATGGAACTGTATGTAAGGATAGTTTGGCCCAGCTCAATATTAGTTAGAAACAGCCTACAGATCAGTTTCTATCATGTGGCCAAACTTTATCACGACTTGTAACTCCCAACTTTTTTTAGTATAGAGGTTCATACCTACTATTACACGGCTCGTGAATAACATACAACAATTTATAAGGAACATTTATAACAAATATTACAAGTACAACTGATAATAAATTACATTGAAATTTTATGAACGAGGCTAAGGAATTTCTCGTAAGTATTCTGAGTGTTTGTTACAATAAAATTCAGACAAGGTTGGAAACGGCTAGCTAGACCCTTGTCAGCATTATCAAACCACTGGCATCCCAATGATATAATAATTAATATCATTGCTGGCATCCATTGACAGTTGTTGCAATGAATGGCGCTGGTGGTCAGAACTCGGAATCCTTTGTTGTAACTTATTTATTAACCGATATCAAAACAAAAAATAGAAGTTCTCAGTTTGACCTGTATGTATGTATGTTTGTTTGTTTGTCCGCCATTGTCTCGCGTTTGGCTGAACCGATTTTGATGCGGTTTACAGAAAAGAATTTGTTACACTTAGGAAAAGGTTTTAGTATTTTAACCGACTTGAAAAAAAAAGGTTCTCAGAGACCCGTATGTATGTATGTTTGTCCGCGATTACCTCGCGTTTAGCTGAACCAATTTTGATGCGGTTTTCAGAAAAGTATTTGTCTCTTTTCAAATCTTCATCATCTCCTGATCCAAAAAAAATTTTGGTCATTTGTATTTCCTTAAGATGTAATCTGTGTCCATGATTTGATGATATTATTGTTGTTTTGTTGTTGAGCAATGAGCAACCATCGAAAGGTTACAAATAGAAATAAATAAGGGGAATTTGGTACACATCGATTGTTTCTTTTAATAAATAAACAATACGTATTATCTAATTCCTTGTCTATTTATCTGTTTGATAAAGTAAACAATACTGTTGGTAAACTTAATAAATAATAGTACATTACTGCCGCGGTATATAATGACTGCGTTGCTGGCAGCGATGATGATGGCCGAGAGCGGAGCTTAGCGCAGGTCCAGGCCGTCACAGCGCGGTCAGCAAGGGCTGCAATAATGACCAAGCTTGAAGGCCGAGAGCGTAGTTAAGCTTTGCTCGAGGCCATCATAACGTGGCCAGCAGTGCAGTCATTGTGGATCAAGGCTTGTATAGTGCTTTACTCAAAAATGTTAGTACTGCCTATTATACTATACTGCACAAATTCTCCACAAGTTCTGCACTAATTAATTGATTATGCACTAAATTCTGCACAAAATCTCCACAAATTCTGCACTATTTTTGCACAAATTCTGCACAATTGCTGCAAATTTTGTGAAAATTTGTGAAAATGTTGTACAATTTTGTTGCACAACTTTTGCACTTTGTGCACAACTTGTGCAAAAGTTGTGCAGATATTGTGCAAGTTTGTGCAAAATTTGTGCGAATGTTGTGCAATTTGGTTGCACAACTTTTGCACAATGTTGTGCACAATTTGTGCAAATATTGTGATATATTGTTGCACAACTTTTGCACCAATTTGTGCATAACTTGTGCAAATATAGTGCAAACTTGTGCAAAAGTTGTGCAATATTGTTGCACAACTTTTGTGCATAACTTGTGCAAATATTGTGCAAATTTGTGCAAATGTTGTGCAATATTGTTGCACAACATTTGCACAAATGTACAACGAGATACATCTCGTAGTAAGTACATTGTACACAATGTATTTACTATTTTTCACCTAACTACCTTTTGAAACAAAACTCGACAATAATGGTTTCTCAAAGGAAATTGCTTGTAGCTAAAACTTGACAATAATGAAATCCCATACAACTTTGTTGCGTCATCATAGGAGGACACCGGCAACCTCGACTTTGTTCAAAGAAGGTTGTCAAGATAATGACCATATTACAAGCATTTTTGAGTAAAAAACATTTCGGAGAATTACCGGTTTAGGCGCACAATGACGTAAATGATTGATTCGCAAAATATCAGAAATCGCAAAATATCAGAAATCGCAAAATTTATATTGACAGATTCGAAATAATTAACTTCAAAATAATTGTAGAAAGGAGGTATGCGAGCACGTTTTACTATACCTGCAAATTAGTAATGAACCTGGCGGCCATTTTTTAACTTCAAAAATGAAAAACAATCGTATTTTTAGGGTTCCGTACCCAAAGGGTAAAAACGGAACCCTATTACTAAGACTCCGCTGTCTGTCTGTCTGTCTGTCACCAGGCTGTATCTCATGAACCGTGCGTGATAGCTAGAAAGTTGAAATTTCACAGTTGATGTATTTTTGTTGCCGCTAAACACAGAAACCACTAAAAACAGAATAAAAATAATATTTAAGGGGGGCTCCCATACAACAAACGTATTTTGCCGTTTTTTGGTACGGAACCCTTCGTGCGCGAGTCCGACTCGCACTTGGCCGGTTTTTTTTATAAGTATACCTAGAGTCCTAGACCATATCTTATTGAAAATAATAGTTAATATATTAAATTACCTATTAGAATTTTATTGTTACATGTCATTTTTAGTTGAGGATGACGTCAACGTGGATGTTAATGTTACAAGGTTCCGTCGTATATTTGCGGGGATAATATAAAGATGCTGAAACCCACAGTGAAAGGTTTAAGTCCTAAGATAAGATCCTGAATTCCCAGGTTACCTAGGTCTATTCGTTGTTTTCTATATTATCTCCGTCCTTGTTGTTTCAAATCACACGTGCTTTAGCTTTTCTTTTTAAACTGAGTATTGCTGATGTTGTCTAAAATTTGTTAAAAAACGTTCAGTGTCAAAATGTACACTTCCAAAATTTAAGTTTCAAAGGGTATTTTTTTTTATATTTTTAATATTCAATAATAAAAAAATATTCATCATCATCATCATATAATCGCACGACACCCACTGCTGGGTATAGGCCTCCCCTAAGGATCTCCACGACGATTGGTCCTGCGCTGCCCGCATCCAGTGGCTTCCTGCGACCTTCACCAGATCGTCGGTCCACCTTGTCGGGGGCCTAAAAGTATTAAAAAAGGTTTTTTTAATAATAGAAGTAAACCTCCTTCATATTTATGTGATCCTGGTACTTTAAAATCAGTTCTGTTCTAAGAGTGGCACTCTACTGGTTCTACATTTTGGCACTGAACGATTAAAAACGATACTACAAGGAAAAGGTGAGCCGCAGACTAATTACTACCGTAATTATTATTATCAATGCCTATTATGTATAACTGTTCATCGACAATTATATAATTATATTTAATCGATAACAAACGGCGCGTTGAGCTTTATCAGAACGATTTCCCACGAGACGTTAGTGGTTTGATAAAAATTGATGCATCGTTTAACGATGCTTGTTATCATTTTGACGGTAAATAAACATAACAGTATTTTTCGAAATAGTATTTTATCGTACGTACAGCGAAAAACTTTTACTTTTCATTTCTACTGCTTCAAAAGCCCAAAGTTACAAACTTAAAGGTGAAGTTAATGTAACAAACTTCTCAATTGTATTCAATGTAATTATAAAAAACTTGGACAGAAAAATAAGTAAGTAATGTAAACAATTTCAGCAATTTGAACAATTTCAGCAATGACTCGTAATTAACTTTTAGAAAAACACTAAGAACTTTCACAAGAAATGTTGGAAAATGAAAACAAACAACTTTCAACTACAGTGCAATCAATGAAACGTGATTGGTATGGTAAAGTGATTACGTCAGCGAGTGAGTGGCGAAGAAATAAATTACTTCGAACTTTTGTTGTTCTTATTACACAGCTTTTTGAAGGTTATTTAAGATTTTTAATTTTTTAAGATTTTCGGATACTCCTCTTACACCAGAGGAAAATATTACTTTCAATCTATATTCATCTTATTTAGTAACACTTTCAGCAATAATGGGTTTTATTTCTATTGTGAGGCAAAACAGGAAGAGATTTAAAAAAAAATGGAAAATTAAGTTATTGATATAGATCGGCTGACCAAAGAAAGGACATTCCTCTTTACACCAGTGTATTGTCCTTGTAAATATTTCACTTGCCGTGTTTGTTAGTGAAATTGTGAAAATAAGACGAAAAATCGCAAAAATTGCCATCTTTCGATACAATTACTGCACTCATAAAAGAATTAGAGCATATGAAATTACCGTGTTTGTATGAAAATTTCTGCCATAGAGAAAGATGAGAGTCAAGATGGCTGGTGTATCATGGCGAATTGAACTGTCTCATATACCAAAAAAATGTACCTAAATTGCACTATTTAGTACCAGGTACATAGTGCCATTCATATTTTGGTAACTATTATTTAGAACTATTCGTTTGGAACTATTTGGTACCATAGACGTGTGCGCCGATCGGCGTGGCGCACGCCGCCGGTCAATCTAGCCACGCCGCCGCCGCCGAAGTTTTCGTCGGCGTCATCGGCGTCAAAATCTAAGTGTAATATGTGTAAGAAACAAGTACAAAAAGCTGAAATAACTTGCATCTAGGTACATAATTATCTCATATTTTTTTATTCTTTTCCTCTCTTTTTTGGATTAGTTTGATTGTTGCCATTGAGGTTTTTTTTATAGTGATTTTATAATTTAATCTTATCATATCATCCGCACAACACCCACTGCTGGGTATAGGCCTCCCCCAAGGATCTCTACAACGATTTGTCCTGCGCTGCCCGCATCCAGCGGCTTCCCGCGACCTTTACCAGATCGTCGGTTCACCTTGTGGGGGGCCTACCCAAGGAGCGTCGTCCAGTGTGCGGTCGTCATTCCTACCTTTTCGCCCCAACCGCCAGTATTTCTTCTCGCTAATATGTCCCGCCTACTGCCACTCCAGCTGAACAATCCTCCGAGCGATGTCGGTTACTTTAGTTCTCCTACGCATCTCCTCATTTCTGGTTCGATCACGCAGGGAATGCCGACCATAGCTCCCTCCATTGCATACTGGGTGACCTTGCCTTCATATGAGACCCGTAGTTAGCGACCACGTTTTATCACGGTAACTCAACACTGACAACACACACTGGTCATAGACTTATGTCTTGAGACACTGAGGTAAGTTGGACGCGAAGATTTGTCGAAGCTTCCCGAATGCTGCCCATCCGAGCTGGATTCCATGAGAGATCTCTTTTTCGAAGTCGAACTTACCTAACTGCACTGTCTGTCCTAGGTATACGTAATGGTCAACAACTTCGAGTGTAGTGTTCCCAACATGAGCTGGAGTGGGTACAACATGAGCAGTCGACATGATTTTCGTCTTATCCATCTTCATTCTAAGACCCACTTTTTGGGGGCACTACGGATATCTTCGAGCATTGTGTTCAAGCCTTCCATGGCCTCAGCCATAAGAACTATATTATCATCGGCAAAACGAAAGTGTGTTAGGTACTGGCCATTAGTGTTGATACCGAGTCCTTTCCAGTCCAAGAGCTTAAAGATGCCCTCCATCGCAGCTGTGAACAGTTTCGGAGAAATAACGTCTCCCTGGTGTGTAGGTGTAAGAACACCTCGCTGTAGTTGGATGGGATCTGTGCTCTGATTCTGTACTCGGGCCGACACGACATGGTGGCATTTTCTTATAAGTGCCTCAACACCTCGATATAACTAGTCTACTTGGTGCACCTCTGGAGACTGCAGCACTGCCCAGGTCTCAATCGAATCAAAGACTTCAACATAGACCACGAACGCCAAGCAAAGTGGCAGATTATACTCCCCGGTCTTCTGTATAACCTGCCGCACCGTATGGATGTGGTCTGTGGTGCAAAAGCCTTTTCAGAACGTGGCTTGTTCGGGAGGTTGGAAGTCGTCGAACTTGCGAGCGCGACGATTCGTAAGATTCGTATTCTTCAAGAGGGTCTTGTTACCCTTTTTAAAGAACAGAATCACCTCACTTTCACTTCACTTATGTTCCATGTCTTCGGCATTCTGCCCTCGACGATGACGAAATTGAAAAGCTTCTAGAAGTCTTCTATTCTACTTATTTTGACCATCCTCGCCGATTACGCCGATGACACCGCCGCCGCCGACAATTTAGACGCCAGACGCCGCCGCCGGTCAAATGACCATCGGCGCACATGTCTAAGTACCATTCATTAAGTACTATGTATTTATAATAATTTATTTGGTACCATATAATGGGATTCGTTTGTTGCTATTTAGTACCATTCGTTTGATACTATTTAGTACAATTTATTTGGTACCATATAGTACCACTCCTTTGTTTTTAGTACTATGCATTAGGTAGGTAGGTACTATTCTGTGCACGCGATGCGACGTAAGTTCGATGAAAACGGTGTAGCACCGTGTATAGACAGCGAGACTGGCTGGTGGAGTGGATCAGCCCAGCTCCTAGACTTCGCCGCCCGGGGCAAGTGCCCCCCACGCCCCCTGGATCTGGGCCTACCCATAAAGTTAATATACCTAACGGAATAGAAGAACAAAGGGCTGAGCAAGCGAGATGTCACTAATTGGCAACACTGTGTGTAAAAAAGAGACGCGTGATGCGACGTGACAAAAGAATAAAGAACGGCAGGCTGATTATCTAATTAAAAACTACCTCGAGGTCGGTTTCATTTGACAGATGAATGTGATACATTGCTTCTTCTTTTTGGGGTAAATAAAAACATACCAAAGAAAAGTAGCAATGTATCACGTTCATCTGTGAACTGAAACCGGTTGCTAGGTGGTTTTTAATTAGATAATCAGCCTGCCGAATACAGCAAGAAAGAGAAGTCGCAATCCTTATAAGGCTCGTATTAATAGAATCAAACTCAAACCCAAATCTATGCTTGACTACAGTTTGAAAGGGATGGCGCTATATGCGATGTATAGCACCATCCCTTTCTAACTGTAGTCTCTTTTTGAGTTTAATTCGATTAATACGAGCCTAAACAGTGGAAAAGAGCGATTGACAAAGTTAGAAGAGTTAGTACATTTTGATAGCTGATTGCAAAAAATTAAATGCAAAAGCACCTCTATCCCATTTTGTGAGAAGCAAAACTGCCTCTGTCGTCTCAGTTTAGAAGCAAAAGAGCCTCTATCCAGAAGTTTAAAAGCAAAATAGCCTCTATCCAAATTTCAATCTAAAATATAGCATACTAATCGAGTAATCAACATGTTATAGCTTAATCACGCTAATCTTAGATTCTTTTTATTCTAGAAACTTAAAAAAACTGGTATTCATCACTGTCGACTTCAGAACTAAAGACCATGTAACCTTTTGGCATGCGGGTATGCCATTTTGAAAAAAATCGGAAATTCTTCGCAACCGATAAAACTAGTGTCAATCGATAGAAAATGTCAAAATAAACTAAATTATTGACTGTCGTAAAATGTATACTTTCGGAGATACCTATATGAAGATTAATCTCAAAATAGTCTGGAGTTGCAAATTGAAGTGTTTCTTTCTATCACGATGTTTTTTTTTAAGTCCCCAATCTCCGAAAGTATTCATTTAAGGAGAATTTGACAATCAATAGTTCATGTTTATTTTGACGCTTTCTATCGATTAAAACTAGTTACATCAGTTGCGATGAATTTCCGAATTCTTTTTGAATAGCTATTTTGAATCGCTCGACTGACATCGAGCGCTCGTTTCTACTGATTTGTCAAATGGCGAACGAAAATCATTCAAAAATAAGTCCCCAGGTTCTATACTAACGTTATATGCCTTTTCGCTTATATCTCAGTTTGACACTTCCTTCATGGACAGAGTTGACTTTGCTTTCATCCCACTCAATTAATACTATCGATATTAATAATGTCAATAGTGACATCACTGTCACTACATGAACATTTTACACAACAACACACACTTATGGCGGGTCCATAGCGAAGTTTTTTCGAAAACATTCAACAAAAGACATGCATAAAAAAAATTCTGAACACACGCCGTCCACAGCGATTGCGTGGCTTGTGTAGACAAAACTTCAGTGTTGCCAATTTAGCATCTTATGTTAGCACTAGAAAAAAGCGTCGCTTTCAAGTTAGACCCTATTTACAGTCGCTACCATTTATCAAGAATTAAAAACAGAAGATCGATTTAGTATAGGAAAGTTACTATTATTCGTTGCTCCAAATCAAATTTCGAAGAATTACTTTCATTCAAACTTGGCGCTCAAAACGCTAGAGTTGTCAAAATGACAGATGATTATGACATTACCCTGCCCCCCAACCCGCGCAAAATGTTTTGTGTACGTGTTTTCCACCGGGCATGGAAAGCAAAAACATTGTTTCTCTACACAAAAATGTTTTGCGAAACAATGTTTTGTGTAGACGATTTTGTTGAATATATAATTAGTTAAAATAATAATAATATAAAATAAAATAATATAAAAAATAATAAATAATTAGTTACAAACGAATATGGTACCAAATATTTCGTACTATATAGTATCAAATAAATTGTACTAAATAGTATCAAACGAATGGTACTAAATAGCAACAAACGAATCCCATTATATGGTACCAAATAAATTATTATAAATACATAGTACTTAATGAATGGTACCAAATAGTTCCAAACGAATAGTTCTAAATAATAGTTACCAAAATATGAATGGCACTAAATTCTAGCCATGAAATACTTCAAAAACCATAAGGGGTCCCACCATCTTGTCGTTCACAAAAAAAAACTGTTGTTTGATTTCTCAGAAACTACTCAATTAATCGAGCATGTGTATTTTATGCCTTGAGGTACTTTTTAGGTACATTTTTTTTGATGAAGTTATATTTTATGTATAATGGTTCAATATTGACTTATTAAGATACACCCGCCATACTGACATCAAGATGGCGGGTGTACCTTTAATTTCGCTATAACTTCGTTCTAGTTTAGGTACTTATTTTTTAGATCCAGGTACTAAATAGTACAATTTAGGTACATTTTTTTGGTATATGAGACAGTTCAATTCGCCATGATACACCAGCCATCTTGGCTCTCATTAGAGAAAGCCGTAGGTAGCAAGGTTAATTTTTGACCCCGATTGCCGTAGAACACGGTAATTAAAGTAGCATTGGCAACACTGCTTTAGACTCTTTAGAAGTTGAGACTAATCCAGAACATTCTACGAATTTTTCAACCGTTTTACCCCTGACGACGTATTTTATTCTAGGTACAACCACGTCTAAAAGAATGTACCTATACTGTTTAGAACTTTGTCACTCTGTTGTGGTTGTCATTTGTAATGAACAGAAATCAATGGGTTTCTGTTCAAAAAAGTGATACCTTGTGTATGACACAGTTCACGTGACAAAGAAGCAGAGAAGAGTATCAAATCTTGAACAGCAGTCCCAGTTCCATTTTAGTGCAATGTATTGTTCTGTCCATCTTTCTCAATACTGTTGACCACTTTTGCTTCTCGATATTTTATCACTTAATCAAATTCGAAAGCAAAAATTTAAATTATTTTATTTATCTGTTAAGTCAAAGCAGCAAAGATAAATTAAAAGATAGTGTTAAGGACATGTGTTTTCTATGATAAGCAGGTATACTCTACTCGATTGCTTACTGTTCTATTCTGTCTAATCTGCTTAGATATATTTTCTCTTGTAAAACTAAGCTAAACGCCAGTTAGCTCTGTCGTGTTGGTGTTTAAATTATGAGGTTCAATACTTCTGGCCGACTCGTGAAATGACTCATGATGACTACGCACATTAAATACTTGGTGTGACAAACTTGAAGCTTTCATAGGCTTTTGTAATCGCTGTCCATTAGGTGGGCAGTAACCATCTGTTGTCTGTCTCTCCATCTATCGTCTGTTTACCATATCAATTAACTGAGGCATTTTGGTTGCAATAGACCTTGAGCATTTGAAACGCGTCTTTGTGAATTCATAGAAATACATTGTTCGTTGCTGTTTGTGGTTTTCGTCCGCTTCTTGCTTGGAATTGACGTATGAACAACAATTCTACCGTGTATAGAATACACGATAACGTCCGGTTCGGTTTATTGGTTTTTGATTCATCGAATTCGTAAGCTATGGTATGTGTACCTAATTTGGTTTTAAACTCTATTTACTTACTAAAATTGCAAATTGTAATTCAAACTTTTACAGTTTCAAATAAATAATTGAGAAGATGATAGGAACTTCGTTAATATCCTTACTAATATTATAAATGTGAAAGTCCGTTTGTTTGTTTATTTGTTTGTTTGTTTGTTACGCCTTCACGTCTTAACTACTGAACCGATCATCATGAAATTTTACATACACGTTGCCAGTGGTACCGAGAAGGACATAGGGTACCTTTCATCCAGAAAAAAAGTATAGTTCCCGAGGGATAGCAAAAAACCTTTCCACGCAGACGAAGTCGCGGGCGGCCGCTAGTTGAAGAATATTTTTGATAATTTTAAAGATGTATAAAATGAACTAAATAATGTAAAAGGGAGAGACATTGAAGGATAAAGCTGTTGGCATATAAATATTGAATCGGATTTCCCTGACCCCATCGCGATGGTTAAGAGGGGTAAACAAACCATTTTTCAGTGTCATTCGCACACCTCGCCATTCGGGGAACCGCTACAGCAAACATCCACGGGTTATCGATAAACTGCAACAAGGTACGAGCTAGCACCGCAAACGATTTACAGCCGTAACAAATTACGGAGTGCGATTGATCGTTCGGACGATAACTAAGATCTATCTACACAATGACGATGTAATCAAACTAATGTTTGTACAAGACTGATGCAATCTGCGCTGCCAGTCGTTTGTTCATTACATTACAATATTTTCAAGCTCAGCTAAGTTAGATTAATTATGAGATATGTTGAGATAGCCGCCGCCGGCGCCCTTAAGCTGTTCCTTAGAGGTTTCTCATAGATTTTAATTAAGAAGCGGAATGAAACTGTTCTATCAGTGCCACGGACATTTTTGTTTCATAGTAACAAACGTACGTTATTAATTATTCTCTATCATGATAAATTAGCTGTTGTTTTACTTGTTACAGACCTAATTAAGACGCAAAGGAAAATGCCGAGGAAGCTAGTATCTCTATTTAAGTTTTGACTAATTTAGAATGAACTTGTTTAGGTTCTTTCTGCTAAGTTTTATGTAGAACAAAGATAAGAGATGAAAGAGTCTTGGTGAGCTGTGAACTGAACAATGAAGACGAAAGTGAAGGTTGTGGTATGCTGGAGGTGCGGGCGGGGGACGAGACGCCCCTACCACCTGTTGCTGCCAATCAATAACACCGCCAAAGCACCATTGTTCCCCCAAACCGGCAACTCGGCCCCATAGCCGAAACCTTCCAAACCGAACGAGATAAGATTTAACAACCAGATGAAACCCTGCAAATTGCGCCGCGATTCATTGCCTGGACTTGATAGCCGCTAGATTACACGAAATAGTTATTACAGTCTCGAGTATCTTTAATCTGGGCGTGTAATAACTTGCTTATCAGCCAAATCAATGTCAGAAGCTGATAAATATTAAACCTCAAATACCAATATAACGGTTTTGGCTATTTGGCCGAGCTTTATTTCAGTGTAAAGCTAGACAGGAGATATGGTAATGAACACTCGAATGATGGATGATATATTTACCAAACGCAGTAGCTGTAAAGAATTTTAAACAGTGAATGTTATATCAATAATACTATACAACAGAGCTGGAATGAAGGAATTTCGCCTAAATAAACATGAGAAAGAAGATTTATCTACAATATAGCCTTTTTATCGGGTAGACTGGGAAAATGTAAAACGAAAAACTTAATTCGTCCGTCGCGCATGTACCGAGGCCGGTCAATAACCCAGCCGGTTCAATCTTGAACTTGAACCACAAAGCTTTTGCGGAAGCACCTATATTTTTATTCACCTACCGCAATGATGTAATCGTCGAGATGAAGACAAGCAGCGACCAAAGTCAAATAACAATAATCATTCTAATCAATGTCGAATCTAAAGGCTATTTTCCTCCATACGTTTTGATAACCACATTATTTAAGTGGGCACTACTGTTGTTTGAATATTTATTAGTATTCGTCATGTAAATATGACTTAATACTTATAATACGTTTTATTAATTACATAATAATTATGTTTTAACGTAGTAAATTTTATAGTATTCTGTGGTAACTACAGAAATTGTGGAGATAGTCGTTTTCCTTGTCAAATTATTTAACTGTGTTAGCAACACACCATACATTATTGCGTTTGAATGTATAAAGTTAGGTATCTACTTATGAACCTCGTTTGATTAATGACGTAAAATAAAATTACTTAAATATACACCTCTCAAGCTTACGTCGGGAAAATAAAAAAATCTTTATACCGACTATAATTACCAAAAAGTACTTTCAAAAGTGTTTTAAATATTATAATTTAATAATAGCAATAGGATTAAAAGGAGCTCGGTGGCGCAGTGGTTTAGCGCCTGGCCCAGCGATTGCGGAGGTTAAGCAACTTTCGCAAGGGTCGGTCATGGGATGGGTGACCAAAAATTTATTATCTTGAGCTTCGGAAGGCACTTTAAGCCGTTGGTCCCGGCTGCATTAGCCTGTGCCCCAGCGGTCGGGACATTAAAAATGGCTGATGGACAAACAAACAAAAGGATATACACGACTTCAAGTGGTAGAAAGACTGAAAACAAAGAAATCGAAGATATTATTGATTCAGTGATAGAATTCTCAATTTTTCCCAATTTTCAATGAAAAATCACCAATAATATAAAATTTATAGCAATTAGCAAAAGTTTAGTCATAAGTCAGTAAACTCAGTCACGTATCCAATGACTCGCTGGATGTATCACCAAATATGTGGCTGCTTGCTATGCTATAACATTACGTCATGACATTCACCAGTCTGCAGAACTGCACTAGGTGGTGAGAGTTTGTATGCTAAAGATTTGCAGGGATTACAGTAATATTAATCTATCGTAATGATGACTCACGGGTAGGATAGGAACAAAGTGATTTCGCATCGAACGCAAACTTCGAACATAATTTGACAGGTTATCACTGAAACTTGACGAATACATAACCGTGAATAATAGTCATAGACATTATGGTCACTTTTTGGCCTAAAGCTGCATTTTATGATGGAAGCAAGCCGCTTTGCACAGTGATAGTGGGGGCCAAACTAAGCGATTCCATCCGAGGATAAACGAGATTGACCCCTTAGGAACAGAGATGGCGCCACTTGTTTAAAAAAATCTTTAAAAATTTCTAAAATCTAAACGGATGATCCGATTTTGATGATTAAGGTGTCTATAGACAGACAATCAGTTGTTTTACTATTTAAAAAATAATAAGGTAGCAGAAAATAATAATGAATACCAAAAACCCTTCATTATTGAAGAAAAAAAAATTTTTTTTCAGTATTTATTTAATTTTATAAAAATAATGTATGAATATGGTCCTCTTTTATTTATTCGTATTATAACCCATTTAGTTGCACGTTTAATAAAAAATACCGCATATCAATATCTTGTATAGTTCCAAAGTTATTGAAGAAAACACTACATGGTGCCGGTATATCCCTTAATTCGCTGAACAAAAAAATCCCAAAATTGATATTTTTTTCTTTACATATGCTTTATTTATGATCTCTATGTATACAGAAAAATAAAATAAAAAATCTATAATATACCAATTTCGAGAAATTATATGTATAATTCGACGAGTGATCTTTATTCTTGAGTTTCGAAGGTGCTGGTTACCCTGAAAATAAAATAGAAATGAAAAATATCATAATAATAAAATAATAATAAAAGACGCTAAATAACATTTGAACTAAATCTTTATTTTACTTACGTTTTATTTTCGCATTCGCCTTTGCAGGTTTTGCACTGTAAAGTGCAAGATAGGCCAACGCCTCGGCAGCCACAACGCATTGTGTCACAGTTCAATTTACATCCACAATGGTCAAGGAGGCTTAATTCTGGCCAAATTGCAGTAGCCTTCGACCATCGTGGAGTCCATCTATCTTTGACATCTTTCCATCCCCAAGAAGATGGACTTTGGATTGATTTATCCATAAGGCATTTCCCCATGCACGCAGATCATGTTGTTCAAGGGCAGCTGAAGTAGGCGTAAGACTTGTCACTAGCCTGCTTTTAGTCGAAAACAAATCTTTCCGAACCGCCATAACAGTAATGTTCTCTGTTTGTGCATCGTACAGCTGGCAAGTCCATCTGGAAGCAAGATTAGCTTTATTTGAGAACGAGTGAAATAATTATGTTAACTTACACTATATACAATAAAACAATGGGTACAAACCTTTCCAAATGAGCCAATATTTCTTCAGAGGAATTTCTATAGGATAGGACTCGACATACTTGCAAAAGCAGTAGTTACTTCAGGGTGTGAAACCCATGTTTTAAAACAAGTGTTTTACCTTTTTTATTCAAATAACACCCTGTGAAAGCATGAAAGCCTCGAAGCGCAGTTGACATTTCATGACCTAAAGAATAAAGCTATTTTTTGCACTACTGCTACGTAATGGCGTTTGTTAGCTGTCCCCGTCAACATCGACATTACCTGCAGACCTTCATCTTTTAAAATTTCGTACTTAGTACGAAATAAACAGAACCAACACATTTGTGTCCGAAGATCGCATTACTATATATGGGTTGCTCCTTGCCTATGCCCAGCGATCTCTATCAATTATAATCATCGACTAAAAGCAGGCTGGTGACAAGTCTTCCGCTTACTTCAGCCGCCCTTGAACAACATGATCTGCGTGCAGCGTCTAAGAGGGCTACATATATTATGGGGAAATGCCTTATGGATAAATCAATCCAAAGTCCATCTTCTTGGGGATGGAAAGATGTCAAAGATAGATGGACTCCACGATGGTCGAAGGCTACTGCAATTTGGCCAGAATTAAGCCTCCTTGACCATTGTGGATGTAAATTGAACTGTGACAATTGTGTCACAACGCATTGGCGTTGTGGCTGCCGAGGCGTTGGCCTATCTTGCACTTTACAGTGCAAAACCTGCAAAGGCGAATGCGAAAATAAAACGTAAGTAAAATAAAGATTTAGTTCAAATGTTATTTAGCGTCTTTTATTATTATTTTATTATTATGATATTTTTCATTGCTATTTTATTTTCAGGGTAACCAGCACCTTCGAAACTCAAGAATAAAGATCACTCGCCGAATTATACATATAATTTCTCAAAATTGCTATATTATAGGTTTTTTATTTTATTTTTCTGTATACATAGAGATCATAAATAAAGCATATGTAAAGAAAAAAATATCACTTTTGAGATTTTTTTGTTCAGCGAATTAAGGGATATACCGGCACCATGTAGTGTTTTCTTCAATAACTTTGAAACTATACAAGATATTGATATGCGGTATTTTTTATTAAACGTGCAACTAAATGGGTAATAATACGAATAAATAAAAGAGGACCATATTCATACATTATTTTTATAAAAATAAATAAATACTGAAAAAAAAGTTTTTTTTCTTCAATAATGAAGGTTTTTTGGTATTCATTATTATTTTCTGCTACCTTATTATTTTTTAAATAGTAAAACAACTGATTGTTTGTCGATAGACACCTAAATCATCAAAATCGGATCATCCGTTTAGGTTTTAGAAATTTTTAAAGATTTTTTTAAACAAGTGGCGCCATCTCTGTTCCTAAGGGGTGAATCTCGTTTATCCTCGGATGAAATCGCTTAGTTTGGCCCCCACTATCACTGTGCAAAGTGGCTTGCTTCCATCACAAAATGCAGTTTCCTTTTCATAATTACCATGACATAATGGCAAAATTCGGAATCAACTATTATAATGATATCGACGGGTGAAAGCCTATTTGGTTTAAGCGACATTTTTGGAACTTTACAGGAGAGCGTTTCAAAGTTTTTAATTTCGGAAAAAAAATTATTAAAACAAAACGGTTTGTTAATTTTGCCTGAAAGTGTTACAAACTAGTTTCGTTTTAAAAGTCTCAAATTCCGATTACATTCTTCACTTTGTAAAGATAAAAATTTTGAAAAAAAATGTCGCTTCATTCAAAATAGCCATATAATGGAGTAAGGTAAAATGATTTAACCGCCACTTTATTCTGCTGACAGTTCCAAGCAAAATGGCTTAAGTGTTACTTTGATTGTCTTTCAGAGTCTGGCTAAGTGCTTTAACCGACATTCTATCAATTGGATAGAATAAATCTATTTTGTTCAAACTCCAAAATTAAATATTTCAGAGTAAAATCATAATGGCTTAAACAACAATTTGAAAACAACAGCATTTGTTTTAAATCGCATCTGTTTGTATAACTTTTTAAAGAATGGTGAATGATACCATGCAATAATTTCTCATTTAAAAACTTCAATGTTATTATTATTATTATTTAGAAGGGGGGACACCAGCGAAGCCAGAAGGGTGATCAGTCACCTTGATTGGGACCATTTCACCCATTTCCCCAAATCCACGGAGGGAGAGGTGGGTTATCATTTACCCCACCGGCGTCGGACCCTCGAACCTACCTGTACGCTTACAGTACCTGCTGAGTTGACTTATCGTTAACTGCTTTAGATCCTCTTCCTAAAGCTTATCCACCCCAAAGAGCTCCCAGCGCAGTGATGCGTATATCGGGCATTCTGCCATGAAGTGGTAGCTTGTTTCTTCTTTTTCTTTACATTGCGGACAGATGGGATCCTCTGTCCGTTTGATCACTGATAGGTGTCTGTTTAGTGGACAGTGTCCTGTCAGTACACCTACAATCGTTCTTATATTTCTCCTGCTTCGTTTCAGCAATTCTCTAGTTTTCTTCTTGTCAACCGATTTGATGAAGATCTTGGACTGTCTACAGTCCTTTCTTTTCATCCATCTTTGGTTGGTTTCTTTGATTGTTCGAATTTCAATAATGTTCTTAGTAATTCTATGTGTGATTGGCAGTCTTGGTTCAGGGCCAATGAAAGGTTCACCAGCCCCTATCCTAGCCAATTCATCGGCTTCATCATTGCCTTTGTTACCTTCGTGTCCAGGTACCCAGGCAATTTCCACCTCAACCAAGTTTGCAAGTTCCTGAATGCTTTGTTTGCATTCCTTCACCAAGGCTGAGGTAGTCTCCGTTTTGTCAAGGGCTTTGATGGCAGCTTGACTGTCACTGTATATTATTATTTTTCCTATGTTATGGTTGCTTATCTCACTTTTGATCATGTGCGCACACTCCAGTATCGCGAATACTTCCACCTGGAATACGCTGGCGTATCTGCCCAGATTGAAAGTGGCTCCTTTTGTATCGGGTTTAGCTATGTATACCCCAGCACCCGATAGCTTAGTCGATTCTTTTCTTGACCCATCAGTGTAGCATACCGCGGTGCTATCCAGATCGTCTTGTTCTAGTTTCCAGTTTTCTCTGGATCTGATGCTTATTCTGTACTTTTTGTCGAATATCCTTTCCTTTTTTATTAGGTCATTATTAACCAGTATCATAGAAAGGTTATCTTCGTACTTCTTCCCTATTTCTGCGTGACCTTTATCAGTATGTCTTCCTATCCATAGGTTAGTGCTTTTCAGCTTAAACCATTGTTCTGTAGCTCTCTTTTCGATTTCAAGATCTATAGGACTAAGGCCTAGTATCATTTCTAAGGCGGCCGTGGGAGTTGTTCTTATGGCTCCTGTTACCATGATGCTAGCTAGTCTTTGTACCTTTGTGAGTTCTTTTCTGTTATATTCTAGTTGTGCCTTATGCCACCGTACTAGTGCTCCGTGGAGAATTCTCGGTAGGATGATTGCCCTATAGATCCATTGGACCACTTCGGGTTTCATGCCCCAATTCTTGCCAACGGCTCTTCTGCACTGCATGAGAGCTGTCATTGCCTTTTTGCTAGTTTCTTTTATGTGTGTTCTATAACTTAGGGTGCTGTCTAAGACTATCCCTAGGTATTTAAATTCCTTTACTATCTCAAGTTCTACATTCTCAATGTTTATTGGGATCATGCTATCAATCTTTCTTTTATTTGTGAACAACATTAGTTTAGTTTTTGTAGGGTTGAGGTTCAGTCCCTTGTCCCTACACCATCTCAATGTTGTCATAATTCCGCTTCTCATTATATCTCTGACCACGCTTAGAACTTTGCCTCTTACAAGTAACAGGCCGTCATCCGAGTACGCTTGGATGTATATGTGCATAGCAGTGATCTTTGTAACTAGTTCATCTATTAAGATACACCATAGCAGTGGAGACAGACAACCTCCTTGGGGAAAGCCTCTTCTAGCTTTGATGGTGTATTTGGTGTCTGATAGTTCTGCTTGTATAGATCTGTGTTGTAACATGTTGGTGATCCAACCTGATATTTGCTTTGTTACACCTTCTCTGTTTAGGGATTCCACTATAGATTGCGCAGACGCTTTGTCAAAGGCGCCTTCAACATCGAAGAAGCACGCTAAAGCGTATTCTTTGTTTGAAGTTGATCTCTCTACTCTGACTGCCATGTTGTGGAGGGCTGTCTCGATGGATTTCCCTTCCATATAAGCATGTTGGTTGTCATGTAGTGGTCTTTTACTTTTGCCTATAGTTTCTCTTATATGTCTATCTAGTATCTTTTCCAGTGTCTTCAGTAGGAACGAGGAGAGGCTGATACATACCCGCGCGAGTCAAATACGTCGGCGGCAAACAATCATTGTTTGATGCAACGTTGCAAAATTGACACATAATAATATTTGCATGTCTGAACGGACATAGATATCACTATTTTGAGTTTTGATAAGTGCTTCAAGTAACACAAGGAAAACTTGAGATATGTTGGACCGACACTCAATTAAGTTATAGAGTGCGGATAAATTTCTGAAACGACATTATAGTCAAGTTTTGCATACAGACGATAATGATTTAAACAACATGTTATGATGAAAATATATAAAGGCAAAAAGGTTGAAGCGACATGACATATTTTTTTTAGATTCAAGCTAAATGTTTTAAGCGACAGCCTTGATGATTTTTATGTAAAGCAAAATGTTTTAAGCGACGGTTACTCCTAAAAAGTAGTTGGAGGCAAAACGCTTTAACCGCCATCGAGTACTATTATTGTGAAAACACAAACAGTTTAAACGGGTTTTAATCAAACATTTGTATGGTTCATATCCACTGTCTCTAAAAATGGTATTGATTTTTTGACGTTTCATACACCAATGCTCTAAAATGAGGCCGAAATTTTCATTGGTTTAAGCGCCAAAAAAGTGCTCCGATATTTATGGGACCTAGCTCAATCGACGCAGAAAAATCCGCTGATTCCAAATATGTATATAACTCTATATGGCCCTAGGTGTCGCTTAAACCAAATAGGCTTTCACCCGTCGATATGATTGATTCGTTTAAGCGTGACGAACGTTGTATAATGGTATGACGCATGAGTATAGCACGTGAAAAGGTAATAAATAACACTTTTTAATATTTCAATATACACAAAAGAACTGCGAATTTAGTCGTCTCGTCTCTTATAATAAATGACGTTGCAAGATAAGATCGGGCTTTACAAATGAAGATTGTGATTGCGAGTGAGTTGAATAGATTTAAGTTAGATAGAGCAAATAATTTGGAGCTTGTGGTTTTTTGAGAACTCGCGTTTACGAGATTTATTGCCAAGACATTATTCAAATAGAAAAAACAAGATAATGGGATCGAATTTATTCAAAAATGTCAGTGCAGGATTCTTCTTTACATCAGCCAACAAAAAGCCAATAGATTAACTTTCGTCCACAACAAATACCGTTCTTGTGGGAATCCCGGTAAAAAATAATTGCCCATGTCAAGATGATGATTATGACTCCAAAAGTACTCGTAGTTCCTCTCCTCCCAAATTCCCGCAACATCGGAATCGCAATGTAAATTTTATTAGCAAGCACTAATGTTAAAAAAATCAGCACCTTTAGCTTAGTAATCGTCGTTATTCTTTGCACGTTGGTTCTGTAAAGTTCTGTTGAACTTGACAATGATTTGTATTTAGATAACGTCGTAACTGGCTTGTCGGGCACAGCTGTATTGTATCCGAGACAATGGAAACCGATAATTCGGCTCTTATTTAACGTCCCAGAACTGCGTACGAAATGAATATAATTGTAGTTAATTCAAAATTATAGAAAACTATTGACGATAAATTCAAGTTGTTGTTTTAGTTATGCAGAGCGAGGCGAGACCGTTGATTGTTTTGAGGGTAGGTAGCTTAAAAGTTAGGAGAATCATAGACTTTTTGATATTACGGGACAGCTTATGTGAAATTCTTGATAAATGTATGGGATAGATTATTTTCCATTTCAGGTTAGAATTAAATGTAATTTGATTAAAAGCGGCAGGCACATAATCGCTTCCGCTTCGATACACAAACATTACTTAGATTAGTCTACAAACGTGCTAATTCAATATCATCTAATTACATGGTACATGAGGATGCCAAAGGCAATAATCTAGGAAGGGTCGATAGCAGCTTTGATTATGCAGGAAACTCAGAGAAGCAGTCATTGGTTAACGTGTCTTCAATAAGGCTTATTAAAATACTGTTCACGCTTCAATGAAACTGCGAAGGAGGTATCACTACACGCTTTCCGCCGGAAACCATATCAGGACATACAAAATCGTGTACATCCATCAAAGGATTTGTAGATTTTTATTATTATAAGGTCGATTTCAAGAACTTTTTTAATTAGAACGATTATGAGAGATCAAATGATTTTGTAATGTCAAGGTTTATCTATGAATACAAAACATATCAGGGTATATTAATACAATTCGATCCATTCCAGTAGATGCACAAGTGTGGAATGCCAGGTAGGCCTGACAATGGGTTCATAAACAATAGAACCGATTACTGTTGAGACGCACGGTCTGAATTGAGAAATGCCATTGCTTCTGAATACAGCTTTGTCCAACAACAATTCTTCACTTTGAGCAAATTCAAACGATTACAGCAAACGTTTGACCATTAGAGAAGGAAATATTTGTTTAAGAATTTACAATTTACGATTCATTATGCACGTTAAGTAATTATTTAAAAGTCGTTAAAACAAGTTTTAGGTGTTCAGTTTATTAAACAAGAGGATGTGATGGAACCAAAAGATAAATATGGACATTCTCCTATCTCGACCATTTAATCTTACTTTCCCCATCACAAAATATCACGGGTAATCCCCCTTATACCTTTCCCGCTAGCCTTTGCAATTTCTGCTGACCACAAGGATATAACATACATAATTAAGAGTACACATAAATAGGTATTGCGTTGCCATACTTCGAAAATAATAATTTACTCATGCGTTTATGTAAATTGTATCATGGGTCATAAGTTCATGACATAAGCTAAGTTTACAGCGTAAACGTTGAGAAGATGACGAGAACAATGCACCCGCATGTGGGGTGTCTGTTCGATAAATAGTCACCTCAATTTCATTCCTGTTCTAACAAAATGTATTTCCGTACACTATACGAGTATCTCAGAATAATGTATGTGTGTATTGCACAACATAGAGATGTTATAATGTTTATGTTTGAATTAACTAGACCGCTCCGTGGTTAAGAAGAGCAGTGAAAAAGATTATCTCTATGTGATTAAATGGTAGGGTTTAACCCATTTCCTTTGACCAAACGGGATGTTTATATCCGAATGGCTAACCGCACAATGTTTGTATTCAAAACAACAATCTGGGACAAAACAGTACGGTGGCTGAAACCAGCAAAAAAATAGTAGCGATGAAAAACAAAGTTCCATTAAATAGACCAGTCTGATTGTAATCATATTTTTTTTTTTAGTTATTTATTATGAAATGGTAATGTTGAAATAGACACTTAATGCAACGTATAAAAGTGAGATAGCTAGTAAGCTAGTTAAATAACTTTCTGCCCCACGGGATCAATCAACATAATGTTTCATATTTTGTCCTTGTCGAAATTTCCTTCTGTATGGATTAAATGGTTTAATTTACTTCCTAATTTTCTGTAACCTTATTTAATTTTAGCCACAACAAGCACTTTGGTGTCTTCTCTACGTCCATCAAATTCCGAGTCAAAAGTCCGTTTAAGTCTTCCAATCTCAACAACATATTTGTGAGCGTCAACCTCTTGAAACCCATGTTTACAGCTGTAAACTTTTAATTAACAGTATTAGGGTGTTTAAGTTGTTGGCAATAAAGCTCCCGAGTCCCAAGCCCAGTGGAGTGTTTACGGGAAGCGGAGCGCCCTCCTGTCGCCTATGGTCATAACGTGGGGCGCGAGCGATCAATACCACAGGGCTTCCCGGCTGCGTGCCCACTTCCGAACCTCTCACGCAACTTTAATGCCGACTGCCTAATCTTTTTCAAGAATTGGGAAGTCTTGAGGGTTGAGCACCAACCAATTGATACGGATAAAAAACTCGTAAAACCCTTTTTCCTTTGGCAGATGAAGGGCATTGTTCTCATGGTACGATTGTATTTAATAGCGTGGATCACACGACATTATGTGGTAAAGTTTATTCAACTTTTAGTATTAATTAAGACAAATGACCATAATATGATGTCAAAGATAGTGCTACTTAGACCCTTTCAAATAAAACAAGAAAGAGAGTTCCAACGCGTAACTAGATAAATGTAACTGAGATGTTAAATATAATATTTTTTTAAATGTTGTTTTATTTAGCTAATTAAGGATAAAGGCCATCGGATTAGCTTACCCAAAAAGCACGTAATATTTAATCAGTACGTAATTTATTATTGGATCAAGCTTATTTAAACATTACTAAGGTTGCATTGCATGACGGTCATAGGCACAATCAGCACAATTATGGCTCATTAAGGCATGGTAATGATCATTCACTTTATACCTTCAATTTTAGATGGATGCGGAACGTGACTCCAAATATTGGATGCGGCGGAGACACGGGGCGGTTTTATTTCTGAAGCGACATGTGGGAATTCTTTAGCTAGGGTTATTTGTTTTTCAAACGAAACAAGTTTACCGTCTTTTGATATTGAAAGTGGGTTCAACTCAAATAAAGTATTGAGATGAGATCGTAAAGTTGGAATGCGTATAGCTTGACAGGTGCTATATTGACAGTAAGTATTTAATTTTGGGTGAACGTTATCTGAAGTTGGAATGATTTATGTTTCATTTTTTTTATGTACAGCCCCCTCGACGGGAATTAACGAGATCGAGTTTACATCAGGATCGAATAAACATCAAAAATCTGTTATTTTGGTACATTGAAAACGGCTACCATGGTTTCCATTGTACCGTTTTGACGTTCACTCAATACCAATTTGATCTCCTGCCCTGCCCTCCTAGCATGACCACCGAAACACGATATATTACGTGATATGGCGTTTTATCAACGCTCAACTGTCAAAATCCATTGTCTTTTGAAAATTAAACGTGATAAATCGCTATACCATATCGCATTTGGGTGGTCATGCTAGGGGGGCTGATTCGCGTTCGCGTTCGGGAGTAAACCCCCAGGTATGTTACCCTAATAACTTTAGATGAAATACCCGGTTTATTGAATCAAAAACAAAGAAGTTGCATGTTGAAAAAATGTTGCATATTTCTATTACAATGATGATGTTGTAATAGAAATATGCAACATTTTTTCTGAATCCAAAAACATAGCCCTACGGTAGGGATACTATTTCGGCGATAATGATTACAGTGTAACATAAGTGCGTGGTGGTGAGCTGGTGTAATGAAATATTATACCCAAGACCCAAGCGTACTTTTCCATATGTTAATGAGTTTCTAAGGACATTCAAAAATAAATAAAATAAAAAAACATAATAGCTTGGTTTAAATAGCAATTCTAGTAAAGGGGCGTTAACGAAATTGGATTTTCGTATACGGTGACGGTGACAGATATTTATGGCGTTTTTATGTGGTGTTTAATTATGAGAATTTTGGTGACGTCGGTCGGCGTGTTTTATTGAATGATGATAGCATAGAAATAAATTAATAGCGAGTTGTGTTTGTGTTAAAACAGTGATCATTTCTGTATGGTGGCCCATTGGCCAACAACTGAACAACATTCTTCAAGGAACATAGGTCGAAAAACGTTTTTTTTATTCGGTCAGCTGACCAACCAATACATTTTGTATGGAAGCATGAATTTTTTTTCCGTTTTTCGACCTATGTTCCATTGAGAAAGTTGTTCAGATTCAGCAACACTATCACCTTTTTCAGGATCTGACAGGGTTTTTTGATACACGATGTATGGCACGGGTCGATGTGACAAATTGTGCCTCTAGGCTTAATAAAACTAAAGGTGTAATGCATTAATGCGACTAAGCACCTGCTTATGAATGAAATTATAGTTTTGGTCAATTTCAATTTATTACTTCCGACCATACTTGAGAACCGGTTTACATCCGTCCGAAACATCTGTTGCGTTAGGTTCACGTGTTCATGTTACATTATAATCAAGTATAACAATTATGAGAAGTTAATAAAGATTACAAAGGTTCGTTACTTTACTTAAGCTATTATAGTCATTAAATTCTTCAAACATGCCAGTATTATCTAGCTATGGACGTGTTCTAGGAAATTGGTTCAAGTTATCACAGAGTTTGGCTTTTATTTATGCTTCTAAGCTTTTCACGACGGAACTTTTTGAATGAACATTTCAAGAGACTCGAAGCAAGGGAACGCATAAAAATATCCCATTGTATCCGATTTCTCCCCTGCCGTAATAGGTATAAGTATTATTGTATCCCCAAAGACCACGGTTTACCGTTACGCCCGTCCCCTGCCCTCGACCGAGCTTGGGCTATATGTAAATAAATTTACAGACCGTATTAGAAGTATACTTATGATTCGTATACATAAACACGTCCATTGTGTACTCACAACTTGATACTTCAAGAGACCTTTCGAAAACATTTTATGTTAGGCTCACCTTTTCTGCAAAATTAACATATTTAGTCGTTATTTATAAAATTAAGATGCCATTAGATTTAGCTTAAAGAAATATTTGTCTACGACTGATTTCAAAAGTTAGAACAAATATAAAAATACTGAGAAGACCCACTAATTGTGAATACATATTAAGATTATGGACTTAAATATTATACATAGTTACTTAAATCAAACAAAAAATAAACCTAATATTGTTAATAATAAGTATTTAGTTGAGATATTATTAAGAAGTGGTGATTGTAACAACTTAATTGGATAATTGATCGCTGTTGGCAAGCTCAAGGAATCAGGATATAAGAATTTGCAAAAGAAGTATCTTATTCGATTTAAAATGCAAATGATATCAACGAGTGATGTGCACAAAATATTGCTTATAAAAGATGTTTTAATCTTGATAAATAAAAATTACCAGCCGACACATTGCCGTCAGGAAACGATGCACGGCAATCATACATGCAATAAAATAAAATAATAGTGGTGGCGAAACAAATTGTTTTTGAAAAACCGTGACCTACGGTCTATGATTACCGCGAGGTTTGATGCATCTGATTGATACGGAGGCCACGGAGGAACACGATTGTCGAGGTAATTTGCTGTACTTAGGGTATGAGCATGAGCAATTTACTATTATAATACATGACATAAATCTCAAATCGCATGTATCTTCAAAAATAATGAATCATCAGAAACGGGTGAATCATCAGGATGTGAAAAATTCTGTATCTTTAGGGGAATCTTGCAAAGTATATAAAACAAACAACAGAAACTATAAGAAACATGTGCCTACATAAGTATGGTATGATCAGTGTAACTTGACGCACGTAAAAGAAATGTAATCACGAAGTTGGAGTCGAACGACCGTTCCATATTCACGATGTCCTGGGAATAAGATTGACAATGAATTTTCATAAGGATACGTGCCAAAGTAATGTGATGAACTTAGTCCAAAATAGACTTTGTATAAGGAAATAGTCTGCGATATTTTAACTAAGTAAGTAGTACAGAAGCATTTGAAGAAAACCTTTGAAAAAAACTACGGTATAAAATAATCAATGTTAAAAAAAGCATGGATGTATAAATTATAATAAACTAGCTGACCCGACAGACGTTGTCCTGTCTTAGTTATGAATATTAAAATCGAACTGGTATAATTAATGAAAAGTTGGGTTCAAAGATTGAGAATTAAGAAAGTCGGTCCCGCGTTCCCCTTTCCTGTCCCGTTCCCGTTCACCTTCCCCTTTCCTGTTCCCGTTCCCGTTTTCAGACATTCCCCATTGATGAAAGAATCATTTTAAAATGATATGAGTTTGAGATAAAGTTTGTTACAACCAATAGCTCATCAGATTACCTCAAAATCTAAATATCTAACTTTCTCCATCGATATTGAATTTTATGAGTCGGGCTTTAGTGAAAATGAGATTAAGAACTTGCTTTTGTCTAGTCATTAAAATAGGACATGTTTATTTCTTTATAAATATTAGACACTGACTTCCGCCCGCGACTTCATCCGCGTGGATATTGCGAAAAAATCCTTAGGGAAACTTTGAATAGGATAAAAAGTAGCCTATATTTTAATCCGAGCTATAAATCTGTGTCTGTATAAATTTATCTGTGTGCCAAATTTGGTTAGAATGCCAACTTCTACAAATGCCAACTTAGTTTAAAACGCCAGATTCTGCAAATGTCCAATTCTACAAAATATGCCAACTTCTACGAATTAGTTGTAATATTTTTAATCACTTTTTGATATATATTTTTGCGTATATTCAATTAATTTTGGTATTTGGATATTTTTTTTCCTTCGTAATAAAAACGACTCCAAAGTACCAGGATCACATAAATATGGAGAAGGTAAATAAATAAATATAAAAAATATGGAAACGTAAAACTATATACCAAAAAGTGATTGAAACTATCACAACTAAATGTTGGCATTAGTAGAAGTTGGCATTTGTAGAAGTGGGCATTTGTAGAAGTTGGCATTTGTAGAATTGGACATTTGTAGAATCCGGCGTTTAAAAAAAGTTGGCATTTGGAGAAGTTGGCATTTGTCGACTAAACCCCAAATTTCATCCATATCCGTTTAGCCGTTTTTTCGCGATTGAGTAACAAACAAACATCCAAACGTTTAAACATCCAAACTTCCACAATTTTATAATAATAAAAATTGTGAAATAATAGTTGAAATGATCGCTCGCAATAAAAACATCGAGTGACTTATGATGAAGCGATTTCATTATATCAAAGAAAAAACAGTATCATTAAAGAAAGGGAAAATAAGCGTGGAAATTACACCGGAATAGGTCTCAAAGGAGTGCCGTAACGCAGCCTGAATATTTGAAGTGTTAAGAAAAGTATCGTTCCACGAAGCCGAGCAGCTACAAACACTGGACTCATGATCCCTATTCATGATTAAATTTTAATAAAAAGCACCTCTGTTTTTTGTATGTTGTGTAAGTTTACAAAAAAGATATAAGCAAATATTGTGAACGTGAAATTACAAAACACACTACACAAGCTTGTAGCAAACCTTTCTCTACCACAAGCTGAGTGCTCAACACTATCGTTTATGGTTTCCATATAAACAGCATACAAAGTATTGCGAGCACGTTACAAGTCTCCATCATGTTCCGCGTTGGGTCATGATCGATGGGGCGATACGCCGCTTTTCTTTGGTTACATTAGTAGCCATTACGCTTTCAAATCGAAACGGCTTATCGCCTCCACTTCCTCGCCACTCGTAGCCATCGCTTACGCAGTGAAAACTCCACGTAATAACAGGCCTACGTACAATAACCACTGTTTCGGATGTTTGCTAACAATTATCGTGCGACCTAATGGTAGAAACATCTACAAGTCGATTATATATGCCTTCTCTTTGAAAATACCTGCTGCTTAAACGTGATCTACGGCACGTGTCACAAACGCAAGACGCACCAGTTATTATTGTTCAGGTAATATTATAGTGTTATGTTTCATATGATTTGCGGCACAGCGCAGCTGCGTATTAACCACATGTCTCATGTGGTTGTGTTGAAATAGTCTATACTAGTCGGCATAGCTTCAGGGCTATCTATGACACGGATTTGCACTAGATGTGTATTGATAAAACAAGATCTAATTATAGATGTAGATACACATTTTTGGTTGATGTCATTATTCGTCACCATTTACTTTTCTAAATGAGACGATACACTTGTTCTATTGTTGTTCTTTAGCATGAGACAAAGGGGAGACAGTTTGTTTTTGGTTTGCCGTGACAAATACAATTACGAGTTTCACCCTTTTCAAAATATCCTTATCTTCGTCTTACATGTATGTTTGCAAAGGGAAAGAGAACCGTATGCATCACCTGCTTATCATATCGCGTAAGTCGTAAACGTCGACTGAGGGATCAGGTTCTATGGTGTACTAAATGTTTGTGCGACAAGCGGTTACACCATGTAGTTCTGTGTCTTTTATATTTTCTTAACCACGTTATTGGCTAGATGTTGTTTTAGTTACATCATAGTATTCAATTAGATTAAATATAAATTGTCATTGTAAAAATCCTCTCGTGGTTAAAAATATAAAATCAGTTTTATAAAAAAAGCCCAAATTCCGTAGCCCGCGCGGTATCACATCACATAAACTTTCCATAACTCGAAAAGGTTGGGCTTTTGCAACAAGTTTCAAGCAGAATTAAAAACAAAGGCAACCCTATAAAGGTCGTTCTCGGAGACTGGACACAGCCGGTCAGAGCGGCACGTATCATACGCTCAATTACACCGCTCCGCGACCACGACACCGAAACTGCTCGAGCCTGGTAGACTTCAGTTCCCTAGTATGACGAGCAACAACCTTGCCTTTTCCGAGCGATGCACTCTTGGTAACTTTGCGAGAATTAATCAAGTGAACTGGATCTAATTAGACGACAGATGTGCCGCCAAAAGAAGACGTACAAACAAAGCAGACTTTAAGCATAATGAGTTAAGTGAAGCATGTTCTTGAAAAATCTGAACATTTAACAAGCCCTTTATAACGAGTAAAACGTGAATGGTTAATAAATTTCTTCGGAATTTCTCGATTCGAATATCTGACGGAAAATGTGGATGCAATATTCCAGACGATTTCGTCTCCCTTGCGTTTTGAGCATCTGAAATCACTAAAAATAGCTCAACGTTTATAGTTTCGATTTGAACATTTCTGAATATTTCAAAGAACGTAGGTACATCATAATATGAATGTCTGGCGATTTTGAAGGTAATAATAAAAACCTTGCAAGTCAAAAATTGCTTTGAAGATAAGGTTCCATAACAAGAGGAATCTATCCAATTACAAAACCCTAAAGACGAGAGAATCCAAAACACAATTTACTCAACTTAAAAAAGCTTAATGTTACAAATTATCTTAAAGCAGCGGTATGATAATAATGTGTATTCCGTTAAACGAATTTAAAAATGCCAGCTCGCAGGCAGATAATGTTGGCACGTTGGCAGGGAGGAAACGCCTCGTGAGCTACAGGAGGGAAACATTTCAAGCCCACGTTGGCATGGCAAAGGGGTCGAGCTCACTGTAGCGTTATTCAAAAACAAATTCCATTATCTTTAGAGCCACTTCAACAATATAATTTAGCCTGTTTATTACGAGGCGGTAAAACAAATCGCAATTAGCGAAAATTCTTTAAAAGTTAAAAGGCATAAAGAATGATCTTTCAGATTTTAATAAGTGGGCTTTACAATTCTCTTGTGTACATTTAGGCTCGAATCTTATCTACATTTTCCGTTAGATAGAACGGTAGCGTTTCATTATTAGGTCCCTGAACTTGGATAAATTTAGCCTGACGCGTAAATTAATGAATAACTGTACTTGTTACACTGTTAGGAATGAAAAGAAAATGGCGAAGTGTTTATAGTTAATTTATATTTTGTATTACCCTTAAACTTAAATAATAATTGAATATAAAAATACTTTAAAAGTAGATGAACTGGCTATTGTATCAGTTTAAATAGCATTGAAAGATTTGAGTTACTCTTAACCAATGGTACTCTACTCAGTCAATCAGTGAACAGATATTATCCATTAGCATAACGAGTTCCATAGAGAGGCGTGATAATATAATATTCAGCTACATTAGAAAGAAGAAAGAAAGAAAAACAGTTTATTGACCGCGACAATTGGAACTAAAAATAATAGGTACATTCTTATAAACTAGTTTGTGCGCAGCCAACTAGGCCCCTTCCTCAGCAATGCTACAGTGACATACCTGAGCATGCCACTGCAACGCTGGTATTCTGGAGGAGCCTCATTGGTGACGAGAACGGACAGACAGACAAAGAACATTAAATACATTATGATACCGTTATTTAGTAAATTATGAGTATTTCCTCCTTGGTTATTTAAAATTTTATGAGTACTAGTTTGCTAAACTCTTCCTAGTTTGCAGATGAAGAGTTCTGAAACTTTAAAATGCGAACTTTCAGTGCTTTCAGTACCGTTTTGTACCGAAAAAATATATAGGAATATTATTCTACATTATGTATTTCATTTTATTCGTGTTTGATTTGAATTAAAAATAATTATCTAAATTGATTTGAGATAAAGACTTCGATAACATTGAGCCGTAAATGTAGAATACCACTAATAACAGGGAGATTAAACTGCATTACAAATTGCCAGTGGAGGTTCAATAACGTGAGAATACTAGTCGAAAGAGGTTCGCGTAACACCGTATTGACGACCTAATGGTGGCGGAGTTGAGTAATAATAGCAATTAAATCGAACAAGTCACCCTAGGGTTCCATGTCGTCAATACCCGACAGTTCTTGATTACAGTGGCGTGTAGCCCCTGGTTGAACGATAAAGACGTATTGTTGCAACTCCACTCTCCCGCGGTACAGTCAGCTAAATTGCATAGAACGTTCTACTAACGTTTCATTATTTAGACCGTTGTTTGGTGAGAAATTCTTTATAGGCAGCTAGATGTACGAAACATTAGCGATCCATTCACGTCAATTACGCTTTGACAGCGTGGAAGTGGTGCAAATGATTCCAAATCACCTACACGAGTCGTCAAGCCTATTCAGGAGTTCTATAATTCAGCAAATCAAAGGGCAAAGACATCGGGTAAATGTACTGCTCTTTGGGAGGTCGATGTTCTACCTCAATACGTCACGCAGGGTAACTATGTAAATTGATGTTCTACAGTTGCCCTATTAGGCGAACTCGTATAGATTATCGCAGCAAGTCTTGATAGCAAAAAATATGGTAATACGATGTCTGGTTCGTTAACTGCTCTGAAAGCCGTGAAAGTTTTTGTTTTGTTATTAAAAAAGTATTATGTGAAAATTACGAATGCTGGAAGTTACGTGACTGACATTAAACATAGCAAGTGCATGAAATATACGGCATAAGATTAACTTCATTAGAATAGCAATAGAAATTCAAATGAAGTACTGGGAACTTAAGGTATTTAAATTAAAAGGTGAAAATGATGACAATACAACAGTTCAACTCAAAGTTTCGAAGGACAAAGATGCTAAACAGTCGACTTTGCAAAGACCAACGGGATTAATTCGAAACGGCACTCCATTCGTAAGCGCGAAGTGCCGTCAATGCATAAATAGAAATTAATTTCTGCAAAGGCAACGAGAGATTCTGCCGCAAGCTTCTCTCGGAACTATTCCATGCTGTTAAAGTATGATTTAATTACGACGCCATATGACGGCGGTGTTACTGCTGACGAACTTTCACCAGGTTTGGCTAACAGCTGAGAACTGGATTGTAATAGGTTAGTTAATCTGCAAAGTATAACAAACGCAATATAAATCAGAGTATCTACTGAATGTGAAAGAACAATTATTCCAGATGACAGAAGTGCAAAATGAAAAAACATTTTAGATAAAAGCTAGCTACCCAGTGACCAAGATTACGAATATTACGATACGATAGTCGGAATGTAATGTTGCTCATTGAGAAGGCAGACAATAGAGAACAAAGAGCATTACAAAAAATATAAGAAAACTATAAGTTCCGATAACATGCTTTCTTTCTGAACATTAAAAATCTTATTACTTAAGCAGGTATCTTTATTTTTTACTAGCGGCCGCCCGCGGTTTCACCCGCGCGGTTCCCGTTCCCGTGGGAATATCGGGATAAAAAGTATCCTATGTTTTAATCCAGGCTATCTACTATCTGTGTGCCAAATTTCAATCAAATCCGTTCAGTAGTTTTTGCGTGATTGAGGAACAAACATCCAAACCCACAAACTTTCACATTTATAATATTAGTAGGATATACAAGTAGTCTAGATTGATAGGTACATAAACAACACCAAAAATTAAATTTAAACACAGATGCGACTGTCAGCTCGCAATTTATCAATTATTTTATAATTAATGTGGAGCGGGGTTCGAATTAATTAAAATAAGGGTTTCAAGTATTAATATTCTTACCAGTAACTAAAAGGGATTACATGACTCGTATACCTGAAAAAAAAATAAGGATTATTAGTATGCTAGTCTTCATTAAATAAATACATAAATTGAATGAACAGTTAAACAAGTATAGTTATAGGAAAAAACAAGCTTAGATTAAAAAAAATGTGGACAAACAAACAAACGAGAAAGCAACCTAATAAAAAGCAGTAAGTGGTATATTAATAGGTCTTTACCTATGAAATTGCCGATTTGTATGGAGATTTTTCAAGAAGTTGCATTTTTCATAATAGCATTTTCTTTGTTCATTTAACAACCATGAACACTCATGTAACAAAACTTTTATGTACTAATGTTTGAACACTATGCTAACTTATTTCCATTTAAGATAAGCGAAAAAATAAGTTTTGGTTAAGTTACAACCCCTTCGGTCACCCTTTTTTTGCTCACAAAAAAAGAGTCACTTTCAAGATCTTTTTTTAATGTCACGAAAGCTAAAATATGGACTTTATTTTTACTGATAGTTAACTATCATGATCATAATTCCATGTAATATTCACGATTTTGTTAAAATTTTAAATTATAGAAGTTATTATTTTCTCTGTATGTGACAAAATATCGGCAATTTCATAGGTAAAGACCTAATATTTATGAGTCACCAAAATAAAGTAGACACGGTCGATGTAAGGTCTACAATGGGGAATGTCCGAAAAAAATCAAATTGGCTGAATATTTTTTCATAGGTAGGAATAAGCTCCCTTAGTAACAGAAAAAAAAACCAGAATTTTCGGTTGCGTGAAAAAATTTAAAAAATTAAAGTCTCTTCGACTTCACAAATATAGGAAAGTAACAGCAGAATGGAGATTATACCTTTGCCAACACTTGCCACTATGACAAAAAGAATAAAAAAAAAGTTTTGATATTTTGTGTTGAATTTTTTTTTAATACCATCTTGTGGTTGTGGCAGGTGATGGCAAAGGTATAATCTCCATTCTGCTGTTACTTTCCTATATTTGTGAAGTCGAAGAGACTTTAATTTTTTTAAATTTTTTCACGCAACCGAAAATTCTGAAGTTTTTTTCTATTACTAAGGGAGCTTATTCCTACCTATAAAAAAATATTCAGCCAATTTGATTTTTTTCGGACATTCCCCATTGAAGTAGATAAGTTTGGAGAGTATTTAAAAAAACCGACCAAGTGCATGTCGGGCCACGCGCAGTAGGGTTCCGTAGGTACATTATACCATACCATATTAAATACCACTATAATTTTTCATCTGAAAAAATAACTTTGTTTTTCACAGTGTTTGTATGAATGACAAATCTATATTTGCGGTTTTGGAAAATGTACTATATCTCGAAAACTTATTACTGTATCTCGTTCAAACCAATTTTCGTTGAAAGTGTTCATTAAGATCTATAGCATATTTTTTTTTTTAGATTTTTCACTCTCTTATTTTAAAAGTTAAAGGGGGGGGACACACATTTTACCACTTTAACAGTATATATCTTTATCTAACGGTTGAATTTGAGAAAAAATAGTCTTAGGAACCTCAATGTCATTTTTAAATACCTATCTATAGACACCTCGCAAGTACCTATTAGTTTGATGAAAAAAGAAATTTCAGTTTCAGTTCCATGAGCCCCCCCTTAATCGTTTTTTTGTGTTAAATCGTAAAGCGGTTCAAAGAATCCATCTACCTACCTTCAACTATGTAGTCTTAAAACTTTTGGAATAAAGTAGCTGTGACATACGGACAGACAGACAGACATGACAGATCTATATATAAGGGTTCCGTTTTTTGCCATTTTGGCTACGGAACCCTAAAAACTACAGAGAAAGTAAAATAAAAAAATGTTTTTATGGCCTGCGCTTAGCACTGTGACATACGGACAGACAGACAGACATGACAGATCTGTATATAGGGGTTCCGTTTTTTGCCATTTTGGCTACGGAACCCTAAAAACTACAGAGAAAGTAAAATAAAAAAATATTTTTATGGCCTGCGCTTAGCACTCAAAAAATTTCTTACGAAGAATTTTAGTATCATTCACATCATTTTAATGAAAACATGTGTTTAACTTGTACACCTCCTTACATCATGATGAAAAAGCTATTAGTTTTCTTCAAAATGTTGGTAGTACTGACAACTGAGAGTAAATAAATAATAAACTTCTATGTAGGTAGACAATACCCGGCGTATCATGTTGACGCAATAAATAATTAAACAAAAAAGTTAAGCATCTAATCAAACAAACAGTAGCCTATCTATATAATCACAGAAAATATGTATAATTAAATTCTCTTGATTACTAAAACACAGATAGGTAATTAATTATTATTCTACTTAGCAACTGCCTATTTAGTGTTTGTAAGTACTAGAGGTTTGCTGGTTTCCTAAGCTATTAACCAATAATTGGCTAATTACTTTAAACTAAAATGAGAGTTACTGTAATCAAATACCTACTCAAACACTACGCCAGAATAGTCTACAAAACAGAAACGAAACGGTTACGTAAGTGAAACGGTATCAAATGACACACCACCTTATCCAAAAGCAATAAGACAAATAAATAAAACCAAATATTGTGTAATTGTTATTAGGCGAGATGATGACAACACAATCAGTGTTGTCATCTGGTGTTAATATGTTTATGATGGTAGGTATAGCAAGTAAAAAGAACGAATGGATCGAAACAATAAACATTTCGTTTCGGTTAACGGCCACTGAGCGAGCAGGGTCAGCGCACGGCAAACACCGAGGACGCACTGCACTGTCATTGCCACAGTTTTATGGTGTTCCATTAAGGTACCGTTTTGTCAACGTTAGTTTTACAACTCCCATCCAACCACTAAACTTTACGCTCGACTAAAACCACAGGAGAGGAGAATGTAAACACTTGAAGAGTGAAAACTTCTATTATTGAATCACGAGACGACTTGTGCGTCTACCCCATTAGTTCCTATATTTAGAATTTCATGGTGTTATATTTTTTTCTGGGGTCGTTTCACATTTCAATCATCGAGCAGTGAGTTTTAATTAAAAAGGCAGCTATTTAGCATACCATCCCTTCATTTCCTAAAAGGTGGTTCAGTACGAGCTTTTGAAGTTCTGTAAATGATATATGGATATGGCGCAACAAGATCGGTCGCCGGGTGTAAATTATCGTAGCTATTTTAGAATGGAGCAAGTTCCTAAGTGCTTTAAAATCACTGTTTTATGTTTCAAATCCGGTAATTAAATCTGAGAGACGCGTTATCAGTCAGCAAGCTTTCAATGAAACGCATTTTATAAAATATGTTTCACGATTTAGAACTTAGATCATCAAAATTTCTTACTAACCATATAAATCTACTTTAGATCCACGGCGAAATTCAGATTTTAAATAAACTATATTACTTATCATAGCACCGCTTTTATCAAACTTTAATCACAAATATTTTAGCTGGAAAATATAATCTCATGATAATAGTAATATGATTGCGTGTATCTATCACTGATACGAGAGCTGAAAAAGTTAATCCAATAAACCTTTACTCGTAAAGGATAACATTTTGGGATAATCTGAACTTAATCATGATTAAAAGTTTAATCTGAAGGGAAATGAGATAAAAATTCTAGATTAAATAGTATTATAAGTATTTATTTGCTTGATAAAAATGTTGGAAGAGAAACGGAATTAAATAAATCCCTTAATTAACCGACTTCAAAAAAAGGAGGAGGTTCTCAAGTCGTCGGTATTTTTTTTTTATGTATGTTTTACCATAACTTCGTCAGTTGTTAACCGATTTATACAATTCTTTTTTTATCATAAAGAACGTAGTTCGTGTGTGTTCCCATAAAAAAATTACAGAGATCTGGCTGGTAGTTTTTTCATAATCCTGAAAAATGTCAATTATTTAGCTTGCCATCACACGTGTTTTTACGGATTTTCGAACATAACATCTTTGTTTATGTACCGATTTAGATGATTATTTTTTTGTTTGAAAGGGTATACTTCAAGGGTGGTCACATTTTAATTTCATCGGTATTGGACTTTGAACTTCGAAGATACACAAGGGAACTCCTCAAATTCAAATAGTATATGTAAAGTGATTTGGATTTTGGTAGGTTTATGACAATCCAAAACAAACCAAACCATGGTCTGCGATGCAAGGTTCTGGACTAGACTTGGACTACGAAGACACAACGGAACTCCTCAAAAACAAACAGCGTAAATTTGGAATTTGAGTTGTGGGCATTTTACATGAGCGTAGCCAACCATGGGCTCAGGATGGGGCAACAGTCTAAAATAATATGTAACTAGCAAACTATACCCGCGGTTTTACCCTAGTAATTTTTTTTCTTTGCATTTTCCATGCATATTTTGTATTGCTACGGGCCTATCACATTAATTCCGCGTCATTTTTATATTTTCTTACTTAGGTAAGATTAGGTAGGTACCTCACAGGTCAGAGCCAGGGTGGGGCAAGCGCCCCACCCTGCCCCACCGTGGCTACGCCCATGGCATTTTACCATTGAAAATATTTTATAAAGTTAAAAAATATTTACATGCTTACAAACCTACCACTAAAAGTTGAAAATAAAAAACTTTTTTAACAAAAAAGAAAAACCTCCTTCAAAAAACCTGAAACAAAAACAGCTTCAAAATTAAATACCTCTAAAAAAGCGAGAAATAATATTCAAATCATTAGTTACGCAAAACATTATTAATAAAACACGTCTAATGAAGTCGGGTGGGGCTTTCAGATATATAAAAAATAACTTGTCTTCCAGCCCCACCCGACTTCAATAGACGTGTTTTATTAATAATGTTTTGCGTACCTAATGATTTGAATATTATTTCTCGCTTTTTTAGAGGTATTTAATTTTGAAGCTGTTTTTGTTTCAGGTTTTTTGAAGGAGGTTTTTCTTTTTTGCTTGAATATTTGCTTAACGAAATAAATAATATTTGATTCTTGATGGATAGCATGTCAGGTTGGTTGCTTGCTATTAACATGTACCAACTAGAGAATCAGCAACGTACACCTCAGGCATGGTAATTAATATTAAATAGCATGGAGGGTATACTCGGCATCAGTAAGTATAATTGAATTGTGGAGGTAGAGCAGGGTCATTGCTTTTAGCCCCAGACACGAAGGTCACGCACCGATAATTAGTCATGTAGAAAGCTTTCTAGATACCTATACCTAAATGCGAAACGAAAGTGCTAAACTTACATGAAAATAAAACAAAGCTGCGTGCGCATAACTTTAACACCTTGTTAAAAATACAGCTCCTCACGAATTTGTCATCTTTAGATATCGTTAGCAAAGAATACTAACTATCAAAAGTTAATACCTTTAATTACTTTTTTCTAAGTTATCTAACAATATAAATAGATAGTAGAGTATCGATTCAGGCCACAGGCACAGACTTTTCCAATATTCTTAAAACGGTATTAGCACAAATAAAATAAATACGGTTCCCATAAATATGAAATTTATGGGCAGTAATCTTTGCCCGCATAGGCGTTACTATAACAATCTCCGGTAATCCCATTTAGACACAATTTTATGGGCACACGATGATGGAGCAGATTAACTAATAGCTTAGTGGAGAACATTAATTGGATTTAATTATAACATGCCTTTAGGCACTCCTATCGCTATAATTAAAGAATCTGATTAGAAGAGACATTCATTTCAAACTTTGCACTCAAACAAGGTTAGTGGTTCAGCTTTCTTTTAAAAATTTAAAACTGATTAATCATTGGAAAGAAAAGGGGTAAACCTTAAAAACATCACTATAACATTATGATACGATTTCGATATGAATTTAGCTTTTTATTTTTACCATAGCACGCACGACGGTCCACGACGACGTTGACATATTAACATTGCATGCTCCATTTATTACATTACCTGATAATTAACCTTTAAATGTCTCAAAAAGACACTCAAAGAAGTGCACATTTCAAAAAGTCAATGCGATTTAGGTCAGATATTGAATACTGTTTCACAAGTAGGCGTAACATTAATTATATTTTGGGTTCGAGGCAAGGCATTCCTAAATGTCTAATGACATACTGCTTAAAGATAAGATAGATGTCTCTGACGACCTCCATAACGATGATTTAACGAAAATTGAGCAGTAATTGCTTGCTTCAAGTTCCAAAACTCATCACTAACTACAATCAACAAGTGCTATAATGACAGTAATCCGCTGTGTCTTCTCTCGTGCGCTACCCATCAACTGTGGCTTCCGTCTGTGTAGGTACTTAAGTAAAAAACCTTTCCTGTTTAACACACTTTTCTGTCACGACCGAAATTACAGTAATCACTCATGAGAAAAAATAAACATGTAAGCCCTTGAAGTCGGTACTTATATTTTGATACGGTCAAAATATTTAGAGGATACAAATATTTGGGTAGGTAATCTACATGACCCAATCACGTCATTCAAACATTTTGTTGATAAACAACTTATAGACATTCAAAACATAAGCTGACAAGAATGGTGACTTCTGAGATTGCAATTGAGATAGACACTAGACAGCAACCCAAATTGAATTTGTGAACAGTATTGCAATGTCATTTACTGTTTATCGATACGATAACATCCATTAATAAATGACAGAAGAATTAAATCACAAGATGCTAAAGAATCACAGCATACTTATACTTCTTGCTCAAAAGAGACAAATAATACATTCTAGTAACCTATGAAAATCTCAAGGGTTCACACCGGTCAACGGCAACAAACACAGGGAGATTTTCTTTCCAGATATGCCCATGTTTTATATCATGAAGGTTCTTCAGTAGCATGGTATAGAGATCAAATTTGAACAAGAGGTGAATGTAACGCACGTCTTTGTTTGTATTAGTGTCAAGATTACCTATGCCGGCGACGTGCGGAGGGTCAAAAGCGGTAGAAACTCCCACAGCGAGTTTCGCAACTGTTATCGTCCCACGTTTTTCGGGAACATCTACAGAGCTATTGCTGATAACGACCATTTTATTATGTTAAATTTTTACATGTATCCGCAGCGATAAGTCATGGTTTCGATAATGACTCATAGAAGGATTAACATGTTAAGTTATAAAATGAAAGCGTGACCGAGTAATTGAATACAAAATTAATGCGAGATAATGAACCGAGAGCAGGAAACGATGACTAAGATGTAGTATGATGCATATATTTGGTAGCACGCATTGTATAGCCACGATGATGCTTGTAAATTTTCATCTAGATCAGATGATTTGTTATTAAAGTAACGTTAACAAACGATTATTGAAACTCATTAAAAACTTTACATTCTATTATATTCATATAAATTCTTCTCCGTGCACGTGAGTATCTTTCACACTTTGTAAAGAAAATAAGAAAGATACAAACCGTGCTGTAACAGTTTTCGATTCCCCACATCTATTGACACATACTCAAAAAGGACGACGGTATAATGAACAAAGACATTCAGGTGTCTACTTCCCCGAAGCGGTTGGTGGAAAGAGTGCTCCTCCCATAAATATTAATGACAAACGCCGATTCAATGGCTGAGCCACAGACAGGTCACCGGCCTTTGATCTGATTATTGGATGCTCATTTCTCAGATGTAATTAGAAATGCCTCAAACAGCTAATATGCCCCAGAGATGGAATGCGACATGAATAAAACATGACCCACTGTGGTACAGATGAAGCAAAAACGAAAAGAAAAACTTGAATCATTGTGAAAAGAGGATGACCCAGAAGAGGAAATCAATCAACTGGTGTATAGACGAAAAGTAGTTGCTTTGTATTTAGAATAAACATCGTTAACCTAGTTACATACTACGCGATGGACGATTTCGGTTTGGAGTTTACGAGATAAAATTCTCGGATTCATTGAAGACTTTCTTAAAGATAACGAGCTTGATTACTACTCCCGTAACTAGATAGAGATTATAATATAAAAGCAAGCGAAACAATAAACTGAAAACACTGATTTCTTTATAATGTGTGTCATTCATCAACAAACGAATAGACTTACTGATGAAATGAAAAAGATTAAACTAGCAAACTTTTTGACATCATTTTAAAATTTGGTTTTTAGGTAGAGGAAAAAAATTATCAGTGGCAATGATGATATTATGTATGAGTGTCGATGTTCCGATAACAGTATGTCAACAGAGTCAGTAAATCGGACCTTAGAGATTGAGTGGGTCAATGTCCTGAACATTAACTATAAGTGATCGTTCTCTCGCAGACAATAAAGCGAATTAATGCAATTGTAGACTTTACAAACGGATTTCAACATGATGATAACGCAATCACGCATTTAACTATTAGAAAAGAAATGAAACTCTCACATAAGTTTTCAATGAAAAATCACTGGGTACGAAAAAAAAATTATCACTTACTTTTGATAATAATAATGTTACTTACAATTGTACGACTAACAAAAATAACAGTAAATGCAAGAATTGCTTTTAACTAAATAATGAAGTAAAAGTAAAATGATTATATCACATGTATTACAAATATTATTCTGATAAACATCAAAGATTCTATCTATCTACAGTACAGTATATTAATGTGCATGCATATTAAGATAAAAATCTTTAAAACTCAATTCATTCTGATAATATTTTGTTTTGTAATAGTATTAATTATAATATGCAACTGAAAACGATGTAAATATGTCAGTTTAAGGAAATGACGTTTTTTTTTACGAAATTACCGAAGAAACAGCGATTAAAATCCAAATACGTTTGAACTTGTTTGGCGTCACACTAAACAGTACAAGTTGAAACATGTCGGACATATGTAAGTAGGTACGTGTTATAATGTACATATAACATATGTAGTAGGTACTCTAGTCTTTACTCTAAATTCAGAACATAACAAAAAGCTTACTAACGCATGCTACAAATAATTAAAAGCTGTAAAACTATCTATCCAAAATCCAGATGAGAGAAAGTAAGAGACGTTTCAAATTGTTGGAGAAATATTTACACTCACAATCAAATCCTTTAACGCTATTGCGATAACAGATATGGGTAATGCAGCAATAGTGATATTAAAGCTTCGTTTAACAGCGAAACCAATAAAGTGAATGGTATCCAAATAAATGATTTAGATAAGCGAGTCTAACATTCATACGTAAATCGGTGTATTGTATGATATTGTGGCCAAAGAGCAGCCGCGGTAACCCCCTCACACTATATTATACAAGTTCATCCGTCTCGTTTCCTCGCACTGATCCTACCCTCCATCTTTATGATCGTGGGATAATTAAATATTAATGTCATCGTTACAGACAGCATCAAGTTCCATTGCAAGTAAAATAAATCAAAATACATATTCCAAATCATTATGAATCTGGTATCAAATATAAAATTGGGTAAACAACAGCAACATACCTGAATATTAATTTAGGGTCCTAGTGATTTAATAACATTCCACAATTGTAACACTATCACTATGTAAAAAAACAATAGTAGCACCACCAAAACCGTTAACCACTCAACGATTAGATAAAGACAGTAAGCACAAGTTCACAGCATTTGATCAATTATGCTCCGTTGAAAATACAGAGAAGGGAAACAGATGGCACATCATTAAAGGTAGACAAAGCTCCGATCACGAAAAGCTTTCTGTAGCTCAGCCACGTATGGCTGCCTCGACGACTGAATGGCGACTGCATCACACCAGTGAGGCATCGGAGAGGGGGGTGAGGGGCGAACGCAGTAGGGGGCGCGCGGCGAGCGCTTGTGGAGGCGTCGAACTAGCCTTGTGTCACTGGCGTTGATATGATAACGAAATGTATACAAACTTGGTGTCAAAACTTCCAAAGATAGATTAACAGACTTGCGACCATGTATATAAAACCTATGATCAAACAGGGTCGAACGAAGAATAGGCTCGTTAGAATCGCTGACAATGAGAAGGACAACCAAAATATTGTGTATTGACAATATGTATAATAGTATATCCAACGAAAATAAACAACGACAGCAGGCAGATATGTTCAACAGCTTAACAATCAACATTGATTGAATACTGTGTTGCTTTAACTAACTAAAACATGTCATAAGTACCTAACTGATATAAATCGTTAGCTACTTAAAGGAATATAGTGCAGTTTTCCTTGCTTTCTGCACTAGGTGTTTCAGAAAAGTGACTCAAATCATTTTTTTTTTTGTATTTAATGATTTTATTTTAATTAATGGATTTAGTATTTTTTATAATGTTATTATTGTATTTTAATTTAGCTTAACTGATCTTAATTTATTTGATGAATTTTTAATTACATATTAAGTTTCTCTTTCGCATTGCAAAGCCCTCATAGGACGTCAGGGAACTGTAAAACTATGTATCATCTTGTAACTATGTGACAAGCAATAAATGAATTATGTATTTTAAAATCTTGATCCTGTAATATTATGGAAAGCTTTAGTGTATTAAATATTTTTGTTATTACGGGGGGTCTCACAGTGATACTTGGTGAAAATAACAAGCATTTAATCCAAATAAATCAAGAAACAATGTCAGAATTGTAGATTTTGAGCAATACCCTTTTAACGGGGGAATTTTTTTTCTTTCTTAGCCACTGAAAATAGACCGTCAACTTGCCGTCAACGGGCCAAAATAAACCGTGTCTTCTTTTCCTGTCGGAAGTTATGAAACGGTTTCTTTCATCATCATCTCTGTCTAGTTCCAATGATGGTGCCAAAGCTAACAAAGGCATTAAATAAATTTCCACGTGCAGTTAATTGTGTCAAATTGGAGATCATTTCGCATTTTTGAAAGGAATTTCAAACCATTGCAAGTAACAAAATATTTCTCACTCAACATTATCTTGATTTACAGATTATTGTATGAATTGCTCAATTCGACAAATAAAATAAACCAAGACTCATCTCTCCTGCAAATGTTTTGTTCACAAGCCAAATATAAACTTCAATCGCGTATATTGCTTCGCCCCTCTGGGTAAGGAAGCTATTTTCGACAAAACACGTTGCATTGCACCTTCAAACCAATCATGACAACTACCAGAAAATGTATCTATTTTCTTCATGTATATTTTGAAGTAATTTTAGATTGCCTTTTAAATCACTGTTATAAAAATACTATCAGCATGAGAAAATGTTGACCCGATAACAAACATAAGTTAAATGTATGCACTAGGGAATGCAAACTGGTTAACCGGATAACCGAAAAAACCGGATAACCGACAGAGTTTGGAACCCGGTTTTTTCTAGTCAACAAACCGGGTTTTTCGGTTTTTTTCGGTTATTTCACTTAACACACATTTTACACTAAAACGTTCTTCTTCACTCAAATATGCCTCATAAATAAGTTCAACAAAATACATTTCTGTCAAGTAAAATAGTCGATGGTATTTTCGGAAAGCGTTTAAGCATGTATAATGGTTACAAAATATAAATGTTATTTATAATAAACACACAAACGCAGTGACAAATAATTGTTTGCCATTTTGGTGGTGAAAAAAGCAAAAACGGCCGTCTTTTTGTTTTTCGCCGAGAAAAACCATAATAAATTATCGGTCATAAAGTTTTAGGTTATAAATAACCATTAAATAGCTTGGATTTTCAATAAATTTTGTACACGGTAATTATTGTTTTGCGGGAGTGGCGCTAGTATTGCATATAAAGTCGGCTTTGAGATATCACTTATGCTTAGCCATGCATGCCACACATGGGAACAGTCAAATCTGCTCGCAATTATGTCCAGGATGCTGTTGGGGCTCCCCCGCACTCTGCGCACCAGGGAATAAGCACATTTTTGAACATAGTTGAGTAGAAACATTCAACGCTGGCCTCGGCAAGCATCCCAGATGCCCAGCAGGAGCGACGCAACCTCAAAAGCATATTGAAATCGGAGGACGTGATAAGCGCTTTGAGTATAATAGTTATACGTTATACCACATGCTGCATTCTTTTTTGTTAATATTTCTTAAAAGGGACAGCATCACATTATACAGTGTTAAACGGGTGTTTAATGATCTTTAAAAATAACACTGCGTAATTTTAACTTCGCGTGAACACAAACACACAGACACATTTAATTTTGGCGATAGCGTGCAAACCTGACAAGACAAGACAACGCACTTCGCTCCATTTCTATCATCGTTGCCATTGAGGTTGGGCGTCAACAGATCTCCAAGGTATTTAAAAGAGTAAAGTGTGTTGACTGGGGTCATATAATATTATTATTCAAATGATAAATTATTTGTCTCAATTTGACTCCACCGTCATATAATATTATTATTCAAATGATAAATTATTTGTCTCAATTTGATTCCACCGTGGCATCTACCTAAATTCGAGTTCAATAATATATTGAAATAATTCGAAAACTCCTTTTAAAGCTCAGGCTTTTACTACTTCGACTATCGGTAGTGCCACCGGAAATCAAGTTTTCTGTGACACAACTAGTGTTGAGCAGTGTCATAGGAGATATAGTTTTACCCATGGCACTACCGGTAGAGTCATTTCCCATGACACTAGTGGTAGTCCCACGCTACACTACTGTGTCACGGGTAAAAAATGATACTTCTGACACAATATATATAACGACCTTTGTTACTAGGACATAAGTTGCTGAATTGTCAAATTAAAACACATACTAATTAATAAACTCGACTATAAGTACCTAATTTTTAACAATTTTAGTTTGACGAATGCACTGCTTATTTTGGACTATTCTCTTTGAGTAAGTATGTAAGTATAATCCTTTTGAACGCCACGCCAGAGGGCTTGCATACCTCCCAAACAATAGAAATTCTATTATTTTAGGGATACTTGACACCTATTGCCTTAAAAATTGGTTGATTATAAAATTCATAAAGTACAGAAGTCCCTTTTTAGTAATTAAAACCGAAAAAACCGGTTTTCAAAAACAACCCGGTTTTTGCATGCCCTAGTATGCACAGTCGTCAGATACCGATTCATAAACCCACCCACTTGGTTTGAGATATCAAGGCAGATCGGCTTGAAAAATAAACTAAAAACATAACACTAGTCAACATTAGGAAATTCGATATCAAATCAATGAATGGCTCATGTCTAAGGAACTTGTATACTAGAACAGGTAATAAGACGTGTAATTTTTGATGAAAAAATGCTACTCGTCTTTCATTTCAAGTAAACCACATTAAACCAGATGTTGTGAAACATTTATACACAAGTTTTTCTGGGTTAGTCAGTCTAGGTTAAAAAAAACAATGAAGCCATCCTAACAATCAGTGGCGTAACTATACCACCTGAGGCCCGTGGCAAATTCATCGAACGGGGCCCTCTCTTAAGTGGTCTGTGGGCCTAACCATCTAAAAAATGTTGACGTTTAAGCTTAGAATTTAAGTATCATTTTTAACCGACTTCAAAAAAAGGAGGAGGTTCTCAAATCAATGGTTTTTTATGTATGTTTTACGAAAACTTCGCCAGTTGTTAACCGATTTTAATAATTCTTTTTTATCTGAAAGAACATAGTTCAGGTGTAGTTCCTTACATTTTTTACAGAGATATGGCAAGTAGCTTTTTCATAATTCTGAAACATAACAATTATTTAGCTTACCCATGGGCGTACCCAGGTTCTGAGCGGGGGGGCAAATCAGATTTTTCATTTGCACCTAGTCAAATAAATAAACATAAATTAAAATGGGTAATTTCTAAATGAGCTTTATTTCCTATACATTCTCGAGTAGGGTTGCCAGATCAGAAGTTCAAAATATCTGGAGAAAATTTGAAATTGTCGGGATTTTGGGGCTGTTGTTGGGAGGAGGAAAACGGCCGCGCAGCTCGTTTTTTATTCAGTTGTTTACTAATGCTTGAAATAAATAAAATTGTGTCTGCCTACTATAAAATAAACGGCCTTTTTTTATCTTCATCCATTAATCTTGTCTGAGCTGTCTATAGAAAAAGGAAACGGCCGCGCAGCGTGATTTACTGTTAGTCCGTTTTATCCACTAACCTTGTAATCCTGCCTGCTTATCGCAAGAAAAAGGCCGCGCAGCGCGATTTTTTTTGTCAATTTCGTCCACTAATCTTGTACTCGTGCCCATAATAAAAATAGGGCGCGCTGCGGGTTTTTTTTATCAGTTGAGAACAGGTGCACGATTTTTAAAAGTTATCGTAGCATATAGTAGTTGGAGGTAAACAAAATCCATGGGGGGCAGCTGCCCCTCCCTCCCCCCCTTGGTACGCCCATGAGCTTACCATTGCACGACTTTTTACGGATTTTTAGGCATAACTTCTTTGTTTATGAACGATTTACAGATGATTCTATTTATTATATTGATTGATTCTATTCGAATTATGTCATCTCTTGGTAAATTGGATCTTGGACAAATAGGATATGCTTAGTGATTCAGATATTGGTAGATTTATGACAAACCAAAACAAACCGAGCGAACGGTCTCCGACGTTCTGGACTAGACTTGGACTACGAAGGCACAACGGAATTCCTTAAAAACAAACAGCCTGAATTTGGAAATTGAGTTATTGTATTGTAACCATTGAACATATTATATAATTACCAAAAGTTAAAAAAAAATTAAGTTGGTACACTCTTACATACCTACCACGAAAAAGTTAAAAGTAGAAAAGCTATAAAAAAGAAAAACCTCATTCAAAAACCTGAAAATAAAAACAAAACAGCTTCAAAATTTCATAAAACGCATATCAAATTATATAAAAAAAATACGTCTAATAAATTTGGGTGTGGCTTTTAGAAATATTTAAAAAAATAGTTGTCCTCCAGATCCAGCCCTATCCGACTCCAATAGCGGTGTTTTATTAAAATTGATATGCGATTTGAATAATATTTCTTGTTTTTTGACAAAAAAATACTACAGGTATTTAATTTTGGAGCTGTTTTTGTCAATTTTAAAGCTGTTATTTTCAGAGTTTTGAAGTTTTTTGTAATAAATTTAAAAAATAGTTACTTGTTCAGGATCTGGATATTCACTAGGGTTTTAGCACTTTCAGCGCACCTTTATTCATTTCCTGAGCACTGTTCACTCGATTTATCGTCAATAAATTCCTCATTCAAGTACCGACTGATTTTAGGCAACAATTTTTTTCCTCCTCTTTCGTTTTTTGCTCCCACTTAAATACTTTCTTGAACATACTGATATCTTTTTTCAACTACTAAAATAAACGATATAAAACGAAAACTACGACGACCAATAAACAATGCTACAACACAAACAACCAATTCTCACAAGAAACGTACTATGATTACGCAACAGTCATAGTATGAGTCATACTATGACTGTTGCGTAATGTATGGACTCTTTTTGGATACAGAGATTTGGAAAAAAAATATTTTAGCTAGGTACCCATTATGTTAACAAAGGAATTTGACCATTGACCGACCATCTGTGCACTTTCATTCATGTCATTCTCTTTTGTTTCCCATCCAATGCATTCTTATTTCCGCTTTACGTTTGTATAAGTTTGGCTATGATAATGAACCCTATTGGCAGTCTTTTTTTTCTAAATTTTGTAAAAAAGTGGTAGGGTTCCTCTTGTGGTCACGACCTCTCGAGCCGGGGGGCCCCTTTTGGCCAGGGGCCCGTGGCATTTTGCCCGCTCTGCCACCCTATAGTTACGCCACTGCTAACAATTCAATACGCTGTAACAAGAACGAACGGCAGACCAGACCACGTTGTGCGAAAGTTAAGTATCCCTTACTCCGACAAAGTGAGGCAATAAAAATATACGAGGGCCACGCCCGAACACCATAAACGTGCCGATCGGACGCGTCCGAATTCGCTTGTTGTATTAGGCGACACTTGGTAGCAAACATAAGAAGATTTATTGCGATGCCAACGTGTGCAGGCAGGTCGGAGTTTGCCCATTGCTCGTCTCGACGGCAGTTGGTGTTGGCCGTAGAAACTTTACTAGGAACATGCACCATTTTACATTAATCCGCACCCTGATTATCTAAAAAGAAACTATTTAGCGACCGGTTTCATTCCACATACATTGCTACTTTTCTTTGGTATGTTTTTTTTTAATCCAAAAAGAAGTAGCAATGGATCACTATCATCTATGAACTGCAACCGTCGCTAGGTGGTTTCTAATTAGATAATCAGCTCGCGGAACACCCATTCGATTCAATTATCAATGTTGCCGTGAGATTCCCAATTTCTGAATCTAATTTAAGTAACTACCAAACCAAGGACACCATAGAACTTAAAACGTAAATTAAACTAGGAAAAGTTAAATTGCAAACTTCTAATGCCACGAATGATGAAAGCTTTTCTTTTATAGATAAAGAACAATGCGATACGATTGTTTATAAACATTTCATTGAATGCAAGTCTAAAATAATTATTCAAACAGTTGACAATAACATCTGCCTGCCTAGCATGACCGATTTATATCGCGTGATATAGCATTTTATCGACACTCAACTGTCAAATTCCTTTGTCTTTTTGACAGTTAAACGTGATAAAACGCTTTATCACGCGATATAAATCGGCAATGCGAAGTAAGACAACTCCAGAATTTGTTTGCACAACAACGAGTTCGAGTTTGAAGGAAGAAACTGAAGTTATTATGGCGGAAGACGGTGCTTACATGGTAATTGGGTCAGTTGGGTCACCCTAGAAGAGATAATGCTTTGAGATTGTATGCACTTAACGGCAAGATGGAGAGAGCTTACCAAGGAAAATTGCGCAATGCGACCGTAGGACACGATATAAATTATTAGGTAATTTGTATGTGTATTTTTTTTTAAATCAGCAAGTTTTTTTATTAAGTAATCGCGTTCAAAATGTTTACACTTTACTCAGAAGAATCTATATTCTATTGTGCTTGTGTATTCTGGACTTCGATCAAGAACTTCTGGGATATAAAATCTATTTTAAATTCCAGAAATTCTAAGCATCCAGCATTAATTATTCCAAGCAATTTCCAAGTTTACAAGCGCACGTCAACACCTCTACTTTATATTTATTTATTAATTTGAACGAACACAAAAGAAAAATCTTTAATTTCGTTGAAATAAAATTCAACAATGATGATATTTGATAAAAACAAATTGAAAATGAACGGTGTTATTACAAAAGATTTTTAACTTGGACACTGTTTAAATGACGTGATATTACCCCCGTCTATTGGTAATGCGCCTGGCGGCCATGATTTTAACCTCAAAAACGAAAAACAATTGTAAAATTTTTATATACCCATCATACTGAAAATAATAATTCAATAATTAATATATTAGATTACCTATTAGAGTTTTCTTGTTTCATGACATTTTAAATTGCGGATCACGTCGACATGGATGTTAATGTGACAAGGTTCCAGCGCATTACCAATTGACGGGGATTATACTGTGATACTTCATTACAGCATCGCATTTAAACAGAATCCAAGTTAAACAGCTGCTTAAAAAAATTTGTACCAACACCGCTATATTTTGTGTGCGTGTGTGTGTGTGCGTGCGTTGTCTTGTTCTTTATATTTTTCAATATCAGCCAGCCAGCATGCAATCTAATTTCATATGAGCTGTCAAAAGAGAAGATTCAAATAATGCAGTTATAAAAGTAGCACGTGCTAAAGAGGGTCTACGACACGACACGATACGATACGAAAGGTATGCCCGCGCACGACGCATTCCCCAACAAAATGACAGCAGCTGTGAACAAAGCCCATTTGCTTGAAACGGCTTTCACATGCCACCAGAACAACCCCTACAATACCGACCCCTACAATGATCATTGTATTTAAAACAATATTTAGAAGTCACAGGGCATCGACTTTAACCTTCGAAAATTCATTAAAGTCATTTAATTTGTGCCATTGACATCGCTATTGGCGCAAATCTTTACAAGAGCAAATTGAATAATAGACTGATTGAAAGAATCCTTTATTATGAATTCCAAGGTTCTTCGGAAAGTAAAAAAATATCTCGTATTTATAAAGACGGAAAAAAATATTTCAACATGGACAGTTCCATTCAGAATTATTATAATGGCAGTACATTCCAATAAACGTAACAGTCAGATATTTTATTATGATGATGCAGACGCATTGATATAGAAAACCCATTTTCACTTCAATAACTTATTTTCATTGGCGCTGAAATGTGGCATGGAATTACTAATAGCCAAAAAAGATAACCCAATTTCTATTCTGACGATAGAAAGCGAATGCTCGAAGGGCAGACAGACGGAGCACTGAACTGCCACAGAACATCTGAAAGGGCGAAAACTTACACAGATGTCTAGACTAGGCCGATTTCAAACTTTGATACCAAAATATTAAATTACAAATTACAATACATCGTTATTTAAATTATAATTAGGTACACAGATTTTTTCATCGATTAGTTTCAAACTGGTTATTTATTAGTAGAGAAATAATAACTGACATCGAAATGTACTGTTAACAAACAAATGATAGAGCAAATTGAAATAAAGGAGCAAATAAGCAAAGGACAATAGTGTCCAAACGAAATTGATCAATGTTACGGAGTTGGACATGACGAAGCTACTAACACGGTGATCGATACCTTCCGCCCTCTAATTACCGAGTAATCTCAGAAGGTAATTACTCAATTTACTTAAAACAGGAGACGACGCCGACAAAGTACTTGGGAGATTAGACCGACAGCTATAACTCACTCGAGTTGCACGACTCAATAAAATCAATGTTATATTCTGCACTCTTGAATTATAATATAGCCTTAATTTAAAATAATATCTTGTTTTTATTTTGTTATCAATTGTACTAAAATATCCATTATTGTTGCAACTTATAATATGAGGAAAAGATAGACGCGTTAATATGTATATTAATATTATAAATGTGAAAGTTTGTGGGTTTGGATGTTTGTTCCTGAATCACGCAAAAACTACAACGAATTTGGTTGAAATTTGGTTGTTGTTACTATCTGTGTGCCAACCAAATTGGTTGGCACACAGATAGTAACTAGGTAACAATAGGTAAATAGCCTAGATTAAAACATAGGATACTTTTTATCCCGACATTCCCACGGTAAAGGGAACCACGCGGGTGAAACCGCGGGCGGCCGCTAGTCTCTTATAAAACAAATATAGCTTCATGAAAGGCCAATTTAACGTCACAATGATACGCATAAAAGTAAGGAAGAATTCTAACACCGCCATATTACTGCCGCGCCTAGTCACATTATGGACTCCATGGGTGATGAAGCGGCGACATCGGGGAAGATAATTATAAATGGAGCGGAGGCGACCTAAATACTAGCACACGTGAACACGACTATTTCGAAGCGTTGAAGGTATTTCAGGTGGATTTCGAAATGCCCCTGTTTTACTTCCTCTCGTTTAAGTATCATATAAAATTCTGGTCTCTTCATTATTGGAACTAATTGGCACAGCATGGCATGAAAGATTTACTTATGATATTGCCTTGTGTTGAAAGTATTACTTATTAAAACATCCTAAATATCAAAGTGTGTAACTTCTTAGCGATTTAAACGCTAATTATATCGTCAAACTGCGATACTAAACCGTAATGTGTTAAAATGTTCTGGTATTATTTAATTTACGTACATTAATAAAATTGATAATAATATTATATTATAACGTTCGTAGATTATAACCAAAGGTGTTTCAATCAAAAAATTTACCGAATGTTGCAATGTCTCATCATCATTGATGTGTGCCCAAGCAATTCAATGATTTACTTTAATGAGTTTATCCAAAAATTGGCTAAAAACGGCATTTAATTTGAAGTGGACATAAATGGCCACATCCAACAATAGATACAGTACAGAAGCAGACGAGATGCAAATAACAAAAATCAATACGACGACGCGCGGTGAACGCAGCACAATCAACTTGAACCAAGTTATCCAGCCTCACAATTTTAGCACCACTTGCCAAACCTATTGTTAGCTATAATTATAATATAGTGCAAAACCCACTATGAAAAAAAATATGCTTTTTATTAAAGGACAGCACAGAAGAATAAATGAGAGATTGCCAAAATATCGCAATAAAAAATGGAACGCGAAATTCATACCATAATCAATTTTAGGTGGGGGAAAAACTTTGGATCTCGTATCCCAAAGGGGAAGATAAAAAAAGCAATCCTGCATAAAATAATGATAAAAAAATTCACATTAATTTATTTACAATCCAATTAGAAGACTGTAAAACTTTTTATTCCTTATCACCAAGACAATAGGATTTAAAAGCAACCCACCAGATATCCAGACGAAATTCCCAGACTGTGCTACAGACGAAACAATAGATCATCGGATATCCGGTCTAAGTCGTCGACGGCGTAATAACTAGCTTGGCCGAGAGAACAATAAATCAATGCTTACTTTACAATATCCAGTTCATTATAAGGGTCAGTCAATCTACATCTACCTATATGCACATTTATAAGTATGAAAGCTCTAACATCTAAGTAAGTGGGTAAGAGACTTGACGGCGAGTCGAGTGAACCTGTTGACCCAGTGACGATATGCCCCGGGCAAAAACTTCAGCCGCACCTGCTTACGTTGCAAGACATCCGACTTCGACTACAATAAACTATTGTTGAGACCACGAGTGACGGGTGGCAGTCGTAAGGGACCTTTAAAATAGAAATTGTATTACATTTGCTAATAGGATTCAGAGTTTTCTAGACTCAATCAGTTTAAAGCATAGAAATAGAATGTCAAAGAACAACAAAGTCAATAAACAGGTGATCCGAAAATGAATCTATACATTTTATATGAGATACGTAAAATATGACTTAGATTCATAAAATATGACTATATTATGGCAAAGCAAGTTAATAAACTATGTTCCATACTGTTTTCTTCGTCGATAAACGAATAAATGTAGCGAAGTTTGGTTTTAGAGAAATGTGTGGCAATATCTTTTTTACCTTTGAAAAGTGTGATTACTTGGATTGTTTCTTTTTGTCACATCACAATTACTTAGAGAAGAAGACACCATAGCTCCAAGATACCTTTATTTTAAATTCTAATTAAGATTAAAAAATATTTTAAACAAACTGTGATTGCTCATTTGCTAGGCGGGACGCTAGGGGCTCTTACTGTAAAAAATGTTGGCACATGTCACTTGATCCTTTGTCTCTTTTTTACATAGACCGTGTCCGTATGATGTTAACTTCTCTTTTCCACGCTTTGTTGGTCTTCTTGAGCGCAGCGAAAATTTTTCTATGTCTATGGTTTAAAGAATCAAACGGCTCCTTTCAAGATCTTAATTATATTCACGCAAGTTTCTTGGTGTGGTTAATGGCTTGTGGTTTTTATGATGTTTGAAGCGATTGAATTAAAATCTAAATACTTAATTAAAAGATCTTTATTCAGACCAATGGTTGCGTCTGAGGACTGAACAAAATACTAATTGCATTAGTAGGGACAAATGATTTCATTCTATAGAATTCCTCAATAAATTAAAAAGAAATTAATTAAAAATGAAAATAATATTTGAGCAGAGGTTGAATGTAGCTGCTGTCTAATTATCTTTTTATTTAGTGTCATGTTTTTAAATACTTTTAATCCTATTTAACGCAACGCAGACTATTACATTACTACGTTACGTAGGTACATCCCTTTAAGAAATAAATAAGAAGTAGATACATTAGTATACTTTTATTTATCAACAAAAGCTACAATAACCACCAAATTGATAAATTTAGGATATACTTTGTAATTCAAACCATGGCTCTGCACGCTTTTAGCGCCACCTAGCGTTCGCAACTTTGTTCGCTCTGACGTTTTGATAATATACTGGCGGCATTGTGACAAAATATTTAAAAAATACTATTGTGTTATTAATGTAAATTTCAAAATTACTGTAATTTGGGTGGACAAAGTGATGTGAAATCATTTTTGGTCATTCAAATTAAATGTGGTAAGTAAGCAACCTATTCAAAAACTGTGTTTTATTTTGGTTATGTCAGGGTTTGTTTACTTCTTTTTTATTTGTAAAATACTGTAAAACAAAAAGATAGCTACTTTAATGGTTTTATTAAATGATACTAAACACATATTAATTGTTTCTGGATCGCCAGTAATAAATTAAATAGCGTTTTCAGACAGATGACAGAGCCTAAATTATTTCTACTTTTTGCCACCATGAGCGCTGCGATCGATTGATGATACCCCACCTTGTACTTCGCACCCAGCGAATACCAGTGTTTCAAAAAGTTTGGCAGTTGTGAAACAAGTTACCGTACCAAACCAGGGTACAATACCAAATGAACACAAGCAGCATGATCAAAGACGAACTCTTTCAGGTTGTGGTACTCATCTGTTAACTTTCGAAATCAAATTTATTGACACCAACATTAGGGCCTTCTTACCAAAAAAGAGAATGTTTGTGTATGTGATACGACAAGCACAGCTGAACTTAGTGAACTCGTTAACCAACTATCGGCTGTTGAACCACTGGCACGTGTATGCTACGTCACTCTTACATTCACATTTACCGACGAAAGGGATTTAGTTACACAGCACAATCCCTAATGAACCTTTGAAGGTTACAAGTTCCTGAAAGAGGTCACCACAATAAACAGTTACCTCCATCACACGTCACCATGTTTACGCTTGCTTGAACACAGGATTGTAATCCCATTAGCACATCATTTTATGTGTCTTTATAGACAGACATACAGGATGATGTGCTTTTGAAGCTTTATTCAATAAAAGTAAATTTATGTAATATTACGAAACATTTTTAAAGTTTTAAAATGCCTGGCTCGGGCTAGTGTTGCCTGGTTTGAAAGCTTCTGGATAAGTTCTTAGATGCTAGGGCAAAGGTTTTAAGAATTAGCAAAAACAAAATGATCGATGGTGAAAACCCAACCCTTTCAAAATCAATCAACAGTCCAACGACTGATTAAAAATGTCAATGATCCACCAAATAATCAGCGGGTCAAGAAGTCTGCTAATGTTTTCGTCAAAATCGTAGTTCAATGGTGTTTGAATGGTAATGCTTTTTGACACAGTTCTTGTTTATTAAACCCAAAACTGAAACATATTGTGTTTCTTAATCCCAAAACGGAAACATATTGTGTCTTGATTATGGGTTTAAGAAACAAGAACTACGACAAAAAGCATTACCATTAGAACACCATTGAACTACGATTTTGACGAAAACATTAGCAGACTTGACTCCCAGGTGTGTTGTGCCGTGTGCGCTAAGAACGAAGCAATTTTTAGAAAGTCTATCACTCTATTGTGTTTGTGTCCGTCCGTATGAGAATCAAATTCCACGTATTCAATTTCTAATCTCTATTTACCAACCCACATCGTACGTTTGTCGTTATTAATAACATTACTTATTCCGATAAGTTTATTTTTGTTTCTGAAATTATTGCGTTTCAATTAATTGCCGTGTTAATGGCGAAAATTATTTAAAAAGCTATATTTTACACGCTTCACTTATTTATTAAATACTAGCGGCCGCCCGCGGTTTCACTCGCGTGGTTCCCGTTCCCGTGGGAATATCGGGATAAAAAGTATTATATGTTTTAATCTAGGCTATCTACTATCTGTGTGCTAAATTCAAACCAAATCCTTTCAATAGTTTTTGCGTGATTGAGGAAGAAACATCCAAACATTTAAACATCCAAACCCACAAACTTTCACAATTTCACATTTATAATATTAGTAGGATATTAGTAGGATGGAATGATTTCTGAATGTACATGCCATCGGCATCGACGGTCTCACATCCAGATAACATTCGGTTTAGATTGTGGTAGGGCTTAGTAGCAAGGCTCAATTTTGGCTAGGCTCTCTTAGAAAATTTTGATAAAAAAAACACAGATGAGATGAAGAAATTTTTTTCCATACAGTGAGACAGAAATCTTGCATCCTGTTTGATACACTCCACGTTGCAGTTGCAAAGCATATTCTATCCCAAGAGACCAAAGTTGGCAACAGAAATTAACAATATTTCAGTCTAGACACCGACTCACTTTCATTGTACTGCACATTACTTGCCATTAAAACTGGTATTGTTCTCTAGAAAACAAATGCGATACTCGAAACTAGACCAACTGTGGCACACATGTCCAATCAAGCACAAAAGAACTGCAGGAGTAAAATGTACTTACTACCAAAGATTCTTCAATTTCACGCATCACAGCTTTTGTTTTGTAATTTGAAAACATCAGTTCATGTTGGTCGCACAAAATAAATGTTGAGTTCGAAAATGTTGGCCAATCAGATCAAATAATACACTATCTATATCTATGCCAATCAGTCTATTAATTATATCGGCAAACTGAATGGGTGAACAATCTGCATAGAATTTGAGCGTGAATTAAAATACATTTTCAACATGGACTCTATGTAAATCCAGGACCGAAACGTAACGATGTTACTGGCATGGTGGTTAATGGATTATGCTATCTGCAGTCGCGATCGCAATCTACGTGGCGCAATAGCACGCTCTATATGCAACGTTTTCAATGGGCTGTAAAATTTCAGGTGACTCGGCGAGAGTTTGCATTTGGGGCAATGGATATGGCCCTAATGACGAACGGAAAAGTGGGACATTCAGTGGCACAAAATCCTTAAGAAAAGACTAGAATAGATTGGTACTATTGGTAGATCGTACTTCATAAACGAAAAATGTGTGATTAGAAACGGTTGCACATACGATTTCCACTTGACTACTGATAACAGAACAATGCACACAGTCAATTTAAAACCATTCACCCCTGAAGACCATTTTTCTACGGTACAAATTCTACTGTATAAAACCATTTCAAATATTGAATACCGTTGTTTTATATACAGCTCCAATTATTCATGGATACGCTGTCGTTTTCTGATAATTTTGTTTTCCGTTGCTTTATTCTGGAATCCGGATACATAATAAATAATAGTATTTACGCATGTGTAGAATTTAAAATACTGTATCGATTTATTTGAAAGGCACCTACCTAATGCCTCGCGCTTAATGTCTTGCGGCTGAATAATATTTTATGACGTGACGATGATGAAATAACCGAAAAAAATAGAAAAACAATTCCAAAAAAGAAGAGCTTTAGTAATTATTTTTCTTTAATAAATTGGTTAAGCAACTGGACTTATCATTTTTTCATTTATGATACTCCCACCTTTTCGCTTTACTGTAGCGAATTCATCGTTCGCATTTTATATCTGTTGCCAGTTTATTCAACTCAAAAATGGAAACAAGTCTTTGATATTAAACCAAATTTGGAACTGTGATACCGTAACCATTCAGTAAAATTCTCAAATATTTTTGGAGATACTACTTCCCATATAAAGCGAGCAATTAAGCTAACTCAGTCTCGTCAATATTAAAGGAGCATTTATATTCGCGAATATTTTCCTTTAGAGGCAGATCATTGAACCCATAGACTTATTATATTACTTTGAACCACAATAATTACCTAAAATTAATAAAAACTAAGCTTTAGCTTAAGTTTACAATGCAATGGGGAATGTCCGAAAAAAATCAAACTGGCTGAATATTTTACTATAAGCAGGAATAAGCTCCCTTATGCTACGGCTCCACCTGCGTCTTAACGCGTAGCTTACAGCGTTAATCTAGGCGTTACGCAGATGTGGCCAACACTTAACGGCGTTAATTTACAAACGATAGTACTGAATATTTATAATGCCCGTTCTTGGACATTACCATTAACATTAACGTTAACGCAGGTGGAGCCGTAGCATTAGACAAAAGTTTCAGAATTAACGGTTGGGTGAAAAAATTAAAAAAAAAGTCTCTTCGACTTTACAAATGTACAAAAGTAACAGCAGAATGGAAATTATACCTTTGCCATCACCTGCCACAACCACAACATGGTATTCAAAAAAAAATTTTCGACACAAAATGTCAAAACTTTTCTTTAATACTAATTTTTTTTTCGGAGATTATTTATACCCATTATACATATTATGTACCTAACCTACCACCTTATATTGTCTGAGAGACTATTCTGATGGTAGTGGAATTTAAATTACTGGCTAACGCTCTATTCTTGCGATTTCAAAAATGAACGAAGAAAAAGATTTATTTTTCGGTTTATATTTCATCAGTGTAAAAACGCAAATAGACAAAATCGTGAGAAATCTGCGCACCTATCCATATAACGACATTATCTTTGCATGTAATAGTGCATAATCGCAAAATTGTAACACCTACGTAGTTGACAAATTTCCATAATAATTGAAAACAGCACAGACAATCGGCCAAGCAAGTGACATCGAAAGCGAACCCAGACGATGACAACTTATGAAGTTACTGCACGCGTAGGATGACTTACCATACAACAAATTGCAATTTGTGAAGACAACTTTCATGGAAATTGTGTGCGCCTGCCTACATTATCAATAGCCTTTCATTAGCAAATCATATCTAATATCACTGATAAGTAGGAAACGTTGTCGTTAGCTTTCAAGGGGCTGTAACTTATATATGTAAAAATAATGATGAAAAATTATTCTCTCAAATGAAAAATCTTAATCGTTTTATTCAGTACCATATTCCACTTATTGCTTATGATATTTTTGAAAAAATATTTGGGTAACGTAAGGAAACTAACTTCTTATTAAAATCCATTATACTTCTGAATAAAAATTATCATTGCTTTGAAATCACCGGCGTGGCTGCTGTGAAAGTAAGCAGACACAATATCTTATAATCTTTACGAGAATTCCAACACATCCACGGGAGCAGTTTTCTTACCAAAGACCTCGTAAAATCAATTATTTAATTAACAATCTCGCAGATTTGCAATCATAAGTTTCAAAACTTCTCATTAATACAACTACACTAACAAAGTTTTCATAGTACCGCGCCCATGCGCCTACGCAACTTTAAATCGAGTTCTGCTTGTTTACTTTTCTTTTTAAAAACGAGCTCGAGATGTTATGAGAAAACATTGTTACACAGTGTATTAGATAGATAGCTAAAATAAAACAGTATATTTTCCATGTCGAAATTTTTAAAGTGTCTGGCCTGGCCTACTCTTTCTGTGCAAACAAAAGAAGCGCTATGTTGAAAACAAAATAATAAAACTGCGTGAATCTACTAAGGTGTAAAATATTGATGAGTTCCATAAATTAGGGAGGAACTTTGAACACTGATTAAGGAAAGCCCATGTAGTTTAAAAGTATCCTCTTTCAACGAAGCTGTACAAATACAAAGCAACCAAAATAAGGGTTTAGCACAGATAGCCCGTGTAATGGTCTATTTGCATCTTCAACACCCGTTCCAGATTTGGCTGGTAACGATTTTCATTTACTGCTCGCCCCCTGATTGGTCTAAGCTAAATGCATAATAGATGAGGTCTATAATAACATTCGGCCATTGCTCCATGATATTTTTGGAAGTTCACACTTGGTGTCCGACTCCGATCCGAATAAAGGACCAGATTGTAAGTGGTTTACCCTACTTTTTTGCCTTTTAGTAAAAACGGTGTCGCCATTAAAGGATATAATTAAAATATGAAACGGTTCTATGTTTGTTTCTATATTTATTCGCTTCTATAAATATATTGATTCGGTGATATGGCTGACGTTGTCTCATGGAATGTCATCATCACACATAATACCTCAGTAATAAAGACAAACAACTCAAGTTCATTTTAAACTGTAGTTTTAGAGGAAAACAAAACAACGTCGTCGAATTAACGGCAATATCGATTTGGTTAAATGAAATGCCAGCAAGAAATATGAATACTTATTTTCCTCATATACGTCTTGCTTTTGATGCATAAGTAATATTATAGCAATCGTCGTGACACTCAACATACAAAGTGGATGATATTTTGGAAGCACGACCAGGTTCTGCCTTAGATAAAAGAGCTCGCTCTGCACTATAACGACAAAGTAAAGTGTATCTTTCTCCATTGTATCTATTATAACATATCGTTACTTCATTCATATTCGTAGACAAAATAGACAATTTTAAAATAGGTACCTACTCAAACTGAACAAGAAAACATTAAGACAACTTGATAGCTTGTAAAATTCGAGAGCATTTTACTTTAATAAGATTTCAATAAAGATTGTACGTTTGTATTTTGTGATAAAGATAAGTTTTTAATTTAGCGCCGAATAAACAAAAACAGGTTCTTTAGTTACTTTTATTTTAACCTTATGATCATCTGTCCATTATCATTAGTTTTCAATAAAGAGATGATAAAATCCACTCAAGGAAAATGGGTTACCAGCAGGCCCTTTTTAAGGCAGCCATATCAGCAATATTACATCGTAAAGTCTGTTCATCCTTACTTGTCTTATTTAGTAAACAGTTTTTGACAGTTGTCATACGTCTTTTAAACTTAAATCGGTATTTAAAAATATGTTAGTAAGTTTATGAAATTATTGTAAATTTATTAACAATTTATTTCGTAACATGGACTGCAATCTGTGTCGACAATACTCATTAACGAGACGTTGCACAAGAGGAGGTATCCAAATAATCCTCGACAGAAAACAACAGCATGAATTGAACCTGTACGTTGCTGAAGCAAAATAATTAGAGAATTAGTACGAAAGCATTAATTAAGAAATTCAGCCATCTTCTAAAACATGATCCATTAGAGTGTAATGCGAATTTTAGTCAAATTAACATAGCGGAATCTCTGAATCATCCTGATTTAATTAGAACCGGAGTCTTGGTACCGTTCGGAAACCTCCTGTTGAACTCGTGTATGTAGATGTAACCGAATTGGTACAGTTCCACGAATGCAACATTTGAAGTCATGTGTGATTCAATGAACTCACATTACAACCACCGATGTGTGACCTCTACGTCGACCATGTTTCTCCAAGACTGTTGAATGGTGATGGCTCTAATGGTTTTGGTTTCTTACACCTACCGTAATCCATGCAAATGTTATTGCCTATCGCCACGGTCTTTTGCTAATCTCTCTTCAATTACGCTGTGAGGTATACTTATTAAGTAAACGAGTCTCTTTTGGTTGGATATTTCAAAAATATGTTTCCTGTGAGTGATAAACGTTCAATTTGTATCGGAATCAGTACATGCAAGTTCATATTTTCCCCAATATTGGAAATTTGTCGAGATGAGAGATCTGTGAGCGGAATATTATTTCCAAGCGATATGCTTTCTTGCCCCAGTTTTGCCGGTTCGTCGACCGATTTCGTGTCGGAGAGCGTTTCACGATCACCTGGCGATGTTCGCTTCCGATTCGGGAGCGGATATATTTTTAGAGTAATAGAAACATTCTATCTCTGAGATTGCACTTCTGAAGTGCTCGGGAAAGTGTTTGATGCTTGCAGGTAATATATCATTTCCGAAACATTAAGTGTAGTGTGGCAAAAATAGAGATCATCTTTTTGTAAAGATTCAACTCTGTAAGTAATTATTTTACTATTGTACCAGAGCCCAGGTGAGCCCAGTATGATCAGGGCATGATCATTTCGAATTGAAAGGAGAATGGTAAATTCTTTGGAATGATTTTACGGAATCTTTGAGATTTTTTCCTCTCATGATAGTATTACTATTTTGGTAAAGAAGTTTTTTGTTTAAGTATAGAAAAGTATGATGAAGTTTCTCATAAATTATGTTCCAATGAGTTTCAACATCCATATCCAACAAATTTCCTCCCCAATTCTGTCGCGTAATAAGGAAACTGGTAAGGTCAAAACAGTGGCGCCTACTTAGGCGCCGTGCAGACGCTCCATTAGAATGGCTGAATGGAGGAGTAATCTACTTACATGTTGAATACATAAAAAGGGAAATAGATCTACTTGACTCTACTATACATCATAACTAACTAGCTACCCGCGACTTTGCGTGGAAAGTTTTTTTGCCACCAGGGGCACCAAGGACACCAAATATCAACAACTATCTTTGAATTTTATTTGCTAAATTGTTGTCTGTACGGGATTACAGTTTTTGCATAATATCTCTGTCCATATAGGATAAAAGTTTTTTCTATAATAGCTTGATGACGCACAGGGTCAGCAAACTTGTCAAGCGATTGTGGCAGTAAAGCAACTTTCGCAAGGGTCGGTGGTAATGGGATGGGAGATCAGTTTTTTTTTCATCTTAAGCTCCTGCGTTCAGCAGGCACGTCGAGCAGTTATTCCCAGCTTCATTTGCAGTTGTTAACACCTAACAATCGTCGTGAGTTATGCATAGCCCATCCTTCCTCAGAGGAGCTCGATGGCGCAGTAGTTTAGCGCCTGGCCCAGGGATTGCGGAGGTTAAGCAACATTCGCAAGGGTCGGTCATGGGATGGGTGACCAAACATTTATTATCTCGAGCTCCTCCGTGCTTCGGAAGGTACGTTAAGCCGTTAGCCCAGCTACATTTGCAGTCGTTAAAACCCACTAATCCGCATTGGGCCCGCGTGGTGGGTTATGTATGGCCCATCATCCTTATCCACCCATAAGGAAGACTTGTGCCCCAGCAGTGGGGACATTAAAAATGGCTGATGGACATCCTTCTTATCCATTTATAAAGTGTGGTAACACAATAAGCAAAAAACCACCAAATAAAAAAAAGTAATAAGAAGTGCAGTGAGGATTTGTATTAAACATTTTGTACCCAGTGGTGGGGATTTTAAAATGGCTGGTGGTTGATGACTATGATGACTTTGCTATTGTTAATATCTTGACTATTGTCGTTTTTTTACAATTTGTAACTGTTTTCTTGTCAAAATAGTGCCCCAAACCAAGTTTCATCGAAATCGGTCCACAAACAAAAAAGTTGGCCACCATCTTGGATTTTTTATATTTTTAAAATTGCGTTGCTGTTTTCTTGTCTAAATACTACTAAAAACCGAGTTTCATTGAAATCGACCCACAAACAAAAAAGTTGGCCGCCATCTTGAACTTTATATTTTTTTTAAATTGCGTTGCTTAATACTTGTCAAAATAGTACAAAAAACCGAAATTCATCGAAATCGGAAAAAAAAGTTGGCCGCCATCTTGGATTTTTTATAATATTAATCTGGTTTCCGAACCCTGCGTGCGACAGTGGCCATCAAGTAAGTTTCGTAAAACTACGGCATTGGCAGGCTGCCGCACTCACTCGTGGTATTAAGAAAACCGTTTGAAACCTTTATGTTATAAAACCTTTATTTAATAATATGTCACCCCTAATTCATTATTTTATATAATTTCGCAATGCTTTTATGTACCCGGGGGTCGTAAAAGAAATCCACCTTCCAGATTGTAAATTTGTGACAACCCCCGTATTTGCATAAATACCCTACAGGCGGCGGTATCGCCCAACAATAAAGGCGTCGGCCTACTGTAAGGAAAAAAATCTTTATGCTGTGCTCATAGTATGGAGAATATATGGAGAAACCTACATCTCGTTGACGAAGTTTACTCAGCGACGCAGCATATATACAACTGCCAACCATCATCGGTTGGACCGCGGTCCCCGGGCTAATACCACCCAGCCCGGAGGAAGATCGGACTGCTGTCCCTGGGCTAATACCTCCCAGCCCGGAGGAAGATCTTCCACTTTGGCCTTCCTACTAGTGGCTACTTCTCTCCATAACTACCTACACATTTCCTACAGAGTCTGATTCCCATCAGAGAATTGATCTGATGCAAGTTGTATTTTTTCTAGTAATATAAATTTAGTATTGTATAGAGATATTGAAAGATTAGACATTAAAAAAAAATAAGTCTACATATTTTGTTACAAAAAAGAAGTAACTGATTTACTTTAAGTATAAAATTTTTACTTTATGGAAAGAAATGGAGGAGGCTTATACCCAGACAGGATCCATGTCTGAAACTATACTAACAACTACTAATAATTAGCATAAGTTTATAGTTAACTAACACAAAAAATGGTTAAATACTTACATAGATACTAGATGTAGATATGGAATAAAAAGATTTTTTATTTATTTTATTTATATATAAAAAAAATAAAGGGTTTTTTTATACACTAACGGTATTGGTATTGGTATTGGTATTGGTGATGGGCTCTTTTCTCCGCATTTAGACTCCCATTTGGTCCGTTATGCGTGAACACAGCATTGGTGTGGCTAGTCAAGCCATCCCAGCTCCTTCCAGAAGCGCAGAAGCCTCCTGGGGCGTTCACAGGCTTCTAGGAGCGACCTCACGTCTTTGAGGATTTCTGCCCGGTGTGTGGCCAAACCCACGCACTCCAGGATCACGTGGGCGGCTGTTTCTTCTGCGTCCAGGCATCCTCTACATAGGGGACTGTCCGTCGCATTCATGATGAATAGTTGTCGGTTTAAAGCTAGATGACCTGTAAGTGTAAAGTCCGTTCACTCAGATAGTGTCGCCCTTTTATCTCACCGCCTTTGCACGTGCTGCTTCTTGACAAAGGATGCCGCCGCATAAACAAAAGATACCGCGTGCGGCGTACACCCGCAAGTCAATTTGGATTTTGGCAGTTTACATAGAAGTGCCGTAGTGAAGGATTTTGTTTGTTACCGGTATTCCTGTCTCTGAACACAAGTGCTTGCGGGTGTACCGACACTATCTAAGCGAACGGACCGTACCTACAACTATTCGGAGGTCTGGACGATTAAGGCTGAGCAGTCTACAGGTCAACCTCGGCGAGACTGCGGTCATCGCCAACTTGGACTGTCTACAGCTTGTTAGATCTACCCAACGAGTATTATGTGCAGCACGAGTACGTTGTCTTACCCATGAGCGCAGTTGGCTGAACGGGAGTGGCAGGATGGGTATGGGTCCTGCCACTATTGTAGAAGATCCCCTTCTAGCCAGCTCATCGGCGGCGTCGTTCCCGTGTGATCCACTATGCCCTTTAATCCATTGTAGGATTACTTTGTTGTTGGATGCTAGACGATCCAAAACTCGGTGGCATTCGTAGACGATACTGGAGTTGATCGTGTTAGCCTCCAGTGCTGTTAGGACGGCCATACTGTCGGTCAGTATGCGGATGTTTAGTTCCTTCATACCTCTAGACAGGGCCGTGGTAGCGGCATTTATTATTGCAACACATTCGCATTGAAATATCGAACTGTGTTGGCCTAATGCTTCTGATATTTTGATATTTAGGTCTTGTGAGAATACTCCAGCTCCAGTACCAGTCCCCATCTTGGAGCCGTCCGTATAAATTCGGACCTCATGTATGCCGGAGTAATCTCGGTCACTTTCTACTAACTGTATTCGGTATTTCTTTTCGAAAATGTATTGTTTAGGGATCCTGTCGCATGGGGCAGCGATTAGTGGCTCATGTTTCACTAGATTATTCCACAAAGTGGAGTGAGGACCCTCTCGGTTGTACCACAGACCCAGGTGTTTAAGCCTTATAGCAGCCATGGAGGCTTCCTGTTGTATAAACAGGTCCAGGGGTGCCAGATCCAGAGCTACTTCTAGGGCGGCTGTGGGGGGTAGTTCGCATGCAGCCGGTTATCGCAGAACATGCCAATCTTTGGAATTTCTGCAGCTTGTTGATGACGGTGCTTTGCTCTGTTTTGGACCACCAGGCAACGGCTCCGTATGTAATTATGGGACGTATAACAGTTTTATACAGCCACATCGTTATTTTCGGTGATAGCCCCCAGCTTTTGCCAAGTAGTCTTTTACATTGGCAAAAGATGATGGTGGCTTTGTTTAGCTTTCCTTCGAGATGTCTATTCCAGAGGAGTTTGTTGTCTAGTATCACTCCTAGATACTTGACTTCCTTGCTAAGGGACAGACTGGTATTGAAAAGTTTAGGAAGTTTAAGATTGCCTAGACTTCGTTTGTTTGTGAACATGATCATTTCCGTCTTTGTTGGGTTCACTGTTAGATTGTGTTTATTGCACAATACACTAACATTCTTTTTACGAACTCTACAAAAATTCGTCATAAATTTTCACCTACTATGCGCGCCAAATAAGAATAGTATCGACAACTTCACGGCACTGGACAATTTTGTTATTGCTTGGTAGAATTGATAACTTCATAATGTATAGGATGTGCATAAAAAGAAACAAAATATATAAAAATATGATTTTTATTTTTGCTGGCATCGATCAGCATGGCAAACGATCATTGGATTTTTTGTTGGCAGTACAAAATTGACCAGTGACGTGAAGTTGTCAATACTATTCTTATTTGGCACGCATAGTATTTAGTTTTATTATATCAAATCCATGACTCCAACTTCATTTGATATTCTTTAAATTTAGATTTGCGTACACCCTAATTAATAATAATGAAGATTAGGATATTATTTCTTGGCTTTTAGAGTAGTTTCTTATGGTATTTTTTCAATATTGCTAAAAAAATGTGTGGGTTATATTCTACTTTCATAAATAAAACACTGCAATACTCGCCGGTTAATATCTGGGTCGGAGTCAAGTTCGGGGCGATCTGGCATTAATTAACGTCTAGGTAATTAATTTGATTGTTAGTAAACAAAACAAAATAATAAAGCTGCTGTACTTACAAGCCAAACAAATGACGCTCGCAGTTACTGTCGTGGTCTCCATAAACTTGATTATATTTCAATAAATAAGAACTTGTTATGTTGCTAACATATAAAACTGAAGAAATTTATTGTGAAATCATTGATAAATTAATTTACAGTCTTATTTATATAAGTCTCACACAACTTTACAACAAGCAACCACACCACTCCACAATCAATCGCACGCACAGACTAATAAGACTTTAAAAAGAAAGACAAAACAAAAAAAGAAAATGTGCACTTCACAGATTACACCTGCACTAGAGCTTGTATAAAAGGCCGACCCTCACGGTCAATCCATCGCGCCAAATCGTCTATAGTCACATTATTATTACTAATTTCCCAGAAAAATGTAAGCTATTTAGGCCTATGTTACCCCTTCGGAATTATAGATGACCTATAATTCCGAAGGGGTAACCCACAGAAATATTAGGATAACCCCTTCATAAGCGCTTTCCAAAATAACATATTCAAGCGAGTTTTTGTTTATGGGCCTTTTTCGATGAAACTCGGTTTTTGGTACTATTTTGACAAGAAAATAACAAAGCAATACTAAAAAATTAAAGAAATAAAGATGGCGGCCATTTTTTAGGGTTCCGTAGCCTAAATGGCAAAAAACGGAACCCTTATAGTTTCGTCATGTCTGTCTGTCTGTCTGTCTGTCCGTATGTCACAGCCACTTTATTCCGAAAGTATTAAGACTACACAGTTGAAACTTGGTAGATAGATGTATTCTGTTAACCGCTTAATAAATTTAATACAAAAATAAGAAAAATAAAAGATTAAGGGGGGGCTCCCCATACATGGAACTGAAACTGAAAAATTTTTTTTCTTCAAACCAACACGTGTTGGGTGTCTATAGATAGGTCTTTAAAAATGACATTAAGGTTCCTAAGACAACTTTTTCTCAAAGTCAACCGTTTGAAAGATATTCACCGCCAAAGTGGTAAAATGTGTGTCCCCCCCCCCCCCCTCCTTTAACTTTTGAAATAAGATAGTGAAAAATCTAAAAAAATATATGCTGTAGATCTTAATAAACACTTTCAACCAAAATTGGTTTGAATGAGATATAGTAATTAGTTTTTGAGATATAGCACATTTTCCAAAACCGCAAATATAACTTTGTCATTCATACCAACACTGTGAAAAACAAAGTTATTTTTACAGACGAAAAATTATAGGTGGTATTAAATATGGTATGGTATAAGGTAACTACGGAACCCTATGGCGCGTGGCTCGACACGCACTTGGCCGGTTTTTTTTTTGTTTATGGGCCGATTTCGATGAAACTCGGTTTTTGGTACTATTTTGACAAGAAAATAACAATGCAATGTTAAAAAACTATAATGGTGGCCATCTTATTTGTTTCTGGGCCGATATAATTTAATACCAAAATTTAAGAATCCCATTTAACTTATTATAAAGGTACCCATGAAAACAACGAAATTGTGTGAGGTAGCTGTCCTTAAAGATAAAGTTTGACAAACGGTGTCCTTTCTACGCTTGTCCTTTAACAAATCAGTGATCATAGTTCAACTGAGTGTGTTTTTTTAAGATGGTGTTCAGAATGTAGGTCTGTCTGACTGTGAGTACTTTCCACTCTCTGTAGAAGTCTACTGTAGGGTGACGGAAAGGAGAACCAGCGGCCACTTTAAGAATAGCACGTTGTGCCCTCTCTACTTCGAGGAGATCAGTTTTTGCAACACCACCCCATACCACAATACAGTACTCCAATAGTGACTAGCATAGCGCAAAATATACCGACTTGATGACTTTGCGGTCCCCTACGTGCTTGAGAGTTTTAAAGATATAGATGAGCTTCCGTAATCTGGGTACAAGAGAATTTATATGCTGTCTGAAGGTGAGTGTTTGGTCAATGATGACACCCAGATGTTTTACGCTACTGGTCCTTTTAAGTGTAGGACAAGAGCACAACGCATAATCATGAATGCATTCATGAGCAGTTAATTGAAAAGTATCTGATGGCAGCTGAGAAGTTATTAATGCGAACGCGATATACGTGTATTTAGTTTTAGTGATATTTAATGTCAACATATTTCGCTTCAGCTAATCAGTAACCTTATCAAGACCCTTTTGAGCGTTTTCAAATGCTTCATCCCAGGTAGATCCGCTAAAAAAGAGAGCAGTATCGTCGGCAAAAGTATAAACTTTGCCCCCACAAAGCTGTAGATTACATAGGTCATTTTTATAGGTTAGAAAAAGGGTTGGGCCAACTATACTACCTTGGGGCACTCCGATTGAGACCTCAGCCTCATCGCTCAACCATTCACCTATCCTGACTCTCTGAGTTCTATTAGTAAGGTAATCCTTGAACAGCATTAACGGAGTACCTCTTACTCCCAAATTTTCCAATTTCCCTAAAAGGTGCGAGATCTCGACTGTGTCGAATGCTTTCGAAAGATCGAGGAAAACAGTTACACATCTTCTTTTATCATCTAGCGTAGTAATAACTGAGTTGACAAGTTCGAGAACCGCATCATTGGTGGATTTACCGCGACGAAAACCATATTGAGAAGATGCGAGCTGTACGCGTAGCATGAGCAAACGGAACTCTTGTCTACGAAGACTTATCGTCTCGATCTTCTCGATTGCCTGAGCACAGTTTGACAGACAGATGGGACTCGCTCTCAGAATTTTACAACCTTTTAATACAAATATGAGTTTTAAAAGATAATATTTTTATTTCAACATCAATAAACATCGAAATTATCTAAAATAATTCGAAATGATTTAGTTTAAACATGATACTTATTTTTTAATACCTAAGTTCTAAGATAAAGAGACACTCAAAAAAGCTTTCACTTCCGTAGACAAAGCTCTCTCGAGCTTGAGAACATAGGAATGCGAGCATGAGTATCTCGATCTCAACTCAACCCGACAAAAGTGACATTTCGGTGTAGACAAGCCATTGTTCTGTGAGTCGAATCTTATCTCGATGTTGGTCATGCTACGCGTGCAGAGTGTTACACTCTAAAACCTTGATGAGACTGTCATTCATTATGTGCTCCAGGATCTTGGAAAGAGTAGGCAGGATGGAAATAGGCCTGTAGTTATCGACACGATCTTTTTCTCCACCCTTGTGAACAGGTTTAATGAGCCCAGTTTTAAACGCAGTTGGAAACATCCCAGTCGATATAGCAAGGTTGCAAATGTGTGCGATGGGAGCAGTTAGCAAATGGAGATATCTTTTGACAACCCTACTCGAGATTTGATCAACACCAACAGCACAGCTATCCTTTAGCCCTCGGATAAGTCTAGCCACTTCCTCTTCATCGACCGGCATTATAACTAAGGAATTAGATGAGGATGGTTGCGTGCAAGCATTAGGTACAGCTGCGCAGGGGTTTGTAGAAGTAAATTTCTCAGTTAGTTTTGTGCCGATGCTCACAAAGTAGGTATTCACATTGTTAACGCTCTGCTGGTGGTTATGTGACACAAGATACAAAGAGTGGTCAACAGTTTTGTTTTGGCCGCTAATCCCTTTCACTACTTCCCAAAGTTTCTTTTATTGTTTCCGGCTCTCTTTATCTCTCGCTTCTCATCACTCCTCTTTGCCTTTTTAAGAACTGAAGTACAGAAATTCCTGTAACGTTTGTATGTTAATTTTAAAACTTCATTATCTGGATCTCTTTTGATTTTTTTGTGTAGGCTATCTCTGTTTCTTATACAGCGTAACGAACCCGGCGTTATCCAAGGTTTGTAGATGAGTTTACGCTTGGGAGTAGAAGCGGGTTTTGTGCAATCTTAAATGGACAATAGGTCCAAATGAAAATAGTTCCGACAACCGAGTTTCATCGAAATCTGCCCACTAACAAAAAAGTTGGCCGCCATCTTGTTTTTTTTTACTTTTTTAACATTGCGTTGCTGTTTTCTTGTCAAAATAGTGCCAAAAACCGAGTTCCATCAAAATCGGCCCGCAAACAAAAAAGTTGGCCGCCATTTTGAATTTTTTACTTTTTTAACATTGCGTTGCTGTTTTCTTGCTAAAATAGTACCAAAAACCGAAATTCATCGAAATCGGCTCACTAACAAAAAAGTTGGCCGCCATCTTGAGTTTTTTTACTTTTTTAACATTGTGTCGCTGTTTTCTAGTCAAAATAATGCGAAAAACCGAGTTTCATCGAAATCGGCCGACAAACAAAAAATTTGGCCGCCATTTTGAATTTTTTACTTTTTTGACATTGCGTTGCTATTTTCTTGTCAAAATAGTACCAAAAACCGAGTTTCATCAAAATTGGCCCGCAAACAAAAAAGTTGGCCGCTATCTTGAATTTTTTACTTTTTTAACATTGCGATGCTGTTTTTTTTGTCAAAATAGTACCAAAATCCGAGATTCATCGAAATCGGCCCACTAACAAAAAGTTGACCGACATCTTGAGTTTTTGACTTTTTTAACATTGCGTTGCTGTTTTGTTGTCAAAATAGTACCAAAAACCGACTTTCATCAAAATCGGCCCACAAACGAAAAAGTTGGCCACCATCTTGAATTTTATCAAAATAGTGCCAAAAACACTTTTTCATGACACCAACATCAAAAAATTGCAGAGACTACTTTCAATATAATATAACCCAATCGAAAGCGTAAGCTCTGTCGAGATAGGGCCCGAAATGCATACATTGCCAAAGTATGGCCTCTCCATCCATTTGATTCAGATCAATTAATGTAGTTGGACTCATAATTCATAATTCATTTATTGCTTGTCACATAGTTAGAAGATGATACATAATAGTTTTACAGTTTCTGTGACGCCCTGCGAGGGCGTTGCAATTTGGGAGAGAGTCTTATATTATAGTAAAAAAATCATTAAATAAATTAAGTTCAATTGAAATAAATTAAAATACAGTAAAAACATTGTAAAAACTTCTAAATCTATTAAATAAAATCAAATCATTAAATATAACAAAAAATAAAAATAGGTACAATTTGAAATCCACAATAATGATTATAATTTAAAAAATAAGTAAAAGAAAATATTATCAACTTCATGCATTAAAATTATATACAATAATATAATATAGGCGCTTTTCATTTACTTTAGGGAAATGTTATTGATTTTTCGTTTAAGAACTCGTTTATGTCGTAATAACTTTTATCGATTAGGAAGTTTTTTAACGCTGTTACAAATTTTGTTGTTTCTTTAATTTCCTTTATGTTATTTGGTATTTGGTTATATATTTTTATTGTCATTGCGTATGGGCCTGAAGACACAAGTTTCATTGTTGAAGAATGTATTTTCAGCTTATTTGCATCGCGGTTATTTCTTTTTGCTACGTATTTTACTGGAGAAAATAAGTCTTCGTGTTTTCTTACAAATCTACAGCATTCTAATATATAAATGGATGTTAATGTTAATATGGCATGATTTTTGAAATGTGGCCTGCACGATTCCGTTTGGTGGACTCTCGGAACTGACGAACATTCATCATCCTGCTGTCCGCCTTGAAGTACACCACTCAAGGATTATGATTGTACCTACCCATAGACATAGAAAATTTTTCGCTACGCTCAAGTAGACGGACAATGGTGCGAGTGAGAAACCCATTCTTACGGCTTATGCGATGTGCGAGAAGGAGTTAAAAGAAAATGACAGCACAACCTAGTTTGACTTCATTTATCGTCTGTTATCATCTTGGTGAAAAGCGTCCACACGATTATTTTGTAATTTTGACCGCAATCGGATCGGTTTGGCTCATAAAGCTATATAAATCAATAATGGTGTCGTGTTCTGTACTGAATTATAATATTACTTACGACAACAACCCAAATAAACACTTATTTCACAGGTAAATAAGATTGTACAAGTACCATTTTCATATTTCATATTTTAGTTGAATATATTCCCAAATACACTAAGTAATACACTATTATCATGCTATTAACCGCCTATTTTCTAAATAAAGGCTGATTTCTAAACATTATGTGTTAGATAAAAAGATATTATGTCCGTGAACTTGAGAAAATAAGGCGTAGAGATTGATCAAAAATTATTATATTATCGATACTCATGTCGATGATTTCCAATATAACTTAGTTTGTCTTTGTGAACACTGATAGTTTTATCTAAAGCTGCTTTTAACCGACAGTTTTTAAATGGTAAATTATACATACTTAAGTACTAATTTAACAATATTTCCAGGTTTCCTGTTAATCCAGTGATTATGTTAGTACTGGATAAATGTCATAAATAGAATAGGCTGGGAGCCTCAAAGGAGATTTTGAGAAATTATTTAAATAAAATTGTTCAAAATCTTGTTTTTGTTTTATTTATTAGAGCAATAATACATTATAATAATAATAATAAAACTTTATTTCAGACATATATAGGTCCATATTTTAAATATAATATAAAAATCATCTTAAAATCTAGCCACAGGTTTTCACGAGCTGCCTTAGTATAGGGCAGTCGTTTTTTAAGGCTATTATACTCGTACCTAGGATACCGACAATCTAAAATGGACTTCAGGGCATCTCTAAAGTTCACGCACACGTTTACAAATTTTCACACACTGGCTCATGTCACTTTTGGTGTCGCAGCGAAGCGAACTCTGTACGTCTATTCCAGTGGAATATTAAGTTTATGTACCTACCCTAGCCTACTGCGTGTGCGTGCGCACCTAACATTTTTTATTTTCTTTGTATGGATAAAATGTACTCTATGGCGACCGATGACCCAACGATTTACCTGCTGGAATGCACCCATCAGTCAAGCAATTTGTCAAAGTGACATTGACATTTGACTTTCTTGCTTGCTTGTTGCTTGCCTGTGATTGTGATTGATATGTTGCTGGCGGTAAAAATTGGGAATATTGGGATAAAAACATTAAAATACTCCAAAATATTATCTTCCTCATTGCTCATTATGTTCTTTAAAAAATAAATCAACATCCAAGAAATCGTAATAATGGAAGAAGAAAGTGAGTGAAGTCCATTACGTGTCTTTATCCAACTTGCTAATCTTTTGTTGATAAACTTGTTTGCTATTCCAGAATTAATTCGTAGGAAGAAGAAAGCTCTAAATGGAAGTAACAGAAGAGCTTTGGCAGAGGCTTGTAATGATTTGGCGTCATATTATTATAAGAACAATCGTTATAATGACGCTCTTGATGAGTATAAGCTTGAAGCTGGTATTTGTAAAGAGCTGGGCTTGCGGTTGGAGTGGGCAACTTGTAATCGGATGATTGGTGAAATGTATATGCTGTTGGCTGAGTTCGACAAAGCTCTGAAGTACGAGGAGCGACATTTAGGTAATTTTGACTAAAATTTTGGTGGGTTGTTAAACAGTGACTTGATAAATATTTGGTGAGTGAACAGTAGTGGCTAGGCATGAAATTATGGCAAAGGTAATCCATTCTACACAAATGTTATGATCTGCATAGTGGATTTGTAGGGTGGGATTTCTAAAAGGTAAGCCGATGGGAATCGGCTTGTATGTACCCTTCGCCACTGGTAAACAGTCAAATTGTCGATCTCTTACTCATATTTTTTTTCAAGGTCGATCTCCTTAAGTAAAAGTATGGGCACCCTTGGTCTAGGTATATAAAAACTTTACAATTGTTTTCATTTTTTAAATTAAAAAAAGAAATAAATTTAAAAATATTAAAAACACGACTGCCCTGCCAAAACCGAACTAAAAAATTAAATAACAAGTGTCATTGCAGTCGAGGGACTGTTTTGTGGAACAATTTTTAATCAAAGAGGTCCCCCGATTGCAATGACACTTGTTATTTAACTTTTTAGTTCGGTTTTGGCAGGGCAGTCGTGTTTTTAATATTTTTTAAATTTATTTATTTTTATTTTACACATTTTAGTGACAAATTATATAGGTAGTTTTGAAATGTACTCATTGAAGCCTTTTATTTTATGCCAATATTGTAATAATTGAAGAAGATTTTTTTTTTTCATATATGAAAATGGTGTCGTAATGTGTCGCCATATTGACTTTTTCATAAAAATTATAGCCAGTGTCACTCGGAATGATGTAAGGATTCTAACAATACCCCATACATCCAATTAGGCCTTCGATCCGATTTTCAGGAAATCGATCCGGATCGGATGCAAATAAGTAAGACACAATTAATTTTATATCTTTATTTAGTAAACCCAATAAAATAATGTGGAATAGTAATATTGTACTCAGAGAACTTAAAGACGAATTTCTCTCAAAAGTTTATACTTGAAGACGCGCCTAACTACTAATAGTTAAGTACAATTTTTATAGGCGCCAGTTTTCGGCCAAGTTCTAAATGGAGACAAAGATAAATTTCGTAACAAATAAACCAAAGTGCCCATTTTTTCGTAAACAAACCGCATTTCGTTCATACAATCCAAGCGATCCGATCTTCCAAGTTTTGTATCGATCCGGCAAAAAATCGTATGGCCTCGATCCGATCCGAAAATCGCTGGATCGTATGCCCGCCGATCCGATATTTCAAAAGATCGGATCGGATCGGTGCATCCCTAATCCAAATCCGTCGAGCCATTTAGAAGTTATGGTGGAATAAAAAACTCACATACCCACAAACATACATAAACCCTGAACACATATACACTCCTTTTTGGGCAGTCGTGTAAAAAATGGCTGCCAGGTCCTTAAGCAATTTGTGGGATAGTATATCATACTGGTTTTTGATATGCTGAGGAATCTTGAATGATTCAATGTTTAATTAATTTTACTGTTCTGTTTTGTTGATAGCTGTGGCAAAGGAACTAAAAAATCTTGTTGAAGAACAAAGAGCGATGGCCACTCTTGGCAGGATCTACCTACTGCAAGGCCAGAGCACCTCCGACGAGGAAGAAGCCAAAACCTCTTTGAAAGCTGCCGAAAAAGCGTTCATGAAGAGTCTTGTTTTGTGTGAAAAGTTAGTTTGCAGTTTTTGTTCATATTTTTTTATATTATTCTTTCTCTTTTGTTGTGTTCAGGGTGTCTAGTCTATTTATTAGCATAATTTAGTTGTTTCTTTTTAGGGTTCCGTAACCAAAGGGTAAAAACGAGACCTTATTACTAAGACTGCCGTCAGTCTGTCTGTCTGTCACCAGGCTGTATCTCATGAACCGTGATAGCTAGACAGTTGAAATTTTCACAGATGATGTATTTCTGTTGCCGCTATAACAACAAATACTAAAAACAATCTAACAAATATTTGAGTGGGGCTCTCATACAACAAACTTGATTTTTCGGTATTTTTTGGTAGATACTGAACCCTTCGTGCGCGAGTCCGACTCGCTCTTGGGCTGGTTTTTATTTTATAATAGCTTCCGCCCGCGACTTCTTGTGGGCATTCTGAAAATCCCTAGGGAATCTTTGACTGGGATAAAAAGTATCCTATGTTTTAATCCGGGCTATAAACTATCTGTGTAAAATTTCATCCAAATCTGTTCAGCCATTTTGGTGCGATTGAGGAACAAACATCCAAACCCACAAACTTTCACATTTGTAATGGATTAAATATTGCAATAAGTGATGGCAACTACCAGTATTTGAACCAGGGATTTTAATACCTAATTAATGCTTTGTGTGATTAGGTAATTGTGCATTTAGCTAATGACTCGGGTATCTTATGTTTGAAATTGATGCATTAGGTCAGTGGTTAGAACAAGAAAGAGATTGTGTAGTTCTAGGTTATTGAAAAAAATAAAAGTAACTACACCCTTTTTAACCGACTTCAAAAAAGGAGGAGGTTTTCAATTCGATTGTATGTTTTTTTTTTGTTTTTTTATCGTTGTTTGCGCATATCTTCGTCATTTATGGATAGATGTTGAAAATTCTTTTTTTGTTTGATTGAGTTTTATTGCGAGATGGTCCCATTAAATTTTTTTTCAGATCGTTTCAGTAGTTTTTAAGTAATCCTGAACATACTATGATTTTGCATTAACTATCTTGACGACTTTTTTATCGTTGTTCGCGCATATCTTCGTTATTTATGGACCGATTTTGATGATTCTTTCTTTGTTTGATTAAATATTCTTGCAAAATGGTTACATTTAATTTTTTTTCAGATCGGTTCAGTAGTTTTTAAGTAATCCTAAAAATACTATGATTTTGCATAAACTACCTCGACGACTTTGTTATTTATGAACCGAATAGCTGATTTTTTGTTGGAAAAGGGATATCTTAAGTGTAGTTTTTTTAATTTCACATTAAACCATGGACCTCGAAGATATCCAAGGGAACTCCTCAAACTCAAATAGGAAATGTAATTGTGATTGAGATATTGGTAGGCTTATGAAAATCCAAAACAAACCGAGCTATGGTCTGTATGCTACATTCTGGACTATACTTGGACTAAGAAGACACAACTGAACTTCTTTGGAAATTGAGTAATAGGTATTTTGAAAACATATAAAGTTAAAGAATATTACGTACCACAAAATAGTTGAAAATAAAAAAGCTTTTTTAAAAAAAAAGAAAAACCGCCTTCAAAAACCTAAAAATAAAAACAAACACAGATTTAAAATTAAAAAGCACTAAAAAGCAATAAATAATATTCAAATCACTAATACGCATATCAATTTTAATAAAAACCGTCTAATGAAGTCGGGTGGGGCTTTTAGAATTAAAAAAAGTTGTCCTCCAGCCCCACCCGACTTCAAAAGACAATTTTATTAAAATTGATATGCGTATTAGTGATTTGAATATTATTTATTGCTTTTTAGTGCTTTTTTAATTTTGAATCTGTTTGTTTTTATTTTTAGGTTTTTGAAGGCGGTTTTTCTTTTTTTTTAATTACTGCTCAACTAACTCTGGGGGCTAATTGTCGAATTCAAAAAATCTATCGCAATCGCTTTCGTTTGACAGATGGATGTGTCACATTGCTGCATTTCTTTGGTAAGTTTTTATTTGTGCCAAAAAGAAGCTTCAGTCTGTTACCTACATTCTGAAAACGATTGCGATAGATTTTTAAATTAGACAATAGTAAGGCCGGTTATATTCCCCACTGCCCAACTACAAACTACTCTACTTGTATTTTTAAATTTGAGATTTTTGCATTTACAATGCTATTTTTATACAATACTAAATAATATATTAGAAAAAACACCGGTAGCTCAGCTGTCAGAGCATTGGACCTGTAGGCTGATTGTCTAACTTTGTTGCAATCAACTTTGACAGAAATCGCAGTGACATTGCTGCTTTAGTAAGAACCAATATGACAACTATCTTACTTAAAGCAGCAATGCAACTGCGATTTCAATCGAGAATTGTTAGCAACAGCTTTAAGTAATTCGGGGTCGGATATCCAAAGGCCGCGGGTTCGATTCCCGTCCGAGAAATGATCTGGGGGCTAATTGTCTAATTCAAAAAATCTATCGCAATCGCTTTTGTTTGACAGATAGATGTGACACATTGCTGCATTTCTTTGGTAAGTTTTTATTGGTCCCAAAATGAAGCTTCAATGTGTTACATCCTGAAAGCGATTGCGATAGATTTTTAAATTAGTCAATAGGAAGGCAGGTGTGTGTCGTATTTTTTCTAGTATATTATTTAGTATTAGACTCTACTTGTATTTGACAAGTGGCCACTGCCCAACTACAAACAACTCTACTGGAGAAGTTTCATGACACATTTAAAAATTGAAATGTTTTAGCCTCAGCGGTAAAATTACCAAACACGAATTGATGGACATGCGAGCCCGCCTTCTCTTAAACATCGGAGTGGTGCAAGAACAGCTCGGCTTCCTAGATAAGGCTGTGGACTGTATAAGAAAAGCAATAACAATATGCTCCAATGAAGACTTGTATGAAATTCTTCATAATTGTTATACGACGGAAGCATCGCTGCATAGTAACAAGAAAAAGGACTATGCTAAATCTTTAAACTGTTTAAATAAAGCTTTGGAAGTGGCTAGCAGACTTGACAATAAGGTAAATTATACAATTGTGTTAATGAATGAACCAAAAATGGGAAAACCGTTTCTTCGGACATCAAGCACAGAATAATTAATAGTACAAGTACAGAAGCAGCATTCCGCAAAGTCATTAAAATAAATAGCGACTTTTGCTCCAACACAATAAAGTGCAATTCAGGTCGCGCAGCGCTAATAGTTGTTGCCTCTCTTTCTATCGCGTGCTCTTACCATTTTCTGACGACGCAACTTTAGGGTCGTCTTCCTTTAAATGAACTGTGTAGCATATATCATAATGTGAAAAACGACAATTGTTTATTTTGATTTTGACATCCGTACACGGCATAGTAATGGCGATTCGACATTGTTACTATTATAAAAAGACAATACCTACTTGTGCATTAAGATGCCGCGCTCGTACGGCGGCGGGCGTGTGGCGGCCCGCTGCTCACTTGTGCCGCCGGCGGCACGGCTAGCGGTAGGTGCTTATCGCGCGACCTTGCGCGAGTTAAGGAGGCCTGCATCAAGCCTTTATTTGGACTTTCACTATGAGACTAAATCTGAAATCCCGAAAAAATTTGCTGTTTCATACAAAGTTTCTTCGGACCATCAAACTGACCAACTTTTACTATGGGACCAAGTCTAAAATCGCGAAAGAAAATTTCATACAAAAAATAATAATGAAAATATCAAAATGAATGAAACAGCATTTTTTTTTCGCAATTTCATAGTTGGTCCTACAGTAAAAGTTGTTCAGTTTGATAGTCCAAAGAAACCGTTTTCACATTTTTGGTTCATTCATTAACACCCTGTCTGTATATTATAATAATTATTCTACTTGCAAAAAATAAATAACCAAAGCAATATAACAAATAAAGTAGTACAAGTTGATCAGTGTTAACAATGAACAAGAACTTTGTTTGTGATGTAGTAAAAGATCTGTAGTTTATAGTGGTTTCACTATAAACTACAGATCGTTTCACTTAGGGAGACTGGCATATACATGTTTATCATATTTTTATTATACTTTTATAGTGAAGTAGCGAATCTATGTTATAGTGGCATGTTGTTTGTGAAGTGTTAAATCATGTAGCCGTACCGTACATACTTCATTTTACAGATTCTCAAAATGTGTGAAACATTGTCATCAAAAGCTGACATTTTATGCAAAATGTCCGACTATCAGAGTGCAAAGCAAGTCCTTTTGAAGGCTTGGAAAATGAAGACACCAGATGAAGAGGAGCACGAAAATATTGAGTCTAATCTCAAAGTTGGTAAGATCTAATTTGGAATGGAATCTGAACATTATTACATTATACAGTGTGTCCCAAAACTTTGCCACATCGAGGAAAAGTACAGTACGAGGCATATAACTTGAAATCGGGTGGGGATTGCGCGAAACGCGTATTTTGGGTATGCGTAGCGGTGAGGGGCGCGGGCGGCGGGAGAGGAGCGCGCGCTATTGGTCGCTCACAAGAGCACATGCGCGAACTTATCCCCACTCCGTCGAAAAAATTTCAAGATACGTGCCTAATACTGTACCTTAAATATTGAAGTTAGGAAATGTTACTGAAAGAAGACTTCGTTTTGTTTTAAAAAATAATGCGAACTGCATTTAAAGATACAATACGTAATAATTAAATATTAAATATTTAATTTCATGGTCTTCCTTTTGTGTAAGATGCTGTGTTACTTAAGAAAACATAATCCTAATGAGGTACCCCTTCCGGTTTCGTAAAAATAAAAGATTGTTTTTTTTTTCTAATTTGGCGGGTTCGATTCCTGATTAAGGCATGTAGATTATCGAAAATCTTTGAATGCTGTTCCAATTATTTAAAAAATCAAAATGAAGTCTTCTTTCAGTAAAATTTACTATCTTCAATATTTAAGGTACTTTTCCTCCATGTGGCAAAGTTTTGGGACTTCCTGTATATCAGAAACGTATAGCGCTCCGGTAACGATCATTTGCGATTGTCAATTTTTACGTCATTGACGCTCATTGATGCGAAAATTGATCGTTTACGTGTGCAATTGAAGCGATTGACAATTGCTCCAACAATGCTATTGAGGAAAAATTTGACAATCGGAATTGATCGTTACCAGCAGGCTTATCAGAGTCATATAACTTAGGTCTTAGGAGCCCAGGCTAATAATGTGTACTTTTAGTCAGGTTTAATTTGCGATGAATGATCTATATTACTGAGAGCTAAAAATTTTACTTGCACAACAAAAAGTGCAATCTTATCTTCTAAGGATTAAAGATCATAATCATGGACTGGAGGACACAAAACAACTAAAGCTTTGTCCAGACTAGTCCATTTTTACCGACTTCAAAAGGAGGGAGGTACTCAATTCGACCCGTTTTTTTTTTTTTTTTTTTTTTTTGTTTTTTGTATGTACACCGATTACTCGAAGACGGCTGAACCGATTGAAATGATTCAAACGTTATTACATTAGGTAAACTTTCAAGTTGGTCCCATTTTTTAAATTTTGAAATCGGTTCAGTACTCTTCAAGTAATCTTGAAAAAAGCACGAAAATAGTATGATTTTTGTGTGAACTACCTCGATGATCAGTCGTATAACTTCTTTGTTTATGAACTGAATAAGATAATTATTTTTTTGTTTGAAAAGGGATTTCTTAAGTGTAGTTCTTTAACCGACTTAAAAAAAAAAGGAGGTTCGTAGTTTGACCCGCATGTATGTATGTTTCTCCGCGATTAACTCACGTTTGGCTGAGCCGATTTTTCTACCTAAATAATATACCTACACTACTTAATACAAAAGGTACCTACACTAAAAGTAAAAAAATAAAAAATTGTTTAAAAAAACCGACTTCAAAAAACCTACCTCTAAAAAGCAAGAAATAATATTCGTAATAATAAAAACACGTCTATTGAAGTCGGGTGGGGCTTTTAGAATAAAAAAAGGGATTTGTACTCCAGCCCCACCCGACTTCAATAGACGTGTTTTTATTATTACGAATATTATTTCTTGCTTTTTAGAGGTAGGTTTTGGCGTATCAGATCACCGTATCTTTAACATACATCGCTAGTTTGGTTGGGCGTGCGTTGAAGTAATATCAACGCACGCCCAACCAAACTAGCGATATACGGTGACCTGATACGCCAAAATGATACAAGTCTGGACAAAGCTCAGGCATTATCTGTGTCTCTTTGGCTATTTGAGATATTCTGTACCAGCAAAAACCTCAGTAGGTTCCGCTATAAATTGTCAGTTGTACGACAAGCGAAACAGATACGAAACAGCCTATTCTAACGCATAGATTTAACTATGATGCTGTCTCGCCGCTGTTTCGCTCGATCGGCTCTGACCATTGGCAGACCTTCGTCGCGAAACCGTTACGTAGATGTGATTGTCATACACTCGGCGTCAGAAAAATCGCACCTTTTCAAAAATTTCTTTAAAGTTAATTTAAGCCTATCTAATTTAATGGTAGGTGTTGTTATATACTTCTTCCCATTCGAACATAGCCAACAGTCTTTAGAAACCGTTGGAATACTCTTCGAACGGAATCAATTACTGAGATTCAGTTTTCGAGCAACATTACATTGCCTCATTTTTTTGCAAGATTTGAGCAAATTCATGGGCAATAGTATCCATCTTGGGTATTCATTTTTTTAATTGAACTATTGAAGTGTGTTTTCTCCATTATCTCGATAGCGAATTTCCTGAATCGTCCCCATTTATTTTCCTTATATGGCGGCGCAAGCAATTAATTATGGTAACTGTTATGTTAATTAAATCAAACAATTATTAATTGAAAACTCATTAAATTTACTTTCAATAGTTATCAACATTTACACGATAAAACGTAAGCTAGCAATGGCCAAGTCTAAACTTATTTTTGAAGAGGTGCGGTTTTTCTGCCACCGAGTGTATATCGACGTCAAAATAAGACAAGTCACGGCGGAACTACTGCGGTTTCGCTGGTATTATTTCGCAGCGAAGTTGTGCTACAGGCGTTGATCATTGAAACTTTCAAACAATAGGCATGACGAATATTTTTTTTTTATTTTATGTTACCTCTCAAAAAAAGAAACACTGGTAAAACAATTATTTCGTTAGCATGAAAACTGCCCGAGATATCACAGTTTGAAATGCACACAAATTGGACTCACCCGAAAACGCTCCATACTAACGGCTACCTAGTTATGACGTCACGAGAGGTAGTTTGTATGCAACGGTAGGAATGATCGGCAGCTATATTAAATATTGTGTTTATCAAAATGGTTTCTTAGACAAATTTACTATACATTTTACGGACTAATTAAAAGTATTATTCATTTTAATAAATTTTATACTTTTTAAATGGACTTGTCCACCCAACTTTGAAGGATCATAAAACAAATAATAATATATAAAACCAAGAGGTATACAAGCTACTCTAAAAGTTTAATATGTTCACAATGTTTAATAGTATTTCGGTATTTTATTCATTAGTCGTCATCCCTGTTATAGTGGCAGCGATGTGTTATACTGAAGATCTACTGGTATCAACCAACCCGTCCGATCATGCTGCTTTCAAGAAACTTTACGAGAAGTTAGGAGATGGCGCCTGCCATTTACGTAACTACGCTGGAGCTGTCGAATATTACTTGAAAATGTTGGACCAGGCCGAACTTGCTGGGGACTGCGGGAAGACTCTTATACCAATATACGTTAGGCGAGTGAAGGCGGTTGTATGACCGAAAGTGGCGCCCTCAAGAGGTTTTTACACTCGCGAGCAAAAGTATGGAATCATAGTCCGTTTTTCATACAAACGAGGTAACTTTGAAGCCTTGGTTCTCCGCTAAGGATTGACCTAGCTGTGATCTGATGATGGCTATCCAGGGAGTGAATGGAGGAGATTCAGATCGCTATACATACCCAACTGACCACAGCTAGGTCAAACCTTAGCGGTGAACCAAGGCAAGTTCGTTCGTTTGTATGAAAATAGGCATATGATCCCATACTTTTGCTCGCGAGTGTATTTAATAGAAAAAGATCGTAATAATGTTTTACGTGGAGTTTTTAGGGCCCATGGTCTAGTATTTTTAGGTGTCACTACATGGTCTCGTAGTCATTCGTAGAAGTATCTACTTCTTGACACATTTGCTATCTAGCAAATGTGTCAAAAACCGGCCACTTTTAGCAGTTTTGCTATCTACTTCTAGCAGTGACTACGAGGGAACGTAAAACATAAAAATTGTGTATTAGAATTATAATATTAAATAAAATTCACCGCGGCGCCACTTTCGCTCAGGGAGAATGAAAGCAAAATAGTTTAATTAAGGTTTATAATTATAATACTTAATAATATACTAGGAATAAATCAACTCGCACCAGCCCCCTGATTACGTAACTCTTTTGCTAACAAATCTTGATTGTAATCAATTGAAACCAAACCACAGTTACATTGCTGTTTTAAGCAAGATGGTTGTCACATTGGTTCTTACTAAAGCAGCAATGAAACTGCGATTTCTGTCAAAGTTGATTGCAACTAAGTTACAAAATCAGGGGGCTGATCATATTCTCGGGCAGGAATCGACCTTTTGAAGTCCGGTCCAATCCTCTTTATAATGAGCTACCGGTCGAATTTTTTGCTACTAAATTATTTAGTATTGTATAAAAATAGCATTCTCAGTACTAAAAATCTCAAACTAAAAAAATAGGTTTATAATGCTCGAAAGGTAATAGTAGTTTATGAAACTGACACATAAAGAGGGGTACTGAGGGGTATTAAAACACGAGTGTTAGGCGAGGTTTTTAATAGTATCACACGAGTGTTTTAATACCTAGTTATGTGCAGTTTCATACTCTACTTTATCTACACTCACACAATTTGGATTGAACCTACAAAATAAAAAATCAAGGTTAAAAAAGAGAAAGAGACTTTGCTGGTATTACCGTATTGTGTTACCTTACTCGATTCCCTTTCCGTCGCTGCATCTAAAATATTGGGCGGAGTAAAATTTTCTAAACTTTCACGGCTATCAGACATTTTTAAGCAAGAATAAAAAAAAATCCTACGAAATTCAGTACAACAAAAAGTGAAAATTGAAATCAAAACTTTTTTGTATTGCATTAAAAATGGCGTGCTCCGTAGCACAGACCATAGATATTACAATGATCCCATACGACCCAATAAATTAAAAAGTAAAAGTGTGCTGAAAAAGTTATTTTATGCCGAAATTAGACGGGTCATTTTTCGTTCATTTTCGATGCTTCATCGCAGTGAAGCATCGAAAATGAAGTGTCTAATTATGTAAATTCATCTTTCATCGCGATGCGCTTTTTCGATGAAAGTCACTAGACGGCAGTGCGCTTTCACCGGGCATCGGTCATCGCATCGGAAATGAATAATAAATGAAGCGTGTAAAAGTGCCATTCACTGCAGTGAACGGCATGTCGTCAGTAACTTATTTGTGTTTATTTTAAAATGCCTTTAAATTTCGTTTTTAGACTTTTTTCAACCCGCATCATGCTACATGCATACAAGCAGTACATGCAAGCATTTTTTTCTCTTTAATTAACTCTTAATTCTTTAATCAAAATTATCACGCACAACTTGTCGCCGCGAAATTTTGTGAGAAATGAGAAATACTACATTCATTTTACATTTAGTGTCTAAATACAAAAAGTCGTTCACTGGTCATTATTCATCGAAAATAAAGCACTTTTGATGACCCGTCTAATTTCGGCATTATGATGCAGTTGACTGAACTCACTGACCTGCATATATTTACACTGGACAGGCTTATGTCAAACTGTTTTTGTGCCTATTTGATTTCCGCCATTTTGGCGCTGTAGGACGTAGCGTGAGCATAGCGTGCGTACTTGGTACTAAAGTTTGAAGTCTGGAGAGACCATCACGGCAACTATTTTCATATTGTACGTCAAAATTAGTTCTTTAGACGCACGCTAGTGGCGTTTCAAATAGGCACAAAAACTTAGCTGTCAAATCATACAGACAGCCAGTCCAGTTATTTAAAAAAAATTTTTTTCATGTCAGTGACTGAACTGTAATGAGTTTTTTTTTAATTTCGAAAATAAAGTACGTGTTTATACAATCTTTTTTGAAATCATATTTGGAACATTACGTTGTGAGTGTAGATAAAAGTATTTGCTATTTTATTAAAATTGGTGTAAAACTTGGGGCAAAATTAAATGCAATATTAATTTCCTTGTTTTTGCAAGTGAATTGAGTAAAAATGGTTGAAGTGCATTCATTTCTTCTCCAAGTTTGAATCAGTATACCTACCTAGTTCTTCCTTGTTTAAAGTTACCTACTTTTAATATACAAGTATGACCATAGAAATAGAATGTCAAAGAACAACAATGTCAATAAACAGGTGATCCGAAAATAAATGCATACATTTTATATGAGATACGTAAAATATGACTTAGATACATAAAATATGACTATATATGGCAAAGGAAATGAATAAATTATGTTCCATACTGTTTTCTTCGTCGTTAAACGAATAAATGTAGCGAAATTTGGTTTTAGAGAAATGTGTGGTAATATCTTATTTACCTGTAAAAAGTGTGATTACTTGGATTGTTTCTTTTTGGTACATCACAATTACTTAGAGCACAAGACACCATGGCTCCACGATACCTTTATTTTAAATTCTAATTAAGATTAACAAATATTTTAAACAAATTGTGATTGCTCATTTGTTAGGCGGGACGCTAGGGGCTCTTACTGTAAAAAATGTTGGCACATGTCACTTGATCCTTTGTCTCTTTTTTACATAGACCGTGTCCGTATGATGTTAACTTCTCTTTTCCACGCTTTGTTGGTCTTCTTGAGCGCAGCGAAAATTTTTCTATGTCTATGAGTATGACTATGAGCTAAATATTTTAATTTGTTTTTTATGTTTTAATCCTTCCAGCTTATATCAGACTTACAAAGATATGGGTTGTTATAATGAAGCTTTGGACTATTATGAAAAGGAGTATGAACTTATCAAGGATGTGCCCAAAGAGGCATACACAACTCTTTACAACATCGCTGAGGCAAGATTCTTGGCTAAAAAGCCTTACCATCAAGTTGAACAGGCTTGTCTTGATGCACGGGAAGCTGTGAGTACTAATCATTAAGTCTGATTTACATTGATCCAGTGAAAACGGTCCACTAGAGATACATTGCCTCCCGTGTTTGTTGATTGTAAAAAAACGTAAAACACCACAACCTAATGAAGCTCTACTAGATCGATTTTACTCTTAGACGAATCAACCACTAGACGCGAAATGACAGCCATATTCGACTTTACCCCTCTGCCACTTACTGTGACCAATAGCCTCAGTAAACGATATCGCGTTGTCAGTGTGATGCTAGAGCTCGTGGCGAAACATTAGTACAAAAATAGGCAAAATGCTCCGTATTGTTTAGCAAAAAAAATAGCGGGCAATAAAGAAATATTTCTTTTCACGCGTAAGCACAATTTCAAACTATCATAGTAGCTATTTTTCGTAAAATAAATAAAATTTGGTATGTTACCAAAGTACCTATAACATTGGCATTATTTGACAAGTGTAATCCCCCCTCACCCCGCAAAAATTGGTTGATTGTGATTTCATACATTTTTCTTACGTTACGTGTCCAGTGGTTAATTCGTCCAAGATTTTAGTGGATCAATGTAAATCGGCCTTTACGCTAGGTTTTGGCTTTTACGAAATTCATAATACTCAGTCAGCGCCAAAATTATATGCGCATTCAAACCTTCCAAAATATTTAATCATTTGACAAAAATCAACCTTATCTCAAGATATTAAGGTGGGTCCACACAAGTAACATTTTGGCATGTCAGAAAACCGTGTCTTTATCATACATCGTCTTTTTGTTACAGTATTCCCATGGCGCACGCCCAAACTAGCGATGTATGATAAAGAGACTGTGATCCACACTTGTAACACGCCGAACGTGTTACAAGTGAGGATCCACCTTTAAAGTGCTCTTTCGTTTGTTCTCAGACAAATAGAAGTGCACCTTAATGTCTTGAGATAAGGTTGATTTTGTCAAACAAATAGCTATTTTGGTAGGTTTTAATGCTCAGATCATTTTGGCGCTAACTGTACAGTGCCATAAACTTTTCTATGCAGGTGGTGAAAATTGGTACTAGCTAAACTTGAAAACAGAGTTTGCCGCTGACACAGGGGGTGCGATTTCGTAAGGTAATCGTATTCATTTGACAGTTCATATCGTATTCCATCGGCTGCAATTTGTATGGGATGATATATATTATGATACAGTATGAACTGTCAAATAAATACGATTGACTTTACGCAATCACCTAGCAGTTTCTTTGTAGCTTTAATATTGGTATCGTTATTAACTCCCTCTCTGCATGCTTTTTAAGGCGCTGTAGGTGGTACTACTAGCGCCGCCAATACATTTATTTTTATGACTCTTAAACCAAGTCAATATTCAAAAAAATTTCATGTGATAATCTCTTAAATTATCTCTAATACTTTTTGAATAACTCTTAAACAGTTTTCATTATTTCTGTAAGTCTTAAAATCCATTTTAGCTCAAAGTGACAATTTTAGCTCAAAATTAGCTTAATTTTAGCTCAAAATGACAGGTCTACATCTACTATATGTTGTAGACCTATCATTTTGTTGTTAGCTATCAATTTTCGGATGCTGGAACTTGGAAGCCAATTTTCGTAAATATCAATTTTTCTTCCATAACATTTTGGTTTTCTTTTTTTCAATTCGATTTTCAATGTTTACTGCTCAACTTCCACACTACAAAGGACATGTCAGAGTAGGTATTTTACTCTAGAATCAGATAAATAATTATTTTCTGCATTAAAAAAGTGAGATTTTTAAGTTAAAACGCTTTTAAATCATTTCTTTTTATCATGATAGCAAGACTCTGTCACTCCGCGCGCGAGTATGAATCGCTAGGCGTCCTCTGAAAGGACAAATTTCATGCGTCAGAAAAGATAAGACCTACACGATAGAAAGAGAGGTAACTACTAAATGAAAGTTTCGTAGCGAAGGCAGCGCTGTGCGACCTGAATTGCACTTTATTGTGTCGGAGCAAGAGTCGCAATTTATTTAAACGATTTTACGGAGTGAGACTTCTGTACGCTAGTACTATTATCTATTCTGTGATGATAGTACTTTACTTCCTTTTTTTTCACAAAACCCTTCAGAAAACAACTTAATGTTTTTGTAATTGTTTTTCTAAATATAAAACAATTCTTGACAGATACTATACCTAAATAAAATGTAATAAGCATTTTTTAATTATGAAAGTAATTAAATAATATGAAACTGGGGCAACGCTGGGACATTTCCTTTTTATTATTAACTATTTTTAGACATAATTGAAACACAACCCTGAATATAACCCATGCACACGTACATTTATAGCAGCGCCACCAAGCGGTATTTCCTGTAATCCTGCCATTATCTGACTATATACTTAGCAAAAATAGTATAGTAATTCTTATTTTTTTTATAGGCCAAGGAGTGGAACAAAAGGAAATATGAAATACGTATTTTGAAGAACTTACTGAAGTATCAAGAGGAATATGGGGAAACTGACAAGATGGAACAGACTAGAGACGAATTGAAAGCTCTAGGTTATGACTTTGAGAATGCCGATAACTCTGAAGATGAACAAAGTTCCGCCGGTGGTGGTGATGAAGATACAACCCATATTGGTGATGATATCTGCCTTGATGATCTGACAGGTTAATATTATTATTTACTAGCTTGAAACCACGACATCGTCTGTGTGTGATTCCGAAAAAATTAAGGCCTATGCGCTTTTCCTAGGTCTTATCTATCTTTACATCAAAATTCATTAATTTTGGTTCAGTGATTCAGGTGTGAAAACTTAAGAAACAGAAATTTAATACCACATTTTAAATATTATAGATTTAGTTTGTAAGTACTTTATTCTCACTTTTAGAGAGCAATATTTATTTTCTCAAAAGGATAACTTTTAATAAACAAAAACATAATATGTTTGTCACTAATGGACTAAACCAGTGTCATGTCATCATGTCAATTTGGTTATACATTGCGGTGTAGCTATGAGTAGTTTGTTCTATTTTCAAATCGGTTGACGCAATGGATATAAAATTGTCATAACAAGTGACAAACTGTCACGTTTATTAAATAGGGCCCAGACCATAGTCAGCACTTAGCTTTTATAGGCCAGTAAAATCTTACAAATATTTTTCCTAAAAACGCAAAATGCGATGTATAGCTGCATTTTTAGTATGTTATTTGGACCCCTTAGGAGAGAGTGAAACTATGTTTTGCAAGCAAAAAAAAAATAATTGTGCTAGCTACGTTATTCGTGAAAAACCGCAAAAAAAACAGTTTTTGTAGTTTTATTCAAAAACTATGGGCTTTTGACATTAGTTGCCCATATCATTTTGAAAGTATTAAATTTCAAACAATTTAAGCCAACCCACAGCTCCGTATGTCTAATAGTTTTTGAGATATGGTGTTTGAAACACTGACACTCACTGGCACATCTAACCTCCCACACCGTTATTTTCATACAAACATGCTCACTTCACAGTCTCATAAATAAAAAAGGTTGTGCATCTCTGCAATGATTTGTATGTCGATAGATTAGTCAGGTGCTCATGTTTTGAATAAGAATGTCAAATAAGTGTAGACACCTCTCAATTTATCCAAAAAAGGAGAAGGTACACCAATTTTCTGGTTTCATACAATGATATATAGTATTAAAATTATGCATTGCTTTACTGCATTTTTGGCGAAATTGAGAGGTGTCTACACTTATTTGACATTCTTATTCAAAACATGAGCACCTGACTAATCTATCGACATACAAATCATTGCAGAGATGCACAACCTTTTTTATTTATGAGACTGTGAAGTGAGCATGTTTGTATGAAAATAACGGTGTGGGCGGATAGATGTGCCGGTGAGTGTCAGTGTTCCAAACATCATATCTCAAAAACTATTAGACATACGGAGCTGTGGGTTGGCTTTAATTGTTTGAAATTTAATACACTTTCAAAATGATATGGGCAAGTAATGTCAAAAGCATGAATAAAAGTGCAAAAACTGAAAAAAATGCAGTTTTTCACGTATAACGCAGTTAGCACAACTTTTTTTGCTTGCAAAACATGGTTCCACACTCCCTTAAGGGGTCCAAATAACATACCAAAAATGCAGCTTTACATCGCGTTTTGCGTTTTAAATGTAGAATTTTACTGGGGTATTAAGTTGACTCTTACAGATAAAGTATTGTGTTGAATTATTGAGTATCATTTTTTAAAAGATTTATATCGTTGTTGATATTGTCAGATGTATCGGACACGAATGAAGAGGAGGTCGCAGAGAAGACGCGCGAGACGAGGCGGCGCGGGAGGGGGTTCAGCATCAAGAAGAATATGAAGGGAGAAACGCAGCTACATGTTGTAAGTCAAGAAGTACTCACCAGCGTATTTTGTAATAATTTGAATGAATGAATTAATTAAACTTTTACTCAGCTACAATACACGAGACATACTACTATAACAAAACTACTTACACGTAAAACTAAGAATAAAATACAGTAATAAAGAAACATTCACTACAATACACATTTCGTTATTAATAAGAGCTAGCGCACACAAGCAATTTTTGTCTCCGCAACTATTTTGTCTCTCACATCAAGTCCACGGGTTTATATGAAAGCGCGCACACGAAGCGACTCGATCGTCGGCAACTTTTCATACAAACCATGTGAGAGACAAAATAGTTGCTGAGACAAAAGTTGCTCGTGTGCGATGGTGCTTGTTGATGATTCTTTAACCCCAGTGTGTATTCAAAAATAATTCATTAATGATCGCAAAAGTCTGAATATCTATATACTTACAGTCAGTCAAGCTCATATTCTGAAATAAAATGTCAAGCCCTATTCCTTGAAATACGTTCAAAATCAATTACTTAAATTGATATTTTAAAACTAGTTCTTATATTTGATTTTCCATTGTCACTAGCAACTTCTCTCTCGAGCTTTGCCTTTTATCTTTTCGTATTTTTTATGTAACTTTTTGTTCATTATAGGCTTGCATTTCGGGCAATAAACTCCTCGTAGAAAGACTGATAGCTAAAGGGCACCCAGTAAACATAAGAGATAACGCTGGCTGGATGCCGCTTCACGAAGCTTGCATCCACGGACATGTAGAGATTGCCAACATTCTAATCAACAGTGGCGCCAATATCAACGACAGGGGAGGGGCCAATTGTGACGGTAAGTGAAGTTACAACATTGTAACATTTGTAGATGCAACATTGTAACACATTACAACGCGGGCTGGATGCCGCTACACGAGGCCATTATCCACAGACATGATGTTCTAATAAACAGCGGCTCCAATATAAACGACAGGGGAGGCGCCAATTGTGATGGTAAGTGAAGTTACAACATTGCAACATTAGTAGATACTTATAATATTAACACATTACAACACGGGCTGGATGCTGCTTCACAGTAAAATTGTAACACATTTACAACACGGGCCTGGATGCTGCTTCACAAAGCCTACATCCACAGACAAGTTGAGATAGCGGTGCTCAGTGGACTGCGCGCCTTAGCTAGGCGGTCAGAATTGATTATTAAGAAATTTAGTTTTTTTTTATAATAGGAAATGCTTTTAAAAAATACGTCGTTTAGGATTAATGAATAAAAACAAATTATAAAGTATTCTACAATAAAAAAAATGCAAATTGTATAGATAAAAATTTTTGTCAAAAAATAAAGTAAAATTTTGTTAGTACTATCCAATAAAGTTATAATTTAAATAATAAATTTTACATATATTTGTAGAAAAAATATAATTTATTAAAGCAACATACTTGATTCTTTAAGCTTCATCACAAAAATAGTCATTTAAATCACATGAAATTGACTACTAATTAGACTTCATATTATACGTAACTGGCTTAACTGCAAGTGCGAACGTGAATTGTGTTCACTTTCGAGTATTATTATAGACATAAATTAAATTATTTTGTGGAATATATTTATAGCAAAACATGGTTCATTTAACAGTGTCATCACTGTTAAATATTAAAAAATACAATCCACATTTTTGTCAATTATGACCTCTGGCGAGTCCACCGTGCGGTGCCAATATCAACGTAATGGGAGTCGCCAATAATTGGCCAATTATTGTGATAAATGAATGCGGGCTAGATGCAGCTCCATGAAACTTATCTTTGAATCAACTTTATTTTCTATGTAATTAAGATCATAGTCGTCTGTGTAGGGTCTAAGTTAAAGTTTTATGTATTTTAGGAAACCCATTTTATAACGACCAAGACAAAGAATTTGGTTTTGGTTTTGGTTGCCTAATTGTTAGGTATTTCTTGCGTGTATAAATAAAATATGCAAATTAACAAGATATGTTAGTTCTTACTTAGGTCTTATAATTTATCCGTCGTAACTGAAGATTTGCTTTCTGATTCCAAGAACCAAATAAATTATTTCCAAATTATTCGGTTAATGTTTTGATTCAAATTATTTTGGGTAGCTTGCAATATCAAAAACTTTTGACTTTACAGGTATCACACCACTTTATGACGCAGCAAGTAACGGGCACTTTGATGTAGTTCAGTTATTATTAGAGAAAGGTGCAATTCCATCGCTCAAAACTGACTTTGGTGAAACTCCTTTAAATGCTTTGCAAAAATGGCGCGCCAGTAGAATACTGACAAAAGACGAAGAAATCGCTTATAACAATATTAGTAACAAGATCCACAGTTTCATTGATAAAACAGGTGGCATAGACTTGAATAGATCTAAATCTAAAACTCCCGTGAAACTTGTGAAAGAAAAAGTTGTTACCCCGCCAAGCACTTCTAAAATGGCTACCCGTATAAGAGAATTACATTCACCAGTATTTAAAAAAAGAAACGTTATTGAAGACGAAGACAGCGATGATGAAATAAACATATCGCCGAATGTCAGAAATCAAGCTGCCTTTCCCTCCGACGAATCCAACGACTCTTCAGATGATTGTAAATCTAACAAGGACAAAGATAAAATATCTGGGGTCAATGAATATAAGAGTGCTATATCAGCTCTGAGAAATAGAAGTTTGAGTGATTTTCCTGAAGTGGATGTAAAGAAGGCTAAACCAAAATCTGCCTTACTTGCCCCTGAAGAAGTAGATGACGATTGGCTTGACGACGATTTGGGCGGAAACAAAAATAACAAGAAACGAAAACTCAGTGATCCCTTGACTGTGACTGCTAAAAAACCCTCTTATGACAGTATAAAAAGTAACATTGAAAACATTAATAAAATCAACGAACCACTTCTGGATAGTAACAGAGTTACTCAAAAACAGAAGAAGACTAGAATCAGTGACATTATAGATGTAAGCGAGAATAGTTCAGATTCAGATAACTTTCAAAAGAACGAAAATCTCTTTCCGAAAATATCAGCTGCTGAGGCTTTTGTAAATATTAATAGAGAATTGAATGATTCGCGGTCTAGAGATAGTCGAGACGGTATGCGACGACGATGGAAACGGCAAAGCACTTTACTAAAAGCTGGTTTCCAAAGAAAAAGAGACGACGACATATCAAGTAATAGTGGAAGTGATAACGAAATTTACAGAAAAGACTCGAGCAATCAGATACAAAATAAAGGAAAATTTTCAAGGAATTCTTCTGGAGAAAACTTTAATTATAACACCAATGACGGTTTTAATGTGGTGCAAAATATAAATCCTAATATAATGCAGCCTGTTAATCTAATTCAGCCAATTAATGTTATGCAATCGACTAAAAATGGTCGGCCAGTACAAACGCAGATATTGCCTCCGGCTGCTGTGAAGGTGCAGGTGGAAGACAAGACATTCCTAATATCGTTGAACTTAAATAGTATTAATAAACTGACAATCAGCTGGCTGGTTGAAGAAGTGAAGACTAGATATTACAAGTAAGTAAAATCTGTTGCATACTATTTTATTTACCGATCGATAATGAGAAAATGACCATTTTGCACTCCCCCGTGTCCTTTAGTACTACATCTTTCCTCCTTGTCTTTGGTTTCTGAAGGCTTGGTCTTCTGTTTTTGTAGCATGACCACCGAAACACGATATATTGCGTGATATAGCGATTTATCGACTCTCAACTGTCATAATCGATATACAGGGTGTGACGGGGCAGCCGTTTGAGAAAAAAAAAGAAAAGAAAGGGCTGTGCGTCAACAAAAAAATATATTAAAAAAAAATTACGAGAGATAGGGTCGCGGGGAGAAGCCCCTTAATTTGTGCTCCGCGGATCGGCACTTCCCTGTGTGTCTGCCAGGTTCGTCGCGCAGGTGGTCGGCGACGGATGGAGGTGGGTAGGGCATGCAGAATCGGACCTCTTTGAAGAATCGAAAATTTCGATTCCGATTCCTTGGTCAGAATCGGGTACCCGGTTTTTTTCGATTCTTTTCGATTCTTTTTTGTTTTTTTTGTTTACAATTTTGTTTCATGTTAAGTAAAGAAAAAAGCGTTTTTTTATTATTTTTTTATCAAAATCAAATTATTTACTTAATATAAAACACGAAAACATAAAGAAAAAGCAAATTAATTATCACTAGGTCTATAGTAGGATAGGTAGGAGTAGGACTCCTACCGGGTATTACTAGTACTGTTTCATTTCTTCTAGTCTTCTCTTACAATAAACTCCGTGAGCTGTAAAAGGTGGCTCAAATTGTTCAAAATTAAAATGTTGCCATGAGGTTTCCAAAGAACACATTACGTGCTGTTAGGTATATTATTTGGAGTATTCGCAGCTAGATGGTGCTTCTAATTTAGATAATTTTTCGAAATGGGTGAATATTTTTTTAGATAAATTTGAAAAAACTGGCTTGACTAAACAATTTTAGATAATTATTGAACCTGCTCACAAAATTTCACTAGAATCGGTTGAGAAATGCGACCTGTAGAGGAGAACAAACTGCCGGAAAGCCCGAATAAAATATTTTTTTTATATATCTCTGTCATTTTAATAAATTTTAAAAACTGTCTCGACTTTCGACAAATAATCTAAATGTCGAACCTCCACACAAAATTTCACCAGGATTGGTTAAGAAATGCGACCTGTAAAGAAGAACAGACAGCGCTGGAAAGCCGGACTAGGACTGAAATAAGTTTTTCTATATCTCTGTATCTCCGCCATTTTGAAAATTAAAATAAAAGTGGCGTGACAAAAAATCTATATCATTTTTAAATATGCTCACAAAATTTCACGAGAATCGGTTGAGAAATACGACTTGTAGACGAGAACAGACAGCGCTGGAAAGCCGGACTGAAATATGTTTTTTTTAACATATCTCCACCAATATGAAAAATTTCAAAAAACTAGCGTGAAAAACATAACTACATCATTTATGAACCTGCTTACAAAATTTCACGAGAATCGGTTGAGAAATGCGACCTGTAGAGGAGAGCAGACAGCGCTGGAAAGCCGGACTGAAACATGATTTTTATAACATATCTCCGCCATTTTGAAAAAAATAAAAAAACTGGCTTGACAAATAAATTCTATATAATTTTCGAACCTGCTCACAAAATTTCACGAGAATAGGTTGAGAAATGCGATCTGTAGCAGAAAACAGATATACATACGAAATAATTTTTGCCCAAGCAGAAGCAGAAACACTTCTAAATAAAGTGACAATAAATAAGGATTTTTTTTTCGATCGTCCAATAGTGAGCAGGCAAAGAAATCTTATATTATACCGTACGGTCTAATCAGATGTTGTTATGATTGTTTATTCGATTATTTGTGCGCGCCATCACAACTAAAGCCGTCTAAGTAGTAAGATTGGGAATTTGATATTTTTTAACGAGAATCGAAAAGAATCGAAAATCGATTCTTACTAATTTAAGAATCGATTCTCACAGGACAAAAAAGAATCGGTTTTTCCCGGTTATTTTGGAATCGGTTAAAATCGGTTCCATGCCCTAGAGGTGGGCCACAAGTTGGTGTTCGGGCGCGTAGTGCTTGCGTTGTCCAAGTGTGAAACGTCCCGGGAAGAAAATGTCCCAGCGTGAAACGTCCCGGGAAGAAATGTCCCAGCGTCAAACGTCCTAACGTCAAACGTCCCTGCGTCAAACGTCCCAACGTCAAACGTCCCAGCGTCAAACCCTGGAATTCACCAACATTGGGCGTATTAGAATACGTCCACCACATCGAGCTATCCGATCAACCGCAGCAGAAGGCTATCAGGGATGACCGATAATAGCGGTGTAGTGGCTTGAATAAAATAATGCAGATAGGAATTTACATAAAAAGAATACTGAATTTAGAAAATTACTTTTACTGTTTAATTTATGTAAAACAAACTAAATTTCGAAATTTTAACAATTTTATTTTTATATGAGGGTAGAATTTTTTACAAGCCGTAACGGCTAACTAAAATTATAGTCAATGCTTTAAAAGAACACTGATTTACATTTACGTTACTAGGAGCGTCGTAATCAATCACCAAACTACAATAATAATTTAAAGCATAGAAATAAAATCAAATACCTAGGTCACTACGACGTTGCAAGCTAACACAATAAAATCGATTCAACACTTACCCAATCGGGGTTGAAAACACTTTTTAAAAGCGGTATAAACGATACCGAACTGAATTTTAATAATCAAGGTGTAACTTGGATAAATACGATTAATGTCTAAAGAAATGTTAGAAACGTATTCCCTCCAAGCCACTTTGGAATGATCTGGCCACGAACGTTATTCAAATGTCGCTCCGAGCTCAACGTCGACCGGTTTCGAATACAAAAGAAACAACTTAAAGTACAAGTGGTCACACATCGCGGAGGACAATTTATATTCAATTTATTTTATTTGTTATGTTTTTGTTTAGTGTTATTAATTTTTAATAGTGACGTTATTGTGTTAGTAATTAATATTTAAGTAGGTTTGTAGTTTTAAAAGTATAGTTTAATTTAATATTTAAGATTATTTTTATTATTAATTAGGTTAAGGTTGTAAATAGTTTTATTAATGTTTTTCTTTAGTTATTTAATAAATAATATAGTTTTAAATTGTATATTATTTATTTTAAAATGTAGTTTATTGAAAAAATACGTATAATTTTATAAATATGTACGTGCAACGTTACATTACCCCCTCGCGTCACCAAGGATTTTATTCTATAGAAATAAAATCCGCACTTAAGTCTATGTTCGTATCTTCACACTCAAAAAACTTTTCATCCCATTTTTACATACATCACGCATTCACCAAAGCAGCAATAAATATTATTTAAATTCATTGTCGCGATCTAACATAGAAAGGGCATCTGCTATTTAAAAACAGATAACCTATACAAACTATAATTATGCTTATACGATGTCTTTGACGCAAGAAAAACAGTTTTCGGTAAGCACGACATTATTACCTTAGATAAACTATGTTGACTACTCACTTAAATCCTAGTAACAAGTTGAGAAAAAAATACAATACAATGAAACAATATAAGATTATTAATCTATTTATTAAATATTATTCTATTTATTAAAACGAACTAATTTTAGGTCGTGGATGTGCCATGTACCTAAATTTTTGCCTGACATATCCTCTAATATATATACGAGAGGCGATTTTTTAGCTACCACACGGCATTTAATAAATTTTGGCGCTAACTTTTTACTAAACCTCTTATCTTTATCGCTTAGAACATAAGCGCGCTTCATGACAATGTCACCAATATTAAATTCGGCTTGCTTACGACGCAAATTATAGTGAGCCGTATTTTTCGCATGAGCGTGGAGCAGCTTTGCCTGAACTTCGTCAAATATATCCGCAAGACAACCCAGGTTCTCAGCATAGATGTTTCGTGGCAGGAATAAAACTTCATCGCCTAAATCCGTATCAAGGTAGTGAGTACCACATGTAACAAGCTCTCTACCATACACTAAGAACGATGGAGTAAATCCAGTTGCCTCGTTTACAGAGTTGTTAATCGCAAATTGTACCTTTGGAATGAAAGTGTCCCAAGTTCTATGGTCGTTGTCAACGTAAGTTGATAGACAAGTGATAATAGTTCTATTATAACGTTCAACCGTGTTGATTTGCGGCGTATATTTAGGTGTAAAATAGATATTAGGAATATTATACTTTTTAAAAAACGTCTCAGTATCGCGACTAATAAATTGAGACCCATTATCAAGAAAAATGGTTTGAGGAATGCCATGAACCATAAAGACCGACTCTTCCAAAATTCTGATAATGACCTCTGATGTAGCTCGTTTAATCGGATATATTAAACAAAATTTGGAAAAACAACATGTGACTACAAATATATAATTATTCTGTTTGCGGCTTACGGGCAGAGGGCCCATGAGATCAATGGAAATCATTTGATATGGCCGCGAACATTGTTTAGGACGGCCCATTACTCCGAGAGTCTGGTGGTTTTGTGCCTTATATTCCAGACACTTGTCACATGAACCAACAAACTTAACCACGTCCTTATGCATGCCTGGCCAGAAGTAACGTAATGTAAGACGATTATAGGTTTTGAAAATGCCCAAGTGACCTGCTGTAGGCTCACAATGGTTCTCTCTAATTATTTGTTCACGAGATTCTAACGGAACTACTATTTTCCACGAAAATTCATCATTAGTTACGTATTTACTCTTACAAAGTCTATATAATCTATTATCTTTGATTAAAAAATTTGGAAAATTTTGAGGCATATTAACGCATCCGTTATAAATTGTTTTGTACCATTCATCTTTAGTGTCCGATAAATCGGAAGAAGAAATGGCACCAACTGGAGCTGTAACCCTAGAAAGAGCATCGGGAATAACGTTGTCAACACCGCGACGATGTTTAATTTCACAATTAAATGCCGACAATCGGACTCCCCAACGAGCCAGTCTACCGGTAGGGTTATTCAGAGTGAGGAACCAATTTAAAGCGCTGTGATCGGTATAGACAGTGAACTTTTTTCCATTCTCTAAATAACACCTCCAGTGCTCAAGTGCTGTTATCACGGCTAAGGTTTCACGTTCCGTGATTCCATAATTGCGTTCAGAATTGGTCAAGGAACGACTCATGTAGGCGACTGGGTGTTCTTTATCTCCTATAGTCTGCGTAAGCATCGCACCTACACCGTAACTGCTTGCATCGGTGTGCACTTCAAACGGTTGGTTGTAGTCGGGACAGGTGAGAACTGGCGCAGAAACTAAACATTCCTTAAGTTTTTGAAAAGAATCTTCAGCCTCTGGTGTCCATTTAAATGGAGGAGCATTCTTTTTATTGGAAGTTAATCGATTTAATGGGCCTGCTATTGTACTGAAGTTGGGTACAAAACGACGGTACCAAGTAGCTGTCCCAAGAAAGCGTTTGAGGCTCTTTCGACAAGTAGGTGTCGGATAACTTAAAATGGCCTGTACTTTCTCAGGATCGGTCCGTAATCCACAACCGTCAACAACATAGCCCAAATATTTAAGTTGGCTACGAAAAAACTTACTTTTCTCTAAATTAACAGTGAGATTAGCATGTGTCAATTTTTCAAGTACGCGAATCAAAAGTGACACATGTGATTGAAAGTCTGGCGAAATGATAATAATGTCATCGATATAAGCAAAAACGTTGGGACCGAACTCACCAAACAATAAATCGACCAAACGCTGCTGAGTGGCCGGTGCGTTGGTTAAGCCAAACGCAGTCCTCTTAAATCTAAGTGAACCCCTGCCAGGAACGTAAAATGCGGTTTTGTCCCGGTCTTCAGGAGCGATTTCAATTTGCCAGAACGATTTCGAGAGATCTATGCTGCTGAGGTACCGAGCATCCCTTAAGTTGTCGAGGATTTCGGATATATAAGGCAAGTTATAAGCGTCACGTTTAGTTACCGAATTCAACTTGCGGCTATCAAGGCAAAAACGTGGTTCACCATTCTTTTTGGTAACTAATAATACTGGCGAAGACCATGCACTTTCGCAAGGTTCGATGACGTCAAGAGACAACATTTCATCGACTTGCTCAACCAATACACGTTGTTTCTCTGGTGACATGCGATAATACCTCTGTCGAATTGGCAGAGCATCACCAGTATCAATGCGGTGAGTTATAATACTGGTTTTACCTAATCCCTTGCGCTCAAAAGATATTTCTTTGTATTGTTCAATGACGTTGTCCGCAATCGACTTTTCAGAGGGAGCTAATTGCTCATAACCCTGAATAAATTTATTAGAATTTGTATCCACATCGGAAATATTGCCGTACGAAATACTACCAAGATATTTAGGACAAATATTAAATTTTCTCCAAAAGTCAACGCCCAAAATAAGATTATTTTCAACAGCCGGCACTACAAAAGCTTTAATAATATGAAATTGATTTTCAAAATGTATAGGAATATCTATATATCCAATAGTAGATAAAGACTGGCCTCCTGCTGCTGTTACATTAATAAAATTACTTTCAATCAATGTATAACCATGACTTTCTAAAATCTTGTGATAATTATTGCCTAGTATAGTTACTGCGGAGCCCGAGTCTAAAAGACCAGAAACAGAGAGTTCGTTAATGTTAATTGAGACATAAGGTCTCGAATCATTTAAAGGTTTATCCCGTTGAATTGCGGCCGTTCTGTAACTTCGAAAGAACAATTTAAGTGTTTGAAGCCAATTTTCCCAATCTAATTTATCAAAATTATTATTTACTGAAGGCTCACAATTCAACGCGGCAATCAGTTTTTTGAACTAGATGGCTTGTTTCTATTGCAGTCAGGACATTGAGGTGTCTTGACATCTTTACGACCACATTTGAAACAGACTATTTCCTTTTTGTCAGCCGTACACTGTCTTAAATTATGAGTATTTACCTGACAACGAGGGCAGTAACGAGTTTTAGGAGCTTCAATTGAATGTACATAATTATTATTAGTATTAGGCTTATTAGTGTTATTAAAATATTTATTAGTGTTAGTATTATAGTTTGAAAATTTTTGTTTAAAATATTGGCTATTATTATTTGAATTATATGTTTTATTTTGAAATTTGTGTTTATTATTATTTCTGTATGAAAATTCAGGTGCTAAGGTTTCATGTGTCGGAGCTGGAGGTTCACGAAAGTTAGCAAGACGTGCTTGAATATTTTCATAATTACGACAGAGAGTTCGTAAGCAATCGATTGTTTTTATTTCAGTTACCGAAGCTAAAGTACTTGCGTAACATGGCCGAATATTATGGAGAATAATTTCAAGTTGCTCATCTTCTGATAATTTCTTTGTTAAGCGAGAAAATAGACCAGACATGACGGACAAATAAATTGTAATGTTCTCCGATTCTCCTTGGGTTCTAGAACGGATTTCAGTAAGCAATCGATAATCAAAATCTGATTGGTCGAAATCTTTTTTTAATAAAGTAACTAAATCACTCCAGCCCGAAACCTGACTCTTAACACTTCTAAACCAGTGTAAAGCGTCACCGGTGAAAATCTCTGTGGCATACGACAAAACTTTTTGTTCAGTGATGTTCCTAGCTTCAATATATTCAGAGACACGTTCGATGAAAGCTCTGACACAACTTTTGCCATCGTATTTTAGCTTAGCAACATCATGAAAACTGCCACGATCGCACGTCACAGAAACGTTCACAGGGAACGATGAAGTTGGTGGCTCCTCAAGGCCAGTGGAAGACAAGGGATCAGTTCCTTTGTCTTTCACAGACTTAAACGAGTTAGACAAAGATTTAAATTGTGTGACACTTGCATCATAAATTGCTTTCGTTTTGTCATCGCAAATGATACGGTTTATACGGTGATATAGATGATTCAATAAGTTTTGAGCTCGTAGCAAGACATTCTGGCTCAAATCAGATTCTAAATAACTTTTTATTTTAAGCAAAACTTCGTTAACACCCTTTAAATCCTCAGCAGGTTCCAAAGGACTATCTAAAATATCCTCCGAGGGAAAAATTGGACCTAATTTCGCTATTTGTTTACGTAAGTCCTGTACAGTTGAAGCAGGAGTAGTACCTCTAATGAGAACTTCATATTCTAATTCCAATTTTTGAAGTGATAAAAATTTAACTGGATAAGCCATAATGAAAAAAAAATTGGGTAAATGTTGAACGGAAAGCAAATAAAAAAACAACTAACTAAAATCTACTAAAACTAACTAAGATTCCTTCTGTTACAACACCTAAGTAACGTTTTGGTTGTAAAATGAAAATCACACAAAACACACAAAAAATGGCAAAATAAAAAAAACACACACACAAAACTAAAAAATAAAAAGCTTAAATGCGAACTAGTGTGTACATACAATTCAATTCAAATTTAAAAATACGTTAACAAAAAAAAATTTGACTACCTTAACACAAAAACAAAAAATCTATTGGTAATCTTGATTAAACAGAAAGAAAAGAGCATACAATAGCACAAAATATCAATATGTACACCCAAGTTGCTGGCAACCAAAAAAAAACGTTTCACAAAAATAAAAAATAAAAAGCACACATACACACAACTACTAAGCGTAAGCACAAATTAAGTAAAGACCACGTTTGAAGGCGCCAGTGTGACGGGGCAGCCGTTTGAGAAAAAAAAAGAAAAGAAAGGGCTGTGCGTCAACAAAAAAATATATTAAAAAAAATTACGAGAGATAGGGTCGCGGGGAGAAGCCCCTTAATTTGTGCTCCGCGGATCGGCACTTCCCTGTGTGTCTGCCAGGTTCGTCGCGCAGGTGGTCGGCGACGGATGGAGGTGGGCCACAAGTTGGTGTTCGGGCGCGTAGTGCTTGCGTTGTCCAAGTGTGAAACGTCCCGGGAAGAAAATGTCCCAGCGTGAAACGTCCCGGGAAGAAATGTCCCAGCGTCAAACGTCCTAACGTCAAACGTCCCTGCGTCAAACGTCCCAACGTCAAACGTCCCAGCGTCAAACCCTGGAATTCACCAACATTGGGCGTATTAGAATACGTCCACCACATCGAGCTATCCGATCAACCGCAGCAGAAGGCTATCAGGGATGACCGATAATAGCGGTGTAGTGGCTTGAATAAAATAATGCAGATAGGAATTTACATAAAAAGAATACTGAATTTAGAAAATTACTTTTACTGTTTAATTTATGTAAAACAAACTAAATTTCGAAATTTTAACAATTTTATTTTTATATGAGGGTAGAATTTTTTACAAGCCGTAACGGCTAACTAAAATTATAGTCAATGCTTTAAAAGAACACTGATTTACATTTACGTTACTAGGAGCGTCGTAATCAATCACCAAACTACAATACTAATTTAAAGCATAGAAATAAAATCAAATACCTAGGTCACTACGACGTTGCAAGCTAACACAATAAAATCGATTCAACACTTACCCAATCGGGGTTGAAAACACTTTTTAAAAGCGGTATAAACGATACCGAACTGAATTTTAATAATCAAGGTGTAACTTGGATAAATACGATTAATGTCTAAAGAAATGTTAGAAACGTATTCCCTCCAAGCCACTTTGGAATGATCTGGCCACGAACGTTATTCAAATGTCGCTCCGAGCTCAACGTCGACCGGTTTCGAATACAAAAGAAACAACTTAAAGTACAAGTGGTCACACATCGCGGAGGACAATTTATATTCAATTTATTTTATTTGTTATGTTTTTGTTTAGTGTTATTAATTTTTAATAGTGACGTTATTGTGTTAGTAATTAATATTTAAGTAGGTTTGTAGTTTTAAAAGTATAGTTTAATTTAATATTTAAGATTATTTTTATTATTGATTAGGTTAAGGTTGTAAATAGTTTTATTAATGTTTTTCTTTAGTTATTTAATAAATAATATAGTTTTAAATTGTATATTATTTATTTTAAAATGTAGTTTATTGAAAAAATACGTATAATTTTATAAATATGTACGTGCAACGTTACAAGGGTCATTTTTTTAACACCATCCAAATTTTTTCTAGGCATTTGGTATCATTAAAACTCTTCAATTTTGAAAAAAAATAGGTAGGTAATTTTTTGTAAAAAAATATTTTGTCCGAGTGAATTATGACAACAGCATAGTTACTAGTCAAATAATATCGTCCTACATGTTTTGAATGAGAGGCAACAAGGAGAGGTTCGTGGGGCGGTGGTGCCGAGAGCTGTACGGCAACTGACGAACAACCTGACTGTCTCGTTCTCGCAGACGTGTGGAACATGAGAGAGAAAATCGCGCGTGTAATCATCTGCTACGCACGGTGTATTGTGTCAGCAAATGTAGTTTTATTTTGGATAACTTTGTATAGCCTTAACTTAATATTTTAGTACTGGGCGATATTAAAAGAAAAAGCACGTGTTTCATAATTTTTTTCAAAGTTTATAATATATAAATTTGGATGGTGTTAAAAAAATGACCCTGTATTATATCGCGTTTCGGTGGTCATGCTACAGAAGCAGAAGAGCAAATCTGAAATTTAAAACTTTCTTTACAGTTGTTCATGTGGTCCCATAAGCTATTGGATAAGTCACTAAACAAAGATCGCTGTTATTCTTCATTTTAGATTGGCCGGCGTTCGGCCCGTGTTCAGCCTGATGACGTCAGACGGCGCCATCTTGAGTGAAGACGATCCCCTGAGCCTGGTTCTGTCGTCGCCCGAGCTCAAGACTTGCATCACCAACTGGAAGGCCTCGCCCGCCGAGGAGCGGTATTTGGCCTGCTGCGAGGCTTTGGGAATACGTAAGTTGAACAATATTTTCATCTATCTAGCACGAAAAAGTCGCAGCAAAATTGTTTTTTGTTGCGAGCGTGAGAACGGTAATTTTTTCGCTGGCAGAGCGTTTTCAGTCTGATGAAGGCATCGCCCGCGGAGGAACAAGACTTAGGGTGTTGTGAGGCGTTTTTTCATCTTTCTAGTATGTAAAGGGGGCTTTTAGTCAAGTTGCAACAAAATCACTTTTCCTCACGCTCGCAGCTAAAAGCTTGCTATGAATTTTATCGCTGCTAGAGCGTGTTTAGCCTGATGAAGGCGTCGCCCGCCGTAGAGTGGTACTGGGCCTGCTGCGAGGCTTTGGGGATACGTAAGTTGAACATTATTTATTAAAAACCGGCCAAGTGCGTGTCGGGCCACGCGCCATAGGGTTCCGTAGTTACCTTATACCATACCATATTTAATACCACCTATAATTTTTCGTCTGTAAAAATAACTTTGTTTTTCACAGTGTTGGTATGAATGACAAAGTTATATTTGCGGTTTTAGAAAATGTGATATATCTCAAAAACTAATTCCTATATCTCGTCCAAACCAATTTTGGTTGAAAGTGTTTATTAAGATCTACAGCATATATATTTTTTAGATTTTTCACTCTCTTATTTCAAAAGTTAAAGGGGGGGGGGGGGGACACATATTACCACTTTGGCGGTGAATATCTTTCAAACGGTTGACTTTGAGAAAAAGTTGTCTTAGAAACCTTAATGTCATTTTTAAAGACCTATTTATAGACACCCAACACGTGTTGGTTTGAAGAAAAAAATTTTTTTCAGTTTCAGTTCCATGTATGGGAGCCCCCCCTTAATCTTTTATTTTTCTTATTTTTGTATTAAATTCGTTAAGCGGTTAACAGAAAACATCTACCTACCAAGTTTCAACTGTGTAGTCTTAATACTTTCGGAATAAAGTGGCTGTGACATACGGACAGACAGACAGACAGACAGACAGACAGACAGACATGACGAATCTATAAGGGTTCCGTTTTTTGCCATTTAGGCTACGGAACCCTAAAAAAGAATACCCCCTGAGCCTGGTGCTGGCGTCGCCCGAGCTCAAGACGAGCATCACCAACTGGAAACCGTCGCCCGCCGAGGAGTGGTACTTGACCTGCTGTGAAGCTTTGGGGATACGTAGTTGAACATTAAGTCGCAGCAAAATCGCTTTTCCTCACGCTCGCAGATACAGCAATTTTCTCGCAGATACAGCGAGTTCAGCCTGATGAAAGCATCGCCCGTGGAGGAGCGGTACTTGGCCTGCTGCGAGGCTTTGAGGATACGGTAGTTGAACATTATTTTTATCTGTACGATAAGGACGCTTTCTCGCTGGTAAAGCGTGTTTAGCCTGATGAAGGCATCGCACGCGGAGGAGCGGTACTCAGCGTGCTGCAAGGCTTTGGGGATACGTAAGTTGAACATCGCTTTTATCCCTCTAGTACGAAAAGGGCACTTTTGGTTAAGTCCCAGCAAAATGCGATTTTGCTGCGAATTTTCGCGCTGGTAGAGCGTGTTCAGCCTGATGAAGGCATCGCCTACGGAAGAACGCTACTTGGCGTGCTGCGAGGCTTTGGGGATACGTAAGTTGAACATTGTTTTTATCTCTAGCTCGGATAGAGCGGCTATTTTGTATATTGATACTTTTTTACCATCTTTATTTTTGTTAAACGAAATACCATAGACAATTTGTTATTAGTATTAATAGTAGCTCCCTATAAGATACTGCTTGTGTATTTTTAAGTACTCGTTCGCGGTGTTTGATAAGAGAGAACATGTTACTACCGACTACGGCTAATATCCGAAGTGCGACTAAAACTAGGTGTAGCCGATTAAAACTAGGTCTAGCTTGTTTCTAAGGGGAAGTAATTTATGAGGTATAAAGAAACTTATTTTTTTTGTTTGTTAAAAAATAACCTCGAAATTTACGGCTTACTCTCCGCTGCGCTTCGCGCTCGCCTTAAATTTCTAATATTCGGGACCTACAGGAGTAAAGTAGATCGATTACACTTAGTTTTAGCCAACAGCTATCGGCTACACCTAGAAAACTAGATTTTGCCTATACACTAATTAATAATGAATTTTTTTTCAAGGTTTGATTAAATTAAACTCAGTCATGAATTCATGATGCAGTTAGCGAATTTAATAATAAAATAAAAGTTCGGAATGTTATTTGTTAATTTTTATGTACTTTCTGTTATTTGCATCAGGAATTGTATAATGTACGATATAAAACATTTTATCGGTAAATTTACCAGTAAAAATTACGTTAAAAATATTGTATCGGTAAAATTACCGTTAATAGCGTTAAACTTTAGTACCGGTAAAATAATCGGTAAAAAATTTACGTCATTAATTGGAATAACGTTAATTTCGTAAAATAACGTAAAAGTTAACGTTATTTATTGAAATAACGTTAATGTTAAAATTAACGGTAAAAAAAGTAAGAAATAACGTTATCATTCCCTGATTTGCATACCTTATTTTACTTGAAGAACACTAATTTTATTCTTTGTTTTTTCCAGCGGCCTCTGAAGAGATCCAACAAGCAGTAGGCAGAAGTCACACCACCCACCGATTAGCTCTCGGCGCAAGAACATTATCATCATCACAAATACGACCCTTATTCAGAGCGATGACGCACCAAACGCACATCACAGCCGTCATGATATCAGACAATAACATAGGAGATGACGGAGTCAAATACTTAGCGGAATGCTTATGTACAATGAAGCAACTAACTCATTTGAACATCAGCAATAACAATGTTACTTCGGAAGGCACTAAGTTGCTTTTAAATATATTCGAGAAAGCTATACGACCTGTATGCCAAGTTTTGGAAGAACTAGATGTTAGCGCAAATCCGATAGCTGATGATGGCTTCAGAAACATAGTGAAATTATGTCAATATGTTAGATTGAAGGTGCTAAAGCTGAATAACTGTGGAATAACGGAGTACGCGCTAAATGAAGCAGTGAGATCAAATTTGAATTTTGATAGCTTAGAATGTATAGATATCGGTCATAATGCGGTGAAGCAAGGGATGGTCAGCTGTTTGATGACGTCATTAAACCCTAATATATTGACTGAGTTGGACTTAGATGATGTTGCGATTGAAGGGACTGCAGTGGGGTGTATAGCGTCCTTTATGGACTCGGCGAAAGAATTGAAGATTAGGAAATTCAGTTTGTCCAATTGTAGATTGGTAGATGGACAGTTTATGAGGATATTCAGGTATGTACTGCTCACTCTTACCACAGAATAGATAGTACTAGCGTATAGAAGTTGCACTCTGCAAAATCATTTAAATAAATAGCGACTTTTGCACCGACACAATAAGGTGCAATTCAGGTTGCACAGCGCTCCCTTCGCTACATTAAATTCACCTAGTAGTTGCCTCTCTTTCTATAGCGTAGCTCTTATCTTTTCTGACGTATGAAAACTGGGTCTCGCTGAGGATGCCGAGCTCTTCATACTCACGCGCGGAGTGACAGAGCCATGCTCGTACTAGTCAAGTAATAATTCAGTTCACAGTATAACATTATCGGTAAAGTTTAAAGCTAGCCACTGATGACGCGCCCATTTGGAAGCCGTCTAAACTAAATGGAAGTACGTCCAGATTTAAGCTATGGAAGTTATGGCGTCGTGCTTCTAAATATGGAAGTATAGTCATTGACCGCTCACTAGACATAAAATGAAATATTTTTTAACAACTAGCGCGGTTTTATTGAAAGTATGTATGCCAAATGGATGTTTTGTCAGTGGCTAGCTGAGTCCCTATAAAATTTTAGTCAGTAAGTTAATTCTATTATACACCGTTATTTTTTAAGTATATCTAAAAATTAAATGAGGATATCAGACCATGTTTCTGAATATGAACGTGCAGTCAAAAGTTAAAAATTAATAGTTTGAAAATATCGGAAAAAAAATCTTGATTGATAGGCAAACTCACAAAAACCTTCAAAAAACCTGAAAACAAAAACAGCTTCAAAATTAAATACCTCTAAAAAAGCAAGAAATAGGTAAACACGATAGTCTCTTTTGATTACGCGCGTGTAATTCTATCAAATAATGAGCTCTAAATCCAGAAATCAGTAAAATTTTGGGACATAAGCAAACCTCAATATCTTGGCCAATTATTAAATCTTGAAATTTTTAACTGTACATACTTGATTAGAATAGGGAAGAGATAAACTCATTTAATTTTTAGATATGTTACCGGCAATGTATGAAATGCAGGCATGGTATACAATGCCTAGGCATTGTATACAGGGGGCTCTTTGAGTTTGGAATCGAACCTGTTTTACTCCTGTAGGTCCCGCGTATAGGTTAGAAATTTAAGGCGAGCGCGAAGCGCAGCGGAGCGTGAGCCTTAAATTTCGAGGTTATTTTTTTATAACAGACAACAGAAACATACTTATTATACACATTGCCGGTGGACCAGCAGGCATTGTATACAATGCCTAGGCAAAGTATAAAATGAATGATATTTCATACATTGCCTGATCGTTTCAGGCATTGTATACAATGCCGGATTATACACATTGCCGGTAACAGATATACTTAAAAATTTACCGTGTATGTTTATGAGTATTAATGATATTGTTTTCTCTTATGCTTCCAGATCTCTCGGCCGGGCCAAGCATTTGCAATCCATCTCCCTCAGACGAAATATGCTTACTTTTATATCACTGAAGAAGCTCTTGCAGCGGCAACCCCCAGTGCCACAGATTAACCTCGAGGGTTGCCAGGACATCTTTAAATACTCCCCAGATTCAGATTTCCACGTGTGGCTCCCAGCTATAAACTTTGGAAGATGTGTCCCTGAAATAAATGTTACGCCTGTTTCTAAAACTGACGCAGAAAGAGATAGCTTTAAAACTTTCTCTAAAACATGGTTGAGCTGTTTTAACGGGCGAGGGATGATTGAACATTGCGATGGTGGGGTCATTAAATTTACTGCTAGATGATAAGTGACATAACGTCGTTGCGGTGCAAAAGTCGCTAAGTGCTTTTTTTCCATTTTTGGTTTTTTATGCAGTTTTAATCGTTATGCTTATACACACATACTGTAAAAACAGCTATATGATAAATGCAATATTTGAAGAGTAAGGAAAGTAAATGTGACATTCAGCGGAAGTTTTACCAAAGCTAAAGCAGAAATTGCGCCCGATATGTGCTTCGCTATGCACATAGCGAGTTTTTAGTCAAGTTCAGACTGATAGCTTTTACTTACGTCTCAGATAAATAACTGTATGTGTCAAATTTGCGTATTATGTTTAATTAAAGCATTATTAATACTGTTATACATTCAAAAGTAATCTAAAACTACGTAAATTAGTTTATGTGTTTAAGTAAATATAAATTATCTAGATGCTCTGACAATTTTTCGAGTAAATCAGTTTTTTGCGTCTCCTGTAAAGTAGGTAAAAAACGCATATGTACTTTTGCACGCGCAACGACGATAAGTAAATTATATTTATTGTTTTATACTTCTAAGATAGATCATTGTATTATATGATACTTTAATGAGATCAATCACTAGTTTATGTAATTAGAAATACATTGCCGTAGTAAAAGTCATTCAAAACTTTGTTGTAAATAATAACATACATTATTAAAAAATTAGACAGTAGGTACCTCTTTTAAATTCTTTATGAACTAGTTTTTTCTATCATTATGATATACATAATAAAGCAGTTTTGAAATTAGTTTTGTTTCTTTTTTATAAAACGTGATTATTTAATTATAGCACTTTTATGGCAGAACTGACTTGGAAGACTTCTACAAAACACATCTGAGTTGAGGTGCAGTTGATAAAAGTATAGATTTTAAAGGTCGACAACCAAATATACTATAATTTAAAAAAAGAGGTAGATAGGTTACTTGCGCCTAAACAGTGGCACCCGAAAACTAAGCTAACTAGCATACTTGAACGCAGTCTCGCGAAAGCATTGAGAGCGTTGACAGTTTCAGTTGCTCCCGAGAAACATAATAAAAGTGCCGTCCTGTGTAATTTTCTCTTTTTAGGGTTCCGTACCAAAATGGTAAAAAGGAACCCTTACGGTGTGACTCAGTCTGTCTGTCTGTCTGTCACAGCTGGATATCTTGAAAACTACTAAAGTGATGCACCCTGAGGTCTTATTAGTAACTTGAAACAAGAAATAAATTCTCTTTTTTCTTCCCCACAGATTTCCCGTGAATTAAATTGCCTTATAAGAGAGACTAAAGCTTAAAAGCAGATTTTCCTTCAACTTGAAATTTGGAATAGTTTAAGATGACATGTGTTCAACTATTTTGCAATAAGAAAGAAATAAAAAAAAAAAAATTTTACAACAGGGACTGAAAAGGTGTCTTAAAAATTTGAAGTGGGGTGACTAGGGAATATGGGGTATAATATGAAAGAGCGCTATTTGCACATTTTAAAACATTTTTTTATTTTTTTGTGAGACCCATAGTTTTCGACTTATGATGAAAAATGTAAAAAAATACCCTTCCCCCCTCTTATCTCCGAAGTTTGCAAAGAGAAAAATCTGAAATAATTCTATGTGATAGTATAGTAGTTAAGTAAAGATTACAGGAAAAATAAAACGATGTCTCAATATAACACACTTTTTTAGAAATTCAAAAAACAAACAAAAAATCATTAGTTCCTCTACCAGTCAACAGATGGCGCTGACATAAGAATGCTGACCTAAGAAAAAAAAAATAGTTTCACTATCGGTTAAGAGATGGCAGTGGTGGCTGATTCGAATACAAGTGCTACCTACTATTTGCCGTACAAATAAACGAACAATAAGTTCCTACTTAGTAATATAAACAGTTTGCAATGTGGAGTGGCTGTAACGTTTTTCAGTCACCACCATAAGCAGCTGTGGTTAAGATATGTAAATTAACTGTCCGCCTTTTCGCCCTTCCACCTGTCCTATCCTACTTTTAGGGTTCCGTACCCAAAGGGTATAAACGGGACCCTATTACTAAGACTCCGCTGTCCGTCTGTCTGTCTGTCTGTCTGTCACCAGGCTGTATCTAATGTTGTTGAAAAGTTGAAGTCTCAAGTTGAAATTTTCACAGATGATGTATTTATGTTGCCGCTATAACAACAAATACTAAAAACAGAATAAAGTTAATATTTAAGGGGGGCTCCCATACAACAAACGTATTTTTTTTTGCTGTTTTTTGCTCGATATTAATGACACGTAACAGGTAGACAGTTGGAATTTTCACAGATGATGTATTTTTGTTGCCGCTATAACAACAAATACTAAAAACAGAATAAAATTCATATTTAAGGGGGGGCCCCCATACAACAACTATATTATATACTCCATACTAACATAACGTTCACCAAACTAAAATCCATCACTGCACGCAGCACTCGCCGCGCTAGTTTTCTTGTACTACCCAAACACCGCACGAATTATGGCAAAACTATGATTACATTTGAAGGAGCACAACTTTATAATAAAATACCCACACCTATAAAAAGTGAAGACTCGTTTAACGTATTTAAGAAGAAACTTGCTCAATATGTTATCAGTACTCAATAATTATGAAAATAGTGCGTTAAGCGGGACTGTGCATTGAATTGTGAAATTGTACTGTAAATTAATTAACATTTACCCAACTTTGTTAGTAAGTACCTACTTAATCTGTTTTGCTTTTGCGACCACGAACTGTTTTAGTCTTTTTATTTATTATGTTCTCATGTAAGTGACTTATGTCTTTATGAGAATAAAGTTCTTTAAACCTAAACCTAACAACGTAATTTTTTTGCCGTTTTTTGGTACTGAACCCTTCGTGCGCGAGTCCGACTCGCACTTGGCCGGTTTTTTAAAGACTACTAAAGTATCATATCCAAATATATTTATGATTGTACGGAACCCTCGGTGCGCGAGTCTGACTCGCTCTTGACCAGTTTTTTTTATTGTAATATCTATCTAGGTTTTTTTATGAACAACGGGGTAGTGCTTAGCCTTCATCTCACCGATGTTAAGATGAGTGTGTGCTTTTAATGCATATATTTACTATGAAAACCAATATCATCTGACGGCGTGTTAACACGTGAGGGTGGGTACTCACTTAGGTTCGCGAACCTCCGCGCTCCGCGAACATGCACCGAAAAAATCGTTTATCCTCTGCTGGAACAGGGTGCCCAGGGGGCCTACTCAAGTGGCAAACGTTTCCAAGCGTTTTTCTTTCTACAACATTCAACGCTCTGGGGCCCTATTTTTGAATCGCTCGGCTGGCGTCGAGCGTTCTTTTCTACTGATTTTCGTTCGACATATGACTCAAATGTATGAGATGTCGAACGAAAATCAGTAGAAACGAGCGCTCGACGCCAGCCGAGCGATTCAAAAATAGGCCCCCTGGCGTTATCGATGAACGCTCCGCTCATTCTCTCGATTTCAAAGAGTAAAGTAATATAGGTTAATAAAAGAGGACATGATATATTGTTTTTGGTTTCTTAAGTATTACACTATATTTCTTTTTACTTTTTTGCAATATTCTTTATTTATAGCAAATAAATGAAAAAATAATAAAATAAAACAAAAATAACTATTATAAATAAAAGTTAATGGTTAAGATACAGAAATGACGCTACTTTTTTTCGATCGTTTGCGTTGTTCTGTGTGTACCTACTGTGTGATCTGTGGTTAACGATAACGTTGCGTAATCAAATGGTACCCAAGTGGCTGTTTTAGCGTCTGCGATTGTCGACTGAGCTATTCGATTCTTGTGTAGCGGAGCGAACGCCGAGACCCTGTAGATACAGAATGTAGTCGTACGCTAGCGCACACACGCGCCTCATTTTCTAATTTTGAAAACTAATTATTAGGTATTATTCGTTGTTTTCATCACGTTTTCACACCGTTAATAAAATGTGTTCATGGCTACCTACCATTTACCATTTTGATTTATTTATTACTAGCTTCCGCCCGCGACTTCGTCTGCGTGAAAAGTTTTTTTGCTATCCCTCGGGAATATAACTTTTTTTCGGGATGAAAGGTACCCTGTCTTTCTCTGTACCCCTGACAACGTGTATGCAAAATTTCATGATGATCGGTTCAGAAGTTAAGGCGCAAAGGCGTAACAAACATACAAACAAACGGACTTTCGCATTTATAATATTAGTAAGGATTATTACCTATTTCAAAATTTTGAAAGTCCTGTCAAAAATCCGGACATTTCAATAAAAGTCCGGACATTTTTTTTTTCAAAAACAACTAACTGAAAATGATGTATTCCAGCGTAATGTAATTACCTATTTTTGTTGTGTGCTTACGTTTTAAAGCACACATAAAATGTTCCTTCCAAAACACAAAGTTATTTTAGATAAATTGTATGATTAGAAACTGTTTATCGTGTCTTTACCTATTTTTTGGTATAGTATACCATAAAATAGGTAAGTAAATAGTGGGCCAGATTCCATACATTTTGGGACATTTCTTTCGAACACTACTGATATGTATGTTTTATAACAAGTATTACACCGCTCAATAGCCGGACAAATTACAAAGCCGAACATAGTCCGGACAAATTTCTAAGTGTTCTAAAAATGTTGAATCTACCTACTACATTCAAAATGAGTTTTCCTGGCCATGGGCCTAGATTTACTTAAGTTTTGTTTGGTAGATATGATAGTAGACAAAATGAAGAAAGGTTAGCATAATAATCAATATTTATTTTATAATTAGATCTAAACCAATACAATACATGATTTTTAAAGTACGAAGTACACAACAGCCAGCAGTCATTTTTCCAGCATGCTCCTTTATATTATTATTACAGTACCTAAAGTTTCATAGTCTTGCTTGTCGCTTGGAGTAAAATATTCGTTACTATGGTTTTCTTCGGTACTAGCTTCCCAGCATCTTTTCTTGCCAATATAAAGGCTGGTTTACATTATCTTAGTCTTTAGTAGAGTGCTTTAGGAGAGTAGAAGTTCATTACGTGGTGTGTTTGACGTTCTTTTAAAATCGACGAACATGCCAAGCAATGTATTTCTACTCGCTACTCGACTCGGTCGTCTACTTGACTAATGTAAACCAGGCCTAAGAGGTACTAGTTTATTATATTCTGCGAAGTCATTAAACCTATATTGAATTGTATGTATCTGGAATAAATAATAGATAAATTATTAAAAAGTACAATTTGGGTTACAAGATTGGGTTAATAACAGTTTAGGTAAATAATAGACTATTGAAAACCATTGCGGTATTTTGATCTTATTATTATGTAATGTACTTAATAGGTACCACAATGTTTAAATAAAACCACTAAGTATTTAGTATTATTTACCTACATGATCACTTGTAAACCAATTGTAAACACCTCTAGTCTCTGCCTTTTGTTTGTTCAACATTTCTTGCCAATTATATTCCGCAATGCCATTACTTATTTATTTATAGGTTTTGTATATCTGAAATAAAATATAGGTAAGTAATTTATTGATAAGTTCATAAGATAAGTTTTATTGAAAACCATTGCGGTGTTTTGATTTGATGTAATAAGTAGTTACTTACCCAGTAAGTATATAGGTACCTAAGTGCCTTTGTACGTATTACCTACGTATTAATATTATTTAAAAAGCACATGGGCACTCTGAGCAAGGATTTGTTTTAGAGAAAATTGGTTATAATTATTAAGTCGCCGACGCTCAACGACACGACAGACAAAGACAAAACGTAGTGATTTTTTATTACATTGTGTGCATTCCAATAGACTAATCGCTGAGTCATCGATCACCGTAGAGTGATCACCAAACTCTAACCATGGAAAGTAATGAGAGCTTTTAAAATGACAAAAAACTGTAAGTTCGGTGGATGGCGTAGATAAAAATGGGTGTGTCAATCTATTTTTAACCGTATTCAAAAAAACAAAAAATGATGTTCTTAATTTGACCTGTATGTATGTATGTTTGTATGTATGTATGTCTGTTTGTCCGCGATTATTTCGTGTTTGGCTGAACCGATTTTGATGCGGTTTTCAGAAAAGTATTTGTTACACTTAGAAGGTTTTAGTATTTTAACCAACTTCAAAAAAAGAAGGTTCTTAGTTTGACTCGTAATATGTAGGTATGTGTATCCGCGATTATCTCGCTTTTTGCCGAACCGCTTTTGATACGGTTTTCAGAAAAGTATTTGTTACACTTAGGACAATATTTTGGTATTTTAACCGACTTCAAAAAAGGAGGTTCTCTTCTCAGTTTGACCCGTATGCATGGTTGTCCGCGATTTTCTCACGTTTGGCAAAACCGATTTTTCTATCTACCAAGATAATATTTATATCTAATGCAGAAGGTAATTACACTAAAAATAAAAAAAATAAAAAATTGTCTTGAAAAACAAAAAAACGGACTTCAAAACCCCATTCTACCTCTAAAAAGCAATAAATAATATTGAAATCACTATACTCCGACCCCTAATTCGGTGCAATGATTTAACAGCTCAAACTGTCAGTAAAATTATGTTGCCACCTCATGTCTACTAGTGACTTGAACAAAACCGGCCAAGTGCGAGTCGGACTCACGCACGAAGGGTTCCGTACCAAAAAATGGCAAAAAATTACGTTTGTTGTATGGGAGCCCACCTTAAATATTAATTTTATTCCGTTTTTAGTATTTGTTGTTACAGCAGCAACAGAAATACATCATCTGTGAAAATTTCAACTTTCTAGCTATCACGGTTCATGAGATACAGCCTGGTAACACACAGACAGACAGACAGACAGACGGATAGCGTAGTCTTAGTAATAGGTCCTGCTTTTACCCTTTGGGTACGGAACCCTAAAAATCAATTAAATCGTGTTCAATTGGATTGTTGTGGTAATTTTTTTTGGCCGTTAGTTTAAATTAATTATTAGTAGTAGTTTAGTTAGTTTAATTATTAGAGTAAAACAAAATGCAACATTTATTAGCTTTATTTAAATAATTGCCAAATATTATGAATATAATGATACACACGTTGTTTTATGTTAATGCCTAATTAATAATAATATTGAAAATATACTATTCCGTAATAAGTATTGGAGATGCTTGGAAATAATGAAAAACAAAGTCACGGGCGGCCGCTAGTAAAAAATAAAATAATAAATCAATATTTTTTTCGGAATTATGAAAAATGATTTGACATACCGGTAAATTGGGTGACTAGCAACATGCGTGGTGTGGTGACTAACATCGTTGACATTTTTGATAGAAAAAAAAATAGGTAAATAAGATCAAAATGACATTAATTTTATAGAAAAGTGTTTTAAGAACAGGCCCAATAAGCTCATTTTCAACTTTTCATATTGAAAATGTACCTAGCTGTATATTATTCACCACCCAAGTTGCTAATCACCCCAGTTTACGGTACCTACTTAAGTGTATGATTGTTTGATAATTTTGAGTATGAATTACAGATAGCAATTTAAAATACAAACGATATGTGTACAGACGCACTATTTCTCTTAATACTAAAATAGCTCACTTAAAAAAACATTATTGAAATTTAAATTCAGTTAACTTCCATTAACATTTAAATAAAACATATACACGTAGCATCATCAGTCATCACAGTATTCATAATATTTGGCTGTTTTAAAAACCTAGTTTAAGCATAAAACCTATAACAGAACACTTTTAATTTTCGATTTAATTTTAATACAATATTTATATTTAATATTTATATATTTTGGGCTACTTCAATCAGAAATGGATTCGCGGGCTGATTTTCTGCGATTTACTGATTAAGACATCTGGCAACCCTGCCACAGACTACGACAATACCCTGCCCCTCGACCCGCGCAAAATGTTTTGTTTGTGTACGTGTTTTCCAAAACAAAAACATTGTTTCTCTACACAAAAATGTGTCGCGAAACAATGTTTTGTGTAGATGTTTTTGTTGATTGTGTAGAGCAAAATATGTGCTATGGAACCGGCCTTACATGGCCGCATGAACCAATTTAAAAAAATCTCATTTTTACTCAGAAAATTGTATGTTCTCGCATTTTAGCAGAAAAGTATTATACAAGCCTTGTACTGGAATTATTGGCGGATCCAGGGGGGGTGTACCTTTGCAATTTTGTCATTGAAAATGACAGTAAAAAAAATATTTATTCTTATTGTTTTAATTTTTTATGTAGGTGGCAAGGAGGTTTATATAGGGAGTGAGTACTATACAAAAATTCTCACTATTCGTTTAAAAAAAATTCAACTTTATTGCCTTTGTCATAGAGTTGAAATTCTATCGATGACATTGACTAAAGACTCTACTGTGTGAATGAAACAACACTATGTGGAGGTCGGTGTCTCGTTCGCACAATTGCCATTACTAAACAATAATACCACGATAGTAGGAAAAAAAATGTACGTTACCAATCACGTAGTGTATCAAAGTTAAGGATTCGGAGTGGAATATTGAAAATATATTACTTAAATATTAATTTAGAAAAATATTAATTTAGAATAACACATAGTAATTATAAAATAAAACTGAACTTACTCTTTTGATTTAATTAGATTTCTACAATAATGCTAATCAGCATTATTATAGTTGTATAAATTCAATTGTCAATCCTGGCAACTCCGATCCGATTTTGACTTTGGCGCCGAATTTCAATTTTAGAATTTCAATATTCAGGAAATATTCTTTTACAAAACTAGGGTGACCATAAATACTACACCATTTCAGATTTCATAAAAACGAAATTGTTCTATCAATTGAAATAACTGGAAGTCGCAGGCGAGGAGTAAAGTTAATATTAATAATCAAATTCATGTTTATGCGCCGATTTCGATGAAACTCGGTTTATGGTACTATTTCGACAAGAAAATAATAACGCAGTGTTGAAAATATTAAAAAATCCAAGATGGCGGCCAACTTTTACGTATGTAGGCCGATTTTGATGAAATTCGGTTTTTGGTACTATTTAGACAAGAACATTACAAAATATTTTTTTAAGTAATAAAATTCAAAATGGCGGCTAACTCTTTTATTTGTGGGCCGATTTCGATGAAACTCGGTTTTTGGCACTATTTTGATAAGAAAATAACAACGCATTTTTAAAATATTAAAAAATCCAAGATGGCGGCCAACTTTTAAGTTTGTATGCCGATTTTGATGAAATTCGGTTTTTGATACTATTTAGACAAGAAAATTACAAAGTAAGTTTTTAAGTATATAAAATTCAAAATGGCGGCCAACTTTTTTGTTTGTGGGCCGATTTCGATGAAACTCTGTTTTTGGCACTATTTTGATAAGAAAATAACAACGCATTTTTTAAATATTAAAAAATTCAAGATGGCGGCCAACTTTTTTGTTTATGGGCCGATTTCGATGAAACTCGGTTTTTGGCACTATTTCCACATGAAAACAACAACGCAATGTTGAAAATATTAAAAAGTCTAAGATGGTTGGCAACTTTTTTGTTTGTGGGCGCCGATTTCGATGAAACTCGGGTTTTGGTACTATTTTGACAAGAAAACAGCAACACAATGTTAAAAATATAAAAAATTTCAAGGTGGCGGCCAAATGTTTTTCTTGTTCTTTTTTTTTTCAACCCAGTAATATCAAAATCAACCCGAAAACAAAATTAGTAGCTATTTTGACCTTTTGACATTGTTTACGTTGCATATTACCATATTTACTATATTTATAAATCAAAACAAAAAAAATTAATAAAAACGCGATAAATAACTTGTTTATAAAAAAAAAATAGTTTCTGCTTTTTAGTTAACGAGCTAAACTGAAAATATACCACCTCCTATCAGAGCTCTCGTCAAGAGGAATCAAACGAGCTCAAACTCAATGGGGTTGCATGGTTTTATTACAGAATTCCAGTGGCCTTCTTTCGGCTTCATCATTAGACCCTGGAAACTATTTCCTATCAGAGTACTCGTCAATACGATTCAAACAAACCCAAACTCGATGGGGTTGCATGATTTTATTACAAAGTTCCAATGGCCTTCTTCCGGCTCCTTCATCAGCCCCTTGGATATTATTCCCCAACAGAGTACTTGCCGAGACGATTCTAACGAACCCAAACACGATGGGGTTGTATGGTTTCATCATAGTGTTCCTGTGGCGTTCTTCCGGCTCCATCGTCAGATCAGCTCAATGATACTATACATTACCTTCTAGTTCTGTGTTCAAAGTTTCAAGTCTCTAGTTCATCGGGAAGTTAGTATAAAATCGTTTGCAAAAGGAGACGGTAAAGAAGTGGTAGTCTAAAACCGCCAACAATGAAAAGTATATCATTTAAAAGCTAATTTATGCAATATCATTAACGATTTATTCCAACTTTTTATTTACTCCCGTTTTATTTAAAATCACAAAATAAAATTGTGTATTTTCGTAATGCTGTCCACCCAGATAACAATTTTTTACTCTGTTTGAGTATGCTAATCTGAGCTGGCTGACATTGGGAACATTCCAGCAGATCAATCGTCATGTCACCGTTTACCACAGTACACATTGTATACTGCCCGGCATATATATTGGCAAGAGAATGAAAGAGACAAAAGATGCGCAGTAGCCATAACCTTAGTGTTTATGGCTACTGCGCATCTTTTGTCTCTTTCTTTCTCTTGCCAATATATATGCCGCCATCGGTAATGTTTGTTTTGTAAAAGTTCGATATAAAAATGCTATTTATGGCGATCGATGACTCAGCGGTTAGTCTGTTGGAATGCACCATTTAAAAAACTAAATTAAGCTCTTCTAAAAATAATAAAATATTTTTTGATTTAATTTAAATGATAAATAATAAATACGAATGCAGACCCTCTAAATGCGGTGACGTTACTAAACAAAAACAGCACTGCATTATCATTATGCTAGTAATATTAATAATTCAGTGACTGAAGCTCAAATATAGGTATTTTAGGTACCTACCTACTTTAGGTTGCTGTTCAATATGCAGTTCCTACCTTCACAATCTCTAAATAATAGTTAGCCTTAGGTGTAGTGTAAGTGTAACCAAATCACACTTACTTAGAAAAATACTAGTGAGCTTACTTCTACTATAAAAAAATAATAAAAAAGTATAGGTACTGAGTGATCTTGACTATTGTTCTAGCCAAAATTCTAATAGCAAGATATAATAAGTATAATTATAAGGTTCTTATTATGAAAGTATAAGTTAAGATCTTGACTGTAATACTTAAATAATGTACGTTATTTCTATGTACGTATTAACTTAAAATAAATATATAAATAACTCGCATTAGTCTGTATGTTACGCTGTAAATACTGTATCCTAGTTATTAAGAGGAACCTATCATTGGCCTTACTGTTAAGTAACTACTAATGTTATAAGATATTATAAAAACGCTGTTGGTTTCTAAATAAAAAAAAAAAGTAATAATTCAATATGGGGAAGAGAAATAAGACAGAATTTCAATGTAAAACATAATTATTACATTATCTTTATCAGTTACAAAAATACCATCTAAAAAGCTGGCAGGTGGTAGTATCGTATCTTGGTGCTGTGCCCAACCCAGATACCACACCATAGTCATGACAATGTGCACAACTCCAACTGTCCTCATTCCAATTATGCATGAACAATAATACTGTTCGATCCGTTGACGCAAATCTTCACCATTTAAATTCAACAATACATAAGTAAAATATTTTGTTTTCTATTATGTTTTGAGGTTATTTTCCCTCTTATTAATAACTTGTAGGCTCCACAGGTGCTTGTGCTCCACCTTCTTGCACTGCACGATATTCATGAGCCTGCATCCAAAAGGCACGACACACCCAAGCATCTTCAGGGACCTAAAAATTGAATATGTTTTAATACCTACCAGTGGCGATGAGTCAAAATATGGCAAAGGTAAACCGGACTAATAATTTCTCCAAAAATTCTCTTAACTGTATGGTGGATTGCTGGGGTTGATTTCTAAAAGGGAAGCCGATAAGAATCGACATGTATGGACCCTTCGCCACTGATACCTACTTACATTTTAACATCAATGCCCTGTACTTAAGTACTTTATAATTTTAACTCGTCAACGCCCAGAAAACAAGACACAATAGATTTTCTCTTGTTGTCCGGACGCTTGCAACCGCTTGAGTGTTGATTTATTATTATTAAGTTATAATTTTAAAGAGCACTTTTCTTTGTTACTTTCAAATAAATCTGATTAATTTCTTACGCAAGAGAAATCTTACCTGATGAGTAAAATATATTATTTCCTACATAAATGTGTTCTTCACTCCTTGGGATAATTCTGTGGTGACGACGACCATCTGATCAGTAATATTCCACAGCATACACAACCACAAGAGTGCCCAACATTCCACTCCAACTGATAGTTGGGGTCCTCACTACGATTTGCCTCCCAGATTGATATATTCTTGGCATAGCTAATCATCAATCATCTGCAATAATGTTTATATTGTCAGTCTCAGTTATATTGACACACATCTATGAAGGGAACACACACTTACAATTTCAGCGTAATGCCTGTTGTAGTTTTGTGAACCAAGGGCATGGTTTTAAACAAGAGCTTGAAAAGCTAGACTGAATAAAAAACTATTCACTTTTTGATTTACTAAAGTGAAAAAATATGCATAGGTATATACATACCACTTATACCACAATTCAGTAATAGAATAGTTCTGGACTTGGATCAATGACAATATTCATTCGTGCAATTGCGTATTCGCCCGCAAAAGTAGATATGTGATGTCACAGTTCACACAACTTATGATCTGACATGATAACTGAAACAACAGAATTAACAATAGGTTAGGTATTTATAGGTTAACACACTAATTACTGTCACCAATTAAAATATAGAGGAAAGTCTTGTGATATCTTGTATAGGTAATTAATTAGATTTCAACTTACATTTGTGACGAAATATCCAACGTCAAGAGAGCGGTCCAAAGAGTCCAAAATCACATATTTTAGTAAAACCTCTCATTCTGTGTTGTGGTTGTGGCTAATTCATGACATATTCACGATCACGACCCGTTTTGCAGGATACCATGTACCTACCTATGTTGACTTTGTTACTTGTTGACTATGTTACTTTGATAAAGAGTTGTTATTGTTAAAATATATATTTCTGTCTGAAGTTCTGAACGATAAAACCAAAACTGTTTACGTACGTTGTCAGGTTATGTTATTATGTCTGACAAGACAATGACATAACTTTAGTTATGTATGGCGTCCACAATCGGCCAATGTTGCTAGTTCAATTATTATGTAGAACTTTTAAAATCAAATATTTAAAAAACTGGAGTACTTTAGAATCTAATATTTAGACAAATTATGAACAAAAATGGGAACTTCATGTAGTTTAAATTTCAAATCAGTCGGAGTTTCGCTACCCGGCTCCATACAAAATCTATACCGTCTCCTTTGTGCTCAAACAAACAAACGAAAACACAAACAAACGAGCAAGCAACCTTTTAAAAACTTGGCAAAAGTATTAATTGTAAATATAGAACTACCTAAGTACCTAAGTTTATATTAAACAGTTTAAAGTAATAAGTACGTCTTCGACCAACCATACAGTTTGGTCACCCTAATGAAGAAAAGGACACACACATCTACTTGACCTCTCTGTCGGCTCGTTTTGGGGCGAAGAGCTCATCTGGTTTATACCGAAGGGATGTGCTACGTCTATGGTAGGTGGTGTCAGTGTCTCTAAATTTTTTTTAAATAATAAAACGTGGCCCGAGTTGGGTTTCTATCTGACAGACATTTGACGCATTTGACAAGCAAGGTTTCTAGGCGTGCGGCTGGCGCTAAGCTGTGACAGGCATTTTTTAATTTAGCGGGTCTCGCTGTGAAATCTCGCATACATGCTCCAATCACGCAAGCCTTGCTGCGCAAGCTACCCGTCCGCCCGGATGAAACCGCGTATTATAAGATTAGTGAATAAATAAAAACGGCGCAGCGCGAGTAGCGCGACCCCCTTTTTTACTGTAAACAGACAAGATTAGTGGATGAAACTGACAATAAATCGCGCTGCGCGGCCCTTTTTTAGGGTTCCGTATCCAAAGGGTAAAAACGGGACACTATTACTAAGACTCCGCTGTCTGTCTGTCTGTCTATCTGTCACAACACAAGGCTGCATCTAATGAACCGTGACAGCTAGACAGTTGAAATTTTCACAGATGATGTATTTCTGTTGCCGCTATAACAATAAATATTAAAAACACAATAAAATAAATATTTAAGGGGGGCTCCCATACAACAAATGTGATTTTTTTGCCGTTTTTTGCTCGATATAAATAACGATAACAAGTAGACAGTTGAATTTTTCACAGATGATGTATTTCTGTTGCCGCTATAACCAAAAATATTAACAACATAATAAAATAAACATTTAAGGGGGGCTCCCATACAACGAATGTGATTTTTTGCCGTTTTTTGCTCGATATAAATAAAGACAACAGGTAGACAGTTGAAATTTTCACAGATGATGTATTTCTGTTGCCGCTATAACAACAAATAGTAAAAACAGAATAAAATAAATATTTAAAGGGGCTCCTATACAACAAACGTGATTTTTTTTGCCGTTTTTGCTCGATATTAATAACGACAACAGCTAGCTAGACAGTTGAAATTTTCAGAGATGATGTATTTCTATTGCCACTATAACAACAAATATTAAAAACACAGTAAAATAAATATTTAAGGGGGCTCCCATACCACAAACGTAATTTTTTTGACGTTTTTTGTTACGGAACCCTTCGTGCGCGAGTCCGACTCGCACTTGGCCGGTTTTTACTATAGACAAGCAAGAGTACGTAGATGCAACTGACTAAAAATGCCATTGCGCGGTCGTATTTTTTATTGTAGACAAGACAAGATTGGTGGATGATAGTGACTAAAAGTGGCGCTGCGCGGCCATATTTTTTACTATAGACAGACAAGATTAGTGGATGAACTGACTAAAAATCGCGCTGCATGGCCGTTTTTTTACTATAGAATTTTTTTTATCTGTTGTTTTGTGCATCCTAGACAGGCATCCTCCCTTATATTCTCGGCTGTAATGTGCTATTACTCGAACCACATTAGTGCGTGCTGAAAAAATCAGGGGCTGAAAATAACTAGCACAGAGGAAATAATCACTACGATAACTAGGACGAATTTAAATGACCGATGACTCAGCGGCTAGTCTGTCAGAATGCACCCGAATTTACGAGACGAGACTGTCCGTGTTTTAGTTTTATTTATTCTGTGGTTGTAGAATAGAACAAGCGTTTGCTATGCTAATGTACACTTGGGTACGAAATTCGTGTCGAAAACGTTGAAGCGTCGAGTTTTGTATAGAGAAACGCTTAGAAACGTTTTTGTGCAATTTGATTTGACTTGATTTTGGATTAGTTAGGGTTTTAAATTAACAATAATGCAATGTTATGTTTGTTAAACAGTCACAGGCATCCGATGGACGACTATTTGTTTCATATAAGGTAAGATCACAGTTTTATTTCATCAAATAGAAACATTGTACACTTGGGTACGAATTAACAAATTCGTTACGCTTGATCACGTGACATATGTCAATCCCATACATTGTCATTCTATTCTACTAGCGTTATTGTTAGTAGAATGGCCACTTGAGTAGGCCCCCAGGTGTGTACGTGAGTGAACACGTATGCGAACTTGGTTCGCACAGGTACACACTGTAGCCAAAGTAAAAATATTTGTTTTTGCTATGGATCACTGTTCGAGGTTCGCGGAGCGCGGAGGTTCGCGAACCTAAGTGGGTACCCACCCACGTGGCGTCAGACAATGTGCCCGCACCTTAAAATCCATGTTTGAACTCTGTGGTGGTTGAGGGTGATCAATGATTTAGCGATTGGTCTGCTGGAATGCGCCCAATGTCTGCGATTACGAGGTTTCGTTCAGAGATTAGCGTATAGTTGGCAGCCTCACCATGGAATTAGAAGGTTTTGACTAGGTCAAAAAATTGTTAGTAAATAGTTATAAATAGTGAACTATAGCATATAAATAGTGATACTATGGTTCAAAAGATATTTGAGTATCTTGGTGAGGCTGCTATCTTGACGTCAAGCTAGCAGACACCTTAAGAAATACAGTTCGTATCAATGTGATTTATATGCCAAAAAATTGTTAGGAAATAGTGAATCGTATACGCAAAATTTCAATAATATTGCTTCAGTACAAGCCGAGATATTACGATCTCAAAGTGGGCTGCTAACTTGACGTTTCTGGCAATGGCGATTCCAGAGAAACGGGTACAAGTTATAAACAAATAAATATATCAAAAAATTGTTAGTGAAATTGTGATTCTTACGATTTAAATAAAAAAAGAATTCTTCATTGCTATTTTCTAAAAATCGAATGTTAACTTCTACATAGTACTCTGAATATAGGCTGTCGATCAATATTGAACTTTGCTCCACAGTAATAAGGTTTAAACTTGATTGCAATCATGAGGTGAGTACTATCAAGCAAAGACACCTTAAGAAATACAGTTCGTATCAATGTGATTTATATGCCAAAAAATTGTTAGGAAATAGTGAATCGTATACGCAAAATTTCAATAATATTGCTTCAGTACAAGCCGAGATATTACGATCTCAAAGTGGGCTGCTAACTTGACGTTTCTGGCAATGGCGATTCCAGAGAAACGGGTACAAGTTATAAACAAATAAATATATCAAAAAATTGTTAGTGAAATTGTGATTCTTACGATATAAATTTAAAAAGAATTCTTCATTGCTATTTTCTAAAATTCGAATGTTAACTTCTACATAGTACTCTGAATATAGGCTGTCGATCAATATTAAACTTTGCTCCACGGTAATAAGGTTTAAACTTGATTGCAATCATAAGGTGAGTACTATCAAGCAAAAAAGTGAAATTTATATTTTTTGACTGTGTCAATAGTCATATCCTCGGTTCAAGGCTATTGATTTGGTATAAGTAAACAAATATTTTTCTACTTACTTTTTTTAATTTATTTTTTATTAAATCTCATCAAAAAAAATTTGATTGTGTAATACTACTCTAATAATAATTAATACTACTACTCTAATCATCGGTAATACCACAGCCTAGAGAGTATTCTTCTTACAGTCGGACATCGCCCTTTGTGTTGGCGCAAAAGCCGCCGTTCGTCTAGACAGTTGACGCAACGACTAAAAGTGTAAGGGTTGGCACGATGTAATTTGCCTTTTCGAATTTTAAAAATATATAGGAAAAATAAGATAGACACTTCAAAATTCTTGTTTTATTCTTTGAATTATTTATTGTCATTTTTTTCTAGAAGGTAAGAATATTTTTTTCAAATTTGTCTCTTTTCCTTCTTTTAATGCTCTTAAAATAAGGAAAAGAAAAAGTTTTTCTTAGTATTTTCTCTTTTTTTCTTCTTCTTGCATCATAAGTGCGAGGAATTATAGGAATTATGGAAAGGATATGGAAAGGATGTATGATAATCATAATTTTAATTGTAAATCATTACTAATTTAGGGCTAAATAAGTATAAAATAAATCTTAAATTAGTACTCAATTAGGAAATAATAATGAAAAAATAAGTTCCAAGATGGCGGCTGACAACTTTTTTGTTTATGGGCCGATATCGATGAAACTCGGTTTTTGGTACCATTTTGACACAAAAATAACAACGCAAGGTAATGCAATGTGAAAATATTAAAAAATTCAAGATGGCGGCCAACTTTTTTTTTTGCGGGTCGATTTCGATGAAACTCGGTTTTTGGTAGTATTTTGACAAGAAAACAGCAACGCAATGTTAAAAATGTAAAAAATTCAAGATGGCGGCCAACTTTTTTGTTTGCGGACCGATTTCGATGAAACTTGGTTTTTGGTAGTATTTTGGCAAGAAAACAGCAACGCAATGTTAAAAAAAATAAAAATTCAAGATGGCAGCCAACTTTTTTGATTGCGGACCAATTTCGATGAAACTCGGTTTTTGGTAGTATTTTGACAAGAAAACAGCAACGCAATGTTAAAATGTAAAAAAAATTCAAGATGGCGGCCAACTTTTTTGTTTGCGGGCCGATTTCGATGAAACTCGGTTTTTTGGTAGTATTTTGACAAGAAAACAGCAACGCAATGTTAAAAAAAATAAAAATTCAAAATGGCGGCCAACTTTTTTGTTTGCGGACCGATTTCGATGAAACTCGGTTTTTGGTCGTATTTTGGCAAGAAAACAGGCCGCAATGTTAAAAAAAAATAAAAATTCAAGATGGCGGCCAACTTTTTTGTTTGCGGACCAATTTCGATGAAACTCGGTTTTTGGTAGTATTTTGACAAGAAAACAGCAACGCAATGTTAAAATGTAAAAAATATTCAAGATGGCGGCCAACTTTTTTGTTTGCGGACCGATTTCGATGAAACTTGGTTTTCGGTAGTATTTTGACAAGAAAACAGCAACGCAATGTCTTCGAGTAATCGGTGTACATACAAAAAACAAAAAAAAAAAAAAAAAAAAAAAACGGGTCGAATTGAGTACCTCCCTCCTTTTGAAGTCGGTAAAAATGGGAATTGTTTCATTGTGTACACCTAGGTGGAAGAAACACCCCGTGTCCAACAATGAAACACTGTTATTAATTTTGCCTTTTTATATAAAGTGGAACAAGTAAATTACAAAATCTGTTGAATTACAATCAATGAAGGTTTTTTCAGAGTATTCCACAATTATTCAGACTTTAAAAGTACCTCTAGGTTTGTCTCCGGTACAATTATTTAGTGACTTAAAGATTAACGAGTCCTAATTTTTTAAATCTTAGTTAGGTACCTTTTTTAGGCAAAAACTATTTAAAATCAACAGTTACTCATAATAGGCATTAATGTCTTAAGTAAAGTTTGAGCGTGGGCGGGGACTTTTATAGTCCATTTTAGCAAGTCTAGCGCTAAAATGAATGTTGCCTTCGTTGATTGATAGGACACTTTCTAACCTTAGAAAGCTGCAGAACTGTATTAACCAAATTTTTCTGCTTGTTTTCTGGGACGCATTGTATTTCAATATTTGTTGAACGTGTCTGTAACTCAAGCTGTGCCAGTCTAGAAGAAAGGTTTTGATTAGCTGAACGTAGCGACTCATTTTCCTTGCGGACATCATTCAAAGTGGCCAACTGGGTGGCGTGTTGCGTTTTTATGCTATCCAGATCCTGGCTGAATGCCGAGAGAGATGATTCAAAGCCAACTATCATATTTTGCAAGGCAACAATTTTTGGATTAATAACATCCTCAAAAGCATTGTAAATCTCCTCTCTAATAATGTCCCTTAAATCATTGGCCGAAGGGCAGGAACAACTCGTTGGCGCAGGAAAACTTGACTTCAAGCGCTGGGTAACGAAGCTATCATTGGAGGCAGTGGGTAATTTAGCTCTCGTTGGTGTAATCGTGTTATTACCCTTTTTGGGCTCGCGAATGTGGCAGAAATTACAAATTCAGGCGTTTTTAGTATCAGCTGTCATCGCATTCTAATCTGCGAGTAAATATGCAGTGCACTGCAAATAATAATTGTCTTTGCAACGTTTACATTGCATGAATATTGCTCCATCCATGATATTAGGACATTCCGCGCACTCAGATGATCCTTTAGTCGACATTTTTTATTCTTATACAATTACTCTCAATTATCATAAGATAGGTATAATTATCATAAGGTATAAACCTTACTACGGCTTTGGTGAATGAAGATGTTTTAGTAAATCAAAATTAATTGAAAAGTAATGTCCAAAAATATCTTCAATACAAATTAAAAAAAAATATCTTTAAAAATAAATAAAATGTCTCTAAAAATATTTGGGAGAAAAAGTCTTTATAAGCGAGGATCGATCTTCGGGCCACTCACAGCTGAATTCAGTATGCAGCACTCAGTGTGCTAACGTATGCGCCAAAGCGACTTAAAGCGTTCAAAGTATTGATCAGTTAAGTAGGGTTTGAAACTTGATGTATGAGTTGGTTTGAGTATGAGGTCAAGACGAAAATAATAATTATTGTACTACCTCAACACTGATAATATCACTGATGATAATATTTAGTTTTAACACTGGAGATGAGATTTATTACGCAAATTAAAGCGCAGTTTTATCACTTTTCTGAGGATAATGCTCAGACTATATTTAGCAGTTTTTAATAATCCACTGATTAAAAAAGGCACTGAATATTTTTTGAGCACAAATACACACTTTTAAACTATAGGTATAGTTCTACAAACGATATCACTGGTGAATCACTAGACAAATTATTGATTTAACTTGATTCCAAATGTTAGAATTGTGATTTAAAATTGTTCGGCAATATTTAACGTAGAGACTATGTTTACTACAAAGCGCCATCTGGCAGATTTAGATGAAACTCCGTACTATTTCTAACATTGCGTTGCTGTTTTGTTGTCAAAATAGTACCGAAAACCGAGTTTCATCTAAATCGGCCCACAAACAAAAAAGTTGGCCGCCATCTTGGGTTTTTTATATTTTAAACATTGTGTTGCTGTTTTATTGTCATAATAGTACCCAAAACCGAGTTTTATCTAAATCGGCCCATAAACAAAAAAGATGGCCGCCATCT